>JARQOD010000001.1:502740204-502816268 GCA_033576555.1 Oophaga sylvatica
GCATCTTTACCTTGAATTTCCAGGACTGGTAGTTCTGGTTAGTGAGGCTTGGCACTGAGAACTTGACATGATTGCTGCTAGTGGACATCTTCTCTGTTGCTCTGTGTGGCTTTTGCTTTGGGCTTATGTTGCTGTGTTACTCTGGGGTTCTGTGTCACTCTGGGCCCATAACCTGTTGGCAGCAGATTATTTGGGATACTCTCCAGGCGTGTAACAACAGAGCTTCTTTATTCAGGAACAAACAGCAACAATATATGATAAGCCGAATAGATCAGTAATAAATAATTTGTGTCTCTTTCTGTGCAGCATCTACAGCAGGCTGCTTCTCTCATACACAGACACAGGAAAAACAAAACATACAGTCACATGCTCTCCCTGTTTGAGCCTCTGGGAGATTTTTTAATAACTTTATAAACAGCATAGAAATCTAGGAATTAAACACTCATAGACAGGAATGGAGTTTTTGCACCAAACATATTCCAACAGATTCTCTATGGGGTTAAGGTCAGGCAAGTTTGCTGGCCAATCAAGCACAGTGATACTGTTTTTTAAACCAGGTTTTGTTACTTTTGGCAGTGTGGAAAGGTGCCAAGTCCTGCTGGAGAATGAAATTTCCATCTCCAAAAAGCTTGTCGGCAGAGGGAAGCATGAAGTGCTCTAATATTTCCTGGTAGATGGCTGCGCTGACTTTGTTCTTGATAAAACACAGTGGACCTACACCAGCAGTTGACATGGCTCCCCAAACCATCACTGATTGTGGAGACTTCACACTAGACATCAAGCAGCTTGGATTGTGGCCTCTCTACTTTCATCTGAAAACAACACCTTGGACTGAGCAACAGTCCAGTTTTTTTTCTCCTTGGCTCATGTAAGACGCTTCTGGCGTTGTCTATCAGTCATGAGTGGCTTGACACAAGGAATGTGACACTTGTAGCCCATGTCCTGGATACACCTGTGTGTGGTGGCTCTTGAAGCAATGACTCCAGCAGCAGTCCACTCCTTGTGAATTTCCTTCAAATTTTTGAGTGGCCTTTTCTTAACTATCCTTTCAAGGCTGCAGTTATCCCGGTTGCTTGTGCACCTTTTCCCCTCTATAAGGCTCATCATTTCGGGCATAGGTTCAATTAATGAACACATGTGTGAGTGGCTGGATTCTTTGTTACAGCCGCTAGTACGAAGAGTAACTGGTTATATTAAGGACTCTAGAGATTTTTTGGATATTTTTTCGCAAAAAATTTGGTCATCTGATTACACATGGCTAAGCTGTGATGTAATATCTTTGTACACGTGCATCCCACATTCAATAGCTATGCGAGCTTTGCAGTTTCATCTAACAAAATTTAGCAATTATTCAAGTGATCTAGATCAGTATATTCTGCAGGTCACTGAATTTTTGCTTTTTCACAATGTTTTTTCCTTTGACCAAAAGTTCTTTTTGCAATGCTCTGGCGATGCAATGGGGGCCAAGTTTTCGCCCTCCTCTTGCAAACTTGGTCATGTCTTTTTGGGAATACAATTGTCTTTACTCTGATCTAATCAATTTATGTCGCACATCCTCTGGTATGGCAGAAACATTGATGACACCCTCTTTATTTGGAGGGGTGATGTGTCTGCCATTCCGGACTTTGTGCGCCATCTTAATAATAATGAGTTTAATTTAAAAGTTACATTTGTCAGTAGTTCTGATGTCATTTCTTTTTTGGATTTGAACCTGTAGGGCATTCATGGTCAGATCATTCCCACTAGCACTATTTGTGAGGCCTTTTGTCGGCAACACTATACTGCATGCAGGTAGTAGTCGCCCTAAACACACTATAAGATCAGTACCAGTAGGAGAATTTATTAGGATCAAGCGCAATTGTAGTGATGCACATAAATTGGAGTCTGAGTTGGCTGTGTCAGCATCTAAATTAAAAAGAAGGAATTATCCAGCATGGTTTTTAACCCCTTCACCCCCAAGGGTGGTTTGCACGTTAATGACCGGGCCAATTTTTACAATTCTGACCACTGTCTCTTTATGAGGCTATAACTCTGGAACGCTTCAACGGACCTTCGCGATTCTGAGAATGTTTTCTCGTGACATATTGTACTTCATGTTAGTGGTAAAATTTCTTCGATATAACTTGCGTTTATTTTTGAAAAAAACGCAAATATGGCGAAAATTTTGAAAATTTTGCAAATTTCAAACTTTGAATTTTTATTCCCATAAAACAGAAAAATATGTCACACAAAATAGTAAATAAATAACATTTCCCACATGTCTACTTTACATCAGCACAATTTTGGAAACAAAATTTTTATTTGTTAGGAAGTTATAAGGGTTAAAAGTTGACCAGCGATTTCTCATTTTTACAACAAAATTTACAAAATCATTTTTTTTAGGGACCACCTCACATTTGAAGTCACTCTGAGGGGTCTATCTGGCAGAAAATACCCAAAAGTGACACCATTCTAAAAACTGCACCCTCAAGTTATTCAAAACCACATTCAAGAAGTTTATTAACCCTTCAGGTGCTTCACAGTAGCTGAAGCAATGTGGAAGGAAAAAATGAACATTTTACTTTTTAGTCACAAAAATTATTTTTACAAAAATTTCTTTATTTTCACAAGGAAAAAGGAGAAAATGGACAGATAAAGTTGTTGTGCAATTGCTCCTGAGTACGATAATACCCCATATGTGGGGGAAAACCACTGTTTGGGCGCACGGCAGGCTCGGAATGGAAGGAGCGCCGATTGACTTTTCCAAACCAAAATTGGCTGGAATTGAGATTGGATGCCATGTCGCATTTTGAGAGCCCCTGATGTGCCTAAACAGTGGATACCCCCCACATGTGTCCCCATTTTGGAAACTAGACCCCCTAAGGAACTTATCTAGATGTGTGGTGAGCATTTTGAACCCCCAAGTGCTTCACACAAGTTTACAATGTAGAGCCATGAAGAAAAAAAATCATATTTTTTCCACAAACAAGATGTTTTAGTCCCCAATTTTTTATTTTCCCAAGGGTAACAGGAGAAATTGGACCACAAAAGTTGTTGTCCAATTTGTCCTGAGTACGCTGATACCCTATATGTGGGGGGAACCACTGTTTGGGCGCACGGCAGGGCTCGGAAGGGAAGGAGCGCCGTTTGACTTTCCAAACCAAAATTGGCTGGAATTGAGAACGGACGCCATGTCGCGTTTGGAGAGCCCCACATGTGCCTAAACAGTGGAAACCCCCACATGTGAGCCCATTTTGGAAACTAGACCCCCTAAGGAACTTATCTAGGTGTGTGGTGAGCACTTTTAACCCCCAAGTGTTTCACTAAAGTTTAGAATGCCCTGGCGTGAAAAACAAAAAAAACATTTTTTTTTCCACAAAAGTGAATTTTTAGTTCCCAATTTTTTTTTCTCAAGGGTAACAGGAGAAGTTGGACCCCAAAAGTTGTTGTCCAATTTGTCCTGAGTACGCTGATACCCCATATGTTGGGGGGAACCACTGTTTGGGCGCACGGCAGGGCTCGGAAGGGAAGTAGTGACGTTTTGGAATGCAGACTTTGAATGGTCTGCGGGCGTCATGTTCCATTAGCAGAGCCTCTGATGTGCCTAAACAGTGGAAACCTCCAAGTGACCCCATTTTGGAAACTAGACCCCCTAAGGAACTTATCTAGGTGTGTGGTGAGCACTTTGAACCCCCAAATGTTTCACTAAAGTTTATAATGCCCGGGTGTGAAAATAAAAAATCCTACTTTTTTCCTCACAAAAATGATGTTTTAGTCCCCAATTTTTTATTTTCCCAAAGTTAAGAGGAGAAATTGGACACCAAAAGTTGTTGTCCAATTTGTCCTGAGTACACTGGTACTCCATATGTGGGAAAAAACTGTTTGGGCACAAGTCGGGGCTCAGAAGGGAAGTAGTGACGTTTTGGAATACAGACTTTGATGGAATGGTCTGCGGGCATCATGTTCCGTTTGCAGAGCCCCTGATGTGCCTAAACAGTAAAAAACAATAATATAGCACATTACTTAATATAAAGCGCCCTGCACATGTCTCTCTCAGCGGCAAGTTCCCTGATCTTCACATCCTCCAGGTTTGTCTTCTCATCTTTCATCTCTCTACTTACTTGGGATTGTTCTAAAGGTACTGCCACACTAAACAATCCCACTAGCGATCACGATAACGACACATACTAATGCGATCGCTAGCGGGATTGTTTCTATATCGCTAAATGCGGCCACATTTAGCGATATAGTTAACGACGCTATCGCCGTTAGCGATCTTCTTAACGACTTTAGCGGTACAAAAGTACCGCTAAATCGCTAAGAAAAGGTGCCACACAGCGATTAGATACTTACCCAGCGGGAGCGCCGACGAGAAAATAGGGTCCGGAACGATTCCAGCGACGAGCGAGATCACAGCAGGAAGCTCGTCGCTGGAAGCTGCCGCACTGAACAACATCGCTAACAGGATCGCTAAATAGTGACGTTTTTTAGCGATCCCGTTAGCGATATTGTTTAGTGTGGCATACCCTTTAGACCTCACTGGTATTTACTAGTCTTATTTTCTCTTCTCTCCCCATAGCACTTATACTAAGCTCCTGGAAGCGCACAGGTATCTATTATCACTGTGATCACCTCCAGTCTAATCGTCTATGGTATTATCATATGGAATAATAATAATAATATATATGTATATACATCTGTCTAATAAGTCCATATTAGTCCATAATACAGATCGGTTGATGGATATAGTATTACATTATATTGTAATACATGTAATATATGTAAATATTGTTCAGACAAGAGTCTCCCTTTTTCTTTATATTAAGTAATATGCTATATTATTTATTTTCTACTTCTGTATGCTGTATTGTACAACTAGGTGTGCACACTATTATTATATTATTTATTACTTTCCTTTGGTAATTATTGTCCCCCCTCCTTTTTTTTCATTTAGAAATATAACCTTGATAAAGGCTCCTGTGCCGAAACGTTGGTGTTACTTTTCTGTGCATCCTTGGATAAATAAATATTTTTCTGCATTGAAAATGATTTGCCTCAGGTTACTCTCTATCTGATATTACTGAATTTCCTGATGGCCCAGGCTTGCTTTCTCCATTGTTTTTACAATAAACAGTAAAAAAAACCCACAAGTGACATAATTTTGGAAACTGGACTCCCTAGGAACTTTTCTAGATGTGCCCCCTTTTGGAACTAATCTGTTTCCTGTAAAGTAAATTAGTAGTGCATGGACGTGTGGCACAATTTGAAGCAATCCTTCATACACAGGCTAGGCCTTTTTTCGGGCCAGGTGTCGCATTGGTAAGTGGTGTCCTTGCGTATTCCTCTTTTGTAACACACTCGGCACCTTTTTTGCGGCTTACCTTTTTTTCCAGTTGGCGGGACCACCCCCGGGAAATGCTGACCTGGTATGATACGAGCACCTTCAGTTCCGGAAGTACTGGGGCCCGCTCCTTCCTGAGCGCCAAACATCAGGGCCTTAACTACTACCTCCTGAAACTGAAGGTACGTTGTATCGCTGTTGCACATCGTGACAGCAGGAAAGCGTTGAGCATTGCCATCTGTACAATGTGCACGGCCAGCTTTTTGTACCACACGTTGGCCTTTCTCAAAGCACTGTACGGCTGAAGGAGTTGATCGGAGAGATCAACACCCCCCATGTATTTGTTGTACCCAAGTACACAGTCCGGTTTGCGGACCTGTGTAGAGGTACCCCATACAGAGCTGAGGGCGCTGCCTTCACCGTGTATGGTGGTCAAGAGAAGGACATCCCTCTTGTCCTTGTACTTGACCACCAACAGGTGGTCGCTACATTTGGCTCTGCTCTCACCCTTTCTGAGCATCTGGCCTAGTAGCGTCTTCGGGAGACCTCTCTGATTTTTACGGACAGTACCGCAGGCTGCGGTACCTCGCACAGAGAGGGATTTGAAGAGTGGGATGCTGGAATAAAAGTTATCGGTGTAAAGGTGATAACCTTTATCCAGCAGTGGGAGCACCAAATCCCACACAATTTTCCCACTCACTTCCAGGACGGTGGGACACTCAGGGGGTTGAATCCTGGTGTCCTTTCCTTCGTAAACTCTAAAGCTGTGCGTGTACCCTGAGGTACTCTCACACAGCTTGTAGAGTTTAATTCCGTACCTTGCCCTTTTGCTGGGCAGGTACTGGCGGAATCGGAGCCGTCCCTTAAAATGAACCATGGACTCATCCACGCATATGTCCCTTTGAGGCACGTACACTTCAGCAAACTTTTTGTTGAAGTGTTCGATGACCGGCCGAACTTTGAACAGGCGGTCAAAGTTGGGGTCATCTCGTGAGGGACACTGTGCATTATCATTATAATGCAGGAATTTATGGATGGCCTCAAAACGCGTCCGGGCCATGACCATTCGGAACAGTGGAGTGTTGTATAAAATATCAACACTCCAATATTGCCGAATTTCTGGCTTCTTCAGGATCCCCATATGGAGAACAAGGCCCCAAAACTGCATCATTTCAACTGCGTCTACAGGAGACCAGTTGGAAAATGATGACACGGGTTTTGCGCCAAAAATTGCCGAGCGTACAAATTAGTTTGCTCCACCATGAGGTTTATTAAATCCTCAGAGAAAAAGACTTTGAAAAAGTCTGCCACAAAATCAGGAATCATTGGCTTGTAATTTTCGGAGGGCAAGGTCCATACGGGGTCCGAAGAGGGGTGCGCTGGTTCATCTTTAGGAGTGGGCGCTGCCTCATCTTCTGTCCTGGGGCGTCTGCGTGGCGGTTCCGCAGGACCCGAGGAGGAAGGTGAGGAGGAGGAGGAAGAAGAAGAGGATGAAGAATCTGAAAAGTAAAGAAATGTGGGATCCTCTCCGTCGCTATCAGTGTCGGAGGCAAGGAAAGCGTATGCCTCCTCCACTGAATAGCGCTGTTGGGATGAACGTGACGGGCGGGACGTTTTTTTTGTGAATGTGGTGCTTTGTGTGTACTTTATTTATAACTATGTGTGTGTGTGGGGGGGATAAAGCTTGGTGCAAACTATTCTGAAAAGAAAAAGCTAAAAGAAAGGAAAGCAAATAGGGAAAAAAAATGCCTGTGAAAAAATTCTAAAACAGCAGGCACGAGCTCTGATAAGTTAACGGTGTCACTTATCAAAGTTCCACGGCTGCTGGATGTGAGCACGGGAGTGGCGGAACGGGGAGTGAAAAAAAACAAAAAACGGCAGACACGAGCTCTGATAAGTGAACGGTGTCACTTATCAAAGTTCCGCGGCTGCTGGAAGTGCGCACGGGAGTGGTGGAAAGGGGAGTGAAAAAAAAAAACGGCAGGAACGAGCTCTAATAAGTGACCGGTGTCACTTATCAAAGTTCCGTGGCTGCTGGATGTGCGCACGGGAGTGGCGGAAAGGGGAGTGAAAAAAAAACCAAAAAACGGCAGGCACGAGCTCTGATAAGTGAACGGTGTCACTTATCAAAGTTCCGCGGCTGCTGGAAGTGCGCACGGTAGTGGTGGAAAGGGGAGTGAAAAAAAAAACGGCAGGCACGAGCTCTGATAAGTGAACGGTGTCACTTATCAAAGTTCCGCGGCTGCTGGAAGTGCGCACGGGAGTGGTGGAAAGGGGAGTGAAAAAAAAAACGGCAGGCACGAGCTCTGATAAGTAAACGGTGTCACTTATCAAAGTTCCGCGACTGTTGGAAGTGCACACGGGAGTGGAGGAAAGGGGAGTGAAAAAAAAAATGGCAGGCATGAGCTCTGATAAGTAAACGGTGTCACTTATCAAAGTTCTGCGGCTGCTGAAAGTGCGCACTGGAGTGGCGGAAAGTGGAGTGAAAAAAAAAAAATGGCAGGCACTAGCTCTGATAAGTGAACGGTGTCACTTATCAAAGTTCCGCGGCTGCTGGAAGTGCACACTGGAGTGGCGGAAAGGGGAGTGAAAAAAAACAAAAAACCGGCAGGCACGAGCTCTGATAAGTGACTGGTGTCACTTATCAAAGTTCTGCGGCTGCTGGAAGTGCGCACGGGAGTGGCGGAAAGGGGAGTGAAAAAAAAAACCAAAAAACTGGCAGGCACGAACTCTGATAAGTGAACGGTGTCACTTAGTCAAAGTTCCGCGGCTGCTGGAAGTGCCCACGGGAGTGGCGGAAAGGGGAGTGAAAAAAAAAACAAAAACCGGCAGGCACGAGCTCTGATAAGTGAACGGTGTCACTTATCAAAGTTCCGCGGCTGCTGGATGTGTGCACGGAGGGGGGTGCAAAAGAAAAGCGAGCACGAGTGTTGATCGGTGAACTGCGTCACAAATCAACGCTCGGCGGCTGCTAAATTTGCGCAGAGGAGGCGCAAACGGGGGGTAAAAAGAGGGGGAAAGGGAAGGGGGTGGGTGGAATGGGGGGATTGGAGTGGATGAAGATAGATTGGGCAGGGATCGGGGCTCAAAACTTACGTTTCTTCTCTCTTCTTTCTTCAGCAGGTATTGTGGTGTCACAGGCTACTGTGGCACCACAAGGCCCAGCACAGGAGGAGATCTGGCAGTGTGACCGCTCTGCAGGAATCCTCAGCAAGTGTGAGGACCCCTGCAGAGCAGTCACACAGGTCAGAGACAGTTTGCAGACAGGTCACAGAGCGGTCATAACGCTGCTGTGACCTGTCATTGGTGGGATCGATGATCACATCAATCCCACCAATCAGAGGAGACCCTTGTTATGCCGGTGTTGCTAGGCACCGGCCTAGTATCGGAGCTCACAGCAGGTCACCGGCAGGTCACCAAGCAAGGCACAGCGCGGTCACACCGCGGCTGTGCCCTGTGATCGATCGCGCCAATCAGCAGCTGCAGGCCCTGTCCTAGGCTCCGGCCTAGGATCGGTGCTATTACTGGCAGGTGATTGGCACGATCGATGTAATCGTCGATCACGCCAATCCGGCGTTGCCAGGCACGGGCCTAGGATCGAGTACATCAGTAGTCGATCCTAGCCTGGGATCTCACTGTTTCAGCCAATCTGATTGGCTGAAACAATGAGAATGGCAGCGATTGGCTGTTCAGAATTGAACTGCCAATCACAGCGATCGGGAGGTCGGGTGGGCGGAGACAGGCCCTGGAATGCCGTCACCATCTTCCTCCAGGTAAGATGGCGTCGGAATTTTAATGTCGCATTAAAGGGCATGACGTACTATCCCGTCCAGGGTCAGATTGTCCCAGGTTTCATGGACGGGATAGTACGTCGGATGGCAGAAAGGGGTTAAACAGAGCATATAATATAATCTCTAAAAGAAACTGTAGTGATTTGATTGCTCCCTCTGCCCAGGATAATAAGGTGGTTGGTCAATATGGTTGTAAACCTTTCGTTTGTTTTCAAAATAGTCCACAATTTTATAAAATAAGAGAAGTTATCCACAAATTCTTGGCTGTTTTGTATGAGGATCCGATTCTGGATGTGGTTTTGAAATCTGGTTATAATGTAGTGGCCAGAAGAGCGCCTACTATTGGCAACACTATTTCACCCAGTTTATACATGTCTAAGAAGAGAGATAATACGTGGCTCAGCTGCAAAGGATTTTATAAGTGCGGTAAAACTAATTCTAACACGTGTAAAAGTTCAATTAATAATAATTTTCTTTATTTTAAATTACAACAAAACACAAAAATTTAATATAAAGAATTTTATTAATTGTGATTCAAGTCACATTGTTTATAAAATTGACTGCACTAAATATAATATTTCATATATAGGATGTACAGTTCGTAAACTAATACGGAGAATTTCTGAACATTTGCGGGACATTAAGGGAGATTCTGATAATTTGAGAACTATTTCTTCTGTAGCTAAACATTTTATATCACGTCATTCTAGAGATATTTCTTCTTTTTGTGTGTATGGTATTGAAAAAATCAACAAATTACCGTGTCGTGGAGATATGCAGCGCCGTCTTTTGACCAGAGAAGCATTCTGGAATTACAACTTGGGCACAAGGTTTCCAGATGGATTGAACAAACGAACTGAAATCATGTTTCATTATTGATGTTTTTTTTTTTTTTCTTCAGGACCTTTCCTTTGCATGTCATGTGATTTAATGTGTAATCCTGATAGGTTCATGAATTGTATAAATATGTGGAGTATTGTGATGTTTCAAAGCTTGGACAAAGATCACTTTTGTGATCGAAATGCGTTGCTTTGTCATCTGTCTTGCTTGCTGATCTGTCCCAGAGCATTGATGTTTTTATGAAGAATATTATTGTCAAATAAAGAATTTCCAAGTTTTAAGGAGCTGGAACATTTCCTCTTTTTATCTCTGCTTGAATCAATCGTCTGACCAGGACGGAGATCCCTGCACCTGATCCTCATTGTTGGTGAGCTGGCTCTTTTTCTATTTCCATGCACCTTTTTCTACCAAACTTTTTCCTTCCACTCAACTTTCCATTAATATGCTTGGATACAGCACTCTGTGAACAGCTAGCTTTTTTAGCAATGACCTTTTGTGGCTTACCCTCCCTGTGGAGTGTATCAATGACTGCCTTCTGGACATCTGTGAAGTCAGCAGTCTTCCCCATGATTGTGGAGCCTACTGAAACAGACTAAAGCCTGGGTCTCACATAACGATACACCAGCGATCCCGACAACGATATGCACTTGTCAGGATCGCTGGTGTATCGCTACATGATCGCTGCTGAGCTATCAAACAGGCAACTCAGGCAGCGATCTGGGACAGCGACACTGCGGGTAAACATCGCTTAGTTACCCGCAGTGTACCTTGGATACCAGCGCCCTGATGCAGGGAGCTGGTATCCAAGGTACACAGCGGGTTTCCAAGCGCTGCGCGGTGCCTGGAAACCCGCTGTGTACCTTGGATGCCAGCTCCCTGCATCAGGGCGCTGGTATCCAAGGTACACAGCGGGTTTCTAGGCACAGCCCCGCGCCTGGAAACCCGCTGTGTACCTTGGTTACCAGCGGATCGCTGGTCTCCCGCCTGTCACACGCAGCAAAGTGTGCCTGTCAGGGGAAACCAGCGATCAAAAAAAGGTCCTGACATTTCAGCGACGATCAGCGATACCCGGCAGGGGGGCTGATCGTCGCTGACTGTCACACACAGCGATATCGCTGGTGAGCTCGCTGCTGCGTCACAAAACTAGTGACTCAGCAGCGATCTCGTAGCGATATCGCTATGTGAGACGGGCCCTTAAGGGACCTTTTTAAATGCTTAGGAAGCATTTGCAGGTGTTTTTTTTTGTTAATTATTCTAATTTACTGAGATAATGACTTTTGGGTTTTCATTGGCTGTAAGCCAGAAACATCAGCATTAACAAATAAACACTTGAAATAGATCACTCTTTGTAATGACTCTATATAATGTATGAGTTTCACTTTTTATATTGAAGAACTGAAAGAAATTAACTTTTGATGATATTCTAATTTAGTGAGAAGCACTTGAAGCAGGGCTGCAGCCCTGCTCTATGTAGCAAAAATGCTCATTTGCTATGAACGGCGGCCACAGGGCGGCGCTCATAGCTATCCAGCAATGACAACCACAGGGGTCTCCAGCAGACTCAGGGTTGTTATGCCAACCCAAGTGAAGTGAATTGATTGAAAAATCACATTTATGCCATTTTGATTTGGATTTCGTTGATAGAGTAAAAAAAAAGTTAGCATAAAGGGCGAGGGAAAAAAAGAAAAGTAAACTGGGGAAAAATGGCCAGACACGAAGGGTTAATTCATCGAACATTGTACGGTGATATCATTACCTCCAGCTGCTCTAGGAGAAGGTTGCACGTCTTTTCCCAAAAGGAAGAACTGAGGACCATGAGAAAAAACTGAATCGAGATTCTTCTAGGGGAAACACGTAGAACACGACGGTCCCGGGCTTGTCGGTTGTTAGAAGTTGGAGGATTGTGCGGTGTCTGATCTGTATAAATATCCTTGGATCCCATTACAGGACGCCATTAAAAGAATGAGATAGGGCTGAACGCAGAGGCAGAGTGAAGCTGAAAATACAGACGAGGAACTGATACATTGTGACAAGTGATGCTTACTTCTGTAGGGCGAAACCTTGGCTATGGAGATCTGATCTGTAAAGCCATGTAAAAATGATAAAGAACAAAAAAACGGATCCTCCACTCCAAGACCAGTGCTGTTTCAGCGATGTCAACACTCACTAGACATTGTTGACCGCTGCAGCCCATCAGAGTCAGCTGATGGGCTGGCCTAGTTCAGACGAAACTGTGATGGCTGCACTTCTGGTCATGTGGTCACATGTTCTGTCCTTTTGCACCAGTCATGTGGGAAGAGGTTGGGACGGTTTGTAGACTCAGTCTTTCTAAAGCTATGTCTAGGTGGGCTCACCCTGCGTGGATGGTCCACGATGTGGCAAGAAAAGGGCATCAAGAATGGATGGATCCAATAGTGGGGACTCTGCATAGTGGGGACAGTGATGGCCCATAGAGTGGCAACAAAAGGGTATCAAGAAATGATGGCTCGGATGAGTATGAAGAGGAGGTGGCTGTTGTGAATGGGTTTGAGATGAGTTCTGAGCAGAGGCTCCCTCTGGTGGTTACAAGCGGTACTAGTGAGGATTGTGAGGACTGGGAATCAGGTGTTACTGATTGGTCTTATGTAAGGGAGTCATTTTCCCATCAGGGTTGCCGGTGATCAATTGTTCTGGTCTGAATCCTTCTTTCCAGTTTCCCTTGTAGCCTGCTGTGTCGTGTCTGCATCTCCTGCTATCAGATAAGACAATTTCTTATTTTGTGTTTTTGCTATATTTTTGCATTTGGTCCTGCACTTCTGTGGGGGCCTTCTGGGTCCCCTCCGGGGGCTTTTGCCCTCTCAGTTTAGTCCAGCCACTGTGTTTTGTACTTTTGCTTTTTCCAGTTTTTTCAGTGGCTGCTGTTTTTGTTACACCAGAGAACTAATTTAGGTGGTAGAGGTCGTGTGATCTCAGGTGATTTTGAAATTAGTAGAGTTGGTGTTTTTCAGGGTTTTCTGGGATTGCAGTAAGTGCCCTTCCTGTCCTTTTCTATTTAGATAGTTTGGGCCCCAGCGTTTGCTCATACTATTTTCTTTCTGTGTCAGTATTTCCTCTTGTCTAACCGCCATTACATGTTTGGGGGCTTTCTATTATCTTTGGGGTTCTGCTACGGGCAGATAGCTTTCCTATTTCTATCTTTAGGTGTAGTTAGTTTCTCAGGCTGTGACGAGGCGTCTAGGACCAACGTAGGAACGCTCCACGGCTGCCTCTAGTTGCGGTGGTTAGTCAGGGTACTGCAATCTCATAGATTCCAACTGCTCTGGTGTATTTCCTTTTTTGCCTGCACTCCTCAGCTACCGTAACATAACTATATCACCGGCCATAAAAATTGTATGGTACTCACAGAAGGGAAAAAATATTTTGAAGGAAGAAAAGTTGTCAGAGATATTTTTCTGTTTGTTGCAGCTGATCAGGATGACTGGGTCTCTTTTTTGCCTTTGGCTGAGTTTGCTCTTAATAATAGGGCTAGCTCTGCCACTTTGATGTCTCCGTTTTTCTGTAATTCTGGGTTTCACCCTCGATTTTCTTCAGGACAGACGGAGGCTTCTGTCTGTCCAGGTGTTGACTCTGTTGTTGAGCGTATGCAGCAGATTTGGGACCAGGTAGTGGAGAGGTTGTCCCTCTCTCAGGAGAAGGCCCAGCGGTGGTTAGTCGGTCCTTTTGGTGGCCTACCTTGTCTCGCGATGTCAGGGAATTTGTGCAGTCCTGCGGGACTTGCTCTCGCTCCAAGCCTTGCTCTCGCTCTAGTGGTTTGTTGATGCCATTATTTTGAAGGAGGGTGTAGTTCTTTCCGCCATCTCGCCCAATTTGAGACTTGCTCTGGAGGGGTGTCAGGAGGATAGGCCCGAGCGCTGCCCTGTTGGAAAATTGTTTGTCCCGGACCAATGGAAAAAGAGTGTGATGTCTGAGATTCATTGTTCCGCATTGGCTGGGCATCCCGGAATTTTTGGTACCAGGGACTTGGTCTGGTTGTCCTCAAAGAATATTCCTATGAGAGTAGCATCTCCTAAATTTAAGCCTAGGTTCATTGGACCTTATAAGATCATGAAGATTATTAATCCTGTTTCTTTTCGTTTGCTTCTTCCAGGGACATTTAAGATCCATAACGTGTTCCACAAGTCCTTGTTGAAGAGGTTTGTTGAGCCAGTGGTTCCTGCTGCTGTGCCTCCTGACCCTGTTTTGGTTGAGGGCAATCTGGAGTATGTGGTTGAGAAAATATTGGATTCTCGTTTTTCTAGACGAAGACTCCAGTATTTGGTTAAATGGAGAGGTTATGGTCAGGAAGACAATTCTTGGGTGTTTGCTTCGGACATCCATGCTAGGAGACTTATCCGTGCGTATCATAGAACTCATCCTGACCGACCTGGTTGCTCAAATGAGGGTTCGGTGACCCCTCCTCAAGGGGGGGGTACTGTTTGAATGGGTTTGAGATGAGTTCTGAGCAGAGGCTCCCTCTGGTGGTTACAAGCGGTACTAGTGAGGATTGTGAGGACTGGGAATCAGGTGTTACTGATTGGTCTTATGTAAGGGAGTCATTTTCCCATCAGGGTTGCCGGTGATCAATTGTTCTGGTCTGAATCCTTCTTTCCAGTTTCCCTTGTAGCCTGCTGTGTCGTGTCTGCATCTCCTGCTATCAGATAAGACAATTTCTTATTTTGTGTTTTTGCTATATTTTTGCATTTGGTCCTGCACTTCTGTGGGGGCCTTCTGGGTCCCCTCCGGGGGCTTTTGCCCTCTCAGTTTAGTCCAGCCACTGTGTTTTGTACTTTTGCTTTTTCCAGTTTTTTCAGTGGCTGCTGTTTTTGTTACACCAGAGAACTAATTTAGGTGGTAGAGGTCGTGTGATCTCAGGTGATTTTGAAATTAGTAGAGTTGGTGTTTTTCAGGGTTTTCTGGGATTGCAGTAAGTGCCCTTCCTGTCCTTTTCTATTTAGATAGTTTGGGCCCCAGCGTTTGCTCATACTATTTTCTTTCTGTGTCAGTATTTCCTCTTGTCTAACCGCCATTACATGTTTGGGGGCTTTCTATTATCTTTGGGGTTCTGCTACGGGGCAGATAGCTTTCCTATTTCTATCTTTAGGTGTAGTTAGTTTCTCAGGCTGTGACGAGGCGTCTAGGACCAACGTAGGAACGCTCCACGGCTGCCTCTAGTTGCGGTGGTTAGTCAGGGTACTGCAATCTCATAGATTCCAACTGCTCTGGTGTATTTCCTTTTTTGCCTGCACTCCTCAGCTACCGTAACATAACAGGTGGCCTTCCCTAGAAAAGTTGGATCCTACTCCCAGAACTCCATTTCTTTTATGCTCAGACACATACTTGAGATAATATGGTAGGCATCACGCAGACTATCCCTAGAATTGTTGGAAAACGTTATATATGACGTCCCAGAACCAGTACTGGAGTGGGGTTAGGACATGCAGAATTAATGGACCTACTGATGCACGTCACCTGGTTTTAATATACAGCCATCCCCCATATCAGAAATATCAACCATCACTTAAAGGGTTTTTTCTCGTGTTCTTTTTATCAGGAACACTTTGCTCCTCTGCTTCTCGGTTTCCTGGTGGACACAGTTTTGATGACTGACAGTTTGGACACTCTCCCATGTAGCAAGCATAAGCAGAGCAGCAATTATAAGTAGAGCAGCAAGCAGAAGCAGAGCAGCAATTATAAGTAGAGCAGCAAGCAGAAGCAGAGCAGCAATTATAAGTAGAGCAGCAAGCAGAGGCAGAGCAGCAATTATAAGTAGAGCAGCAAGCAGAAGCAGAGCAATTATAAGTAGAGCAGCAAGCAGAAGCAGAGCAGCAATTATAAGTAGAGCAGCAAGCAGAAGCAGAGCAGCAATTATAAGTAGAGCAGCAAGCAGAGGCAGAGCAGCAATTATAAGTAGAGCAGCAAGCAGAGGCAGAGCAGCAGCATCCTAAGAGTGATCAGGACCACGTTCAAAGCAAAGGGCCTATAATGCTTGCGAATCACGGTGGCTCAGTGGTTAGTACTGTACCCTTGCAGTGCTGGATTCTTGAGTTCAGATCCCATGCTCCATAGTTATACTGATGACAGTGATGGTAATCTAGGCAACAAGTAGGACTACAAAAAACCCCTCAATTTTTAATAAGAGGTAAATTGCAGAGTTACTTCGGGAATATCCCTTGACCAGCATATCCCATTCTGTGCGCAGCTTACCCAGGGGAGTCACTGTTGTGCATTCTCTCCTCTGCAGGTATTGGATGTGATTCATACATACTGATTATTATTGCAGGGCTGCACCTTTAAGAGCCCAGTCCCTTCCTGGTTGCTGCATACTATCACCATACAGCTTCCCTAGCAAAAACACATTGCATTCAAGTCTGCCTATTACTATCTGTTACAACAGCTTCCTGACCTCCCCCTTCCCCTGCTCTGCAAGGCCCCAGCTCTGGAGACCAAATGTGATCCATCCCTGCTCACAACTTCACCAGCAGATGAGGATCCACAATGCAGGATGCCCTGTGACCTCCATCAGCAGGGAGCAGAGCTCCAGCCTGGGCAAGGTAGGCTCCTCTCCCCCTAGGCTAGGCACTGCAGTAACCCCTTCCTGCCAGGATTGCTACCTGCCTCCCCGGGAGTCCCAAAACCCCCCAAATCCCATGCCATTGGGTTTGCACAATAGCCAAACAGGAGCTCCATTCCCCTCCCCACCCTGACTCCTCATTTGGAGGCTGGAATATGAAAAGTTTCACCCAACAGATTAGCTGCAGGCAGTTTTGCTGCAGACCTGAGCAAGAACTGCAGAATTAGGGCATGAGAGGGGCCATTATCTGGAGCCCCCCACAGTGCTGAGGAGCTGGCACTCTGCTGGTAAGTGTCCCCTTCCCCTTTCTTTATACCCTTCCCCTGCTTTCTGGTTACATTTGTCTTCTGTTTGTTTTGTAACATTCTAGAATGTTTGTGTTTGGAATGTTACAATGTAACAACCTGGAGGCAAAACAATTAACTGTTTCCTGCACTGGCAGTTGTGTTCTCCAACAAAAAAGTGGAGGCTCCGTGATTTAAGAATAGCTTTCAGGTAGCTGAGCGCATTAGGCATTGCATTTTTTGTTTTCTTGCACTTTTTCAAAAAATGCATTTTGTTTTCTATAATTATGACAAAAAAAGCCAAGTGTGAACGCAGCTGCACATTGCTGGATATGGACACACTTTTAGCATTGAGCTCTATAGGTGCAGGGACTATGAGATCTATGTTATGTGTCAGCCACAACATTGCAATCGAAAACTTTTGCAGAGAGCAAATTGCAAAGTAATTCCCAGTTGTATTGCTGAGTTATTAGGTAACGTAGCGCATATAGGACAGGGAGGGAGGGTTACTCATTCCGTATGGAGAATTATTACAGCTAAAGTTGCTGATCTCAGGTAAAGATTGGCGTGTACTGTGAAGAAGGACAACTTCCAGCAATCCAAATTGGTCATTCTGGCTTTAGGAGATATGCAGGATAACACATATATAGCATATATATCTATATGTGTTTGTGTGTATGTATATATAATATATATATATATATATTTGTGTGTGTGTAATATATGTGTATTTATATCTCTATATGAATGTGCTTGTGTGTATAAATATATATATATATATATATATATATATATGTGTGTGTGTATATGTATACATATATAAACATACACACACAAAACATATACACACACTCAAACATTTGTATGAATAAGTGTTTGCCTCTTCCTGATTTTCTACTCTTTTGCATGTTTGTCACACTTAAATGTTTCCAATCACCAAACAAATGTTAATATTAGACAAAGATAACACAAGTAATCACAAAATGCAGTTTATAAATGAAGGTCTTTATTATTAAGGGAAAAAGAAATCCAAACCTACAGGGCTCTTGTGAAAAGGTGATTGCCCCTAAACCTAATAACTGGTTGGGCCACCCTTAGCAGCAACAACTGTAATCAAGCGTTTGCGATAACTGGCAATGAGTCTTTTACAACGCTCTGGAGGAGTTTGGCCCCACTCATTGTGACAACACAGAATTTAATCTTAATTATCTAGATATAATTCAGTAATCCAGGTGGCATAGACTGTTATCTCTATGAATTGACTTTTGAATTCATGCGTTTGTTCTTCAGTTGGCTGTTGTCATGAGTCTGAAAACGCTGATTTTTGATATTTTTAAATGGCTGATGTTTGCCTCTTATATCAGCTCATAGAGTTTATTGTCTGCTATCTTTGCAAGACAGTGATGCAGGGTCATTGAATAATGGATGTTTGCTTAATATGTTGAATGACTGTTGTGTGGGTCCTGCGGCTTGTTGTTTTGCAAAATAGAGAAGAAAAAACTATGATTAAATAAATAATACAAGTTAATCTCATCACTCCCTTCCCTTGACTTGAGCCTATGGATAAGTATGGGAAAGCCAGGATTGCAACTCGCCAGTCACCTAGCTCAATGGAGATGTTTGGGGAAGCCAGGTTGTGATCCTCTGGTCACCTGGCCTTGTATCTCAATGGGCTGTCAACTTCCTAAGCTTGTTGTTACCTCCTCTTTGTGCGTGTCACAGGTGGGGTAACCCTGCAAGCTCTGAAGTCACAGCTGCTCTTATCCCGGCGAGTCAGCAGAAGGGTGAGGCTCTGTAATGTGCACCATATTGGGATATTTTGCTGGGACCCTTCATCACTGTTCTACCCTCACCCTGTGTTGTCTGAGTAGTATTACGCCCAAGGTAAAAGGAGATCGGGCGTTCGGTGGGATGATTTCTGGTCCATCAGGTTGTGGCTAGCGGACTAAAGCACCCACTCACTCCGTGTCTCCAAATTAATCTTAGCAGAATTGTTATAATTCATCCACATTGGAGGGTTTCCAAACATGAACCGCCTTTTTAAGGTCATGCCACAGCATCTCAGTTGGATTAAGGTCAGGACTTTGACTAGGCAACTTTAAAAGTCTTAATTTTGTTTTCCTTAAGCCATTCAGAGGTGGACTTGCTGGTGTGTTTTGGATCATTGTCCTGCTGCATAACCCAAGTGAGCTTCAGCTTGATGTCAGGAACAGATGGCGGACATTCTCATTCAGGATTTTTTGGTAGACCAGCAGTATTTATGATTCAATTTACCACAGCAAGTCTTCAATGTCTTGAAGCAGCAAAAAAGACTCAGACCATCACATTACCACCACCATATTTTACTGTTGGTATGATGTTCCTTTTCTGAAATGCTGCGTTACTTCTATGCCAGATGTACTGTGACATACACCGTCCAAAATGTTGAACTTTTGTCTCGTCAGTCCACAGAGTATTCTACCAAAAGTCTTGGGGATCATCAAGATGTTTTCTGTCAAAACTGAGACAAGCTTTCATGTTCTTATTGCTCAACAGTGGTTTTCGTCTTGGAACTCTGCCATGCAGACCATTCTTGGCCAGTCTCTAATGAATATTCACTGCCAAAATTTTTTTTCCATATATTGTAAGGAGGCTAATGGCCGCATAATTGATGGGAGGTATGTGTCATAGAGATGGCTGCTCTCTGTGATGTAACCCGGAGTAATTTCTTTAGTGCACGTAAGCACTAAAATGTCGTTTAGTGCACCTGTATCCGGGTTGCTGGTAGCTATGAGAGATGGGCGGGTCTGGCTACCCACATACTTTACATCTGGGTGTGGTTACAGCCTATATAATGGAGGCTGTTGTTTGGCACATGGGCTGTGTGTTGGCAGGGAGAAGGCCTCCTGTGTATGTGGCTCCAGACCGAGCCTGAGTGCTGGACATTACCCCAGCCTGTGTGCCCACAGGCCTGGGGGAGCAGAGCTCTGCTATGGACATTTATGCTTTGTTTTTGCCTGATCTAAAGGATGTTTATCTTTTGTTTGTGCTTCTGGGTTTATGAAGCTAATAAACCAACATGAACTTTTAAAGGAAAGTGCCTCCTGTTTTCCTCCTGTCGCACCCGAGTGAGTACAACTCCTACTATAATATAAATATTGTTGCCTCCAATATAAGAGTTTTTCAGCACATTATTTTGTCAATTGTCCCAGAAGGCTGGCGGGGGAGTGGGAGCGGTGGGTGACAGAGGCAGGAGCCAGGGACTGTGGCTAAAGTCTGTGCTGCTGCTAAAGAGAAATGAATGTTCTTATAGCATGCACAGTGACAGCCAGAGCCGCCGGCTTCCAGAAGACATCCTACTGACCCTCTAGCATGCCCTCACAGCATCTCGTTGGTCCCGGCGCATTCGCAGCATCTCGTTGGTCCCTGTGCATTCGCAGCATCTCGTTGGTTCTGGCGCCTGCAGCTCTTCCTGTGCCGAGCAATCACGTAGCCCCGCTCATTAAGGTAATGAATATGCACAGCTCTCCTCTCCCATAGGGATATCCTAGCTTTGGGATATTGTAATTTCAGCCTGTGTTCACTGGGGGCGCTAGAATGAACTGTTAGGGATTTGCTAGTTAAGTGATTTAAAATGACAGCAGCTGCACAGATGTCTAATGTTCAGTTCTGCCATAGGAAAGGGTCAGCGGCCATTATCTGTGTGGTTTCTGATGAGATCCCGGGTAGTTCGTCTGATTATTACAGGCCTGTGTACCATCTTATTAATTGGTTTCTGATTAAATTGTAACGTGTATTTATATTAATGTGGAAACTAGATCGCCAGCTTCGGGGCTGGCAATAATCTGTGTAATGCTTAATTTAATCTTTATCTTTTATTGTCTCATTAATTAAAGGGGTCCTCCGGGGAACACGCCATCTCTCTCGTGCTTTGTCTGACTTCATAGACATACTAAAAAAATGTACCGCTGATAGCAATTGTCAGAGTGCTTTACTTAAAGGCGAACTCCAGCATAAAGGCATGAGATCCCCTGCTCCAAGAACTGCAACGCTGGGGTGAGGGGGCGCACGGTCATAATATTGTCACTGCGCAGCCGGAAGTGTTGGGGTCTCTCTAGATGTGAGGAGAACATACTGACTTCTGCTCACCAGAAAATGACTCCTTAAGGAATTACTGGGATCAGGAACTAATTTGGAGAATTTCCGGGCAGGGTCTCCTCCATATTTACACTCTGCAGATGTAGGAGCTGCGCGGGGACGAAACGGTTAGTTGGATCTTCCATTCTGATTATTGTAGCATGAATGATTCCTGCCAGGTTCCTACTAAAGTCCATTTATCCCACTACACGCCCCGACGACTATCCGAGGAATGCGCTGAAGATCAGAAATACTTATATTTCACATTCTGGAACATTGGAGGGCATGGGGTCCTGTCATCAGAGGCCCATTGTTAGGACATTTGGCAATTGGAGGTAACAAATGGAGGTTATCTTGGACTTGGTGACAGCACGGGCTGGAGGCGGACAGAATGTAGACTAACTTGTTTACTGGCTGTCCAGGTTGAGAAATAGATGGACTTCCAACATCATAACTTGTCTATAGGTTAATATTTTCCAGATGTTTGTATGTGTAGATGGGGCTTTATCATCCAGCTGCTCTCCACGGACTGGTTCCAGTGGAGAAGGAGTCAAAGTGAGATCGCAGGGCCCTGCGATGACCAGATTAAGGCCTGCGATAGCACTCGAGATTACAGGGCCCCGCCAATAGCACTTGAGATTACAGGGCCCTGCCAATGGTACCCGAGATTACAGGGCCCCGCCAATAGCACTTGAGATTACAGGGCCCTGCCAATGGTACCCGAGATTACAGGGTCTGCGATGGCACCGAGATTGCGGCCTGCCGATGGCACCAGAGATTGCAGGGCCCTGCCGATGGCACCCGAGATCGCAGGGCCCTGACGATGGCACCCGAGATTGCAGGGCCCTGCCGATGGCACCCGAGATTTCAGGGCCCTGCCGATGGCACCAGAGATTGCAGGGCCCTGCCGATGGCACCCGAGATCGCAGGGCCCTGACGATGGCACCCGAGATCGCAGGGCCATGCCGATGGCACCCGAGATCGCAAGGTCCTGTTTCCTCCTTATGCCATAATTAATCCATGTGGAATACCTATTTAAACAGTGTATAGCCTCAATGTTGCATACCAGGGAGTCTCATGTTAATATTTCACATGCCAATATGAAGTACCGTATACAATTAAAGGGGTTGACCAGAATTATAAAAACATGTCTGCCTTCTTCCAAACACAGAACCATCTCTGTCTATGGATTGTGTCTGGTGTTATAGCACAGCTGAAGTTAATGTTGACGAGATGCAGTACCATACTCATCCAGCAGACAGGGGTGGTGCTGATTTTGGAAGTAGGCGTCCATGTCTTTCTAATCTTGTTGATTTACCTAAGGCCGTATTTTTAGTTATTGATGATGAATATTTTGAACGTGAAGGAAAGGTCGGTCTATGGTCATGTGTATGTATATGGGCTATTCTGTCTGTAGAAGTAATCTTTGCAGAGTACTTGAGCCTGGCAGCATGCATCATTTAAAAGGCAAAGTCTATGGGATTCTTGGCTAAGTGGTTGCGGACCACTTCCACTGCATCTGTTATGTAGGCTGAAGCTTCATCACCCCCTCTTGCAAGTGTGGCCAGAGAATGAAACTGAGCCAAGCCTACAATGTGCCCACCAATATTTGTAAGTTGCAATACTGGAAGTTATGATGTGATGCTAATGGTGACAATCGCTGTATAACATTGCAGAATATGTTACTACTAAGTAAGCAACAGGAAATAGTAATAACAACCAAGAGTCTGTGCCAGTAGACTGTAACGGCCAAGTGTCTGTGCCAGTGGCCTGTATTGGCCAATCATCTGTGCCAGTGGCCTGTATCGGCCAAGCGTCTGTGCCAGTGACCTGTATTGGCCAAGCGTCTGTGCCAGTGACCTGTATCGGCCAAGCGTCTGTGCCAGTGACCTGTATCGGCCAAGCGTCTGTGCCAGTGGCCTGTATCGGCCAAGCGTCTGTGCCAGTGACCTGTATCAGCCAAGCGTCTGTGCCAGTGGCCTGTATCGGCCAAGCGTCTGTGCCAGTGACCTGTATCAGCCAAGTGTCTGTGCCAGTGGCCTGTATCCGCCAAGCGTCTGTGCCAATGGCCTGTATCGACCAAGTGTCTGTGCCAGTGGCCTGTATAGGTCAAGCGTCTGTGCCAGTGGAATGTATCGGCCAAGCGTCTGTGCCAGTGGCCTGTATCGGCCAAACGTCTGTGCCAGTGGACTGTAACGACCAAGCGTCTGTTCCAGTGGTCTGTATCGGCCAAGCTTCTGTGCCAGTGGACTGTATCGGCCAAGCGTCTGTGCCAGTGGACTGTAACGACCAAGCGTCTGTTCCAGTGGCCTGTATCGGCCAAGCTGCTGTGCCAGTGGACTGTATCGGCCAAGCGTCTGTGCCACTGGACTGTAATGGCCAAGCGTCTGTGCCAGTAGACTGTATAGGCCAAACGTCTGTGCCAGTGGACTGTAATCTCAAAGTGTTGGTTCTAGTTGGAAAAAATCCTTGTGGTACTCTGACCAGCTTTAGATTACCAGGTTGTATCTGGGAGGTGAAGACTTTCTGGTACAAAAGCCATGGGTATGACATTTATATGGTCCTCGCCGACCTCCTAACTGGGTTGTGCCATCTTTCTTCATCTGTGACTTTATCTCCGGGGTAGTATGGATCTGATATGGAACTTTTAGCATCCCTGAGGGGGGAGGAATCTGCTGCAGAAATAGCATTCTCAGGAATGTCACCTTTTGCCATCTTCACCTTATTAAACAGGTCTTCAAAGAGAAAAGAGCTATTAGGAGACTCCTCAGGGAGGGAAGACACTGGACACAGCCTGAGGGTTTTGGCGCTTTCATGATAAGGACCTTGGCAGGCGACATACAGGATCATAAAGTTTCCTACTATAATATGACTGAAGAGTAAAGGAAGTAATCTGAGTACAGAGAACAATACTTTCCAAGATGTGAGTTTTCGCTTTGGCCATTTGTACCCATATTGCTTTTTACTCTCCCACAAAGTCTTTTAACGATTTCCTGCAGTCAGAGAATACAATATTTCGGCCAGTACAGCACAAGATCAGATATTGTGCAGACCACAGACTGCATGTTATGGCCTTTTCCTTCCTTCCTTAGGCTGATATATCAGAATTTACTTACATTCGCACTATGACTAGATGTTGCACATTTGGGCTATAAACCCTCAATAAGTCAGAAGCCAATAGAAGATGATACAAATGTGTGAGCTGTTATAGGCAAAAATGGCTTCCGATATAGGATGACTATATTACACATGGTTGTCTGGCAGAACGAGGTGATCTTTACAGAGGTGTATCTAGGCTTTCTGGCACCTGGGGCAAGAATTCGGTTCACCCCTCCCCCCCCAGCACACATGCGATTTGCACACTTAAGGTACTGCCACACTAAGCAATCCCGCTAGCGATCTCGTTAGCGTTGCATACTAATGAGATCGCTAGCGGGATTGTTTCTATATCGCTAAATGCTGCCGCATTTAGCGATATAGTTAACGACGCTATCGCCGTTAGCGATCTTCTAACGACTTTAGCGGTACAAAAGTACCGCTAAATCGCTAAGAAAAGGTGCCACACAGCGATTAGATACTTACCCAGACGGAGCGCGAGCGATGAAATAGGGTCCGGAACGATTCCAGCGACGAGCGAGATCACAGCAGGAAGCTCGTCGCTGGAAGCTGCCGCACTGAACAATATCGCTAACGGGATCGCTAAATAGTGACGTTTTTTAGCGATCCCGTTAGCGATATTGTTTAGTGTGGCATACCCTTTAGTCATGTACCGACGAGCTGCTCTCTCTAATGCTCTCAATGTTCAGTGAAAAACTGAGAGAAGCAGGAAGAGAAGCTCGTTGTCACAGGACCATAAGTATGAAAATGGCATGAGTGAAGTGTCCATGTGATGACTGCTGGAACCTGCAGAGCTGAATCCTGACATTGCAGCTTCTGAATTCTCACAACGAATGCACTGCACACTTTTAGGATTCTCCCTTACCCGTGGCGAGAGTACACGGTCATGTCAGCACAAGCATGTGATTTATATGCTTCTGGCCACATTCCGACTAGACGTGCCCGGCCTCGCTCTGTTCATTTTCATTGAGTGAGGCCACACGTCTAGTCAGCATGTGACCGCATGTATGTAAATTACCGGCACGAGAGAATCCTAACAGCGTGCAGTGCGCACTGTGAGAATTCAGAAGTCTGCAGTCACATAGAATGACTGCAGATTCAGCACAGACCTGGACAAAATAAATAAAGACATGAGAGTCAGTATCACAAATAATAATTTACATCCAGGTACCTTATAGATGACGTCATCTCTGGAGTCGTTCTCCTTTTCTTCTTGTTGTCCAGACCCCATGATGAGTTTTCTCATCCACAGCTCATCTCCGCAGACTTCCATCTTCTTCAGTCTTCTGCACCAACTCTCCGCACGACGCCCTTAAAAACAGAAGAGTCATTATAATGCTTCTAAATAAAAATTTCTGCAATATACTGTCGTCTCACACTATTCCCCTCCCTCCTCATACTGTCTCCTCTTACATCCCCCTGTTCACCATACTGTCTCCTCATATATTTACCCCTCACTCCACAAACATTCACCGTTCGCTCCCCATACTGTCTGCAACCATCCCCCACTCACCATACTGTGTCTGCACCCACCCCCATACTGTTTCCTCATACATGTCCTCATACATACATACTTTTCAGTGTCCTCAAATCCCCCACACACATTAAATACCCCCATCCCTACTCCAAATCCTCCCACACACATTAAACCCCCTTCATCCCCACTCCAAATCCCCCCACACACATTAAATCCCCCCATCCCCACTCCAAATCCCCCACACACATTATGTATCCCCATCCCCACTCCAAATCCCCAACACATTAAATGCCCCATCCCCACTCCAAATCCCCCACACACATAAATCCCCCCATCCCCACTCCAAATCCCCCACACATATTAAGTACCCCCATCCCACTCCAAAGCCCCCACACACATTAAATCCTCTCATCCCCACTCCAAATCCCCACACACAATAAGTACCCCCCAACCCCACTCCAAATCCCCCCACACATAAAATAACCCCCATCCCCACTCCAAATCCCCCCACACACAAAGTACCCCCCATCCCCACTCCAAATCCCCCACAAAAAAGTATCCCCATCCCCACTCCAAATCCCCCCACACATAAAGTACCCCCATCCCCACTCCAAATCCCCCTCACATAAAATAACCCCTCCATCCCCACTCCAAATCCCCCACACATAAAGTACCCCCCCATCCCCGCTCCAAATCCCCCCACAAAAAAGTACCCCCCATCCCCACTCCAAATCCGCCCACAAAAAAGGTATCCCCCATCCCCACTCCAAATCCCCCTCACATAAAATAACCCCTCCATCCCCACTCCAAATCCCCCCACACACAAACTACCCCCCATCCCCACTCCAAATCCCCCTCACATAAAATAACCCCTCCATCCCCACTCCAAATCCCCCCACACACAAAGTTCCCCCCATCCCCACTCCAAATCCCCCAAAAAAGTACCCCCCCATCCCCACTCCAAATCCGCCCACAAAAAAGGTATCCCCATCCCCACTCCAAATCCCCGATTACATAACATAACCCCACCATCCCCACTCCAAATCCCCCACACACAAAGTACCCCCCATCCCCACTCCAAATCCCCCCACATAAAATGTCCCCCATCCCCACTCTAAGTCCCCCCCCACACACACACACATTGTCCCCCGTTAATCTTCAGTGGTTTCCTCAGCTCCATAGCGGAGCACACTTACCACCAGTGAGCACCGCCGGCGAGTGACGTCAGCAGGGTGATCACATGGCCTGATCACGCTGCTGGCGTCGCTTTGACCTGGCGGTCAGAGCTTCAATTGTACTGGCGTCTGAATAGACGCCAGTACAATTGGTCCCTGGGAGCCGGCACGCAGCAGCTTCTCTGCGCCGGCTGTCAGCTTGACAGCCGGCACAAGGAACCGCCGACTCCCAGGCCGGGGGCGGCAGAATGCAGCCGTGGGGGAGACACTGCAGCCCGCCACATTAGGCGGCCCGACTACGCCCCCTTACCAGCTGCGCCAGGGGCACATGCCCTGGCTGCCCCCTCTGGATACGCCTCTGGATCTTTACAACCTAAGAGGTCATGCGGAAATGGGTTGTTTAAATGATTTGTTTAGCCACTGACTTGCTTTATAATTTTTCTCAGGAAAGGGAACCTGTCACAATGAAAATGCTGCCCAATCCATGGGCATCATGTTGTAGAGCAGGGCAGCTGCGCAAATTGATATATAGTTTATGGGAAAATATTTAGTACAACTTGTCATTTTTTAATTTTAGACTGAGTCCAGTGGGCGGGCTTACATAGTAAGTAGAACCACCCACTGGACTCTTGGAAGTTTAAAATTGAAATGAAACAAATCACAAGTCATAGGCTACTTTAACACTTGCGTTTTTTTGCGATGCGTTTCGAGCGCACATCAAACGCATTAAAAAAACACGTGCAAACGCTTGTAAATGCTGCGATATTTAGTCGCATAAGCGTGCGCATTACGACAAAAAACCGCAGCATTTGGACGCGATTGTATGCGATTTCAAGCATTTTTGCATGTGTTTGCGTTTTTTCGCCGCATGGGTTGTCTACGTGTCACATTTCCATCATCTCTGTCTCTATCATCTCTGTCTCTCATCTCTGTCTCTATCATCTGTCTCTATCATGTCTCTATCATCTCTGTCTCCATCATCTATCATATCTGTCTCTATCATCTCTGTCTCTATCATCTGTCTCTATCATCTGTCTCTATCATCTGTCTCTATCATCTCTGTTTCTATCATCTCTATCATCTGTCTCTATCATCTCTATCATCTCTGTCTCTATCATCTGTCTCTATCATCTGTCTCTATCATCTCTGTCTCTTCATCTATCATATCTGTCTCTATCATCTCTGTCTCTATCATCTGTCTCTATCATCTGTCTCTATCATCTGTCTCTATCATCTCTGTTTCTATCATCTCTATCATCTGTCTCTATCATCTCTATCATCTCTGTCTCTATCATCTGTCTCTATCATCTGTCTCTATCATCTCTGTCTCTATCATCTATCATATCTGTCTCTATCATCTCTATCATCTCTGTGTCTATCATCTGTCTCTATCATCTATCATCTCTGTCTCTATCATCTCTATCATCTCTGTGTCTATCATCTGTCTCTATCATCTATCATATCTGTCTCTACCATCTCTGTCTCTATCATCTCTATCATCTCTGTGTCTATCATCTGTCTCTATCATCTATCATATCTGTCTCTATCATCTGTCTCTATCATCTCTGTCTCTATCATCTCTGTCTTCATCTGTCTCTATCATCTATCATATCTGTCTCTATCATCTCTGTCTCTATCATCTCTATCATCTCTGTGTCTATCATCTGTCTCTATCATCTATCATATCTGTCTCTATCATCTCTGTCTCTATCATCTCTATCATCTCTGTGTCTATCATCTGTCTCTATCATCTATCATCTCTGTCTCTATCATCTGTCTCTATCATCTCTATCATCTGTCTCTATTATCTGTCTCTATCATCTATCATATCTGTCTCTATCATCTCTGTCTCTATCATCTTTATCATCTCTGTGTCTATCATCTGTCTCTATCATCTATCATATCTGTCTCTATCATCTCTCTCTATCATCTGTCTCTATCATCTCTATCATCTCTGTCTCTATCATCTGTCTATATCATCTCTGTCTCTATCATCTCTATCATCTCTGTCTCTATCATCTGTCTCTATCTGTCACGGGTGTGTCGCGGCGGAGATCGTCGCGATTGCACACCCTGACTTCGCACAGCTGAGTTTCTGGTGCTGGGTGTTTTTCAGCACTGAGGGAGTTAATTCTTTCTCTCTCGATGCTGGACAGACCAGCCTCGCCCAGCTGCGATTGATGTTTTGTTAATTAGCTTCCTTCATATACCTGCTGGGGAAGTTGCCGGTGAAAGCATTCATTCAGACCAGCAGAGCGGATCGTTTCTGAGAAGACTTAAGCTAAGAGTGCCTGTTGTGGTTTTCCTCTCCTCGCTTATTGTTTATCTTCTTAACCTTTTGTGTTCCTCTGTAGTGGAAGTTTTGTATGCAAGGCAGTGTTTTCTTTACCCCCTGTCTGTCTCGTTTGTATTTGACTGTGTGTAAGCTGTTGCCTGCCCATTCCCTGTGGTGGTAATCAGGGTCCTTCTCAGGACTAGATTACAGTGGTCAGGGATCTACAGGAGACAGGGTTACGCTGGCGGCCTGGACCTCTGTACCATTAACAGTACCTCCAGGTAGAGGGACTAGTCAGGACCCCAGTTCAGGGTCAGCATAGACCCCGGTCCACCTCTATCCTGAGACAGCGTTTCACGTGCACAGTATAGACCCACAATACATTGGATATTATGTCAGGTAAGACATTGCTGGAGATTCTACGTATACATGTTGATATTTTCTATAATATGAAATATAGAGTGTTGTCTCATTAGATATATGTTACTATCATAGAATATATCTGTTATACGTCGTGACATTTTCACCGGCCACTTCTAAAAGATTCTCCCCAGCTACCATGGATCCAGTAGCCCAGTTAGCTCAGCAGTTGCAGAGTTTGTCCATGGAGCTGACGGACGTTAAGTCCAAGGTTTTGTACCCCCGGGAGCAAACCAGATCTGAACCTAAAGTGGCTCTCCCGGACAGGTTCACTGGTGGGCGGGACAAATTTTTTACCTTCCGGGAGGCTTGTAAATTATATTTTCGGCTACGGCCTCGGTCTTCGGGGAGTGAAGACCAGAGGGTGGGAATTGTCATCTCGCTCTTACAAGGGGACCCTCAATCCTGGGCGTTCTCTCTTCCTCCAGACTCCCCGGCTCTCCAGTCAGTAGATCGATTTTTTACAGCCCTGGGTCTGGTATATGATGACCCGGATCGGGTCTCCCTTGCTGAAATGAAGTTACGTAAGATACAGCAGGGAGATCGTCCGGCGGAGGAATTTTCTTCTGAGTTCCGTAGATGGGCCACAGATACTCAGTGGAATGACCCAGCTTTAGGAGCCAGTTTTGTCAAAGATTATCTGACAAATTAAAAGATGTGTTGGCTCAGTATGATTCTCCCCCGTCACTGGAGGCCGCTATGGCCCTTGCGATTCGCATTGATAGACGGCTTTGAGAGAGGTGCGAGGTAACTCCGCCCCCTGTGATGACTCCACCTTCTACTATAGTCCCTCATATTGAGGTTCCCCTGGTTTGTTCTGAGGAGCCTATGCAGTTAGGAGGGACATCGTTTCGAGGGAGGGGATCAGCGGTGCGCCGCAAGACAGGAAAGTGTTACTTCTGCGGGAGAAAGGGACATTTTGTTGGGGGGTGTCCATCCCGTACTTTGCTGAGCAAGGAGTCGCCGGAAAACTGTTGATCCCAGGTTGTGTGGTGGACGACAATCTGGGAGTATGTATTTCGTCCCCAAGTCCGTCTCAGTTTCTCGTACCAGCGGAGGTGGTGGTAGGTACAGGAACTGAGAGGATTTCTGTTCTTCTGGATAGTGGGGCCGCGGCTAATCTGGTGGACGCTCGGTTTGCCCAGGTGCAAGGTATGCAACTGAGTGTATTGGCCAAACCTATCCCTATATTCTCTATGACGCCAGGCCTCTCGGTCAAGGTAGCTTTGTGCAAGCCGTGCATAACATAGACCTTCGAGTGGGGGCAATACATAAAGAACTATTGTCTTGTTATGTGTTGGAGGGCCTTCCCACTCCTATTGTGTTGGGACTTCCTTGGTTAACTAAACATAACCCAGTTATTAATTGGCAATCCAGAGAGATAAGCCAGTGGGGTGAATTTTGCCATAGTAACTGCATGAACACGGTCATCGGTGCGGTCGTGCCTAGAACCTTACCTCCTTTTCTGGAGGACTTTGAGGATGTGTTTTCAGAAGAGGGGGTGTCAAGAATTACCTCCTCATCGCGCGTATGACTGTGCTATAAAATTGCTTCCTGATGCTAAGTTACCTAAATCTAGGTTATATAACCTTTCTGGTCCTGAGAGGCAAGCTATGAAGGATTATATTTCGGAAAGTCTAGCCAAGGGGCATATTAGACCTTCATCTTCCCCAGTGGCCGCGGGGTTCTTCTTTGTGAAGAAAAAAGATGGAGCCTACGCCCTTGCTTGGATTTCCGTGAGCTTAATCGGATTACGGTCCGAGATCCGTATCCGCTCCCACTTATTCCTGATCTCTTCAATCAGATTGTGGGCGCCAAATGGTTCTCTAAGTTGGATCTCAGGGGGGCGTATAATCTGATTAGGATAAAGGAGGGGGATGAGTGGAAGACGGCGTTTAACACTCCGGAGGGACATTATGAGAACCTTGTCATGCCTTTCGGTCTGACTACTGCCCCGGCGGTGTTTCAACATTTTGTTAATGACATCTTTCGCCACCTAGTGGGACAGTTTGTTGTCATTTATCTAGATGACATCTTAATTTACTCGCCGGATCTTGTGTCTCATCAGGAGCATGTGAGACAGGTGTTGCAGATCTTGCGAGACAATAAACTGTACGCCAAATGGGAGAAGTGTGTATTCGCCGTACAGGAACTTCAGTTTTTAGGATTCCTGGTGTCAGCTTCTGGTTTCCGTATGGACCCTGGGAAAGTGAAGGCAGTGCTTGAATGGGATCGGCCAGAGGATCTTAAGGCACTGCAGCGTTTCCTGGGGTTTGCTAACTACTACCGGAAATTTATTCGTAATTTCTCATCCGTTGTCAAACCTCTCACTGACATGACAAAAAAAGGGACGGATTTTTCTAGGTGGTCTGACAAAGCTTGTCAAGCATTTTCCTCCTTGAAAAAATGTTTTGCTTCAGCACCCATACTCATCCAACCTGATGCATCACAACCATTCATTGTGGAGGTAGACGCATCTGACGTAGGAGTGGGTGCGGTATTATCTCAAGGTCCGTCCCCTGGTAAATGGCATCCGTGCGCTTTCTTCTCTAAAAAATTGTCGTCCGCCGAGAGGAATTATGATGTCGGCAATAGGGAACTCTTGGCCATTAAGTTGGCTTTTGAAGAGTGGCGTCACTTTTTGGAGGGGGCAGTCCACCCGGTCACCGTCATTACTGATCACAAGAACCTGCTGTATTTAGAGTCTGCAAAACGTCTGAATTCCAGACAAGCTAGATGGTCGTTGTTCTTTACCAGGTTTAATTTTGTCGTCACATATCGTCCTGGGTCAAAAAATGTAAAGGCTGATGCCTTGTCTCGTAGTTTCCCGGGGGCCGGGAAGACGGATGACCCGGTTCCTATTCTTCAGGAGGGAGTTGTGGTGTCGGCTGTATGCTCTGAGCTTGAGGAGGAGATATTGGAGGCTCAGGGGGACGCCCCTGTAGGACCTCCAGGGAGACTGTTTGTTCCAGATCAGTTAAGACAAAAGGTTATCGAGGCACATCATAATTCTGCTTTGGCAGGACACCCAGGGAGTAAAGCAACTGTGGATCTCGTTTCTCTCCGGTTTTGGTGGCCTAACTTAAATAAAGAGGTGGTAACTTTTGTCGCGTCCTGTGGGGTATGTGCGCGCTCTAAGACCCCACATACCCGTCCGTCTGGGGCCCTTTTACCGTTGAAAATCCCGGAGCGTCCATGGACCCATCTGTCTATGGACTTCATTACTGACCTCCCTCCGTCTTCAGGTAAAACTGTCATACTAGTTGTAGTTGACAGGTTCAGCAAAATGGCACATTTTATTGCTCTTCCTGCTCTTCCTAATGCTAAAACTCTGGCGCAGGTGTTCATTGGGGAGATTGTGAGACTTCACGGGTTGCCTTCCGATGTGGTGTCGGATCGGGGGTCTCAGTTTGTGTCCAAATTCTGGAGGGCATTTTGTTCTCGTCGGGGATGCAGTTGTCATTTTCTTCGGCTTTTCATCCGCAGACTAATGGTCAGACAGAGCGTCTGAATCAGAGCTTAGAGACATATCTCCGGTGTTTTGTCTCAGAGAACCAAGAGGACTGGTCTTCTTTCTTGCCTCTGGCAGAGTTCGCTCTTAACAATAGGCGGAGCGAGTCCACTGGTAAGTCCCGTTTTTTGGGGCATATGGTTTTCACCCCCAGTTTTGTACTTTCAAAGGGGGGGGCTCTTCTGGGGTTCCTGAGGAGGAACGATTTTCGTCGTCACTTGCTTCAGTGTGGAGAGGAGTGCTTAATAATCTGAGCACTATGGGGAACCGATACAAACGTATGGCTGATAGGAGGAGAGTGTCTGGTCCGGACCTAAGTGTGAACGATCTGGTATGGTTGTCTACCAAGAATATAAAACTTAAGGTTCCCTCCTGGAAACTGGGTCCCAGGTTCATCGGGCCATACAGGATCAGTTCAATAATTAATCCGGTGGCTTTCCGTCTTGACCTCCCTCCTACGTTTAAAATCCACAATGTGTTCCACAAATCGTTGCTTAAGAGGTACGTGGCACCAGTTATACCGTCACCTCTACCTCCTCCAGTGGTGGTCAATGGTAATTTGGAGTTTCAGGTATCGAAGATCATTGACTCACGTCTGAATCGCCGGTCCCTTCAGTACCTTGTTCATTGGAGGGGGTATGGTCCTGAGGAGAGGATGTGGGTTTCTGCGTCGGATATTAACGCAGACCGATTGGTTCGGGCCTTCCACACTACTCACCCAGATAGACCAGGCCCTGAGGGTCCAGAGGCCCCTCGTAGAAGGGGGGGTACTGTCACGGGTGTGTCGCGGCGGAGATCGTCGCGATTGCACACCCTGACTTCGCACAGCTGAGTTTCTGGTGCTGGGTGTTTTTCAGCACTGAGGGAGTTAATTCTTTCTCTCTCGATGCTGGACAGACCAGCCTCGCCCAGCTGCGATTGATGTTTTGTTAATTAGCTTCCTTCATATACCTGCTGGGGAAGTTGCCGGTGAAAGCATTCATTCAGACCAGCAGAGCGGATCGTTTCGTGGAAGACTTAAGCTAAGAGTGCCTGTTGTGGTTTTTCCTCTCCTCGCTTATTGTTTATCTTCTTAACCTTTTGTGTTCCTCTGTAGTGGAAGTTTTGTATGCAAGGCAGTGTTTTCTTTACCCCCTGTCTGTCTCGTTTGTATTTGACTGTGTGTAAGCTGTTGCCTGCCCATTCCCTGTGGTGGTAATCAGGGTCCTTCTCAGGACTAGATTACAGTGGTCAGGGATCTACAGGAGACAGGGTTACGCTGGCGGCCTGGACCTCTGTACCATTAACAGTACCTCCAGGTAGAGGGACTAGTCAGGACCCCAGTTCAGGGTCAGCATAGACCCTGGTCCACCTCTATCCTGAGACAGCGTTTCACGTGCACAGTATAGACCCACAATACATTGGATATTATGTCAGGTAAGACATTGCTGGCAGATTCTACGTATACATGTTGATATTTTCTATAATATGAAATATAGAGTGTTGTCTCATTAGATATATGTTACTATCATAGAATATATCTGTTATACGTCGTGACACTATCATCTATCATATCTGTCTCTATCATCTGTCTCTATCATCTCTGTCTCTATCATCTCTGTCATCTCTGTCTCTATCATCTGTCTCTATCATCTGTCTCTATCATCTATGTCTCTATCATCTGTCTCTATCATCTCTGTCTCTATCATCTCTGTCTCTATCATCTGTCTCTATCATCTCTGTCTCTATCATCTCTATCATCTCTCTCTATCATCTGTCTCTATCATCTATCATCTCTGTCTCTATCATCTCTATCATCTCTGTCTCTATCATCTGTCTCTATCATCTATCATCTCTCTCTCTATCATCTGTCTCTATCATTTATCATCTCTGTCTCTATCATCTGTCTCTATCTTCTGCTCTTATCATCTCTGTCTCTATCATCTATCATCTCTGTCTCTATCACCTTCTTTATATCTACACTCCTCACAAACAATGTTGCTTGTGTAGGGGGTGGTTTAAACAAGTGTGTAGACATTATTTACTCAAAAATCGCTTGCGCTCAAAAACGCTGACGAGCGCACAGCCATGCGCACGCCAGCGCACCCATAGACTGTAATGTTATTTTTTGCGCACAGCGTGCGCACACGTGCGCACGCGCTTTTTTAAAGTGGTTGGGTGGAAAAAAAATGCAACATGTAGCGTCTAGCGCGTCTGGGCGCACACCTGGAAAATGCGCAGCGCACGACAAACGCAGATGAACGCATGCAAGCACTAGACCCTGCGCCCGCCATGTTAAAGATAGAGGAACATTGCGCATGCGACCGATAGCTCACGATGCGCTGCGCGATAAAACGCATCATGTTGTAGAGCATCATGTTGTAGAGCATTAGGAGAGGGGCAGATTAATATATACAGTGGGGAATATAAGTATTTGATACACTGCAGATTTTGCAATTTTCCCACCTACAAAGAATGGAGAGATCTGTCATTGTTATCGTAGGTTCACTTCACCTGTGAGAGACCGAATCTAAAATAAAAACCAGAAAATCACATTGTATGATTTTTACATAAATAAATTGCATTTTATTCCATGAAATTTGATACAATAGAAAAACAGAACTTAATATTTGGTACAGAAACCTTTGTTTGCAATTACGGAGGTCAGACGTTTCCTCTAGTTCTTGACCATGTATGCACACAGTGCAGCAGGGTATTGGTCCACTCCTCTGTACAGATCATCTCCAGATCTTTCAGATTTCGGGGCGGTCGCTGAGCAACATTGAGTTTCAGCTTCCTCTAAAGATTTTCTATTGGGTTCAGGTCTGGAGACTGGCTAGGCCACTACAGGACCTTGAAATGCTTCTCACGGAGCCACTCCTTAGTTGCACTGGCTGTGTGTTTCGGGTCATTATCATGCTGGAAGACCCAACCACGACCCATTTTCAATGCTCTTCCTGAGGGAAGGAGGTTATTGGCCAAAATCTCACAATACATGACCCCCTCCATCCTCCCTTCAATACGTGCAGTCGTCCTGTCCCCTTTGTAGAAAAGCACCCCCAAAGTATGATGCTCCTCCCCCATGCTTCATAGTTGGGATGATGTTCCTTGTACTCATCCTTCTTCCTCCAAAAACAATGAGTGGAATTGATACCATAAAGTTCTATTTTGGTCTCATCTGACCACTTGATCTTCTCCCATGCCTCCTTTGGATCATCCAGGTGGTCATTGGTGAACTTCACATGGGCCTGGACATGTGCTGGCGTGAGCAAGGGGACCTTGTGTGCCCTGCAGGATAGTAGTCCACAACGGTGTAGTGTGTTACTAACGGTAATGTTTGACACTGCAGTCTCAGCTCTCTTCAGGTCAGTGACCAGGTCCTCTCATGTAGTTCTGGGCTGATTCCTGTCCTTTCTCAGAACCATCCTTACCCCACGAGGTGAGATCTCGCATGGAGCCCCAGACCGAGGAAGATTAACAGTCATAGTGTGTTTCTTACATTTTATAATAATTCTGCCAACAGTTATTGCCTTCTCACCAAGCTGCTTGCCTATTGTCCTGTAAACCATCCCAGCCTTGTGCAGGTCTACAATTTTGTCCTTGGTGTCCTTAGACAGCTCTTTGGTCTTGGCCATGTTGGAGAGGTTGGAGTGTTATTGAGTGTGTGGACAGGTGTCTTTTATACAGATAACAAGGTCAAACAGGTGCAATTAATACAGATAATGAGTGCAGAGTAAGAGGGCTTCTTAAAAAAAATCTGACAGGTCTGTGAGAGCCAGAACTCTTGCTGGTTGGTTGGTGATCAAATATGCAATAAAATGCAATTTAATTATATAAAAATCATACAATGTGACTTTCTGGATTTTATTTTTAGATTCTGTTTCTCACAGGTGAAGTGTACCTGTGATAAAAATTACAGACCTCTCCATTCTTTGTGGGTGGGAAACTTGTAAAATCGGCAGTGTATCAAATACTTATTTTCTCCACTATAGTTTTATGGGAAAATATTTAGTACAACTTGTCATTTTTTCATTTTAGACTAATGAGTCCAGTGGGCGGTCTTACTTAGTGACTAAACCCACCCACTGGAGGCAGTTTCATGTTTGCTATCAGGCTCTGACATGGCCCCAGAATGTGCACAGCTTGTTCTGACGCTGCTTGAGTTCATCCTCAGGAGGAATTATTTCCTCTTTGGGGATGATTACTTTTTGCAGCATCGTGGTACCGCCATGGGGTCCAACGTGGCCCCCACGTATGCTAACATCTATATGGCGGTATTCGAGAGCAGGTTTGTGTACAGTTCCCATCTCTGGCACCATGTCAGGGCCTGGTGGCGTTATATTGATGATATTTTTTTGGTGTGGGGAGGTACTGTGGATGAATTGTCTGAATTTCATATGGAGCTTAATCAGATTTACCCTGAGTTACAATTCACTCTGACACACTCTAGTGTCCAAGTACAGTTTTTGGATACTTTAGTGTACAAAGATGGTTATAGGCTGGGTACTGATATTTTTATAAAACCTACTGATAGAAATGGATTGTTGCACTTTGAGGCTGTGGTTCCACGGTCCGGAACCACAGCGCTTTGGACGGAGCGGAAATTCCGCTCCGTCTAAGCCCCGCCCCCTTTATGACGCGCGATCTTTCCGGAGGTGTTCAGGACACCTCCGGAACACCTCCGGAAAGAGCGCAGGGCTACATAGCCCTGTGTTAATTCTGTTGCGGCGACGCACCGTCGCCGCAATACGCGAGGACATGCTGCGGTCTAAAAAGACGCGCCGCATGTCCGTTTACGCAGGTCTGCCACCTGCGTATTGTTACGCATAGTGGAGACGGGATTTCTTGAAATCCCCTCCACTATGCTGTAACATCTGGACGCTGCGTGTTTGGCGCTGCGCCAGCGCACAGCGCCAAACACGCAGCGTTTCCTGACCGTGGAAACTCACCCTGAGAGTAATCATCCGAAAAGGATGATAAGTTCTTTACTATGGAGTCAATTGTTGAGGGTGCGGAGGATAGTGGCAGATGAGGATATTGTTGATACTAGGCTGGAAGAAATGTGTAGGAAATTTATTGTCAGAGGATATCCTGTGAAGGAATTGCATGAATACAAAGATAGGGCATTGAACCTTCCACGTGAGGATACACGGAGTGGACAAACCCTAAAAAAATAGGTAAACGTATTCCTTTTGTTTCACATATAATCTAGTGAGCAACCGCATTGGTTGGATTTTGAAGAAGCATTGGTCTCTGTTGCGGCAAGGACTGGCATCAGTCCCTGAATTTGAATCTCCTCCTCTACTATCATATAGAAGGGGTCGCAACCTGAAAGATAGATTGGTTAAATCTGATCTGGGCCCTGTTAAACTATCTATACAAAGGACTCTCAGCGCACCACGACATGGGAATTTCCCATGTCTTGGATGCGCCTGTTGTAATAATCTATTGAAAGGTGATTGTTTTTATCATCCTCTTACTGGAAAGAAATTTATGCTCAAAAATAGATATACCTGTACTTCTGATTATGTAGTATATATGATAGTGTGCCCATGTGGGTTAGTTTACGTGGGAGAGACGACTATGGAGGTAAAAGCCCGGATTAGTAAACATAAAAGTACCATCAGGACAGGACTAACGGAATTGCCTATACCAAAACACTTTATAGAAAGTAAACATTCAGTGAACCAATTGAGGTTCAGGGTCATAGATAGTGTGCCTGTTCTTAGGAGAGGGGGTGATAGACTGAAGATATTAAAGAAGAAGGAGATGAAATGGATCTACACTCTGGATTCATTGCAACCTAGGGGTTTAAATTTAGATTTTAATCTAACAGTCTTATAAAGAAGGGAGATATGCACACCTCTTCCTAATGAGGTCTCTTGGTATACATTAGACATACAATACAATTGATGAAAATAATTTTTTCTGTTTATTTATTTTATTTTCTCTGGTGATTATTATTTTTAATTTTTAAATTTTTTATTTTTTAGGTTTATTGTGATCGGTAGCCAGAGGGAGTGGATAACTTCATTTTGTAATAGTAATTTTTCTAGATCATTGATGATAATGTGTTTGGTTTGTTTGCTCCTTCTGTCCCTCGATTACTTAGTTTTTTTTCTATACAAGAAATGACATGATTGTATTGTGTTTCCATTGTCTGTTTCTATGTAACCTAGGTGGGTTGCCATAGTGACGTCCTCGCCATGGTGACCGTCAGGGCATTCACTGATTGGATGGTGGGCGCTGCTGTCATCAGAGTTGCGGCTGCGGTCATGTGATGCGGCCCTCTCTGATGACGCTGTGCTCCCATCGGTCTGTGTTTTGCTTTGGCTGATCACGTGATGTGGGTGTGGTTTCCGGGATAGGAAACGCTGTGTTTCCAGCTTGCGTGTTGCCATAGTGACGTCCTCGCCATGGTGACCGGCAGGGCATGCACTGATTGGATGGTCGGCGCTGCTGTCATCAGAGTTGCGGCTGCGGTCATGTGATGCGGCCCTCTCTGATGACGCTGCGCTCCCATCTGTCTGTGTTTTGCTTTGGCTGATCACGTGATGTGGGCGTGGTTTCCAGGATAGGAAACGCTGTGATTCAGGCTTGTGTACTACAATAGCGGTGCTTTGATAGGTATGTTTGCCGATTAATCTATGTGACATATGACTTGATTGGCTGGAAAGTTTTTCAGCGGCACTATGGGTGTTGGTGGTGATTGGGACACAACGTGTATCGTCATGGACATGAAGGATGGACATGTGAGACCATTGGAGGATCGTTACCATGACGATGAGGATGCAATAACAAAGCATTACATGGAATGTGTTTGATATGCGATCTATTTGTATATTATACTATTTTCAAGTGTTCTTTGAATGGATATGATTATCTATATTATCATTATGTAATTAAATTTATATATTATGTAATAGATTGTATGATATGTTATGTAATTTATAAGTGGGCTGTAACCTTTTTTGATTGGTGGTTTGTACACACCATGACTATTTAAGGCCAGCCTGGCTTGATTTGTAACATGCTTGAAAAAGACCTGTTATGGGTCGAAACGTCGCATTTATATGGCGGATTAAAGCTTTTTGAAAATTATTTCACCTGGATGGAGCGCTATTTCTTCTATTTCAATTAAACCCACCCACTGGACTCCTGAAAGCCTAAATTGAAAATGAAAAAATTACAAGTGATACTAATTATTTTTCCCATTAAAATGATATATCAATTTACTCAGCTCTTCCTGCTCTACAACATGGTGCTCACAGATCGGTCTCTGAGAAAAATTATACAGCAGGTCAGAAAGTATGAAAGCCATTGAAATGTATTTTTAGTGGCTGCACAGCAGGGAAATGATTTCTTATATTCCATGTGTCTTGGAAGGTGTTCCCTATAAGGCCAGGATCACACATGCGAGTAAATCGGCCGACACTCGCATGTAAAATCCCAGCTCTGGCGCCGGCACTCGGGAGTAGAACGAGCGGCTGCATATAAATACATGGAGCTGCTCGCTCCACTCCCGAGTGCCGGCGCCAGAGCTGGGATTTTACATGCGAGTGTCGGCTGATTTACTCGCATGTGTGATCCCGGCCTTAATTCTGAGTTGTCCGCTTGACCTGTATTCTTTTTGTGATTATGGTCTATGTTCATTTTGATGACCCCCAGGGGCTATAATGACCCCTATGTTGAGTCTTTCAGGGAACTATTTTAGCTGTGCCCAAATCCTTTTTCTGTTTTTAGGCTGCTGCGCTGTTAACGCTCAGGAGTTACAAGACAAATATCCAACCTCCTGATGGTTTCATTCCAGGAATACTTGTGAGTTTATGGTATTTTCAGTGGAAATAATGTGATTTTGGGCTTTTATGGCTAGACAGTGCGACATTTATCTCTGCTGTGAATGCAGTTCTTGGCATTCTGTGGATTACACAACGTGTTTGTGTAGCTGGATGAAAGGCTCGTTGTATTGATGCGCTGCGTTTGCTGGTAACATCTGTTTGTTCATTTGCCCTCCAGAAACCCCTAAAAAAATTCCCCATTAATAAAAACCAGAAGGGCCGGTGATGGAAATAGGATAGAGCTTATCCAGATGTGTACAGTCCACTGACATTATTCAGGCCTGTCAGGGGCGCAGCTACATTGGGTGCAGATGTAGCGGTCACACCCGAGTCAAATCAGCCAAAACTGCTATTTTCGAGCCCCCCCATGTGCTTGGGTGCGACTCAGCCAAACCTGTGATTACTATGGGACCAGTCAACCTTCCAATGTGGTTTCCTAATTTTGGAGATATTGAGGAAAAGGTGGAATGGGGCATCAATATGCCCAATCCTTTCGTTCACAAGGTAGATAAAATGACGCAAGGTGCCTGGTAGCCCCTTTTTCCCCCTCCCTGTCATGTGTAAAGGAATTGGTTCGATAGGAATAGTTTAAGGCCTCTTTCACACATCCGTTGTGCGCCTGACGGCGCCCTCCGGCATTTTTTTGTCCAACCGCATCCGGCGGATGCGTTTTTTTTTCCATTGACTTACATTAGCGCCGGATCGTGCCTGATGTCATTGCATTGTATCCGTTTTTGTCCGGATCCGGCGGAAATGTACATTCCGGCGGCCGGACAAAACGGAGCATGTAACGTTTGTTTTTTTTGCCGGAGCCGCCTGATAGTGCGTGAAGCGGCGCATCAGGCGGCCGGAAACAATAGAATTCAATGGAACCGGATCAGACTTTTGTGCAATCCGTCAAAAAGTCTGATCCGGATTCTGGAAATCAAGGACTACTACTACTACTACTACTACTACATTTTCCAGTGTCTCCGGGCATCAGAAACCCTCTTTTTCTGGGTTCAAAAGTTCAGGACGGATCCAGCAAAAAACCGGATCCGTTGCATCAGTTTTTTTGTTTCAGCGCCGGATCCGTCCCTTCAGGTGTTCGACGGATCATGCCTGATACAAAAAGACGGATGTGTGAAAGAGGCCTAAGTCTGCCCATACACATAAGATAGCTATAGACCAAACTATGGTCCATGTGCGGGATCTTAAAAGGTTTCTTCCCATATTCATAGATGGATATTGTTGGATAGTGTGTCTAAAACCAAGCAATTTTGCAATTTACTGCTTCTTAAAATTTTCATTCGTTCTTGAGATATTCACACTTTTTTCTTTTGTTTACAGTTTGTTGCCTTGGAGACAGACCACCTCTTTTTAGACAGAAGAACATGCTCAAACCTTAGTTTCTTTTCTATTATGCTTAAATGCACTGTTTTGAAGCTGGCCAGGATCGCTGGAACGTGCTGTTTACTTTCTAACCCCAGTCAGCTTCAGTGCAGTGCTTACAATCTAGACAGCAACATTGGTCGGTCTCCTAGGCAACGAGATGTAAAGAAAAGTGTTAATATCTCAAGAACGGATGAAAATTTTAATAAGCGATAAATTGCAAAAATGCTTGTTTTCACCAGCACTACCTGACAGTTTACAGCTATATGAAGACGGGAATAACCCTTTAAGTGCCAAAGCCTGAGATCTGTGTCTATCACACTAGAGCTGGCCATACCCATGAGATTTTTATCTGCAGCTCATTTACTGAGAATTATATGTGTGACCATGTTGTTATCAGATTGTAATCAGATTTCACTCACTTTAGATGACTAGCCCACTGCAATCAAAAGGTTGGCATATGGCCTACCTCTTAAAGGGCCGGTATAAAGTTGTAAAGTATAGTTTGTAAAGTGAGCTGCGAATATCATTAACACACCTGTATTTAGAGGTATTGTCAAAAGTGGGCATGAAGTGGTTATTAATCAGAAGTCAGGTGAGGAAGGAGAAATGAATCTTCAGAGAGGGAACCGATCTAATCTATTATAGGCATGGTTGTGTGCTGACTGGAATTAGTAGTCAGTTCCCTTTACTTTTATTTTATTAAATAGACCTGTAAAAAAATAAAAATAAAATGAGGGAAGATCGGTGCTTTGTGTACTTTATGAAGAGGACCCTTCACTAGGTCAAAGGTGTCCAGTATTTGTTCTTATTTTATTCCGGCTGTTCCTCTGAGTATTCCCTTTTTTAAAAAAATTTCAATCTGCCATATTGTTCCATAGATATGGGCCTTTTTGTTTCATACTGATTTGTATGGTCTCTACCAGGTGGGCGTAGTGCATAGGATCCTCTTGGGCGTGTCTTTACGTATTTCTTTTGAACCATGCCCCTCGGTGAAGACAATAAAAATCAGCATTAAATAAGAATGTCCATATCTCTGGAACTGTTTGTCGTATTATAAAAAAACAAAACAAAGTTGAATACTCAGGGGGCAGTGGGAGTAAAATAAGAGGAAAAACTGGCCACTTTTGGTGTGATCACGTTTACCTTTTAGGCTGGTTTCATACTATTTTTTGGACAAAAAAATGCTACTTACCGACATTAGTGTTGAGATGGTAGGGAATTTTAAGTTATGCCTCCACATTTGCTGGAGAATGCCCCCAAACCAAGCAGGACTGCCCTCTTCTGGGCAGGTTTAAATAAAAACCACCCCTTTTTAATCCAGGACAGCCCCAAGGGAGCCAGAATACTGAATTAAATCGAGTTATTCCTGGCAAATTTGGGATTGTTAGCAAAAATTCAATATGGTGACTTTTTTGGTGTAATTTTTTACCCCTACTTTTTGATGCATATCTATAGAGCATTACTGTTGTGCTTTTTTTTTTTTTTGCGTCTTTCCATAGATTTCTATATTTTTCTATCCAGAACAACCATAGAGCCTACTAGTGCGTGTAAAGAAGGGCAGGACTGGGCCACCAGAACTGGAGGAACCACTAGTGAGCAGCAGATGTGAGAAGCCTTGGCCTTCACCCTTTTGGTATCGTAGTTGCGGGTTAAATATATTAGCGCCATATGGCATGAGATGGCGGCATTATTGTGGATTGTGGTGGAGAAAAGAGGTAAATGCCTCAAGTAAACAATGAAGCCATGTTCATAGAAAGCTAACAATGTTTTTGAGGTATATGGGATACAGACATTCCACATATCACCCCGATGTGTCACACCACTAATTATCGTCATTAACGAGGAGAGACAGAGGCCATGACGCCAGGTCCAAAAATGATCGGATTTATTTAATTGATTTCTTTATCACCTATAATTGGCGGCTACATCTGTAGAGACAGAGAGAGACTTGGTCCGTGAATTCCTGATGACAGATAACATGGGCGTTCCCGGTGAGAATTTTCTGAACTCCTCGCTGTGTCCTTTCCGTGGCTCAGGGCAGGTTGAGACTTGGTCAGGAAATCTGCCTGTTGTAGACAGATCTCTGTAGTAATCCAGCAAGGAACATCACTAAGAAAGAACAGAGCCAGAACTTCTGTGGGAACAGCCGGAACCAATAACGTCACTTGTTTAAGAGATCAAATCTGATCTGTCTTTTCTATACCTGCTGTCTGGAATGAAGTGAGCTCCGAGGTACGTAGACAGGAGCGAGAAGGTTGATGGTTATTTATTTTTTTAAATGAAATGACTTTAGTGAGAAGCTGAAACTCCTTATGGAGACCAGGTAATAATAGAAATGCTTTATGGGTAAAACATGCAAATGAGCTTCCTCAGGGGCTGTGCTAGTGAGAGTTTCCTTTCTTTCTACACGAAAATGATTTGCTTAAAATTAACTCGAAATTTCACACTAACTTGCGGTAGAAATAAGATGATACATTCTATGGATACTTTTTCCGATGAGGGATCGGCCCTCCATATACTCAATATACCGGTATTATTTTTAGTTTTTTTTTCTTTTTTTAAATGGTCCCAGCATAAAAAATATATATTTATCTACCGATCCCCTTTTGTCCTCTGCAGCTCTCCTTGCCTCATCTTCTAAAGGAGATGGCACTTGGCCATTTCAGATAATCGGTGGCCACTGGATTCCTTTATTCAAAGGGTTTTTTTTATGAAGTTTTTTTAGGAGTTTAGGGTACAAACACTTAAAAGCTTCCTCCGAAGTGCAAATCTTTACAAAAACTGCTCATTTTCAGCTCTAAAAACTCAGCAAAAAGACGCAGTCTGCACATACCCTTAGACTGTGTGCACACAGACTTTCGCCAGGAGTTTTTAGAGCATTTACAGAACAGAAACTCCTCAACAAGGTAGAGTTTCCATGCTGAAAACTCATCAAAAAGTCTCCATGTGAACATAGCCTTAGGATATTTTCATGGAGAAGTTTTTCTTTTTTTTGGGTTGGAGTGGAAACTCTCCAAAATTCTCCTGAAAAACTTGCCTCAGTTTCTGCTCCAAATGCTCAGCAAAAAGATTGTGAATACACCCTGAGGCAAGGTTTTTTGTGGCTTTTTAAAAATTATGAGTTTTTTCAAGCAGAAAATGTTTTAGGAGGCATCCTGTTATCTGGAGTTTTTCCTGAAGTGTTTTTTTTAAATTTTTGTAGTTTTTGGATATGACAGTGCCTAGTTAGAGCATTTTCTATCAGGAGCCATGACGTGCACTTTTTGTCTGCTAGGTATTTTTTGAAAACCTCTGAGGGAACGTGAGAAGTTTTTGGAGCTGAAAACAGACAGAAACTCTTCAAATCTTCCTCAAAGACCTGGAGTTTCTGCTTAGTTTCCGCTTCAAAAATTTAACAAAAGGACGAAATAAATAAAAAGCTCAAAAAGTTTCTCAAATAAACTGCATTGAAAGAAATTGGAAGCGTTTTCAAAGAGGTTTTAAGGAGGAATTGGAAGAGGATCTGTTCCAAAAATTTCCAAACAAAAAAAACAAACCTAATCCTTCTGTGTGAACATGTCCTTACTATCTTGTCCTTGGCACCGCTATCAGCGCATGTTGTCAATTTCCCAACTCACTTGGAGCTAGGTCTCAACCCTCTTACAAAAAGACAAAAAAAACAGATTTTCCTTAAGGGCAGCCTACTATTTTTATGTTGCATGTGTTTGTTTTTTCTTGTGTGTAAATCCTGCGATCCGGGGGATGACGAGGTGAAGTATGTTGGTTACGTAGCACAAGTGGCCATGACATTCATTCCTTAAGGCTCATTGTCAGGTAACGCGTTCTTCAGGTTGGGTCACCTGCCTTGCCTGAAAGTTTATATTGTTAGTAATATTTAGTTTTCTCAGGGTCATCTTAACCTAAGTGTGAAAAATAAATCTGTTCTCTGTCATTTTTCTTTTCTGCAAAAATCTCCCAGTAATTTACAAAAAAAAGCTGACTTTTTTATATAATAGGAAACTGGATTATTAGAATGTATTGAATTGTAGTAATTTTTTTTTAGTTAACTCAAATTCGAACTCACAGCCTCATGGGCGTATGTGATGCAATTGAGTTTAGGTTCATGAGACCTGTACACGGTACGTGATTCACAGATGTGACACCAGCTTAAATATTTAGAAGCTCCACAGTTTCCCCCCCCCACCCCAAAAAAAAAAATCTTATCTAGTGTTAAAATCGTTAATAGAAAACAGGTTGAGGGACAGGAGGGGGATGCAGCTGCAGGTTTAAAATCAGTACTTTAGAAAATAATATAGAGGGTCTACAAGAAGTGGGAACTAGAAGTTGCTGGTGTGTGAAGAAGATTAAACTGTCCTGGATATTTGGGGAGTCCTGACCAACTCTCATGAATTTTTGGGGACTCCTGGGCCAAAACCTCAACTCCTTGGGTTTACGTAAACCCCAGAAGTGGGGGGAGTGGCATGGGGATGGTGGTAAATGTACGATCCGTGGTGCTTCAACACCACTGATTCCAAACCTGGGAGTCCCGAATTGTGGTAGTGCGCATGTGTCACCACCACTCCCATAGGCAGTGAATAGAACAGTGGTCGCACATGCGCACTACCGCTCCCTTCTCATGTGGGACACTACACTCGCACCCCCACCTGTGGATAGGTTATAAATGTTAAAGGGATAACCCCTTAAATCTTATTTTGTAAAAATGTTTGGCAAGTCGGTTACTATTCCCATCACCCTGTATAAGAAACAAACAATGCTCGTCTTGATCTGAACCCATCCCTTTTCCTATGGAACTCAAGTATTGAGACATTCGGGCTCGCATACCTTCACGTTGAATTGCTTAGCGTCTGCTACAATGGCAGAAGAGCCAGGTCCTCTGTAAGGACAGGATGACAAGGGGTGAGTCACTGTACACTTTTCTTAATTCTTTTCCTCTGCAGTGACTTTACTGATCTGTCCCCCCAGGTTGTCCAGCTGCTCGGACCCTCCCAGTCATCTGATCTTTCCACCATTTCTTAGAACTGTTAATTCTTTCCACATTAAGGGCTTATAAGATCCAGCTGTTCTGTCCTTGCTCTGCTTTCTGTCAGCTTCTTCCTATTGTCTGTCCTAGGTACAGTCTGAAGAGTCACCTTAAAAAAGAAATATGGCTTCTCCAGTGATTTAAAGTGTTTTTTTCCATCTTCACAAACAGGGTATTGTTGGTTCGAGTCATTTTGTAATTTACTGCTTTTAAAATTTTTCAGACTATCTTGAGATATTAACATTTTTCTTTTGTTTACAGTTAATTGTCTTGGAGACCGACCACCTCTGCAAAACAACAAAACATGCACAGTGCTTACAATATCTTTCCTATTGACCTCGCTAACACTGTTCTGAAGCTTCCAGAATTGCTGAAGATCACCATTTCCTCTTAATCCCTACCAGCTTCAGCAAAGTGCTTGCAAAATAGACAGCAGCGGTGGTCGGTTTCTTAGGTAACGAACTGTAAACTAAAATGTAAAGTGCTGCGGAATATGTTGGTGCTATAGAAATAAAATTATTATTATTATTATTAAGTAAAGTGTGAATATCTCAAAAATGACTGAAAATTTTTAAAAACAATAAATTGCAAAAGTGCTCGTTTTTACAGGATCTATACAATAATATCCATCAGTATGAAGATGTGAGAAACCATTTAAATGGAACGTATGAGGTGGTAAGACTGTGCACCTCTCTATGTGTATGTTTATATGTACTTTGCTTTTATCTGTTACTGTTACATCAAAGACATATGATCACTGATGACCACCTCTGATCATGGGGTCTCCATTCATCGTTTAAAGAGTGGTGGTTGCACACGCTCACTGGGAGAGAACTCATTTGCATATCGTTACCCATGAAGCTCTCCTGATACACAGGTGGTCTCCTTAAGAAGCCTAACTCCCTATGTCATCCCTGGTAAAGGGAGCCCTATTAGGTTTGTGATGCTCCTCTCCTCCCACACAGCCAAGTGATGACACTCTGGGACCATTAGTCTTCAGCGAGACTTCATTACACTGGATTATTTTCCTCGGCTCCTCAGGCTGCTGCAGTGTTGATGGAGATGTAAGGGATGAATCTGCTGTGGAAGAAATGAGATCTGATGCATAATTTCTCCAAACTGTTACAGTGTCATCCGATTTTACAATATTAACCCTTTCCAGTCCATGTAATAATGGACTCTACACAGTGAGTGTGGCGTATTGTAACCACTGTGTTGCGTGATGGATGAGACGATGTCACCAGTCTCATATGACATCACACAGCAGAAGTGTCTGACCCTGCAAGGAGCCGTAATGCCGGAGATAGACATAGCAAAAGACTATATCCCCCCTGACCTCCCCTACAGGATAGTGACACTGACACTTGGGGTACAGGATAATGACACTGAAACTTGGGGTACAGGATAATGACACTGACACTTGGGGTACAGGATAATGACAATGACACTTGGGGTACAGGATAATAACACTGACACTTGGGGTACAGGATAATGGCACTGATACTTGGGGTACAGGATAATAACACTGACACTTGGGGTACAGGATAATGACATTGACACTTGGTGTACAGGATAATGACACTGATACTCGGGGTACAGGATAATGACACTGACCCTTGGGGTACAGGATAATGACACTGACCCTTGGGGTACAGGATAATGACATTGACACTTGGTGTACAGGATAATGACACTGATACTCGGGGTACAGGATAATGACAATGACACTTGGGGTACAGGATAATGACACTGACACTCGGGGTACAGGATAATGACAATGACACTTGGGATACAGGATAATGACAATGACACTTGGGGTACAGGATAATAACACTGACACTTGGGGTACAGGATAATGACACTGACACTCAGGGTACAGGATAATGACACTGACACTCGGGGTACAGGATAATGACAATGACACTTGGGATACAGGATATGACAATGACACTTGGGTACAGGATTACATGACACTTGGGGTACAGGATAATGACACTGACACTTGGGGTACAGGATAATGACAACACATGACACTCCTTGGGGTACAGGATAATGACACTGACACTTGGGGTACAGGATAATGACAATGACACTTGGGGTACAGGATAATAACACTGACACTTGGGGTACAGGATAATGACACTTGACCCTTGGGGTACAGGATAATGACATTGACACTTGGTGTACAGGATAATGACACTGACACTCGGGGTACAGGATAATGACAATGACACTTGGATACAGGATAATGACAATGACACTTGGGGTACAGGATAATAACACTGACACTTGGGTACAGGATAATGACAATGACACTTGGGGTACAGGATAAACACTGACACTTGGGGTACAGGATAATGACGCTGACACTTGGGGTACAGGATAATAACACTGACACTTAGGGTACAGGATAATGACACTGACACGTGGGGTACATTATAATGACACTGACACTTGGGGTACAGGATAAGGTTACTAATACTTGGGGTACAGGATAGTGACACTGACACTTGGGGTACAGGATAATGACACTGACACTTGGGGTACAGGATAATGACACTGATACTTGGGTACAGGATAAGGTTACTAATACTTGGGTACAGGATAGTGACACTGACACTTGGGGTACAGGATAATGACACGTGGGGGACAGGACAATGACACTGACACTTGGGGTACAGGATGACATTAACACTTGGGGTACAGGACAATGAAATTAACACTTGGGGTACAGGATCATGACACTTGGGGTACAGGACAATGACACTGACACTTGGGGTACAGGATGACATTGACACTTGGGGTACAGGACAATGACACGAACACTTGGGGTACAGGATGACACTGAGGCTGGGGTCACACACAACGACAAAAAATCGGTCCGTTTTAGACGGTCGATTGTCGGATCAAAATGCAAACATCACACATCCTTCTGGCATCCGATTTTCCTTCAAAGATGCGATTTAGTCGCATGTGTGTGTACCTTGTAACATCCGATTTTCATCCGACTTGCGAGATTTTCTCGCAGGCTTGCAAAACTGACATATAATGGATCCAAAAGAATAGTATTTCAATCACAAAAAAAAGAATAGATATATACACATAGAACACATATATATATATATATATATATACATGTCATTGTGACATATATATATACATATATTTATAGTTCCTAGACTTCTACATACTGTTATAGCCGCTAATTCAATTGCCGGCTTCTGGGAAATCACAGAAGCCGACATGAAATGATACATTGTTTCCACACAGTTAACCATGTAATTTCATGTATTTTGATATTTGTTTAGAACTTACAATTACATGAGTGTATTTGTGCTAAATTTCAGACATGTAGGGTTAATTAAAGGTGTAAATTCGTTGACAAAAAATGCGTGGGCTCCCGCTGTATTTTCTCCACCAGACAGACAAAGCAAGCGAGTGGGGGCAGATAATAATAGCCTAGGGAGGGTACTTTTTTTTTGTGCCCCCCTGGCTACTAACATCTGCCCCCAGACACCCCAGAAAGGGCAAATCTATAATTAGATTCGCCCTTTCTGGCACTTTGCCCGTCTATTCCCATTGCCCTGTAGCGGTGGCGAATGGGTTAATAATCTCACCTTACTGTCACCTTAGTATTGAAAGGTGACCTTAAGGCAGGTTAATAATTGAGAGCTGTCAATTAGACAACTATCAATTATTAATCCTATTGAAGTAAATTAAAAAAACACAGACACATTAATAAAAATTAATTTTAATGAAATAAAAACACATTTTTTTGACCATATTTTATTTTACACTTAATCCGTGCGAAGCCATTGATCTCCTAAAATAAAGATAAAAAAATAAAAAAACATTATTCTTACCTATTCCGCTGATCTGTCACGTCCCACGCTGTAATCCTTCACAAAGGGTTAACTAGCTTTGAGCCAAGCAGTGCAAGTAATCCTGCATGCTCAGCTCAAAGCTCCTGAATGAATAAGTTCCTCTCCTGGCGACAGGAGAGGATGTGTTTCATGAATGAAGCTTAATTGATTGTGTCCACTTTCCCTTTAGGTCAGGTCACTAAAGTTAAATTGCCAATAAATCAATTAAGCTCCATTCATGAATCTATTCCTCTACTTTCGCTGGGAGAGGAACTTATTCATTCATGGGGTTAGAGCTAGTAGACAGAATTATCTCCCTGCTAACTGTAACCTCTTAACCCTTTCTGATGGATTACAGCGTGGGACCTGACTGTACATCGGATTGGTAAGTATAATTTTGCTTTTTTATTTTATTTTTATTACAGGAAATGGTTTTAGCAGGAAAATAAAATATGGTAAAAAACTGTGTGATTATTTAATTAAACTTATTTTTTATTAAACTGTGTGTGTTCGATTTTTCTTTCATACAATAGGATTAATAATTGATAGTTGTCTAATTGACAGCTCTCAATTATTAACCTGCCTTAAGGTCACCTTTCAATACTAAGGTGACAGTAAGGTGAGATTATTAACCCATTCGCCACCGATACAGGGCAATGGGAATAGACGGGCAAAGTGCCAGAAAGGGCGAATCTAATTATAGATTTGCCCTTTCTGGGGTGTCTGGGGGCAGATGTTAGTAGCCAGGGGGGGAACAAAAAATGTACCCTCCCTAGGCTGTTATTATCTGCCCCCACTCGCTTTGCTTTGTCTGTCTGGTGGAGAAAATACAGCGGGAGCCCACGCATTTTTTTGTCAACGAAATTACACCTTTAATTAACCCCTACATGTCTGAAATTTTGCACAAATACACTCATGTAATTGTAAGTTCTAAACAAATATCAAAATACAGGAAATTACATGGTTAACTGTGTGGAAACAATGTATCATTTCATGTCGGCTTCTGGGATTTCACTAAAGCCGGCAATTGAATTAGCGGCTAGTACAGTATGTAGAAGTCTAGCAACTATAAATATATATATATATAATATATATATATATATATGTCACAATGGCATATATATATATATATATATATATGTGGATTCTATGTGTGGATATGTATTGATTAAATTCTTTATTAAAGCTGTCAGTGTGCTTTTACAGTATAGGCAGGGATGAATTGCCGGCTTTTCTAAAGGACACCGGTGCGATTTAATCGCAAGTCACACAGTGCGGTCCGTTTGTAATCCGATTTTTCATCGCTCCCATAGACTTGCATTGGCGATAGTCGACCCACAATCGGTGACAATCGCAGCATGCTGCGATTGCACTCGGACGTTTAAAACGGACCACAAAAAATCTGATACTGGGAGCTGCTCCATAGATTAACATAGGTCCGACTGCAATGCGATTTTTCATCGCATTGCAGTCGTCCGATTTTGTCGCCAGTGTGACCCCAGCCTGACCCTTGGGGTACAGGACAATGAAATTGACACTTGGGGTACAGGACAATGACACGAACACCTGGGGTACAGTATAATGGCTCTTACACTTGGGATACAGGATAATGATACTTGGGGTTCAGTATGACTAGTGTATAAAATCTCTGTGAACCTCCCTGTTTGCTTACAGGGCAGGGTATATGGCATGTGTGTGATCCTGTATACCTCTGCGGTGCTCACGTGTTTGTTATACAGGTGTGTTATGTGTAGTTTCGGCTTATTATATAATTTGACTTTCATTTTCCGAAGTCTACGACTGATGACGGAGACGTGTGCGGGTCAGTGCAGGACGTCTGTACATGACCCTGATGTGCCGCCATATCTGTATCCCCCCTGTGAGGCAGTGACTGGTGTCACATATAGGGGTCGCTGTGTGTTCCCCCCAGGATGTGCACGGAGGTGTATTGAGACCAAGAGAGGGCATTGCAGTCAGAGGCGTAGCTGTGATTGCAATGCAGACTACAGTGAGTATAAGTCTTGGACATGCTAGTTGTCCAAGGCAGATCTGGGCTTTTGGGTTTTGAAACAGACTGCAGATGGTAGTGGTATAGTCCATTTCATTCCTGGTAGGGTTTTCCATGTGGCTGAAGGCCACAGGTTGCTAGCTAAAAACTCTGCAGTAAAGGCATACCTCCCAACTTTGAAGACAGGAAAGAGGGACAAAGGCTGTGGCGCGCGTAGCGCGCTGCGGCAAATTTTAGGCCATGCCCAGACCACACCCATTTCACAACTAATCACACCAATGTCCACACTCCAACCACACCCATTTAGCACTGCTGATCACACTGACTGGTACTGAGGGCACAGTGGTTGGCATTATGGGATAAGTGGCTGGCATTATGGGCACAGTGGCTGGTACTGTGGGCACACTGACTGGTACTGAGGAAAAGAAAGAAAGATCAGAGAGAGCGATAAAAAAACAGAGAGAAAGAAAGAACAGAGAGAAAGAAAGGGGAAAGAAAGAAAGAACAGAGAGAAAGAAAAAGAAAGAAAGAAAGAACAGAGAGAGAAAGAAAGAGGGGACAGAAAAAAAGATCAGAGAGAGAGAAAAAAAAGGGGAAAGAAAGACCAGAGAGGGAGAGGGAAAAAAAGAACAGAGAGAAAGAAAGAGGGGAAAGAAAGAACAGAGAAAGAAATAAAGAGGGGAAAGAAACAGAAAGAAAGAGGGGACAGAAAGAATAAACAGAGAGAGAGAAAGAAAGAACAGAGAGAAAAGAAAGAAAGAAAGAATAATGGGAAAGAAATAACAGAGAGAAAGAAAGAGGGAAAAGAAAGAAAGATTGGAAAGAAAGAATAGAGAGAGAAAGAAAGAAAGATGGGAAAGAAAGAACAGAGAAAGAAAGAAAGATAGAAACAGAGAGAAAGAAAGAAACAGAGAGAAAGAGGGGACAGAACAAAAGAACAGAGATAGAGAAAAAAAGAAAGAGGGTAAAGAAAGAAAGAACAGAGAGAGAAAGAAAGAAAGATGGGAAAGAAAGAACAGAGAGAGAGAGAAAGAAAGAACAGAGAGAGAGAAAGAAAGAGGGGAAAGAAAGAGAACAGAGAGAGAAATAAAGAAAGAGGGAAAGAAAGAACAGAGAAAGAAAGAACGAACAGTGAGAAAAAGGAAGAACAGAGAGAAAGAAAGAACAGAGAGAGAAAGAAAGATTAGAGAGAAAGAAAGGGGAAAAAAGAGAAAGAATGAGGAGAAATAAATAACAGAGCGAAAGAAAGAAAACAGAGGAAAGAGTGGACAGAAAAAAAGAACAGAGAGAAAAAAAAAAGAGGGGAAAGAAAGAAATAAAAGAGAGGGAGAGAGAAAGAAAGATGGGAAAGAAAAAAATTGGAAAGAAAGAAAGAATAGAGAGAGAAAGAAACAGAGGGAGAAAGAAAGATTCTATAAAGATACTATAGCAGCTCGGCTCCCATTGTAGTGCCCACCTGAGCCTCCTGATGCAGGACATATCATGATCCGCTCACATGGCCGACATCCCCGAGTCCAAGACGATCCCGCTATCCGCGCTGTTGGAGGAGGACACAGTGATGGATCTGAAGCATTCCCTGAAGTGCTTCCATGGTTCCGTCACAATCTCCTCCCGAAATAACCTCATTTCCGGTCAGCTTCTAGCACATCACTTCCGGTGAAACGTCACATGCGAAATTTTAAAGTGCTCCTCGGGCTCTGCCGTGTACTTCTGTGTCCATGGGAAAAGTAAGCTCCCGGCCGGGACAGTGGGGTAGACTCTAAAAATCGGTAGTGTCCCGCTGGATCTGGACGGTTGGGAGGTATGAATGCTCCCCACCATACACCTTGTACACGCACGACTCTGCACACCTCATACACACACGGTACCGCTTTGTATGCCACGTACACACACGCTTCCGCTCCGTACACCTCGCGCACACACGGCTCCGCTACATACATACGCATTTCCACTCCGTACACCCCGTACACACATGGCTCTACTCCGCTCCGTACACACACGGCTCAAGCACGCAGCCCTGTGTGTACGAAGTGTACGGAGCTGAGGGCTCAGTTCCGTACACTTCGTACACACAGCGCTCCGTTTCGTACGCCCCGTACACACACAGCACTGCTACATCTACCTCGTACACACACGGCTATGCTCTGTACACCTCGTACACACACGGCTCCGTACAACTCGCACACACATGGCTCTGCTCCGTACACCTCGCACAGACACGGCTCCGCTCCGTACACCTCGTACACACATGGCTCCGCTCCGTACACCCCGTACACACATGGCTCGGCTCCGCTCCGTACACACACGGCTCAAGCACGGAGCCCTGTGTGTACGAAGTGTATGGAGCTGAGCGGCTCAGCTCCGTACACTTCGTACACACAGCGCTCCGTTTCGTACGCACTGTACACACACAGCACTGCTACATCAACCTCATACACACACGACTCCGCTCCGTACACCTCGCACACATGGCTCCACTCCGTACACCTCGCACACACACAGCTCTGCTACATCCACACTGTAAACCCCTCTTGACCCCACACACATAAACCTTCCCCTCATTCAGCACAATGACAACCAGCACAGCAGAGACCTGTATACACTGACGAGCCTGACCATGTGACACCTAACTCCTCCCCTCCTGTGACCTCATCACAGGTCCAGCAACGTCATTGCTCTGCTGTAAGAAGCTGAAGTGGAGAGCTGGGAGGGCGACGATAGCGTGCATGGGGGGCGTGGCGGCTTCTCTCACTGCGGGACACATAGTGTCCCGACCGGGACAGCGTGTGGGAGGGTTAGAATCGGGACTGTCCCGCTCAATTCGGGACGGTTGGGAGGTATGGTAAAGGGTTTGGGTGTGTCAGGTTCAGTGTCAGTCAGGTGTGTGGACGATTACAGAGCAGAAGGCTCTGCAGAGCTCCACCTGTGTGAGGCAACCCAGGCCAGCGGAGCCAAACAACCAAGGCAGCTGAAAAGCCTGGCACCCACAGCGTATACAGCGGTGCAGTCCCCCACGTACTGGTCTTGGAGATGGACTGTCTTGTGCCTGGTGGCGAACCGGAGGTAGACTGTCCTGTGCCCAAAGGTGGACTGGCTTGTTTAGTGACTGTAAACTGGAGGATATGGTTACCGTCTGCAATCTGGAGGATATCATGTATTGTGTAATGCTGTGAGTGGAACATTAACACGCCGGTGCAGTTGCCTACGGCCGGAGGTCAGAGGTGGACTGGCGTGTTAAGTGACTGTAATTCAGAGGATATGTGCCCGGCTGCGATCCGGAGGATACAGTGTGCTGAATTTTGTGAGTTGATCTTTGTTAGGTTCACTGCCTCGTCATTGCACAGTGTGCTACCGCTGCACTACAGCCCATATAGCTGTATCCCCCCAGATAGTGACTGATGGCGGAGAAGTGTGTGGATCGGTGCAGGACGTCCACACATGACCCTCATGTGCCACCATATAGTTGTATCCTCCCATAAAGTGACTGATGGAGGCGTGAAAGGCAGAGGAAGCGCTGAGGCTGTGTGCCGGAGGGACAGATCAGGTCTTTGACTTATGGTTGTGTGTCCTTGGCTCTTCTCATCCGTTTTCCGTGCTCCTCTTCCTGCAGTAATCAATATTTAGTAAGTGAACCCTGTCGCAGACTCATTATGATGATGGATTCCATTATTCTGCCCTGTTATGCCGCATTCATCACATTACTTGTAGATTAACCTATGAACCTTTCAAATGATTCCCTCAATGGAGGCTGCTCATAAGCAACAGTGCCACCTATATAGTATTTTTCATTTGCTGCTATGCAAGAGTTTTTTTATTTTTTTTGCACTAGGTAAGAGATTTTCAAGTCGATTCCTATTATAGAGATAAAAAAACAAACAAAAAACCTGTCTCCCCACCTCGGTCTGTGGCCAAACTGTGCTCGTCTCTGGAAAATACCAAACTTGGAGGAAATCTGTGCTGATGCGTTAGGGCCATGTCTCTGGTGTCTGTCACATAATCCCACATTTATCGCTCTCGTCCCTGCACTCGCCTTGTATAGTAGTTTGGATGGAATATGATTTTTGCTGTGGAGAAGAAGCTTCTACTGCGGCCCCAGATAACAGCCCAGTATGGTGCAAGAAACTTTACAGAGAAGTTTCTTTCTGGTAGACTCTTGTGGCACCCAATAAACTTTCTGTACTGTCCTTGCACTGAGTATGTCTCTGGGTGATTGATTGATGCCAGTGTTTGACATTAATGCTCACCTGATTTGTCTCCAATTATCATCATAATACAGTTCCAGACAAACTCAGTGGGGTAAATGCTATAAAGATGTACCCTACTACATGGTGAGGAGAACATGGCACTAAACTACCCCAGCTGTGTCTCTTAGCAATACAATTCGGCTTCATCTAAACCCACCATTAGAGGGCGCTCACTGAATACAGATTTATATATTCAGCCCCTAGTGGTGGCCACAGGCAGAACAACTCTTAATAATACAATTTTCCTACACTCACCACTAGAGGGAGCTCATTGCATGCAGATTTATACAGTTAGTTTAATGAGTGTTCCCCTAGTGGTGGCCACAGTCAGAAAAACTTTAGCTCTTACTACAATTCTGTTACATCTACACCCACTACTAGAGGGATACAGACGTATACTAGCAGTTTATTATGTGTTCCCCCTAGTGGTATCCAAAAGGAGAAAAATTCCAGCTACTTCTCTTAACAATGCAATTCTGCTACTCCTAACCCACCACTACAGGGAGCTCACTATTTAGAGATTTATACAGTCAATGCCAGCAGAAAATCTCAATCTGCTTCTCTTAATACAATTCTGCTACATCTACACTCATCAGTAAAAGAATCTCATTGCTTACAGATTTTTACAGTCACATTCAATGAGTTCTCTCCCTAGTGGTGGCCGCAGTCAGAAAAACTCCCAACCGCTTCTTCTAATAATACTATTTTCCTTCACTTACCACTAGAGGAAGCACACTGCATATAGATTTATACAGTCCGTTTAATGAGTGCTCCACCTAGTGGTGGCGGCAGTCAGAAAAACTCCAGCTGTTAAACTTAAAGGGAATCTGTCACCCCATTTTAGCCATATGAGATAAAGATATCATTGCATAGTGCGTCCCATAACTAATCTATGGGTACCTATGATATCTCCTGACACCCCAGTTTTCATGTAAAAATACCTTTGTAAAGTTCGTTTTCTAGTATGCAAATCCCTGCGGTTTGGTCCGATGGGCGGCGTTTTTTTTCTTTCCCCCCTCCCCCGCTCCTCAGCTTCTCTTACGTATGTTCGTCTGTGACTAGCACAGACGGCGTAGTGTTTACGCGCTTACGCTTTTCAAAATCCCCTCGCGCATGCGCAGTGTGCTTTGCCCAACAGTGAGCAAAGCATAAAATCTTTACAGCACATGCGCAACTATTTTCCTTCACTTTCCTTGCCCCGGAAATGACTGTTTGCCTTGGACGACTTCCGGGGCAAGGAAAGTGAAGGAAAATAGTTGCGCATGCGCTGTAAAGATTTTATGGTTTGCCCACTGTTGGGCAAAGCACACTGCGCACGCGCGAGGGGCTTTTTCAAAGCGCAAGCCGACGGTAAAGAAAAAAAAACTGCATAGGGCAAGAATGGAGGCGGTGGGGGAATGCGAAGAAATGCCGCCCATCGGACCGGACCGCAGGAAATGGCATACTAGAAAACGAAGTTTACAAAGGTATTTTTACATGAAAACTGTGGTGTCAGGAGATATCATAGGTACCCATAGATTACTTATGGGACGCACTATGCAATGATATCTTTATCTCATATGGCTAAAATGGGGTGACAGATTCCCTTTAATACAATTCTGCTACACCTATACCCACCAGTAGAGGGAGATGACTACATACAGACTTATACAATCAGTGTGTGCTTCTCTAGTGGTGGTTTCAGGCAGAAAAACTCCAGCTGCTTATCTTAATAATGGTAATGATAATAATAAATACAATTCTCCCATATCCACCGCTAGAGGGAGCTTACTGCGTACCGATATATTCGTTCAGTTGAATGTTGTGCTCCCTCTAGTGGTGACCGCAGACAGAAAAAAAATATGAACATTTTAATTATCATGAGTCATGAGTCATGACCCCTAAAAAGATAAATGATGACATAGCCACACAGCTTGCTCCATTATTTTACTTTCACCATGACTGCAGACGATGTATAATGTCCTCTCTGACCGGAGCAGCGGCCTCTTCCTGTGCGGTGGGGGTAGGTTGCTTCCTCAGGGTCTCAGCTTCCCCGTGATGTTTGCTGCTGTACTGTGAGATTCTTTTTCCGTTTAATTTTTTTATTATGTGTTTCCGTGTTAGAAACAATCAGAGCTTTACAGGAACAAACAAAATTCCGGTCTCCTCCATACTGTACATCAGACACCTGCAGCTGTCTCTCCACCCTCCCCATCTCTCAGGTCCGGTCTCCCCATGTTGCTGGTGATTCATCGCTCTGATCTGTATCTCCGATACACAAGGTGAGGATGAGGAGGTGTGAGTTAGCTGCAGCCATTAATAATGCGGGCACGTCTCGTGGCGTCTTCTCCACTTCTATTTTCAGATGTTACATTTTTTTCTCCTGTATAATCCAGGCCAGGAGAATCTTCTCCGAGAGGTAGCGGATTTGTAATGAGATGGCGAACTATCTGCAGGGTATCTCATGGAGAGATTGTCTGCAAAAATGCAGCAATTGTGCTCCTGTGCCAATCTGCAAACCTCCCTGTGTCAGGCTGCCAGGGTATGAAGGTCCACCTGGTGTGGGAGAGCTATCGTGCCAACCTATGATCCCCAGCTCCATGCTAACATACCACACATTGTGCCTCCCTATAATGCCTAGAAATATACCCCACCAACCCGTAATAACGGCCTCAGCCTGTGCCATGGTGTCGTTAGCCCATGGGACGCTGTGCCAGCCTGCCAGATGCAGATACACCTCGTGCCAGTCTGTAGGGAACTTACAATTTACCATAGAATTACAATAGGTGCTTTAACAGCGATTATTAGCCTGGATTACTACAGATCCATGTTCTCACAATACAAACACTGGAGCTGGGGGCGAGGTATGCAGGTACATGTTCTCAGGGCAGAGAAGGACGAACGAATGCAGATATTCCAGAGTTTACCGCACTCAATGGTAGAAATGGAGTAAGAAAGGGTAAAACCATGTAACTCCTATCTTGTTCTACTATAATACTGTCCCCTATGTACAAGAATATAACTACTATAATACTGCTCCTATGTATAAGAATATAACTACTATAATACTGCCCCTATGTACAAGAATATAACTACTATAAAACTGCTCCTATGTACAAGAATATAACTACTATAATACTGCTCCTATGTATAAGAATATAACTACTATAATACTGCTCCTATGTACAAGAATATAACTACTATAATACTGCTCCTATGTACAAGAATATAACTACTATAATACTGCTCCCTATGTACAAGAATATAACTACTATAATACTTCTTCTATGTACAAGAATGTAACTACTATAATACTGCCTCTATGTACAAAAATATAACTACTATAATACTGCTCCCTATGTACAAGAATATAACTACTATAATACTGCTCCTATGTACAAGAATGTAACTACTATAATACTGCCCCTATGTACAAGAATATAACTACTATAATACTGCTCCTATGTACAAGAATATAACTACTATAATACTGCCCCTATGTACAAGAATATAACTACTATAATACTGCCCCTATGTACAAGAATATAACTACTATAATATGCTCCTATGTACAAGAATATAACTACTATAATACTGCCCTATGTACAAGAATATAACTACTGTAATACTGCCCCTGTGTACAAGAATATAACTACTATAATACTGCCTATGTACAAGAATATAACTACTATAATACTGCTCCTATGTATAAGAATATAACTACTATAATACTGCTCCTATGTACAAGAATATAACTACTATAATACTGCCCTATATACAAGAATATGACTACTATAATATGCCCTCTTTGTGCAAGAATATATCTACTATAATACTGCCCCCTATGTACAAGAATATAACTACTATAATACTGCCCCTATGTACAAGAATATAACTACTATAATACTGCCCCTATGTGCTAGAATATAACTGCTAAAATACTGCCCCATAAATAGAAACATGTCTTCTATTTTTCACATACTTGCAGATACACAGTATTTGGAAGGGAGTTTCTGCAGGAGATGGTGGAAGTGTAGTAAGAAGTCATCAGGCTGTAAGGAAGTGTATATCAGTATTATGCCGGCGTCACACTGGCGACAAAATCGGACGACTGCAATGCGATGAAATATCGCATTGCAGTCGAACCTATGTTAATCTATGGAGCAGCTCCCAGTATCCGATTTTTTGTGGTCCGTTTAAACTTCCGAGTGCAATCGCAGCATGCTGCGATTGTCACCGATTGTGGGTCGACTATCGCCAATGCAAGTCTATGGAGCGATGAAAAATCGGATTACAAACGGACCTCACGTGTGACTTGCGATTAAATCGCACCGGTGTCCTTTAGAAAAGCCGGCAATTCATTCCCGGCTATACTGTAAATTCACACTGACAGCTTTAATAAAGAATAGAATCAATACATATACACACATAGAATACATATATATATATATATATATATATCATTGTGACATATATATATATATATATATATATATATTTATAGTTCATACACTTCTACATACTGTAATAGCCGCTAATTCAATTGCCGGCTTTTGTGAAATTCCAGAACCCGACATGAAATGACACATGGTTTACATACAGTTAACCATGTAATTTCATGTATTTTGATATATGGTTTTCACTAACAATTACATGAGTGTATGTGTGTGAAATTTCACACATGTAGAGGTTAATTAAAGGTGTAAATTTGTTGAAAAAAAATGCGTGGGCTCCCGCTGTATTTTCTCCACCAGACAGACAAAGCAAGCGAATGGGGGCAAATAATAATAGCCCAGGGAGGGTGCATTTATTTTGTGCTCCCCCTGGCTACTAACATCTGCCCCCAGACACCCCAGAAAAGGCAAATCTATAATTAGATTCGCCCTTTCTGGCACTTTGCCCGTATATTCCCATTGCCCTGTAGCGGTGGCGAATGGGTTAATAAGGGGTTAAAGCCACCTTGCAATTGAAAGGTGACTTTAAGCCAGGTTAATAATTGAGAGTTGTCAATTTGACAACTCTCAATTATTAATCCTATTGTATGAAAGGAAAAAAAACACACACTTTAATTATTAATCCTTTTAATGAAATAAAGACACAGTTTTGGACCATATTTTATTGCTCAGCTGTAATCCCCTGAATGAATCAGTTCCTCTCCCGGCGACAGGAGAGGAAGTGATTAGTGTATGAAGCTTAATTGATTGCTTCCCACTTTCACTTCAGGTCAGGTCAGGGTGACCTGACTTGAAGTGAAAGTGGGAAGCAATCAATTAAGCTTCACACATTAATCACTTCCTCTCCTTTTGGCAGGAGAGGAACTTATTCATTCAGGGGGTAACAGCTCAGCAGGCAGCATTAGCTGCCTGCTAGCTGTAGCTTGTTAACCCTTTCTGATGGAGTACAGCATGGGACCTGACTGTGCATCGGATAGGTAAGAATCCTTTTGCTTTTTTATTTTATTTTTATTACAGGAAATGGTTTTAGGAGGAAAATAAAAGATGGTCAAAAACTGTTTGATTATTTCATTAAAATGATTTTTTATTAAAGTGTGTATGTTTGATTTTTCTTTCATAGAATCATAGAATCATAGAATGGTAGAGTTGGAAGGGACCTCCTGGGCCTTCTGGTCCAACCCCCTGCTCAAAGCAGGATTCTCTAAATCATCCCAGACAGATGTCTATCCAGCCTCTGTTTGAAGACTTCCATTGAAGGAGAACTCACCACCTCTTGTGGCAGCCTGTTCCACTCATTGATCACCCTAACTGTCAAAAAGTTTTTTCTAATATCTAATCTGTGTCTCCTCCCATTCAGTTTCATCCCATTGCTTCTAGTCTTTCCTTGTGCAAATGAGAATAAAGATGATCCTTCTACAATGTGACAGCCCTTGAGATATTTGTAGACAGCTATTAAGTCTCCTCTCAGTCTTCTTTTTTGCAAGCTAAACATTCCCAAATCCTGCAACCGTTCCTCATAGGACATGGTTTTCAGACCGGTCACCATTCTGGTGGCTCTTCTCTGAACTTGCTCCAGTTTGTTGATGTCTTTTTTAAAATGTGGTGCCCAAAACTGGACACAGTATTCCAGATGAGGTCTGACCAAAGAGGAGTAGAGGGCAATAATGACCTCACGTGATCTAGACTGTATGCTTCTGTTGATACATCCTAGAATTGCATTTGCCTTTTTTGCTGCTGCATCACACTGTTGACTCATGTTAAGTCTGTGATCAATTAGTATACCCAAGTCTTTTTCACATGTGCTGTTACTTAGCCCTATTCCTCCCATTTTGTATATGCTTTTTTCATTTTTATTGCCCAGATGTAGTACTTTGCATTTTTCCCTGTTAAAATCCATTCTGTTAGTTGCTGCCCACTGCTCCAGTTTATGTATATCTTTTTGAATCCTCTCTCTCTCTTCTCTAGTATTAGCTACCCCTCCTAGCTTTGTGTCATCAGCAAATTTGATCAGTTTACCCTCAATTCCTTCATCTAAATCATTGATAAAGATGTTGAACAATACAGGGCCCAAAACAGAGCCTTGTGGTACCCCACTTGAGACATTCTTCCAACTGGATGTGCAGCCATTTACAACCACTCTTTGGGTCCGATCACTAAGCCAGTTATGAATCCACCTAACAGTTGCCTTGTCCATTCCATACTTAGTCATTTTTTCAATAAGGATTGTGTGAGATACTTTGTCAAATGCTTTGCTGAAGTCAAGATATACTATATCTACAGCATTTCCCTGATCCACCCAGTCAGTGATTCTGTCATAGAAGGAAATTAAGTTAGTCTGACATGACTTATTAGTTACAAACCCATGCTGACTCTGTTTAATCACTTCATTCTTATCCAGGTACTTGCATACATGTTCTTTAATAATTTGTTCAAAGATCTTTCCTGGTATAGAAGTCAGACTCACCGGCCTGTAGTTCTCTGGGTCCACCTTCTTCCCCTTTTTGAAGATAGGAACAACATTTGCTCTTCTCCAGTCTTCTGGGACTTCTCCTGTTCTCCAAGAATTTTCAAAGATTATGGACAGTGGTTCAAGAATTTCTTCTGCTATTTCCTTCAGTACCCTGGGGTGTAATTCATCTGGACCTGGAGACTTGAATTCATTTATGTTAGCTAAGTGTTTCCTCACTGTCTTTCTGTTTATAGATATCCTGGATTCTTCTATTCGTTTAATAGGACAGTGAAGATCAGTTGATGTTACATTTCCTTTCTGAGAGAAAACAGATGCAAAATAGGAATTTAAAAGTTCAGCCTTCTCAACATCCTGACTTACCATTTCATCATTTTCATCCTGTAAAAATCCTATAGCATCTTTGACTTTTCTTTTACTTTTGACGTATCCCCAAAATCCTTTTTTGTTGCTTTTGACGTCACTTGCAAGCCTTAATTCATTGTCAGCTTTAGATAATCTGATTTGTGCCCTGCAGGTTCTGCAGACGGCATTATATTCTTCTTTAGATATGCCTCCCTCTTTCCATTTGATAAACATTTCTTTCTTCCTTTTTAGCATGTGTTTAAGTTCTATGTTCATCCATCCTGGTTTCCTTAAATGCTTCCCATTCTTCCCTCTTTTCGGAATTGTTAACGATTGTGCTTTGAGAATCTCATTTTTCAAGATTTTCCATCCTTCCTGGACATTTTTGTTCCTAAGGATATCCAGCCATTGGATCCCTCCAATTCTCTTTCTGAGTTCCTTAAAATCTGCCTTTCTGAAATCTAACCTTGACGTCTGAGTCTTCACAGGTCTTCCTCCTCTTGTTATCCAAAATTCTAAAATAGCATGGTCACTACCTCCTAGAGTCCCAGCCACTCTTACCTCCTCCACCATTTCCTCCCTGTTTATGAGGATTAGATCCAAGGTAGCAGATCCCCTTGTTTTCTCCTTTACCTTTTGGAAGATAAAGTTGTCAGCAAGAGAGGATAAGAATTTCCTGGACCTGTTAGTTTTGCCTGAGAGAGATTCCCAACAAATGTCTGGATAGTTGAAATCTCCCATGACCACTATGTCATATTTTTTGGAGAACTTGGCCATTTGATGCATAAAGAGTTCATCCATATCCTCAGCTTGCACAGGCGGCCTGTAGTAAATGCCTACAATGGTGTCCTTTCCATTGTTCTGTCCTTGTATTCTTACCCAAACAGTTTCCACAGAACTCCCAGTCTCTGAAGCGTCAATCTCTGTGCAGATATACGCTTTTCTAACATACAATGCAACACCTCCTCCTCGTTTATCAAGTCTGTTTCTTGCAAATAAGTTGTATCCTTCTAGCCTTGTATTCCAATCATGTGTATCGTCCCACCAAGTCTCAGTGATTCCAATGACATCATATTTCTTCTCCTGCGTTAGTAGCTCCAGTTCTCCTTGTTTGTTGCCCATGCTTTGTGCATTCGTATAGAAACACTTTAGTTTGTGATTGGTTTCTCTTCCTTCAATATTTTTATTATGTAAATTTTTTTGTCTTTGTTCTTCCCCTTCACTTCTAATAGCAGAAATCTCAATAGTATTTGTCAAGTGTATGGCTTTTGCTGGCGTTTTGCTTCCCTTCCCACATTGTTCTAGTTTAAAGCTCTCCTGATGAGTGTAGCAAGGCGACTTCCAAATACATGTTTTCCAGTCTTCGTAAGGTGCACCCCATCTCTAGCAAGTAGTCCATTGTATAGGTAATTCACTCCGTGATCCAGAAATCCAAATCCTTGCTGACGGCACCATCGACGTAGCCAGTTGTTCACCTGCAGAATCTTATTCCACCTCCTTGTTCCATGGCTATCCACTGGAGGATGGAAGAGAAGACCACCTGCGCTCCCAGTTCTTTCACTTTCTTACCTAAGTTTTCAAAGTCACTGCAGATGGTTTCCAGGTCGTTTCTAGCGGTGTCATTTGTCCCACATGTATTAGCAGGAATGGGTAGTCATCTTTAGGTCTGAAGAGTCCTGATATCCTGTCAGACACATCTTTAATTTTTGCACCTGGAAGACAGCACATTTCTCTTGAGGTTATATCCGGTCTGCAGATAGCGGCCTCTGTTCCTCTCAACAGGGAATCGCCCATGACAACAACTCTCCGTTTCTTCATCACAGCAGTTTTCTTTCTCCATTCAGGAGGACTCTGAGGGCGTACAAGGTTGTTTGTGGGCAAAGTCTTATCCTGATGTATTACTTCATCGTTCTCCTGTGTAAGAGCCTGGTATTGGTTCCTGAGCAGAATTGGTGCTGACTGCCTCCTGATCCTCCTGCTTCTCTGGGTCACATGCTTCCATTCCTCTGTTTCTTCAGTTGCACTTCGAATTTCTTCTCTTTCTGTACCATGAAGAGATAATTCTGCTCTGTCTAAGAACTCTTCACCTTCCTTAACCCCTTCACCCCCAAGGGTGGTTTGCACGTTAATGACCGGGACAATTTTTACAATTCTGACCACTGTCTCTTTATGAGGTTATAACTCCGGAACGCTTCAACGGATCTTCGCGATTCTGAGATTGTTTTCTCGTGACATATTGTACTTCATGTTAGTGGTAAAATTTCTTCCATATAACTTGCGTTTATTTTTGAAAAAAACGCAAATATGGCGAAAATTTTGAAAATTTTGCAATTTTCAAACTTTGAATTTTTATTCCCTTAAAACAGAGAAATATGTCACACAAAATAGTTAAGAAATAACATTTCCCACATGTCTACTTTACATCAGCACAATTTTGGAATCAAAATTTTTTTTTGTTAGGAAGTTATAAGGGTTAAAAGTTGACCAGCGATTTCTCATTTTTACAACAAAATTTACAAAGCCATTTTTTTTAGGGACCACCTCTCATTTGAAGTCACTTTGAGGGGTCTACATGACAGAAAATACCCAAAAGTGACACCATTCTAAAAACTGCACCCCTCAAGGTACTCAAAACCACATTCAAGAAGTTTATTAACCCTTCAGGTGCTTCACAGGAACTAAAGCAACGTGGAAGGAAAAAATGAATATTTAACTTTTTAGCCACAAAAATGATCTTTTACAAACTTTTTTTTTATTTTCACAAGGGTAAAAGGAGAAAATGGACAGATAAGGTTGTTATGCAATTTCTCCTGAGTACGCCAATACCCAATATGTGGGGGAAAACCACTGTTTGGGCACACGGCAGAGCTCGTAAGGGAAGGAGCGCCGTTTGACTTTTTCAAACTAAAATTGGCTGGAGTTGAGATTGGACGCCATGTCGCGCTTGGAGAACCTCTGATGCGCCTAAACAGTGGAAACCCCCACAAGTGACACCATTTTGGAAACTAGACCCCCTAAGGTACTTATCTAGATCTGTTGTGAGCACTTTGAACCCCCAAGTGTTTCACAAAAGTTTATAATGCCTGGGTGTGAAAAAAAAAAAAAAAAAATTTCCACAAAAATGATTTTTTAGTCCTAAATTTTTGAATTTTCCCAAGGAAATTGGACCCCAAAAGTTGTTGTACAATTTGTCCTGAGTACGCTGATACCCCATATGTGGGGGTGGAAAACTGTTTGGGCGCACGGCAGGGCTTGGAAAGGAAGTAGTAACGTTTTGGAATGCAGACGTTGATGGGGGTCATGTTCCGTTTGCAGTGCCCCAGATGAGCCTAAACAGTGGAAATCCCCCACAAGTGACCCCATTTTGGAAACTAGACCCCCTAAGGAACTTATCTAGATCTTTGGTGAGCACTTTGAACCCCAAGTGCTTCACACAAGTTTATAATGCCCGGGCATGAAAATAAAAAATCCTATTTTTTTCCCACAAAAATTATCTTTTAGTCACTAATTTTTTATTTTCCCAAGGGTATCAGGAGAAATTGGACCACATAAGTTGTTGTCCAATTTGTCCTGAGTACGCTGATGCCCCATATGTGGGGGGGAACCACTGTTTGGGCGCACGGCAGAGCTCGGAAGGGAAGGAGCACCATTTGACTTTTTCCAACCAAAATTGGCTGGAATTGAGATTGGATGCCATGTTGCATTTGGAGAGCCCCTGATGTGCCTAAACAGTGGAAACCCCCCACAAATGACCCCATTTGGGAAACTAGACCCCCTAAGGAACTTATCTAGATCTTTGGTGAGCAATTTGAACCCTCAAGTGCTTCACACAAGTTTATAACGTAGAGCCGTAAAATTTAAAAATCATATTTTTTCCACAAAAATGATCTTTTCACCCGAATTTTTATTTTTCCAAGGGTAACAAGACTCCAAAAGTTATTGTGCAATTTGTCCTGAGTACACTGATACCCCATATGTGGGGGTATACCACTGTTTGGGTGCATGGCAGAGTTTGGAAGGGAAGGAGCGCCGTCTCACTTTTTCAACGCAGAATTGGCTGGACGCCATGTCGTGTTTGGAGAGCTCCTGATCTGCCTAAACAGTGGAAACCCCCACAAATGACACCATTTTGGAAACTAGACCCCTCAAGGAACTTATCTAGATGTGTGGTGAGAACTTTGAACCCCAGGTGTTTCACTAAAGTTTATAACGTACAGCCTTAAAATAAAAAATCCTTTTTTTTTTTTACAAAAATGATTTTTTCGCCCCAATATTTTATTTTCACAAGGGTAACAGAAGAAATTGGAACCCAAAAGTTGTTGTCCAATTTGTCCTGAGTACGCTGATACCCAATATGTAGGAGAAAACTACTGTATGGGTGCACGTCAGGGCTCGGAAGGGAAGTAGTGACGTTTTGGATTGCAGACTTTGATGGAATGGTCTGGGGGCGTCATGTCGCATTTGGAGAGCCCTGATACGCCTAAACAGTGGAAACCCCCACAAGTGACCCCATTTTGGAAAATAGACCCCACAAGGAACTTATCTAGATGTGTGGTGAGCACTTTGAACCCGAAGTGCTTCACAGAAGTTTATAACGCACAGCCGTAAAAATAAAAAATCCTTTTTTTTTTTACAAAAATGATTTTTTCGCCCCCAATATTTTATTTTCACAAGGGTAACAGGAGAAATTGGACCCCAAAAGTTTTTGTCCAATTTGTCCTGAGTACGCTGATACCCAATATGTGGGAGAAAACTACTGTATGGGCGCATGTCAGGGCTCGGAAAGGGAAGTAGTGACGTTTTGGATTGCAGACTTTGATGGAATGGTCTGGGGGCGTCATGTCGCATTTGGAGAGCCCCTGATGCGCCTAAACAGTGGAAACCCCCCACAAGTGACCCCATTTTGGAAAATAGACCCCACTAGGAACTTACCTAGATGTGTGGTGAGCACTTTGAACCCCGAAGTGCTTCACAGAAGTTTATAACGCACAGCCGTAAAAATAAAAAATCCTTTTTTTTTTTACAAAAATGATTTTTTCGCCCCCAATATTTTATTTTCACAAGGGTAACAGGAGAAATTGGACCCCAAAAGTTGTTGTCCAATTTGTCCTGAGTACGCTGATACCCAATATGTGGGAGAAAACTACTGTATGGGCGCATGTCAGGGCTCGGAAAGGGAAGTAGTGACGTTTTGGATTGCAGACTTTGATGGAATGGTCTGGGGGCGTCATGTCGCATTTGGAGAGCGCCTGATGCGCCTAAACAGTGGAAATCCCCAACAAGTGACCCCATTTTGGAAAATAGACCCCACAAGGAACTTATTTAGATGTGTGGTGAGCGCTATGAAGCCCCAAGTGCTTCACAGAAGTTTATAATGTACAGCCGTTAAAAACAAAAAAAATCTTATTTTTTTTACAAAAATAATATTTTCGCCCCCAGTTTTTTATTTTCCCAAGGGTAACAGAAGAAATAGGACAAATTTCACAATAACTCTTGGGGTCCAGAGTACGCTGATACCCCATATGTGGGGATAAACTACTGTTTGGACGCATGGCAGAGCTCAGAAGTGAAGGAACACCGTTTGACTTTTTCAAAGCAGAATTGGCTGGAATGGAGATCAGACGCCATGTCACATTTGGAGAGCCCCTGATGTGCCTAAACAGTGGAAACCCCCCAATTCTAACTCCAACCCTAACCCCAACACACCCCTAACCCTAGTCCCAACCCTAATCCCAACCCTAACCCTAATCCAAACTCTAACCCTAATCCTAACTTTAGCGCCAACCCTAACCCTAACTTTAGCCGAAACCCTAACCCTAACCCTAATGGGAAAATGGAAATAAATACATTTTTTTTATTTTATTATTTTTCCCTAACTAAGGGGGTGATAAAGGGGGGTTTGATTTACTATTTATAGCGGTTTTTATGATTGGCAGCTGTCACGCTAAAAGACGCTTTTTATTGCAAAAAGTAGTTTTTTGCATCGCCACATTTTGAGAGCTATAATTTTTGCATATTTTGGCCCACAGAGTCATGTGAGGTCTTAATTTTTGCGGGACGAGGTGACGCTTTTATTGGTACCATTTTTGAGCACGTGACATTTTTTGATCGCTTTTTATTTCGATTTTTGGGAGGTTAGAATGAACAAAAATCAGCAATTCATGAATTTTTTTGGGTGAGGCGTTTTTATTGTTCCGCGTGTGGTAAAATTGATAAAGCAGTTTTATTCTTCGGGTCAGTACGATTATGGAGATACCTCATTTATATAATTTTTTTATGTTTTCGCGCTTTTATAGAATAAAAACAATTTTATATAAAAAATAATTATTTTTGCATCGCTTTATTCTGCGAGCTATAACTTTTTTATTTTTTTGCTGATGATGCTGTATGATGGCTCGTTTTTTGCGGGACAAGATGACGTTTTCAGCGGTACCATGTTTATTTATATCCGTCTTTTTGATCGCGTGTTATTCCACTTTTTGTTCAGCGGTATGATGATAAAGCACTGATTTTTTGCTTCGTTTTTATTTTTTATTTTTTAAGGGGTTCACAAAAGGGGTTAACTAGTGGGACATTTTTATAGGGGGGGTCGTTACGGACGCGGCGATACCATATATGTGTACTTTTATTGTTTTATTTTTTTTATTTACAATAAGTAATGAATTTATTGGGGAATATTTTTTTTTTTTTTTTTTTTTTTTTGGATTTTTTTTTACACATGTTTATTTTTACTTTTTTTACTTTTTTACTTTGTCCCAGGGTGGGACATCACTGTATTTCATCAGATCGCTGGTGTGACAGTGTGCACAGCACTCTGTCACACCAGCGATCGCTCAGGCAGTGCAGCAGGCTTCTCAGTGCCTGCTCTCGGCAGGCACTGAGGTAGCCGCCTCCCTCCAGGACCCCAGCGCCATCTTGGATCCGGGTCCTGGGAGGGAGGAAGCCCTCAGAGCAGCGCGATCACATCGCGCTGGTCTGAGGGTCTCAGGGGGGCGCGCAGGGAGCCCCCACACTGCGCGATCCTCCCCTGTGCCCCCAGTACACCGCGATCATGTTTGATCGCGGTGTGCAAGGGGTTAATGTGCCGGGAGCGGTCCGTGACCGCTCCTGACACACAGTCACGGGTGTCAGCTGTGATAATCAGCTGACACCCGGCGGCGATTAGCTGCGCTCCCTCGGGGAGCGCAGCTGATCGCCTATGACGTACTATCCCGTCCATGGTCAGAATGGCACGGGTTTTATGGACGGGATAGTACGTCTAATGTCAGAGAGGGGTTAATGGTCTTCAATGTAGATAACCTCTCTTCCAGATTTTGCAACTTTTCCTCCAACAGGGACACAAGCTTGCATTTCTGGCATGTGAAGTTTGGCTTTTCCACTGGTAAGTCTATGAACATGTAGCAAGAAATGCAGCTCACCACATGGCTCCTAGCCTCTTCCATGTTCTTATTGTTCAAGAGATAATCAAGCGGTGAAATATAAGCCTAAACTCTAGCGGCGCGCGGTTTACTGATGTCCTCCTTTCAGCTGCAACAGCCAAAATCCAGTGTTCCTTGAGCTCGCGGAGACTCTTCACTCATCCCAGAAGGCACTGGGAATATGCAAATTATCTCCTCGGGACTCCTCCCCTGGTTTACTGATGTCCTCCTTTCAGCTGCAACAGCCAAAATCCAGTGTTCCTTGAGCTCGCGGAGACTCTTTACTCATCCCAGAAGGCACTGGGAATATGCAAATTATCTCCTCGGGACTCCTCCCCTGGTTTACTGATGTCCTCCTTTCAGCTGCAACAGCCAAAATCCTTTCATACAATAGGATTAATAATTGATAGTTGTCTAATTGACAACTCTCAATTATTAACCTGGCTTAAAGTCACCTTTCAATTGCAAGGTGGCTTTAACCCCTTATTAACCCATTCGCCACCGCTACAGGGCAATGGGAATAGACGGGCAAAGTGCCAGAAAGGGCGAATCTAATTATAGATTTGCTTTTTCTGGGGTGTATGGGGGCAGATGTTAGTAGCCAGGGGGGGCACAAAATAAACGCACCCTCCCTGGGCTATTATTATTTGCCCCCACTCGCTTGCTTTGTCTGTCTGGTGGAGAAAATACAGCGGGAGCCCACGCATTTTTTTTCAACGAATTTACACCTTTAATTAACCTCTACATGTCTGCAATTTTGCACACATACACTCATGTAATTGTTAGTGAAAACCAGATATCAAACTACATGAAATGACATGGCTAACTGTATGTAAACCATGTGTCATTTCATGTCGGGTCTGTACTTTCACAAAAGCCGGCAATTGAATTAGCGGCTATTACAGTATGTAGAAGTGTATGAACTATAAATATATGTATATATATATATATATATATATATATATATATGTCACAATGACATGTATATATATATATATATATATATACAAAAAATAAAAAATAAAGATAAAAAAAAATAAAGATTATTATACAGTATATGTGTTCTATGTGTATATATCTATTCTTTCTTTTGTGATTTAATTACTATTCATTTGGATCCATTATATGTCCGTTTTGCAAGCCTGCGAGAAAATCTCGCAAGTCGGATGTAAATCAGATGTTACAACTATGGTCAGATGCGACTAAATCGCATCTTTCCAGGAAAATTGGATGCCAGACGGATGACTGTTCATGACATTTTGGTCCGATAATCGACCGACTAAAACGTTCCAATTTTTTTGTAGTTGTGTGTGACTCCGGCCTTATTCTTAGATTTGGAGTGTTTGTGTGTCACTGATGCAGTTTCCTCTTAGATATTTTCGCAGTGATGTAATTGCTTAGTCATCCTCCATGTGCTTCTCTTCAGATCTAGATTTGATGCAGATACAGCACATGCCTGTGGTATCCTTTATCTATTGTAGCACTTTTTTTTTGTAACACTTTGTAGGACTTAGGCTATGTGCACACGTAGGAGAATTGCTGTGGAAATTTCCGCGGCAATCCTGCACCTCCCTGCCGCGGGAAATACGCATTTTATAGGTATGCGTATTCCCGCCAGAAACTAGCGTTTTCCAAGCGATCTGTAGCATCGCTTGGAAAACTGATTGACAGGTTGGTCACACGAGTCACACATAGTGTTTGACAAGTGTGACCAACTTTTTACTATTGATGCCGCCTATGCCGCATCAATAGTAAAAGATCTAATGTTAAAAATAATAAAAAAATAAATAAATAGTGATATTCTCACCTTCCGGCGGCCCCCGCAGCTTTCCCGCCTCTCAGCGACGCTCCCTGCAACTCCCGTTCCCAGGGATGCTTAGCGACAATGACCCCGATGATGTAGCATCACGCGAGACCACTACGTCATCTTGGGTGATTCTCGCAAGGCATCCCTGTAAACAGGATTGGCCGGGAGCGTCGCTGAGGAGCGGGAAAGCTGCGGAGGCTGCTTTAAGGTGAGAATATCACTATTTTTTATTTTAATTATTGTTTTAAAAGGGATATGATACCCAGGGCCTGGAGGAGAATCTCCTCTCCTCCAGACCCTGGGTACCATCCGCACATGAGCCGCCCACTTTGCGCATGGTGGGAATAGCCACATGGGGAAAGTAAGCGGTTCAATGCATTCCTATGGCGGCGGAATCACCGCAATTCCGCAAAAAGAATGAACATGCTGCGTTTTTTTCCACGATGCGTTTTTTTCACGGAAAAATACGCAGCATGTGCACAAAAATTGCGGAATGCATTCTAATAGGATGGTTAATGCATGCGTTTTTTCAGTGTTTTTGCAGCGGAAAACAGCCGCAAAAACGCTAAAAAAAACGCAAAAAATCCTCAACGTGTGCACATAGCCTAAAGGTTATGCTTTGGAAAAACACCTGAAATGGGGATGTAATTATTGCCAAGGAAATGTGGTGGTGTTACCCACATCAACCAATCGGACGTCTGCTTTTAGTTTTCTCCAAAATATCAGCTGCAATGCAAAAGTAATGCCACATCAGGCTAGAAGTAAAATAATACTGTCATACTGACATGTACACTACATCATCCAATTGATTGGGGCCCTTCACCCCCTTTCTGAGGGTTTAACCTACTATACAGCTACCATTTTTGGTGGGAAGGAGGCGACAGGTCGATGTCTATAGATAATACACCTCAAAGGAATTGCTGATCTCTCAGACAGGTGTGGAGGAGTATTCAGGCAATGTATGGTGCTATTATTGGGGCACTGTATGGTGCTATTATTAGGGCACTGTGTGGCTTTAACCCCTTTCTGACATCTGACGTACTATCCTTTCCATGTGCCCTGGGCCTGTATGACCACGGATGGGATAGTACGTCCTAGTCGATTGGCTGCACTCACGGGGTCAGCTGATTCTCACAGCTGACACCCGGCACTAAGTGCCAGGAGTGGTCACGGACCGCTCCCGGCACTTTAACCCCCGTAACACTGCGATCAAATATAGCAGCGTTCCGGTGGCTGCAGAGGGGCTGACAGCCCTCTGCTTTTGGATCGTCCAGATCGCTGCCATGGAGACCCAATGTCATCATGACGGCATCCAGGTCTCCTGACCTGAGGGACTTCCTGTCATGCGCAGTGATGACCAGGAAGTCTCTCAGGTCAGTGTATTGAAGCTGCTGCGCTGACAGCTTCTATAGCATGCAGATCTGCATGCTATAGAAGTGATCAGCCTGCACAAAATGAGTGTCCCATAGTGGGACAATGTGTAAAAGTAAGAATTAAATACAAATTTTTTTTTTAAATAATTGTAAAAATATTTTAACCCCTTACTGCCATCGGACAGAATAGTACGTTTGATGGCAGCACCCCCGCTTAGATGTGGGCTTCGGCAGTGTGCCCACCTCAAAGCCGGGACATGTCAGCTGTTTTGACCAGCTGACGTGCCCGCAATAGTCGCGGGCGGAGTCGCGATACACATGCGGCTATTAACTAGTTAAAAGCCGCTGTCAGAGTTTGACAGCGGCTTTTAACTAGTTAATAGCCGCATGTGTATCGCGACTCCGCCTGCGACTTAACAAGCGTTTCCGGCCATCAGGCCCGAAATGCGATCACGTGACGCGGGTCACCGGTATGTCGGCATGAGAACCAGAGGTCTCTGAGACTTCTATGGTTGTTGATGCCGGATTGCTGTGAGCGCCACCCGGTGGTCAGCGCTCATAGCAATGCAGTAAATCTGCTACTTAGAGGAGATCTGAGCATCGCCTCTATGTAGCAGAGGCAATCGAGTTGTGGCAGCTTGTAGCCTCACATGGAGGCTATTGAAGCATGCCAAAAGTAAAAAAAAATGTTTTTAAAAATATGGAAAAAATAAAGAAAAACATAAGTTCAAATCATCCCCCATTCGCCCCATTCAAAATAAAACAATTAAAAAAAAAAAAAATCAAACATATACATATTTGGTATCGCCGCGTAATGACCTGGAGAATCATAATGGCAGGTCACTGTTAGCATTTAGTGAAAGTAGCAAAAAGCCAAACAAAAAACAAGTGGGGTGATTTCACTTTTTTGCAATTTCTCCACATTTCGAATTTTTTTTTCCGTTTTCTGTTAGACTACATGGTGAAACCAATTATGGTAG
>JARQOD010000001.1:502816368-502850170 GCA_033576555.1 Oophaga sylvatica
GGGAGGACACTGAGTAAGTCCAAAGGAGGAAGTAAGGGACAGGAGTTTGGAGGCTGCTGACTGAAGGGTATCAGTGGGGATGTTGAAGTCACCCATGATGATAGTGGGGATGTCAGTGGAAAGAAAGCGATGAAGCCAGGTAGAGAATTGGTCAATGAAGGCAGTGGTCGGGCCCGGAAGTCGGTATATGATGACCACTTGGAGGTTGGAGGGAGAGTAGATGCGGACAGAGTGGACTTCAAAAGAGGGGAGAATTAGGGAGGGAAGAGGTGGGATTGGGATAAAGGTGTAGTTAGAAGAAAGAAGAAGACCCACTCCTCCACAGTGTCTGTTGCCTGGGCAAGGAGTGTGGGTGAAGTGGAGGCCGCCGTAACACAGCGCAGCAGGGGAGGCGGGTTCAGAGGGTGTCAGCCATGTTTCTGTTAGGCCGAGGAAGGTAAGATTGCGAGAGAGAAAGAGGTCATGAATCACATGAAGCTTATTGCAGATGGAGTGGGCATTCCAGAGTGCTCCAGAGAGAGGGAGCAGCGGGGTGGGTGTCAATGGCACAGGTTTGACGTTGGAAAGATTGCGGTAGTTCTTATTAGATAAGGAGCAGTAGGAAGGGGTAGTAATGGGAGGTATGAGCTGTGGGGGTCCAGGATTAGGAGATATGTCGCCAGCAGTGAAAGGGAGAGCAGGTGGGAGAAGGAGAGTGGGCGGCTTGTTTTATGTTTTATTAGGACAGATTTGAGGTTGAGGAGCAGGTCAGCAGAGCAGGTCAGGTGGGGAGGGAAGGGGAGATGATTATTTGGTTAGAGGGTACTGGGGTTTGGGGATAGCGAAGGAGAGTGAGTATTAACGGAGCAAACATTGTGAGGGCATATGTAAACATGGTGAAGGAGTAGGAGGGTTGATAGTAAATGAACTGCCAAGTTTCTGATGTAAAACCATGCTTAACTTTTCCCACTTGGCCCTGACGGACGTCTGCACCATTGTGTTGACCGTGCATGTGCCCTGGGTTTTAGAGTCGAGAGCTGAAGCACTTGCCGGGACTGGGACCACTCATGATGCACTTGCCGACTAAATGACATAATGGTACAAACTTGATTGGTAGATAATGAAGGTCACTTCCAGAGGTGAGACCCTCATCTGTCCTATGAGTATGCCATAAATATCTTCCAAGAGACAGTCTCCTATCTCGAACTGAAGATATTTTAGTTGCCATAAACCATATGATATACTTCAATTCTATAATATATAGCTGCTTTATTTGGTCAGGAGACATACTACAAAATTTAAAAAAAAATTATCTGGGATTAACCTTTTAATGTGTGGAATGTTTTGCTTACTGCAGAAGAGACACAGTCTGAGATCTTTTACCTGCTCCTCAAAGTGATGCCAATATTACTGTTGCTGATCATTGCCTGCTTGGCCCTGTTCATCTTCTTCTACAATAGGAAAGGGTAGGTTGACCATTGCGTTATTACTTTTCTTTGATTTTCTGGCTATTTTTGTCCTGTAACTTCATCACATCCTTTAATTACAGCATTAACCAAACTGGATGAGACACCCAGCAGGCCTCATTTGTAAATCTTCAACCCATTTGTTGAAACATATTAAGTTTTATTTGATACCTATGGAAGAAGTGTCAAGTTGTTGTTTTTTTTTTTTTTTTTTTTAGTGGATTCTTTCCAAAATCCTTCCCAAAAACTGCTTCTTCTTAGAAAACTCTTCAAATCTCTATAGGAAATCCAATTTGCACGTCATATGTTTTTTTTCATTTTATTTTTTTAGCTTTTTTCCTGAAGAGGTTTTCAAAAACACCCTGCGGGAAAAAATGCACATCACTTATATGAAATGACTCTTGAATAAATTTGCTCTAAAATAAACTGCAAAAAAAAATGTTCCAGGAAAAAAAACCTCTCAATTATTACTTCAGAAAAGGAAAAACTTTTCTTAAAAACTCAAATAAGAAGCAGTTTCTTCAAAAACCACAAGCTTTACAACACATCAAATAACGAACACTACAAAAAACATGTAGAATCCAGTAACCACCACGAATTGAGGTCCTAGAGCCTTGAATTTGTTTTTCAAAAAGTTGTAGAAACCAAAAATAAAAAAGTGACCAAAAGCAATGAGTAGAACTTCAAAAAGTCTCAAGTAAAACTGATATCTATAGCCGAACCATCTCAAGAAACTTTAGTCATATTGGTCCTACCAATGAGTGTCATATTTCAGACTTCCAAAAAACAGGAAATATGTAGAATCAATGAACCACCTTAAATTAAAGTCCTAAAGCCCAATTTTATATTCACTGGCCATTCAATTTTTGACAGTAAATTTCGCACAAAATTCAAGGACTCTGATTTGTGGTGGTTCTTTGGTTCTACATGTTTCTTGTAGTGTTAGAAACCTATGGCGATATGTAATTTGACACTTACTGGTGGGACCAATTTGATGTTTTTTGAGATGTTCCTAAGATAGATATCAGTCTTGCTTGAGACTATTTGAAATTCTACTGATCGCTTTTGTAAAAAAATTAAACCAAAAAGTAAAAGAAAAATACAACTGACCAAAGGCGATGAGTGGAACTTAAAAAAGGCTCAAGGCAGACTGATATTTATAGACACAATTTCTCAAGAAACTTGCTTGAGACTCTTTGAGTTCTACTCATCGCCTTTGGTCAGTTGTCTTTTTTTAATTTTTTTTACAAATGCCTGCAGCCAATTGTCTTTAACTTTTTGTTTTACATTTTTGACAAAAGCGATGAGCAGAACTTCAAAAGTCTCAAGAAAGACTCATATCTATAGATGGAACATATCCAGAAACTCTAGTCTTATATTGGCCCGACCAAAAAGTGTCAACTTTCAGTTCTACATGGGTTTCTAAACTGCAAAAAGTGTGTGGAAGCAAGGAACCACCGCAAATCAAAGTCCATGAGAGTTGATCAAAATTCATTGTCAAAAATTGCGGCAAAAGTTGTACAATCCAAAAAGTCTAAAGGCAGACAGATATCTATTGGAGGAACATCTACAAAAACTTTAGTGACCGTTTTCTTTGACGGAAAAAGTGACAAAAGGAGTACGTGACTGTACAGACTGGTTTTGACATCCACCTCTAATTGTTCTTCACAAACAATAAACAGGGGATGTTTCTTCTTGAGATCGGATTAGTTTCTCTGAAAATACCAGAGAGTCATCTGCCAGATTGAGAGAAAAAAGGGATAGAAAGTCATTTATTTATTTTATTAGCTTTCAGAAAAAGCTAGTAAAAACCTGCTATAGCCGGTGACTCTTTTCTGATTTCTGCAGTAACTGCTGATCACAGGTCTGCCTTGTGGATATTAGATACAGTAAATATGTTTAATAATCAATGCCATAAATCTAAGTACGCAAAGTCGTGGAAAATTTATCTCCAAGATATCGGATCTACTTGCGACTATTGACGGGGTAGGGATGACAGGGCTTGATGACTATTAAAGGAATACACATTTGAGTTTCTGTTCTGTGATGGACACCAATGCCAACTGATAGATGGACCCCTTATTTATGACATTTGTGTCTGTTGGTTATTTTTTGGGGGAAAACGAGTTGTTTTTTTGGATTGTAAGCTAAAGCTACCTACAAAGGGTGGAGTGATCTAACTTGGGCCTTTTTGCTTTAATTTTTAGAAAGAATGATGGCTACCCAGTGGAGCGCTGTACGCCTCTGTTAATCCGGAGTATTTCAGTGCTTCAGAAAGTGAGTACATAGTTAGGAATTTTTTTTCCTTTAGAGAGACTTTACCCTCTAGATAGCCTAAATTGAAATTTGCAGTACTTTGAGTATGCATAATGGTTCAAGAATGTTCCCTGGGCTAAAGGTGGCCATACACATTCAAATAAAGTAATTGCAAAGTTTGGCCAGTAGCTCTCTTGGAGGATAAGGTACATGAAGGATTGGACATGTTAATTTTAAACATGGCCGATTCTTTGTTCTCAAGGAAGATAAGCCATGACATAGACAGTGGCTTTCTCCCTACTTAAGACATGTATGCTAAGCAAAATTAAGGTCAGAAAGGATAATTATTTCCAAATAAACTTTTGGTCAATAGCTATTGAATTTGTATTACCTTGAAGACTTCTTCATGAGCCTGAAGTATCATAGCCATACAGCATCAAAGATCATAGTGAATTCCTTTTATTTAGAAGATCTCACAATCTTCAGGTTTCAGTACAGCTAAGGAGGACATTGGACAAGGTCTTAATGGAGGTTTTTGGACTTGGTGGTCAGGGCTTCAATTAAGCCTTTATGGAAGTCAGGTGGAACATGGTGGACCATGGACATAGTAAAGCTATTTAGAAGCTTGATGAGCAAGGCCTTTCCCTGACCAGGTCTGTAGGGAAAACCAAGGTCAACACCAGAGTCTTCATGAAGGCCAAGCTGCCATCGCACTCATACTATCATGTTATTGAAAAATGTTGTGGGTCTCAAAGCAATTTTAACATTTCAATATTACAGTGTACATTCCCGATGAGTGGGAGTTTCCAAGAGAGAAAATTACCATAATTAAAGAGCTTGGCCAAGGCTCATTTGGAATGGTGTATGAAGGAGAGGCCAGAAACATTGCAAAGGAAGAACCTATGACCAGAGTGGCATTGAAGACCGTCAATGAGTTGGCGACCATGAGAGAGAGGATCGATTTCTTGAATGAGGCATCTGTTATGAAAGCATTCATCTCTCATCATGTGGTGAGTGATGTTGTGTAGTAGGACATTCATAATACGATTCTCTGGTTTTTGCATTTGATTTTTCCAAAAATTTAACACAAGTTCTGTCTTCTACTCATTTTTTTAAGGACCTGTTAACAAACCTTTAAATGTATTTTCTATAAATATGTTGTAATTGGCAGGTTCGTCTACTAGGGGTTGTGTCACAAGGACAACCAGCATTGGTTATTATGGAGCTCATGACCAGAGGAGATCTAAAAAGTTATCTACGTTCTCTTAGAGCAGATGAAGAGGTACAGATGCCTCTTTCCCCTTTTGCCTCTCTTGTCACCCCTAATTTCCTCTGTTAAGCCCCCGCTTACCTCTCTCTAAAATAATCCCAGTATTTTTCTGCCTTACAGAATAATATTAACGCCACTCCTCCATCATTACGGGAAATGATTCAGATGGCAGGTGAAATTGCTGATGGTATGGCATATTTGAGTGCCAAAAAATTTGTACATCGAGATTTGGCAGCCCGTAACTGCATGGTTTCGGAGGACCTTACTGTAAAAATAGGAGGTATGTTATGTTATTGATTTTACAAAGAAAGCCCAAAGGAAAGACACTTTCTGAACTAGTAGTACTCGTACTATTGTGCTGATGGCCATACAAAACCGATAAAGGGGAAATCCTTACCAATGGAAAGAGATGGATGCAGATCTTAAAAAAAGAGCTCCAAAACCAGGCTTAGACTGGAACCACCATTATGGTGCAAAGCTTTATTACCAAGGCCCTTTTGCTTTGTAGAGGATATGGAGGTTTGGACCAAACAGACCTGGGTCTCCTCTATCCAAGAGGACCATATCCAATCGTTGACTGTTTTAGCACAATGCTTTTTGTGGATCCAAGCTCTTATATGGATAGTTCTGTCTGTACTCAGTCCTTCTAGTCATCAGGTTCTCAATCTCTCAGTTGGTCACTAGTCCATCTATTGATTAGCAGTAACTATATGTAGGTCTTTGGCAGACATAATATCTCTCTTTCAATCTAGATTTTGGCATGACCCGAGATATTTATGAAACTGACTACTATCGAAAAGGTGGAAAATCCCTTCTTCCTGTCCGATGGATGTCACCAGAATCTCTTAAAGATGGAATCTTTACCCCGTATTCAGACGTCTGGTATGTCCCTTTTGGCTTCTGAATTGTCTCATTAACATAGTTGTCCAACTTTTAAAATAATTCTTAGTATTTTTCATTGTTTTTCACATGGAATAAATAAAAAAAAAGTATCATTTTTCTTAAATAAACAAAATCCTGAACACTATTTCATGATCAATAATGGTTGAATTTATTATTCCAAGCTGCTGAATATTGGGTTCTAAGCTCAATTTGAAAAGAGGTAGACCACATTGATCTTTTTTTTTTTCTACAGGTCTTTTGGGGTGGTCCTTTGGGAAATTGCCACCTTAGCGGAGCAGCCATACCAAGGAATGGCCAATGAGCAGGTCCTTCACTATGTCATGGACAACGGCATCTTGGAGAAACCTGAAAATTGTCCTGATAGACTGTAAGTGTTCTTGGGATCTTCTCTTCGCAAAGGAAGACTCTACTTGGTCAAAAGTGTCCTGTTCCTAAATTTTAAAAATTTATTACAGACCTCTAAAGCCAAGTATTCTTTTTCTGTGGACAATTTATATGTCTTGTTTTAATATTTGCTTTCTTTCCAGGCATGACTTGATGCGTTGGTGCTGGCAAAAAAATCCCAGAAATCGTCCATCGTTCATTCAGATTTTGGAGAGTATTAAAGACGAGTTACAACCCAGTTTCCAGCAGCTCTCCTTTTTTTATAACACCCACCACGAACGTAAGGAATCCAATGAAGTGTCCGATCATGAGCAAGAGCAGACACAGAAAACCCTTTTAGAAAACACTCCCTCATCAGCCTCTTCATTCGCCAACTTTGCTTCTTTGTACAAAGTTGAGAAGGACCATGCGTTAAGTGCCATAAAAGCCAAAAAAAGTCCTTGTGCCAAAAAGAACATTTATCACATGAATGGGAATGCAAAGCACTTAAAGTCTTAAAGTTTTGACGGTCATTACAAAATCCCCATGTGAGACTCTACCGGAGTACTGAAATAAAATGCCCGGACTGAAGTGCAATTATCTCGGCAGTCTTCTTACTGTCGACAATCTGGTCAAGAGATGGAATTTGATTACTCAAATTACATGCATTTTTAATCATAGGAAGAGTCAACTTGTGATTCTGAGGGTCGAGTGGAGTCTTTACAAGGTGTTTATATAGCCGACTCCCTATTATAGACTTATTGGTGTGATCTCGTGGACTTTGGTTGAGCAGAAGATGCTTTTTATGTAAAATAGACCTTGAAAAATTTTATTATAAAGTTCTAGATGATAAAGGTTTGATGGTTTGCCCACCTGGTCTGATCCCTCCACCACAGCTCAGTGTTTTCTAATCGCATCTAATGGATGTCCCACATTTTATTTATGTCCTATTTTTGTATTATCTGGTTTGAGGTTTTTGTGTGATGATTATGCCGTCACGTTAGCGCATGGTTTTTGCAAATTTGTTTGGAAAGATGTCAAAGACGAAGGTAATGGCCACCTTCTTGAAATGGCACTTTAGGCAGCTTGACGTCCTAACAAGTATTTGTTGGATGATTTTACAGAAATGTTATTTTAAGGATAGACTAGTGCTGAAAATGTAAAGATTTGTTAACCTAAGGGTTTTTCTGATATCCTAATAAGCAGCTAATCTGGAGTCGAATTTATCCAAAATGTGAGACATACCAAGAGCCTATGTCTTCATAGTATGAGGCTGCATTGGTATTCTTCAGGCTTCGTACACACAGCTCCACTATGCACATATATCTCATGGACCATCTAGAGACCCTAATGGGACCTTCATGATTTTTTTGTTTTTATTCTTTCCACTAATTTTTTTTAAAGAGCTATTAGGGCGTCCTTCAAACTCAAAATTTAGCCAGTTGTCTTATTGAGGAGCCTGCAACTGTTACCAGAAGAGGGGGGGATTCCTGAAACCCACCTTGACCCGCTGCAGTCTCTAACTGGAAACTTTTTTTTGTGCACTTTAATCATACCACAAGCCACTAAAGTAGCAATGATATGCCCAAAGAGGCTCAACGTACATCATTTTCAAGACTATTGTTGATTTGCATTACTATTTTACTCTTTGTATGCCTTCTTTTCGCCTTTAAAATTGACTTTGTTCCATATCATAAAGACAGGAGCCACATCCAGTAGCTATTACAAAGCTGAGACCTTCCTCTACTACAAAGGGAAATCTAGCATTGGCCCCTTCTATTCTAACACTTTGGATCGGCAATACTCCAAATGACTGAAATATATTGATATATCAAAACTTGGGCCTCAGGCGGCTGAGCATTACTGGGTTGGCATCGTCCCCCCTCAGGCCTTACATTAGGCAGAATGTGGTGATACTGGGACCAATGTCTGACAAGAGTAGAGATGGGAGAATCGATTTGCAGTACTCCATGGCATCTGGACAGAAGGACTGCGAAACTCCTTACTTCCTGACATTTCCAGCTTGTTTTTTGATTTGCTGGGCTGATGCAACATCATCATTATGCAGATACACGACGTAGTGCCAACCCGGATTATAAAAGAATAGGTGGGAATGTCGGGAGGTAAGGAGATTCATTGGCCGGCTCTCCAGTGGTAAGAGATTACTGACCTAGCCGATGGATCAGAGTCCTACTAATCAATTCTCCCATCTCTATTCAACAGCAATGTTTTGAAGAAACACACTTTGGACTATTGCAGGGCCTGAGGGGGAGGACTCATGACTAATACCACATTCATACAACTATATGTCACAGTCCGAGCATTGACAATGATGCATGGACTGTCTACGCGTCTCCCGACAGCCTCGTATATGGTTGAGACAGTTATTTTCCGGTCAGGAGACCTGCGGACAGACCGTGCTCTGACTGTGACACACTGATGTATGAATGTAGCATTAGGGAGGATCCCGGTCAGGCTCTGCTGCCTTAGGCCCAGGCCTAGATATAACACTTATTCATTTTGCCTGGAGGTTTCTTTTAGTCAAACAATTGATCACAGAAATGCTTGACATATCAGTTGGATCTTTTCCTAGACCCCACACTGTTTATGAAAGCTGTAGGGGGTCTGATATGAAAGTAATGTGATGTGGGATCATGAGTCTTGCCCTAGCTCTGGCTCTGAACCCTCCACCCTCCTGACCCTACATAGCCCTGCTCTCCACACAGTGTAGCTCATTGCTCTGCTTGTGTAACACTATCCCATTTGTCGTGTAAATCTCCAAAATTTGTTCTTTCCAGAGCTGTTTATTTTTTAACTTTTTTGTTTTATTAAAACAATTTATGGACCGTTTCAGATTGAATTTGTCTCTTATGTAAATTATGTGGTTGGACACTTAACACTTTATAATGATCTTCTTCTACACTTTGGCCCCAATTCTGCTTCCTTTTGGAGTCTTTCATGGTGTCAAACAGCAGCAATAGGAGGTAGCTCTGATCTATACTGATAGGAGATGCTGACTGAAGAACACAGCTGGCAAATCCAGTGTGAGGAGTAAGCTCGGCTCCATACACCCACACTCAGAATGTAATGTAATGTCTGGAATGGAGTAAGGGGTGCTGTCCAAAAAATATCTTATAGATATCCTTAAATTCTAATTCTGTTCAACTTGCTAATCTACAAATGGTGCTCCAGATATTGGTGCCGATCCTGCCAGTTTTACTTCTGGCCTGTGTTTGACACAGGAGAGGGGTTACTTTTCCCATCCTTTGATCAGTGATGAGTATAATGGGAGCTGGCTGCTGATTTCTATGGCTAAGCCAGCCCCCTTCTGTCCATAAATCGGATGAGACAAGGAAAGGAGATAGCTTAGCTACTGAGAGGAATAGTCAGCCAGCCCCTTTCAGACACAGCATTGTTCACTGAATATTTTTTTAAATTTTTTGCAATGCAAATATAATAATGCAATTGTCATGATTCCTCCATTCAGTGTGTCCTGGACGCAGAGACTATCCAATCTAGTGCAGGGGCATGCTGAGCTGTGGGTATTTTGATAGACCGCTAAGTCGTCAAATCTGAGACTGGGAGGTGCTGAGCTTCCTTCAGGTGTTCCCTGTTCTAAGTGATTAGCCGGCTACATACCTAAGCTGTAAGTCCCAGATATCTCCAGTCAATGCCTTTGCTCAGTGGCATATGTTTGCATTATATTCCTATGTTGTTTGGTGATCTTTTGCTGCCTGACCTTGGACCTTGTTTTGACCATCCGTTTGCACAGCCCTTTTGCTCTGATTTGCTATCTTCCTCATCACCTGTTTGACCTGGTTTGACCAACATGAGATAAGACCACCACCTTTCAGCCCTGATATACAGCATTCTATAAAGTTGTCATATCTGCCACCAACCCAACCTGAAAGATTATTTTATTTTATTGATTTTATACTCGCATGCGAGGCAGTCCGGTCGAGGACTGTCGCTGGTCTTGATCTGTTGTCTACATTCTTCTTGTGATGCCATCCTCCTTCTTGCTTAGTATGGATGTGTCCCTGTGTCATCCACAGAGAAATATGCCTGTGCAGGAGCGCGATGCTGAGGAAACTGTCTGGATGATGCAGAGACGCATCGTTAGCACGAGGCAAGAAGGTGGACGGCATCGCAAGAAGAAAGGAGGCTCCGGACAGCCCTGCTGGTTAGTATTATGAAAGCTCTTTTTCTTATTTTTCAGGTTGGGTTGGGGGCAGCATATACAGCATAATAGAAAGCTGTATATCGGGGCTCAAAAGTGGTGGATGTATCTCATATCGGTCAAACCTTTAAGCCAGGCCAAATGGTCCTTGTTTTTTTTTTCTAGATAAAATTTTTCAATCACGTTCAGGCATGGGTCCAAAAATGTGAGGTCTGACGCTTTATCATGTAGCCTTGATTCAATTTCTTCTCCAGAACCTCCATCATCCATTTTTCCTCAGTGTATTGAGGATTCTATAGTTTATAGATGCAGAGATTCTAAAAGCCCAGCCGTTGACCCCTTTCGTTACTCCAGGTTCAAAGTTACTTGTGATGGTGTATCTGAGATTGTGTCTATTGCTAGACTCTTTTGGTGGTTATCCATGTATAATGATGTTAAGAATTTTGTATCCACTTGTGAAACTTGTGCACGCACTAAAGCCTTTCATAACTAGAGATGAGCGTACCTTTTAAGGTTCGGTTTGGCTGAGATTGACGAACTTGCCAATGTTTGCCTAACAGTTCGTGGAATGTATACGAAGCCAATTGAATTTAATCGGAGGCAAAACCAAACGCATACCCAAAACCTTAAGGGGGGCCAAAACAGATAAAATTAGGGGCAGACACCAAGAAATGTATGGACCATTTGAGTGCTGTCCGATTTTACACACGCATGTTCTTTAAAACCAGACATTTCATCTGCCGCATACAGTAAAATGACAGCGTGACCCAACAGAATAGAATAGATCTATACACATAGAATAGTGTGCATCTATTTTATTACTAAATAAATTATTTTCTGTCGTGGGATCCCAAACATTTTATTAACCAGCAGAGGGAAAGCGAACAGCTGAGGGCAGATGTTTATAGCCTGGGAAGGGGGTAATACACATGGAGCTTTTCAGGTTATTAATATGAGGGTAATACACATGGAGCTTTTCAGGTTATTAATATGAGATCATAGCTGTATACTTAGCTTTTCCTTAAAATGAGACCCTGGGAAAAAATTACTTATTGTTCCCCTATAATTAATAACCAGTAAAGGCTAGACTGACAGCTGCGGGCTGATTTTAATAGCCAATGAAGGGGCCATGGATATTAGCCTCAGTCCAGACTAAAAACATCAGCTCTCAGCTGCCCCAGAAATGGTGCATCCATAAGATTCGCCAAATCTGGCTTTTAGCTTTGCTCTTCCCATTTGCCATGGTGCGGTGGCAAGTGAGGTGATAGTTGGGGGGGTTGATTCACCGTCGTATTGTCAGGTGACATCAAGCCAGAGGTTAGTAATGGAGAGGTTTCAAAAAGATACTAACACCATAATGATATTGTATAAAAAACAAACACCCAGAATAAAGTCCTTATTTAAAAAAATGACAGAGACTCCCTCATTGACTCTAAATTAAACCATACTTGCGTTATCGCCCAGTGCACTGAAGTCAATGTCCCCTGTAAAATAATTAAAATAATGACATATTCCTCACCAGTCCGAAGTGAAGAGATAATCCATAATGTCCCACGACGATCCTGATGACTTTGAGAGCAGTCACTGATGTGACTGCTTTCAAGGACAGCCAGCTACAGAGGGCTCTTTCAGAAGTCAGAGTTTCTAATGCGTGTGGTGACTGTTATCACACATACCGGAGACACTTACACAAGTAGAGTAGACCCATTCAAGTTAATGGGTCTACGCACATGTCAGTGTGTTTCCACGGACCATGTGTCCATGAATAAAACACGCTGTCATGTCCGTTCTTTAACAGCAGCATGGGCCACAAAACATCCCGCACACGTGCACACTGATAACGCACGGATCAGATGACACACGGATGATATCCATGTGTTAGCAGTACAACATGTATCAAATAAGACAAAATAGCGGGTACCTCCTCAATGCAAAAACTAAATACCAGTCAGGGATCAACCTTATGCACAATAGGAAGGTGCTCGAAAAGCAAAAGAAGAAAGGATATGCATAATACTAGAGATCAACCTTGACACACAATCTTTATTATACAAATAGGTTCAAATAAGGCATAGAAAAAACACCCAATAAAAACAATTAAAAAGCACAAAGGCTAAAAAGAGTGAAAGACAGACCAAATAAGGTCCTCCCCAGGACAAGGATATATAATAATCCTGCACTTATGATACAATCAAGTCGATTTGAGACAGGCATAAAAGGATACAAATATAAGAAAACACCTAAGCCAATGTTCACAGTAAGGTACAATACAGTGATAAAAAATAGTACCAAAAAGAATAGTAACTAGGTATTAAATACATTGCCAGCTAAATAAATGTAGCCCTAATGGGAAGCGTAGATATTCCAAGTTACCAGTGCGCACAACAAAGAATCATTTTTTGTACATAGAATGCATAAGGCCGTGCTCAAATAGTCATTCAATCAATGTTTGTTACCCATAAGAATTAGCCGAACAGTACAGCCATGAAGTGCCGAGATGGTCATAAGAAAATTGAACAATAAAGTGCTAAGTGCTGTCCACGGGGAGCTAAAGCCCAATGCGTATCGACACCAGAAGGTGTCTTCGTCAGGGGTAGCGCAGAAATAGCGCTCCTGCTATGCCACATCCTCTTTATACCCAAATAATCAAGATAATTACAAGTAATATTTACCGGCTGCATGATTTGCTCGGCGCAACCATGGTGTGTGTAAGTATCGGAGGTTTCAGTTCCAGTGTTACCAAAAGGAGATGTGCGCAAGCGCATGTGTGATGCAGGCAAGGACGTCAATACAGCACCCAACCGCTCACACTGCTCAAGCACATGAGTAACCATGGCAGCGTTAAACACTATCCACGGATCATTGGATATTCTGCACATGCGCCCAAGTTGCAGACATCCCCCAATTGAAATGTGCAAACGCGCAGATGTTTTACAAACGAGGATGTCCACACAGTAGAATAATAATCACATTGCGCTAACGCAAATATGTCCATAGTATTACCATGCCTAAATCAACAAATACTCAATGCACGCGCCAAGATTTAGCCACATATAGCGCGCATGGGTGAAAGGTAAGTATTCATGAGAAGTGCACAGTACTATATAAATGTGGTGCTTGCGGCATCATACCAATCACATTGCGCAAGCGCATAGAGAACCATGGCAACAATCGGCGCTGTCCCCAGGCCATTGGGTTTTCGGGGCATGCGCCGAAGTTACAAGACATATAATGTATAAAAAAAGAGAGAAGTCAAATCCGACTTCCCCCAGATGAAATACGCGCCTGTGCATATACATTATGAACAAAAATGTCAACCCAACAATATGATAATCGCATTGCGCTAGCGCAAGAGCAACGCTGTGCCTAAGTCAACAAATGCTCAACGCATGCGCCAGAGTTTGATAATAATCATGGGGAATATACAGCACCACTTATTTGGTCTGTCTTTAACTCTTTTTAGCCTTGGTGCTTTTTAATTGTTTTTATTGGGTGTTTTTTCTATGCCTCATTTGTACCTATTTGTATAATAAAGATTGTGTGTCAAGATTGATCCCTAGTATTATGCATCTTCTTTCTTCTTTTGTTTTTTTGATCAGTACAACATGTACTGGCGCCTGGGAATCAGCGATACTCTTAGCGTTGTTCCCTGGCCCCGGGTGCTGAAGACAGCTCACATCATTCTCTCCCTGCTCACGCTGCGATCAGCGCCAGCAGGGGACAATGTTGAGTTGATTCAACTGTTAACAGCTAGAGCAGGCGGTGACTGATGGGAGGATTCATCAGCCTTTGCTATAAATAAATAATAAAATAAATAAAATAACTTTGGGTTCCCCTGTATTTTTGTTAACCAGCCAGGCAAAACTGTCAGCTGCGGGCTGCAACCCTCAGCTGTCAGCTTTAGAAAGGCTGGTTATCAGGAATAGAGGGCAGGGATTTTTTAATCATTTAACCCTTTCATGACCCAGCCTATTTTGACCTTAATGACCTAGCCATTTTTTGCAATTTTGACCAGTGTCTCTTTATGAGGTAATAACTCAGGAACGCTTCAACGGATCCTAGCGATTCTGAGAATGTTTTTTCATGACATATTGGGTTTCATGTTAGTGGTAAATTTAGGTCAATAATTTTTGTGTTTATTTGTGAAAAAAATGGAAATTTGGTGAAAATTTTGAAAATTTCGCAATTTTCAAATTTTGAGTTTTTATTCTGTTAAACCAGAGAGTTATGTAACACAAAATAGTTAATAAATAACATTTTCCACATGTCTACTTTACATCAGCACAAATTTGGAAACAAAATTTTTTTGTTAGGAAGTTATAAGGGTTAAAAGTTGACCAGCGATTTCTCATTTTTACAACAAAATTTACAAAACCATTTTTTTAGGGACCACCTCACATTTGAAGTCTCTTTGAGGGGTCTATATGGCTGAAAATACCCAAAAGTGACACCATTCTAAAAACTTCACCCCTTAAGCTGATCAAAACCACATTCAAGAAGTTTATTAACCCTTCAGGTGCTTCACAGGAGCTGAAGCAACGTGGAAGGAAAAAATGAACATTTAACTTTTTAGTCACAAAAATGATCTTTTACAAACAACTTTTTTATTTTTGCAAGGGTAAAAGGAGAAAATTGACAGATAGTTGTTTTGCAATTTCTCCTGAGTACACCGATACCCCATATGTGGGGGAAAACCAATGTCTGGGCGCACGGCAAAGCTCGGAAGAGAAGGAGCGCCATTTGACTTTTTCAAACCAAAATTGGCTGTAATTGAAATTGTACGCCATGTTGCGTTTGGAGAGCCCCTGATGTGCCTAAACAGTGGAAACTCCCCACAAGTGACACCATTTTGGAAAATAGACCCCCTAAGGAACTTATCTAGATCTGTTGTGAGCACTTTGAACCCCAAGTGTTTCACTAAAGTTTATAATACCTGGGTGTGAAAAAAAATTCTACAAAAATTATTTTTTAGTCCCCAATTTTTTATTTTTCCCAAGGAAATTGGACCCCAAAAGTTGTTCAATTTGTCCTGAGTACGCTGATACCCCATATGTGCGGGGGAGGAAACTGTTTTGGTGCACGGCAGTGCTCGGAAAGGAAGTAATGATGTTTTGGAATGCAGACTTTGATGGATGTCGTGTTCAGTTTGCAGAGCCCCTGATGTGCCTAAACAGTGGAAAACCCCCACAAATGACACTATTTTGGAAACTAGACCCCTCAAGGAACTTATCTAGCTGTGTGGTGAGCATTTTGAGCCCACAAGTGCTTCACAGAAGTTTATAACGCAGAGCCGGGAAAATAAAAAATCATTTTTTTTCCACAGAAATGATCTTTTCACCCCCATCTTTTCAAATTTTTACTTTCACAAGGGTAAGTAGGAGAAATTGGACCCCAAAAGTTGTTGTCCAATTTGTCCTGAGTACACTGATACCCCATATGTGGGGGTAACCACTGTTTGGGCGCATGGCAGAGCTTGGAAGGGAAGGAGTGCCGTTTTGGGATGCAGACTTTGATGGAATGGTCTGTGGGCGTCATGTTACATTTGCAGAGCCCCTGATGTGGCTAAACAGTAGAAACCCCCCCACAAGTGACCCCATTTTAGAAACTAGACCCCCCAAGGAGCTTATCTAGATGTGTGGTGAGCACTTTGAACCTTCAAGTGCTTCACAGAAGCTTATAACACAGAGCCGTGAAAATAAAAAATCATTTGTTTTCCACAAAAATAATTTGAGTCCCCAATTTTTTATTTTCCCAAGGGTAACAGGAGAAATTAGACACCCAAAGTTCTTGTTTAATTTTTCCTGAGTATGCTGATGCCTCATATGTTGGGGTAAACCACTGTTTGGGCACACGTCGGGGCTTGGAAGGGAGGAAGCACCATTTGAATTTTTAAACGCAAAATTGGGTGGAATCAATGGTGGCGCCATGTCGCGTTTGGGGAGCCCTGATGTGCCTAAACAGTGGAAACCCCTAAATTCTAGCTCCAACCCTAACCCCAAACCACAACCCTAACCCTAATCCTAACCCTAACCATAACTCTAACCACAAGCCTAACCCTAATCCCAACCCTAACCCCAACACACCCCTAATCTTAACCCTAATTGCTATTTCAGCATCGGCCATGGCTGGATTGTAATATTTCACCAAACTTCATTGGTGAAATATTACTATCGCTCTGATTGGCTGTTTCACTTTCAACAGCAAATCAAAGCGATCGTAGCCACGGGGGGGCAAAGCCACCCCCCTGGGGTGAAGCACAAAGCCTCCTGTGCCTACGGGTCAGGAGACCTTTCAGTGACCTCGGTCACCCGACCCGCAGAAACGCAATCTCCCCATGACGCCACATAGACGTCACAGGTTGGGAAGGCACCGACTTTCATGACGCCTACGTGGCGTCACAGGTTGGGAAGGGGTTAAATAAATAATTTTAAAAAAAAAACAGCTTGGGGTCTCCCCCATAGATCACCGGGGCTCATCAGCTGATGAACTCCGGTGAACTTTCTTACACGCTTCTGTCAGAGTGTCGCCGGCTGCTGGGTAGAGCAGTCACATCATCTTATATGACTGCTCTACAAGTGGTCCAAATAGTTGTGGGACATTTTGTATTATGGTGCATAGGTGAAGAATATTTATAGTAGACTAGGGCTTCATGGATTAAGTGTAAGGTGAGTATATACTGTGCTTGTAATTTTTATTTCAATATTTAATTCTTTAATTTTTTTTATTTCTTTACTTTGAGCACAGGCAACGACTGATTACTATGCCCATCAGCCACTACCTGCTTCCGCTGTAATCAGTGGCAACAGGCGTTGGCTGATAGGAGTAGTAGTCTCTCATCAGCCGACACCTGTGACCTATGGTAAGCTTTTTACCTCTGGTCACAGTCACAGCTGACATCTGACAGCGTAACCTTGCGGCGCTCCGACTGACTGTAACGATCTTACCGGAGGTAACGTTACCACCAGTGTTTCTTGTGCTTTCAAACAGATGACAACATGGGAAGCATCATAGGAAGTCCTGAAAAACGCACCATGTGCACACAGCCTTACACTCACAAAATGGCGCCGATGCCACGTGTCCGCTTTTTATATGGAGAGGGACATGTGACTTCGGCAGCCAATGACGCAAGACCTTGTGTCTGGACGTTCTGGATGGTTTCTGCACCTTGATTGGCTGACGGAATCTTCATACATTAAGTTAATAAAAAAAAATAACAGTCTGTCGCTCCTCTGACCTCTCTCCTCCCTCTCCCCTCATTAAACATGCCCCCCCTTGTCATACAGCACCACTATCCTAACAAAACTTTGAGATTGGCTAACATTTTCCGTACAAGTTCGATCACCTCTAGTCATAACCGGACGGCCAGGGAACAGGCTGTACTACCGTTTCCAGAAAGACCATGGATGTATTTGTCCATGTATCTCATTACTGATTTGCCTTTGTCTGGTGGGAAAACTGTTATTTGGGTCTGTGGTAGTTGACCAATTCAGTACACAAGCTCACTTTGTTCCATTATCATGGTTGCCTAATGCTGAAATACTTTCCTGGTTGTTTATCAATCGTGGAGAGAATGCATGGAATCGCTTTGAACATTGGAGCTGATGGGGGGGTGCAGTTTTTCTTGAAGCTCTGTAAAAAATTAGGGATTGATTTCTCATTCTCATCTGCTTACCACCCTGAAACCAATGATCAGACAGGGACAAATCAATCATTGGGACAATTTTTAAGAAGTTTTGTTGCGGCTGAGCAAGAGTACTGGTCCTCATTTTTAGCTCCTGCGGAGTCCACCTTTAACTGTAGGGTTAATCAGTCCATTGGAACCTTTTTTTTTTTTTTAAATTATGGGTTTCATCTTCATTTTGGTGATTTTTCTTCATTTTTGGTGAGGTCTGGATGTCCTTGAGTAGAGGTGGCCATACTGATGGCTCAAAAACGTAAGGCCAATAGGAAACATTCGGCGGGTCCTGTCTTCAAAGTAGGTGATAACCAAACCTTATCTTGTAAAAATGCCATTGGCAAAGTTGGGTTCTAAATTTATTGGCTTGTATGAGTTTTTTGGAAGTAGTCAATCCGGTTGTCTTCAGATTAAAACGTTATTAGTCTTTTCGTGTCCCTAATGTGTTACACTTTCTGTCAATGGAAGGTTAGAGAACAAGGTGCAAGGGATCGTGGATTATTGGAAGGTCTGAAATTCCCACCAATATTTTGTTCATTGGAGGGAATACGGACCTGAGGAGAGATCCTGGGTACCATCTTGTTCTGTGAAGGCTGATCATTTGGTCAGGGCTTCCATCTTAGGTTTTCTGGGAAACCTGGAAGTCCGGTGGCCCCCCTAGAAGGAGTACTGTCACAATTGCTCCACTCAGTGTGTATTCAACACTGACTGACCATATGACTGAGCTGTCAGAGCTATCTAGTGCATGGCATGCTGTGTTGTATTTTGATAGACCGCTGAGATGTCCAATCTGAGAATAGGAAGTGCTGAGCTTCCTTTAAGTGTTCCCTGTTCTAAGTGATTACCCAGCTATTTAGCTACGCTGTCAGTACCAGATTTCTGCCAATCACATCATTTGCTCGGTGGTGTATATTTGCCTTGTATTCCTGTACTCTGTTGATCTATTATGCCTGACCTTGGACCTCATTCTGACCATGCTTTTGCCTAGCCCATTTGAACTGATTCACTATCTTCCTAGTATTCTGACCTTGGACTGTGTCCTGACTACGCCTTTGTCTTTCCCATTCAGTACCGTATCTCTCCGGCATCTATAGGAACCCTAGTAAAACAGGAATATGGTGCCCTTCACTGACAAATAAATGGCAAAGCTCATCTGGTTTGCTAGGATGTGGCAGCTCTGTGAGGGTGGGACACACTTGTGGATCTAGTGATCGTTGGCTCCAATAAAAGCATAGGATTTGCACTTATGGAGCGCTAAGTAGATGGCAAAAAAAGAAAGATATGCTAACAAACAACTTGTCTTGTCTTTGGGGTCCCCAGCCGCGAGAGCCGGAGACCCAACCTGCTTCTGCTTGATTGTGGGAGCTTTAATAACATAAGTTTACAACGATGTAGGGTTAAAGCCCATGACGTATCAATGCTTAATTGTTAGCAGATTAAGCTCCACCCGTGATACTGATCAAAAATGAGCAGAATGACTCCCATTTGGATATGTTCACATAAACTCCAACTCTTCTGTGGTCCTGTCAAAATCCAGACTTTTGTTAATTCATGTATATTAGTAAATAGTATATCTTTTCAATCATGGTGGGTATGTAAGAAGGTGCAAGTGTTGCCCACGTTTCCCCTGAGAAACTTGTATTGTTGCAATGTATTTTATATGTGACATGTTTAGTAATGTATGTTATTAGTGATTGTATTCTGCTCAGCAAAAGGGAGCTATTAGGGACAGTTAGGGTTAATAGGCTGTCCCAGAGTTGAAGGGGCTAAAGTGAATGGACAGAGATAGTTTACTCTCAAGAAGTCAGATAGGGCCTAGCATGAAGTAGAAGCAGACCTATGGCATGAACAGTGAGCAGAGCCACATAAAGTGGGTGTCCCTGAAGAGAGAGGAGACAGAGGCAAGAGATAGTGTGCTCCAGAGTAGTGACGAGAAAGTGATAGGAGTGAGTGATTCTCCGGAGATGGGGTTTGAGGCAGGAGGTCTAGCGGACTGTCCCAAGTTTGCAAGCCAAAGATGAAAAGGGACAAATCGGAACACAAGATGAAGAGAGTACCTCATGTGATAGTTACAAGGCATCAGTAAGCAGAGAAACTAAGTTAGCTCATAGTGGCAGAAGTAGTTCCCCCAAGGGGAAAGGACATGGAGCAGCGGGCTGTTAATTAGGACTCTCGCTTACTCAGCTGTAGTGTCATTACTGGGGACAAGGGAAGATCCCGAAGCACTGTGATGGGTGGTGGTGAAGGCAGAAGAACTAACTGAGGCAGAATCGTGTGAGTTTAGGAAGTAAAGAAAGAATATGCATAAAGATGTTCTGTGTGTTAAGAGAAACGTTGAAGTTTTGCACCCGATATCTACTGCACATACTCCTCACCATGTTATGGTTCAGTAAAAGACAATTTATTTTTAAGTGATTGTCTTCCTCATTGAACTTGATAACATCTGGTCCAGGCCAGCCAAAGTCACAGGCTTAGTGCCTCTGTAGACAAATTCCACACACCCAGCTAGGACCTCCCATTTTAATGTGTTTCATGCCCTGACACACTACAAGTGCCTCGCCCATGGCACACCCAGCTAGGACCTCTCATTTTCATGTGTTTCATGCCCCGACACACTACAAGTGCCTCGCCCATGGCTACCTACATGCCCCACATTACAGGTCTAAACTGTGAGGGTTACACCACCTGTGGTGACTACCTTACCATATTGCACACTCCTAAGACCAACCCTGACTTCTTTCATAGGAGGGTTTCTGATCTATGGCTGATCACAAGTAAGATCAACCACAGGTTTCCTATGGTCCATCTTGTAAGAAGACCATTGAGTCAATTCTCACGAGTTCCAGGAAACCATGGTCAACAAAACCCATCTTCTGACCCCTCCGATGATGTAATTGCTGTCTCATTTCCAGTATGTCCTGTGTGCAGTCTAGTCGCGAGAAGTAACTACTTATTGTTCTCTAGAAGTCCCTAGTAATCATTTTGCCGTTGACCATAGTAAAGTTTTTCCACTAACGTAGCTGTGTTCATTCTTTAGAGTCTAAAGGTACTGCCACACTAAACAATCCCACTAGCGATCTCGTTAACGTCGCATACTAATGAGATCGCTAGCGTGATTGTTATAATATCGCTAGTAGCTGCCTAATTTAGCGATGTCGTTAAGGACGCTATCGCGGTTAGCGATCTCCTTAACGACTTTGGCGGTACAAAAACACTGCACATCGCTAACAAAAAGGTGCCACACTCAGCGATATATGCTCACCAGCGGGACGCCAACGATAAAAATAGGGTCCAGAACGATGTGAACGATGAACGAGATCACAGCAGGGGCACAGCAGGGGCCACGCTGCTAGTACATGCCACACACACCGGCGTCACTAACGAGATCGCTAAATAGTGACGTTTTTTAGCGATCTCGTTAGCGATGCTGTTTAGTGTGGCATACCCTTAAAGTTTAGACAAACGCATATGATCTAATTTATCTCCATCCTCTTTCAAGGAAGAGCTGAAGAAAGGAAGCCATGTGAACCCAGCACTCATTAGACATCATCCCGTCATACAGGTCTAAAGTCATTATCTGGCCCCTAACAACCCATCAGAAGAACACACAAACCTCTGTGCCCAGAAAAGATTTCCTGACACCTATGATCAATTGCTGATAATTATAACCTTGTATGTCCCAATAAATACCCAACAATGGCTAAAAATAAATCTGTATAGACAAGTGATCAAATAATCATCAAGGGTTCTCAGACCGCAATTAGATGGTGGTACAGGGATTAGAATGAGCACTATGAGGAACTTGGTTTATGAGTTCCCTTCCTCCACAACACTCTCTATGTGGGACTATGTTCTTTCCCATTCCCTGTATTTGACTTGCCACTTTTCAGACATGACCAAACACGTGCACGGACAGTTCAGGTGGGGTATGCATGTGTTCTGAAAGGAAAATTATGCAGCAAGACTGGTGGCTTCTTCTATTTGAGAACAAAAGATTAGTTATGTTGAAATTCAACTGCCCCATCCCTCTCTACCATTACATTTGCTGCTGGGATATAGTTTCCTCTTGGAGGCCTCTTCATGATGTTGCCTACGTGGTTGTAACACAGGTGTTTGGATGCAGTGACACAGAGGCACAGAGCAAGGGTTAACAGGGGTAACAGTGGTCTGATTTAACTATTACAGGGAGGAGTCTCCTCGCAGGGAGCAACAGGGTGTAAAACAAACCTTAAGCTAAGAACTATAAAAGAACGGGTCAACTTAAAGCGACAGTTTATGCATATGTCTGCTTCACTTAGCGCAAATCCGATGCTTGTCACTTCCTCCAGGATGAAAGCTGGATGCTGGCTGAGGCCGTGCTGAGGTCTTCAGGCTTCTAACAGATCAGTCTTCCCTCTTCTGGCGGCAACAGGTGGTCACTGGTCTGACCTGTTGAGCCCTTAGTCCATCACGCTGCTTCTGCAGCCGGGAGCCTTTCACAACAATCTCCCGCTCGGCGTGCTCTGCCCTGCACGCCCGGCGATGTTCCCTGGTCCTTCCTGAACTTTTCCCTTTTGCTATTGCGTGGACTAACGCTATTCGCGGCACTCAGCAGGTCTGCTCTCTCGCTTCTTTCTGGCGGGAACTTCTCGCTTCTGCGCAAAAACCCTTTATTCCTTTCTGACTTACCACGCCCCCTCTCTGTAGTTCATGGGTCCCCTCGTCCTCAATTTCCTTCCCCTCTGGAACAAGAGGCGCGTACAGGTAAGTACTGATGTCATCATAATTGTAATTGAATAAGAAACACTCACGTGCAAAGTGCATAATCATACCAATATCAACAGAAAAAAACGTGCTATCCAAAGTGGTATACCATATGTGAAAAAACACAGCGGCATATTTACTATTTTATTGCATATGAGCGTTATTGGTTACTACTGGTACTTTGCCTATGCCACGTTTTCTTCGGCACTTATGCCGCTGTGTACTCAGTGTTTTTTCAGTGATTTTTCACACATGGTATACCACTTTGGATAGCACATTTTTTTCTGTTGATATTGGTATGATTATGCACTTTGCACGTGAGTGTTTCTTATTCAATTACAATTATGACATCAGTACTTACCTGTCACGTATAATAATTTTTTATATACAACTTTTTGATATATCTTTGCAATTTTGCCCTATTTTACATTTCTTTTGCACATTTTTTGCACATTATATCCATTGTGTGTATACCATTATGTATTAACATATTTCTAGGTAATACTGCACTATTTATATGAACGGATTATATACATGGTTTTTTACTGTTTTATACTGTGATTTCTTCATTACTTTTTGCCTGTTTATTAATAAAATTTGATTTTAACTAATTTGGGATTCCTGGTCGATGTTTTGTATATTTTGTACTGATGCCCTTTGTCCGACTGTCCCAGTCGTTTTATGTGGTCCATTTTGCCCGTAGGTAATATCATTCTGCTATTACATGTACAGGTCACCATTTTGAATACAATTTTTTGATATTATTTTACCTACCGCCCCTCTTGTTCTTTCTTTTATTGTATGGTGTATTACATAAATTAGGTTGTGGAACGAGTGGTAAGCCATTTCTCCAAAGTGTCCCTGGAGCCATTATTTTCAATACAACAATTTCAGACCACATATTGCTATTGCTACTGTCAGCAGCCTGCGTGGCCTAAATCTGCTACCAGGGTCTTGTTTCCCATCGTGCACATCTGTGACGGCATTGGTCGGCAATTACACATGGAGTTGCCAGCAGCGGATCTTGATGATTTGCCCAAGTGCATTCAAAATTGAGAACCTTCATCAACCATTAATAACCTAATTGATGGCAACCAAGGTGTGCAAAAGCACGTGGATTTCTGAGCATGGCGCTCATACTCTATACTGAATAAATGAACATGTTTTGAAAATTTTCTTTACAGCATTTTTTCCATAATTTGTATATCATTAATGTATCTATTCATCCTATGATTTTAATTATTCCATGGCTAGAGAAGTCCAGCTAATGTACATTATGCCATTTCACACAGTAATCTCAGGAGTAGGACCTGTGTGACACATCAACAAACAGGAATGTCGTATATTGACTCTGTGGGCAGTGCTCGGAATGAAGGACCGGAAACTATGGTGGGCACACGCTCTGTCTAACTAGAGATCCTAGTGTGATTTGGACCAATAGTGCCACCCAATCTGGAGCTCAGCGCTCCACTGACAGCGCACTGCCCCGGGTTGGTGCCAAACTGCTCTGCTGCGTGTGCTTTTTGCTTTTATCCCCCGCCCCCTCTGTCAGGAGGAAGGTCTGGCACACTAATGCTTCCCCCGGGAACAGGGGATGTAGCCTTACCAGTTCCAGCCACGGCACGTAGGTACCCATGGTGCCGTTATCCCCCTTACACTCCCCCTCTCCTTTAGCTTGCCATTCTACCGGTGAGAACTCTCTGTGTTCCTCTATGCCGTCCGGAGGTGAGACAGATGCCCACAGTTTTCACATCCATGTCTGCCTCTCTTGCACCATATTCTGAAAAAGGGAATTGTTCTGTGCATACTGCAGGGGCGAATCACCAGCATGGTCACACTGAGTATTTTGAGGCTCTCCTTGGATTTGCTTGTTAGGGTACTCAGAACTTCAGGTTTAGTGGTAGAGTCAGGTTGGGTCATAGAGGATGGGGATGCGCCCAAATCCGATGAAGCAGTCATTTCAGAAGCCTGTTCCTCTTCTGGGTCAAAATGTGGCGGGTGGAGAAATTCTTCCTCTTCATAATAAACGGCTGCAGGAGGCGATATCTCAGTTACACTTTGAATCTCTTTTACTTGGTCAGGATCGCTTGGGCTGGCGGGCAGCGAACTATCCTCTTCAGGGAACGAAGCAAGTGATTCTTCCTCCTCACAATCTGGAACCGTGGGAATGGGCATTTCAGGGACATTTGACACTTTCTCCCCTTCAGGTTGATCCTCCCAGACGGGACCATTGGACCCAATTTGGTGTTCCACCCATTTCGCTTCCACGGGCCTGAGCAGCACAGACATCTCACCGTAGACAGTCGACATCTTCTCCCTTACTTCTCGGCGTTCAATGTCGTGACTGTCTTGCTCTGGGTGTGGTTCCCCTCTTCTCGCCGTACCATTCACTCAAGGGGCGGCGTTCTCTCCAGTGGGCATGACCTTCAGAGGGGTGAGCGAATCTTCGCTGTTGGCTTTCTCTTTTAGTGCAGCTTATTGACAGGTGTTTCATTCTTCCACACGTCCAACACTCTCTTACGCCTGTCTGGTGGCCGCTTCGGTCTGGATCGCCATTTTCCCCGAGAGGCATACCCCCTCTCTGGTCGCTCTTCACCCAAGGATCTGAAAATACATTTTGTGGCTGCTGAAGTTTTTCTTATGCTCCGCATTTCTCCTTTAACTTATTGCCGTAAGTTACGCAGGTGTATGGGAATGGACTCCAAGGTGACAGCAAGGACTTCCTTCAGACTCTTGATTTCAGCCCACATCTTCCTCATTACCCGCCGTAATTTGCAGAATCACTCTGGCTCTGCCTTGTTCGGGGTTAGTACATCACGGCTCCTGACCATCTCTGCCAGGGCTGCGGTCCCCTGCTCCTGCTCCCTTTTGCGCGCCTCCACCTCCATCTCTGAAAAAGTCATGCGCGGGTTAGCTTGGAAGTGCTCACGCAAGGCTTGCCTAAGCAGCGCATCTCTAAAACCTGCCACTAACTCATCTCGCAGCACTATGTCAGGGGGTGCTACGCCTATGCCATCTCACTTAGCAATTGCAGCGTGGATCTCCTGCAGTGCATTCATGTAGTGGGTCATGGTCTCCCCTCCCTTTGGATACGCCTAAACAAGCGCATGTGCAACTCTCCAATTTCTATAGGGACTCCGTACATTTTTTCCAGAATCTGTAACATCTTGTTGAAGGTGTCATGCTCATGAGGGGGCCGTAACATGACGGAGCTCCTTGCCTCTCCATCCAGTCAACATGGCAACCTCTGCCTCTAACGCGGGGGTCATGGGGTGCATCCTCATCATTCCCCTGACCCGCTCCCATAACAGAGAGTTGCTCCCCGTAAATTTTGGGATGTTACTCAACACTGACCCCAGCTGTATACTGACCCTTGGGGGACCCCTGACCACTTGGTCTGCCACCTCTGCGCACGTGTACTGTATCCTGCCTACTAAGCCAAGTGTGAGGTAAAGGGTTAAATGAGATTAAACAGTATAAATGGAAACAGATATTGTGAGGTGAAGAACAACGGTACAGATAATGGCAGTTCGGTTGTACACTTATCGTGTCAGAAGTCTCTCCAACTGTAGATGCTACTTGAAAGTCAGTAGCGCTGACAACAGATGGCGCGGTGATTGTCCAAGAGGGTCCTGGTGATGACGGTGGTCTGTCTTCTGGTGGCAGTGGTCGGTCTCCGGTATCTTCCACTGGGCCCCTAATCCTTATACTGATGTAGCCGGGGCGCAAATAGCAGTCCTGTATGAGCCCAACGTGGGTAGGCAAACATATACTGGTGAAGTCAGGGCAAATTCATTGGTAGAGTCACGGTGCAAGTATCTCTCCCGTACCCTTATGTGGCACGTGTGCTGTACTCATGGACACGGACTGTATGGTGCCTTGCTGTCTGTAGTCACTGGGCACACACTGCACAGCTCTCTCTCTCTCTGGTCCCCGCTGTTGGTGGCAGGGGAACGACGGACGCTGGCCTGTGTGATGCTGGTGCTCCCTGGACGGAGCACTCCTCTCACTGTGCTGCTGAGCACACCGCTTCCCTCAGCAGCGGACCCTCTCACTGCGGCCTGTCGCGGCGCTGGTACTCTGTCTGTGTGGAGGAGGGGTGCTCAGCGCTCCTCTGACTGCACGCTGCCCCGGGTTAACGCCAAACTGCTCTGCTGCGCATGCTTTTTGCTTTTATCCCCCCGCCCCCCTCTGTCAGGAGGAAGGTCTGGCACACTAATGCTTCCCCCCCCGGAACAGGGATGCAGCCTTACCAGTTCCGGCCACGGCACGCAGGTACCCATTGTGCGGTCGTCCCCCTTACAGAAGCCTTGTTAAGAGCTGCCAAGATTTGTCTCAATTATGGATCACCTTCAAGTGGTGGTCACTTAGTTTCAAGACCTGATCAAGTTGGTCCAGGATCTTGCATAGCAGATTCAGCATCATGAAATGTTTCAGGCCCAAGCCACTGTAGCAGCTCTGTTGTCCATTACTTCATCTAAGATGATCCCGCTTGACTTATTTTCAGGTGACTGTAAACATTTTTTTCTTTTAGGGAAAGATGTCTACTATATTTCACGCTGTGCACTTATTCGTTTGATTTTGAGAGCCAGCGTGTGTACAATAACTCATCATTTCTCTGCTGCAGGAAGACCCCAGGCTTGGGTCTAATGGATGCTCCAAACTCTTTCATAGTTGACTGTGGAGAAATGGGGGTCGGCGGGCACCCAAGTCTGCTAACCGAAACCGCATGAACTAGGGATCGTCCCGCCAAACACCTGCTCTCCTGTTAAACGTGGGCATAACACTATACAAACAACACAGGGTTAGAGTAAAACAGTGTGGCAATACTTTATTGAACCACAACACCCAATAGAAAACAGAACAATCCCAGCAATTACCCCCAACATGGTGCACATTACAGGGCCTCACCCTTCCGCTGACTCGCCTGGATAACGGTAGATGTTACATCAGAGCTCCCAGGGTCGATATTGTTGCACAGCTTCTGAATCCACACCTTTGCAGTAGAAAACTTCACAGAGCAGGCTGCATGGGATAACAAGCTTTTACTTCTTACAACATGAGGTAAAAGAATAATGCACAGTCATTTCAGCATTGCATCAGGAAAAAAGAACAAAAGAAAGTGAAAAACTACAAGTGAGACTATTTCTTATACGATACATTAAACAGAAGGAAACGTTACACAACATCGCCATCTATTGTCAGGTCAGCATAAAGTCCTCCTTTTACTTGAAAATGAAAAGTCCTGCTTTTCTGTAGTTTACAAACTTTGCTTGGATTTCTTTCATCTTTGAATCCTGGAGGTTGTTCCATGTAAATGTCTTCTGTTAACTCTCCATTCAAAAAGCTGTCTTTACATCCAGATGTCTTAGTTCCATCTTTTCCATTGCTGCAACTGTAAGTAAAGTTATTATTGTAGTGTGTTTGACAACTGGAGCAAATGTTTCATCACAGTCTTCTCCATATTTTTGAGAATATCCTTTAGCTACGAGTCTTGCTCGATATCTTTCAGTTGTGCCATCTGTTTGGTATTTTACTTTAAAAATCCATTTACATCCTATGGCTTTTCTTCCTTCTGGCAAATCTGTTAGTGTCCATGTATTTGAATCATGCATGGATTTAATTTCTGTTTCTGTTGCTTCTACCCATTTATTAGCTTCTTCTTCAGGAAGTTTAGATATGTCTTCCCAAGAGGTAGGCTCATAGATTTTTCTTATACTTGTCTTGTATGAGAGGCGTTTTGGTGGTTTTCCTTTGTTCTCTCTTATTGAACGTCTTGGTTCTGTGTCTGTTTGTAGTTGTGATTATTCACTTTCAGTATTTTGTTCTTCATTCATTTCTACTTCTTTCTCATCAGATATTTCTTCAGTTATGTCACTATTGTTTTTCTCATTTTTTGTTTCAACTGAAATCATAATGTCTTCATTTAAATCTTCAATGAATGTCACACTGTTACTCACTGTAACTCTGTCTGTTTTGGGATCTAAGATTCTATATCCTTTGCAGTTTTCACTATATCCAACGAATATTCCTTCCATGGATCTGTTTTGAAGTTTGGAACGTTTTTCTGTTGGAATGAATATAAAAACTTTACATCCAAAAACTTTTAAATGATTGACACTTGGTTTCATACCTTGCCACAGTTCATATGGAGTTTTCGTCAGTTTTCTGGAAAAAAGTCGTTTCTGTAGATATGTAGCTGTCATTGCTGCCTCACCCCAATATTTCTCTGGTAGTTTAGAATCTGTCAGCATACATCTCATCATTTCTGTTAGAGTTCTGTTTTTTCTTTCTGCTACTCCATTTTGTTCAGGTGTGTATGGTACAGTTTTCTGATGTTCTATTCCATTTTGTCTTAAGTAGTCTTCTATTCTGTGACCTGTAAATTCACCTCCATTATCACTTCTGATGACAATTGGCTTCCTTTGAAATTTGTTACTTGATCTTGTTACATAGATTACAAGTTTATCAAAAACTTCACTTTTGTTCTTAATTAAGTATGTGACTGTGTATCTTGAGTAGTCGTCTATAAAAGTCAACATGTATCTATTGCCTCCTGATGTAGTCACTTTCATGGGTCCACATACGTCAGTATGCACCAAATCAAGTGGTCTTTCGCTTTTCATCTCACTTTCTTTTGGAATAGATATCCTTGTGGCTTTGGATTTTATACAATATTCACATCTTAGGGTAATTGAGCAATCTGATATCTTTAAATCTTTTGTCAATTCTTTTCTCTGTAGTTCCCTTATACTGTACGGGTGTCTATGTCCTAGACGTCTATGCCACATGTGAATACAGTTTTTGTGATCATGTGTACATACCTTCATCTGTTCCTTGGTTTGTCAAAATGATATAATTGTTCATCTGCCTTGACTTTGGTTATCATCTTGTTTCCTGCAATAATTGCACACTCATTGTCTTTGAATTTTACTGTAAGTCCTTTTGCTGTTAAACGTTTCACTGATAATAATCCGCCTTCCAATTTTGGAACATACAACACATCCTGTACAAGTATCTTTGAATCTTGTCCGAACTTGTTTGAACAATTTAGCATACCTTGTCCGATACCTTCTGCGGTTATTTTGCTTCCATCTGCAAGATAAATGGCTTCTTTCTTATTTAAATCAAGATCAGTAAAGAAATTCTTGTTACTTGTCATATGACTCGTTGCTCCTGAATCAACAAACCAAGTGATGATTTCTTGTCTGTTATTTTGAATGTGCCATTCCAATTATTCTCACACGAATCGGAAATTGTGTTTTTCACTTTCTGTGTATGCTTTTTATGTTGTAATTTTTGTTGTTCTGCTTTCCATATGGTACAGTCTTTCTTTAAATGACCTTTTTTCTTACATCTGAAGAATTCTCTTGTCTCTTTATTATAGGGTTTTTTAAATTCTGTAGCTTTAAGAGCGTTTTCACTGTCCTTTTCAGTAGAAGAATCATTGCTTTGTTTTTTTCTTCTCTGATATTCATCTATGAGTCTTGTTTTCACAAACTCTAATGTAATGTGTTATGATTTGGTAGCTGAGGAGAGCAGGCAAAAAAAGGCAATACACCAGAGAGGTTGGAATCTACTGGATTGCAGTACCCTGATTAACCACCACAACTAAAGGCAGCCGTGGAGCGTACCTACGTTGGTCCTAGACGCCTCGTCACAGCCTGAGAAGCTAACTACACCTAAAGATAGAAAGAGGAAAACTATCTGCCCCGGAGCAGATCCCCAAAGAACATAGGAAGCCCCCAAACATGTAATGGCAGTTAGACAAGAGGAAATACAGACACAGACAGAAAATAGTATGAGCAAACATTGGGGCCCAATCTTCCTAGAAAGAAAAGGATAGGAAGGATACTTACTGCAATCCAAAAAACCCTAAAAAAATACCAACTCACTAATTGCAAAAACACCTGAGATCAAACGACCTCTACCACCTAAATTAGTTCTCTGGTGTAACAAAACTAAGCAGCAGCCACTGAAAAAACTGGAAAAGGCAAATGAACAAATAACAGTGGCTCAGATAAACTGAGAGGAGCACAAGCCCCCGGAGGGGACCTGGCTGACCTCCACAGAAGTGCAGGACAAAATGCAAAAAGCAAGCACAAAAATAAAAGCAGAAAATATCTTATCTGTTAGCAGAAGATGCAGGCAAGACACAGCAAGCTTCCAAGTGAACCAGGAACCAAAGTTGAGACAAGAACAATTGATCACCGGCAACCCTGATGGGAGGGAACCTCCCTTATATAAGACCAGTCTGTAACACCTGATTGCCAATCTTCACAATCTTCATTGAATAGTTCAGTACTGTTTGTAACCACCAGAGGGAGCTTCTGCTCAGAATTCATTTCTAACACATTCACAACAGTACCCCCCCTTGAGGAGGGGTCACCGAACCCTCATTTGGGCAACCAGGTCGGTCAGGATGAGCTCTGTGATACGCACGGATCAGTCTCCTAGCATGGATGTCCGAAGCAAACACCCAAGAATTGTCCTCCTGACCATAACCTCTCCACTTAACCAAATACTGGAGTTTCCGTCTAGAAAAATGAGAATCCAATATTTTCTCAACCACATACTCCAGATTGCCCTCAACCAAAACAGGTCAGGAGGCGCAGCCATAGGAACCACTGGCTCGACAAACCTCTTCAATAAGGACTTGTGGAACACGTTATGGATCTTAAATGTCCTTGGAAGAAGTAAACGAAAGGAAACAGGATTAAGAATCTCCATGATCTTATAAGGTCCAATGAACCTAGGCTTAAACTTAGGAGATGCAACTCTCATAGGGATATTTCTTGAGGACAACCAGACCAAGTCCCCTACTTCAAACCGAGGACCATCAGTCCTATGCCGGTTGGCAAACCGCTGGGCCCTCTCCTGAGAGAGGGACAACCTCTCCACTACCTGTCCCAAATCTTCTGCATACGCTCCACAACAGAGTCAACACCTGGACAGACAGAAGCCTCCATCTGTCCCGAAGAAAATCGAGGGTGAAACCCAAAATTGCAGAAAAATGGAGACATCAAAGTGGCAGAGCTAGCCCTATTATTAAGGGCAAACTCAGCCAAAGGCAAAAAAGAGACCCAGTCATCCTGATCAGCAGACACAAAGCATCTCAGATAAGTCTCCAATGTCTGGTTTGTTCTCTCAGTTTGTCCATTGGTCTGAGGATGAAAAGCCGAGGAGAAAGACAATTGAACACCAAGTTTAGAACAAAAAGTCCTCCAAAATCTGGAAACAAACTGGACTCCTCTGTCAGACAACATGTTCTTAGGAATGCCGTGTAACCGAACCACGTGCTGAAGGAACAAAGGCACCAATTCGGAGGAGGAAGGCAACTTAGGTAATGGCACAAGATGTATCATTTTGGAAAACCTATCACAAATCACCCAGATAACGGTCATTCTCTGAGAAACAGGGAGGTCGGAAATGAAATCCATAGAGATATGGGTCCATGGTCTCTTGGGCACAGGCAATGGCATCAACAAACCACTAGAGCGAGAGCAAGGCTTGGAGCGAGAGCAAGTCCCGCAGGACTGCACAAATTCCCTGACGTCACGAGACAAAGTAGGCCACCAAAAGGACCAACTAACCAAGTCTCTGGTACCAAAAATTCTGGGATGACCGGCCAACGCGGAACAATGAATCTCAGACATCACACTCTTTTTCCACCGGTCTGGGACAAACAATTTCCCAATAGGCAGCGCTCGGGTTTATCCTCCTGACACCCTTCCAGAGCCAGTCTCAAATTGGGCGAGATGGCGGAAAGAACTACACCTCTTTCAAAATAACAGCAGGATCAGATAACTCAGGAGAGTCCGCAAGGAAACTCCTCGAGAGGGCATCCGCTTTAACATTCTTAGTGCCAGGAAGAAAGGAAACCACAAAATTAAAACGTGTGAAAAACAAGGCCCACCTGGCTTGTCTAGGATTAAGTCACTTGGCTGATTCCAGATAAACCAGATTCTTATGGTCCGTGAGGACCACCACCTGATGTTTGGCTCCCTCCAGCCAATGTCTCCACTCTTCAAAAGCCCACTTCATGGCCAATAACTCCGATTACCCACGTCATAATTACTTCAGTTGGAGAAAATTTCGAGAGAAAAAGGCACAAGGGTTACTTTTAGAGGTCTCTGGATCTCTTTGGGACAAAACGGCACCTGCCCCAATTTCAGAGGCATCAACCTCCACCTGAAATGGCAGAGAAACATCAGGCTACCGTAGAACAGGAGCAGAAGTGAATCTCTGCTTAAGTTCCTGAAACGCAGAGACTGCCTCAGGAGGCCAATTCACCACATCAGAACCCTTCTTGGTCAAATCAGTCAATGGTTTAACAATAACAGAGAAATTACCAATAAATTTACGATAAAAATTGGCAAAACCCAAAAATCTCTGAAGAGCCTTTAATGAAGTAGGTTGGACCCAGTCACAGATGGCCTGAACCTTGACCGGGTCCATTTCAATAACAGATGGGGACAAAATGAATCCCAGAAATGAGATCCTCTGTACGCCAAAAAGACACTTTGATCCCTTCACATACAGAGCATTCTCTCTCAAAATCTGGAACACAGTCCGAACATGTTCACATGAGAGTCCCAGTCATTGGAAAAAAAACAAGATATCATCCAAATAAACAATCAGAAATTTATCCACAAAATCCCTGAAAATGTCATTCATGAAGGACTGGAAGACGGAAGGAGCATTAGTGAGCCCAAAGGGCATCACTAGGTACTCAAAATGCCCCTCTGGGGTATTAAATGCCGTCTTCCATTCATCCCCGTGCTTAATGCGAATAAGGTTATACGCCCCCTGAGGTCAAGCTTGGTAAACCAAGTAGCACTTTTCACCCTGGAAAACAGGTCAGAAATCAAGAGTAACGGATATTGATATTTCACAGTGATATTGTTCAAGAGACGATAATCAATACACGGCCTTAATGAACCATCCTTTTTGGCCACAAAGAAAAA
>JARQOD010000001.1:502850270-502868201 GCA_033576555.1 Oophaga sylvatica
GGGGGCATTGTGGCTATGGAAAGAAAGGAGACTAGTAATGAAAAGTTCTGAAACTTCCAATACGTATGTCATTCCATTCCTTATTATTGTGCTTGCTGTCAGTGAATGGAAACTGTTATGTTTCGGTAGCTGAGAAAAAATAGCAAAAAATAGCCGAAGTAGCAATACACCAGAGAGGCTGGAAACTACTGGGTTGCAGAACCCTAAACTAACCGCCACACTAGTAGTGGAGCGTACCTACGGTGATCCTAGACGCCTCGTCACAGCCGGAGAGATAGCTACACCTAAAGACAGAAAGATGAAAGCTAACTGCCCCGTAGCAGAACCCCCAAAGAAATAGGAAGCCCCCAAACATGTAATGGTGGTTAGACAAGAAGAAAATACGAACACAGACAGAAAATAGAATGAGCAAACGCTGGGGCCCAATACTGTCTAGTTAGAAAAGTATAGGACTGCAACCCAAAAAACCCTTACAAAAATACCAACACTTCTGATTAACAAAAAACCTGAGATCACACGATCTCTACCACCTAAATCAGATCTCTGGTGTAACACACAGCAATTCAGCAAATAAAAAGTGACACAGGACCAGCGCAAAAGTGCAAACACAAACTGAGCACAACTGCAGCGCCAGGCCCCAAAAGGGGACCAGGCAGAAGTCTACTGCAAGGCAGCAAACCAGCAAGGAAAATCCAACCAGATGAAAAAAAATACAACAAGTCACTTATCTGAAAGAGAGCAGGAATGCAAGCTAAGCTCCAACCAAGGTCTGGAAGAACAATTGATTACCGGCAAGGCTGATGGGAGTTGAGGTCACTTATATCAGTCCAATCGGACCCAGCTGAAAGCCATTCAGCAATTGGTTCATTACCCTCAGCAACCACCGGAGGGAGCCCCAGCTCCGAAGTCGCCTCCAACGTGTTCACAACAGGAAACATTGATGTCTCCATTCGGAGGCTGAAAGTTGTACAGAACACTTAACAAGGTTCACATAAATGAAGCACAAAATCTTGTGACTTGACTTGACCCAGTCCGGCAAAGTCCTACGTGTATTTTCCAGAGTAAAAATCCTAAACTGTGCCAAGTATTTCATCCATATTGTTTCCCAGCAGTTAAGATAAGTGATAAGAGAGACTGAACAAAACAGTATTTAATCATGTGTGCTGCACATGTGCTGAGCTCTCCTGCAGTTTCCTGGCCTCTCTCCTCTAACTTTTATGACAGGAGAGACAGAGACCTAGAGTGAGAGCTGTCCCAAACTTAAAAAAAGAATCACCTGTGAAAAAAACAAAAGACTAAAATGTTAATACATTTTACACACCTTTGCCAATCATAACTAGCATTAGAGCTAGATCTAGGGTTAAAGTTAGAGCTAGGATTAGGGTTAGAGTTAGGGTTAGAACTAGGATTAGGGTTAGTGTTGTGAATGTGCTAGAAATGGTTTCTGAGCAGAGGCTCCCTCTGGTGGTTACAGACAGTACTGAACCTTTCAGCGAGGAATGGCAATCTGGGATCGCTGACTGGACTGATATAAGGGAGGTTCCCTCCCATGATGGTCGCCGGTGATCAATTGTTCTTGTCTCAATTGTGGTTCCTGGTTCATTTGGAAGTTTCAAGAGTCTTGCCTGCACCTGCTGCTTTCAGATAAGATATTTTCTGCTTTTCTTTTTGTGCTTGCTTTTTGCATAGTTTTCTGCACTTTTGTGGAGGTCAGCCGGGTCCCCTCCTGGGGCCTGTGCTCCTCTCAATTTATCTGTAGCCACTGTTATTTGTTCATTTGCTTTTTCCTGTTTTTTTCAGTGGCTGCGGTTTTGTTTTGTTACACCAGAGATCTGATTTAGGTGGTAGAGATCGTGTGATCTCAGGTTTTTTGGCAATCAGAAGTGCTGGTATTTTTTAGGGTTTTTGTTGGATTGCAGTCAGAATTCTTTCCTGTACTTTTCTGTCTAGACAGATTGGGCCCCAACGTTTGCTCATTCTATTTTCTGTCTGTGTCCGTGCTATCTTCTTGTCTAACCGCCATTATATGTTTGGGGGCTTCCTATTTTCTTTGGGGATCTGCTCTGGGGCAGATAGCTTTCATCTTTCTGCCTTTAGGTGTAGTTATCGCTCAGGCTGTGACGAGGCGTTTAGGATCAACGTAGGAACGCTCCACGGCTACCTCTAGTTGTGTTGTTAATTCAGGTTACTGCAATCCAATAGGTTCCAGCCTCTCTGGTGCATTACCGTTTTTGCTTTTTCTCCTCAGCTACCTAAACATAACAGGTTAGGGTTAGAGCTAGGATTAGACTTAAAGCTAGGGTTAGTGTTGGGGTTAGAGTTAGGGTTAGAGCTAGGATAAGGTTAGGGTTAGAGCTAGGATTAGGGTTAGGGTGAGCTAGGGTTATGGTTAGAGCTAGGGTTATGGTTAGAGCTAGGGTTAGAATTAGAGCTAGGGTTAGGGTTAGAGATAGGGTTAGGGTTAAAGCTAGGATTAGAGCAATAAAAAATAAAAACACAGAAAAAGTATTTAAAAAAATTACTGCAAACATTATATTATAAAAAAGTATAGTTTTTATTTTTAAAATTGTATGCTGTCCATGTACTATATATCTGATCCTATTTGAATCAGTAGAGGGCGGATGTACGGTACCCAGCCATGGCTAGTATACAGTTGGTAGAGCTGTGCCGTGCAACTCCACAACTCAGTACTTCTGTCTGCCGCCGGTACTGGGAACACCTGATTAGTGGGGGTGCCAGCTATTGATCAGAAACTGATCGCTTATTCCAAGGATAGGCCATGAATGTTAAAGTCTGTAACAATCCCTTTAAATCTGCCACCCTAGGATCAATCATTCAGAAAAAATAGGCGCCATGTTGCCTAACAGTTCATCGCACTGAACATAGTGCCGCTCCATAGTAATTGCCATCCTGCTTTTGTTCTGCTCATATTGTATTCTTCTCAGATGGGACAGGGTGGGGGTAATATGGCGAGACCCTGGCACCCTCTGCCCCAGTAAGAACGGCCGATCAATAGTTAGTAACTTAATGCACTCAGAATGGTTTAATAATATTGAGTGATGTATGTAACCTGACAAACTGGGCACTGAAGAGGGAGAAACACGACTCGCGTCCATCCACTCAAGATGCCGACAAATTGGGTATGATAGATCACTCAGGTCTGACAGACACCCCTTCACTGCCAAGACATACTATGTACCTCTATATAGACTGACAGGAAGAGCAAAGCTCTGCCAGCTCCAGATCAGAATGGGCACACTCTGCAAAAAAAAATAAAAAATTGTAAATTGCACAAGTAACATTTATTAGAAAAAGTCTAATTAATCTGATGCAATATATTTATATGACTGTCTCTTAAAGGAGTAGTACATTAATTAAACTTGAATTATTGTTTTGCCTTTCAAAGGTAGATATTATAGGAGGGGCTGTGTACATTCTCTATGCCTTATAAGGATATAGGGATAATAAGGGAGGAGTAATGTACATTCTGTATGCCTTATAAGGATATAGGTATAATAAGGGAGGGGCTGTGCACATTCTGTATGCCTTATATGGATAGAAAGATAAAAAGGGAGGGGCTGTGTACATTGTATATGCCTTATAATAATAGAGGGATAATAAGAAAGGGGCTGTGCACATTCTATATGCCTTATAAGTGTAGTGAGATAATAGGAGAGGGGTTTTGCACATTATGTATACCCTATATGCATAGAGAGATAATGTAAATATATAGAATCAAAAATATTAAAATCTGTCGCTCTTTTATAACGCTCTGCAGTAATAAAACAGTCACCTAGTAATAATAATTCACCTAATCCAATAATTCCCCCCCTTGTATTATTTTACTTGTTTCTTTTTTTTCAACAAATTTGCAATGATTTGTTTGCAGCACCACCTCCCGCCTAATGTTTCTCCTAAAAGAAAAGGCTGAAGACGACGCATTATCTAATGAAACGTAATTACGCCTTGATGAGACTAATGCACTCAGCAGCAAATCTTGTGTGTGTCCAATTCCCATTTCTGACCATGTCATGAGAAGCAAAATGATTGCCATCATCAAGCTTTATAAACCTGATTCCCCCCCCCCACACACACACACACACCGTACTGGTGACAAATGGGCCATCAGCCCCTGGATTAGGGGGACAGAGGAGCCTTGATACAACATAAATCTATGACTAGTTTATTAGGGATTAATGGTGATATAAGGGGAAGAAACTAAGGTGAGTGCCATTCATCTCCTGCCAGAGCAGATATTAAGCAGTGATTTGTGAAGGGAATGAAGGTTGGAGGATAGTGAGGTGGATGGACCTCTAGGGTGCCATTAAAATCCCTGACACAGGCCAGGAATCAGAGGGGACCTAGGCTGTGATTTATGGGCAGGAAAGAAGGCCACAGCTGCAGTTTTAGCTGAACAACGTTATTCTTCCTCTAAGGACTCCTGGTTCTCTTCCGTAGTTGGTGGAGGTCACTCGGGACCTGGACTACATAATGGGAGCAATTTATCCCTATAGAGATCTGTCGATGAACTGTATTTAGTGTCTTCAGACACAAGAAGTTCTGTTTCTGAAACACTAGCAGCTTCAGGGACAGCACAGAGACTAGGAAAGTTTGAGAGGAACTTTTTGGTGCACTTTTTTGGATGCACTTGTATGGTCAGAACTGTACGGACCAATTCTGTGGAGCACAAACATGCCACAGACTAGGGTTTGATTGCAATGTAAGGAGGTGGTGGCGAATCTCACGTGCCTCCTCTCCCCTGGACGCTGTTTGCAAGATTACATGCGGCACATCATTGTTCTTTAATGTGAAATGTAATATTTATATACTGTGATCTCATGTAGCTGCCATGTACTGTGTACATGTTTAGGATTAGGAACAGAAGTTAGCATAGAGTAATTGCTCTGTTAGAATAGAGGGGGGCACATTAGTGATAGAGAATATGATAGATAATAGTGTCAGTTTAGGCAAAGGCAGCAAGGGGTTATTCAGTGGTGAGGATTTAGAGCAGAGCAGCACAGAGCAAGGAGGTATAAGACAGGCACTTCTTGATTAGAGTCAGAAGGAGCCCGGGCAGCCTGCCCAAGGGCAGGGTGCATGCAGTGCTGGAGACAGTTACAGGCCATGGGTATAAAGCAGCGGACAGCAGTAAGGGGCCCCAGGCTGGAGAGTAGCGCAGACGGGCATCAGCTCAGCAGGATCATCCCAGAAACGATCCGGGGTCTAAGACTGGGGCGAGAGCACCTGAGAGGGCTGGTGACATGGAAGGCACAGATGGGACATGAACTGTCCAAAGAGACTGCCCGGATGGCAGGGGAAAGGAAGGCATGGACAGAACAGAATCTGTCTACTGGTACGGCCGTGAACTCCAGGAGGAAAGAAAGAGATTGCAGGAAGAATAGAGTCGGCCCGGAAGGCAGGGAAAGTGGCTCTTAGTGAATTGTGCTGCCAAGGTGATGAGTGCCTTTTTGATAAGTAAAGTTGAACTTTTGGAAAAAGACTGTTACTCTGAAGTGTTTCGTGGAACTGGTAAATCAGGAGCCAGAGTGACAGAACTGGAAGAAACTCTGACAGTAACCGTGAGTGTTCTGCTGCACGTGCAGCAAAAAGAACATTGTGTTTTATCTGTGGGGTGCCAGGGTGTGGGAACAGTACAGCCCATTGCCACGACTACCACCCTGGCCGCCTTACAGAAACTTGATGGAATGTAATAACCTACAGTCTAAAGGTACTGCCACACTAAACAATCCCGCTAGCGATCACGATAACGACGCATACTAATGCGATCGCTAGCGGGATTGTTTCTATATCGCTAAATGCGGCCACATTTAGCGATATAGTTAACGACGCTATCGCCGTTAGCGATCTTCTTAACGACTTTAGCGGTACAAAAGTACCGCTAAATCGCTAAGAAAAGGTGCCACACTAGCGATATATACTTACCCAGCGGGAGCGCCGACGAGAAAATAGGGTCCGGAACGATTCCAGCGACGAGCGAGATCACAGCAGGAAGCTCGTCGCTGGCAGCTGCCGCACTGAACAACATCGCTAACGGGATCGCTAAATAGTGACGTTTTTTAGCGATCCCGTTAGCGATATTGTTCAGTGTGGCATACCCTTTAGACTAGAATTGATTGTCATCTATTCTAAGTAGGTGTGAAGTGCAGAAGAGTAAATAGTTGTGGGGGTAGTAGACCAAGGGTCCGGAGAAGTGATGGGGTGGCTTTTTAGATTTTCTTTGCTAAGACAGACTGATGAGTGGATATGAAATAGAGAAGTGGCCTAGGGCTAGAATAATTGGGTAGAGTTGAGAAAAACAGGTCGGTAAGATTCATAAGTCGCCGACTTTCGCTAAAGTCGAGTTTCGCCTAGTGTAAGGTTCTGTGTACATGTTCCTGAAACTCAGTTTGTTCGTCAGCCATTTTACTTTCTGTCTTGCTGCAGTTTTCTTGCCCTCAGTCAAAATGGAGTTTCCAGCTTGCATGTTCCCGCCCTGATTCTCTCCTTTTGCTTCTTAAGCAGCCACAGCTGAGCAATCAGTGCTTCAGAATCTAGCCTGCAGTGAACCTGTGACCTGACTCCTAAAGCCTTGGACCTTGTACTCCAGCTATTCCTACTGAGGAACTCTGAAGCACTTGTGGACTCTGAACCCTGCTCTTTGAAAGACCCACGTTTGCATGGACTTACGGTAACAGAGAAGAAGATCCTGAACCTGTTGTGGAGAGTGATTGCTGAGCTTAGATTACTCTGGCCTGCTGTGTCTCCTGCTTCTGTGTCTGCAAACTGTGTGACTATTTTTGCCAACTTGTATGAAGTAATACAAGACTTTCTATATCAAACCTGTGTCTCATGTATTTTCATCGCACCCAAGCACAAGACGCTATATGAACTGTACTACATACATTACAAGATTCTGAAGCCAAAACGTTAGTGTCTGCTGGGTCTGGAAAGGCTGTGTATGCTGTAACTGTGGATATCGGATGTCCGGTTGTACTTTCTGTGATGACAGTGGTTGTGACTTCTCACAACCATTCCAGGTGAGCAATTCCCTTAAGTGTTTTTTTTTTTCTGCAGTGTTACCACAGGTAAACACTATTGTTTTTTTTTTTTTTTTTTTCTCTTTTCTCTTTTTTGTCTGCTGTAACTGTGGATATCAGATGTCCGGGTGAACTTTCTGTGATGATAGTGGTTGTGACTTCTCACAACCATTCCAGGTGAGCAGTTCCCTTAATTTTTTTTTTCTCTCTGCAGTGTTACCACAGGTAAACACTATTGTTTTTTTTTCTCCTCTCCTCTTCTTCCAGTACTCCTGTCTTAAAAGATCTGGAAAATGGAGGCCCGCATAAAGGAACTTTGCGGAGTGACTGATAATATCCTTGCAGATTTGCAGAATATAAAGACCCGTTTTTCAAGCCTACAGGACCTCACTAATCACAATTTGCAAGTGTTTGGACAGACTGCCCAGGATTTGCGAGCCAGGATTGAGGTTCTAGAAGAGCGAGTCCAGGCTCCTGCCGTAGCCCGAGTTCTGGGATTCCCAAGTTGCCCCCTTTTCGTTTTGGCGGTGAACGTGAGAAATTCAGGGGATTTATTAATCAATGCAATCTTTTTTTTTCTGCACATGCTTCACAATTTCCCACTGAACGATCTAAGGTGCTTACTATAATTATGTTGCTTACCAACAAGGCTTTGATGTGGGCAAACCCTCTGATTGAGACTGAGGATGATTGTTTGAATCACCTTGATGCTTTTATTTCAGCCATGGGGCAGGTGTTTGATGACCCCAATCGAGGTGCAACAGCTGAAGCAGCCATGTTAGCTTTGCGCCAAGGTAAGCACTCAGTAGCTGAATATGCCTTGGATTTCAGGAGATGGGCCCTTGATACCACCTGGGACAGTTCCGCCAAAAAATCTATTTTTCGAAAGGGGTTATCTCCACTGATTAAGGATGAACTTGCTCGTGCCGACCCTCCCACTTCGTTAGGTGACTTTATTAACTACTGCATCCGTATTGATACTCGTCTGACTGAACGCAGGCAAGAGAGATGGTTCGAAAGCAATCGCACTAACCTTTTCCTACCTTCCTCTCCAGCTAAGGAACCTTTGAGTAGGATTACACGGGAACCTGAACCTGAACCCATGCAGGTAGACTCTTTACAACGACGGGTTAGTGATGCACGCAAGGAACATCGTTTTAAGGAAAATCTATGTTTCTATTGTGGTAAGTCAGGGCACTTCATTATAAACTGCCCCAGCCGTTCTCGTAAGACTACTGCAGCACTCATTCATTGTGAGTGTTGCGAGAGGGGATCTGTCAGGTCCGAGCCTCAGGCTCCAGAGAGATCTGCAGCAACAGATCTTGATTTCTCGGACTTAAACTCCGTTACCTCTGAGGACGTTGACTGTGTAAACGCTGCCATTTTTCAAGTTTCCTCAGCGGTGTCCCAGCTGAGTTGTAAGAAAAACAATTCTCATTGCTTTCTTTCCATCAAACTCTGGGTTGACTCAGCTTGGGTGTCTAGCTCTGCTATGATCGACTCAGGGGCAAGTGGAAATTTTATGGATGTCTCCTTTGCTCTGAAACAGGGGATACGTTCAGTGAAGAAGGCTACTCCAGTACAGATGGAAACTGTGGATGGCTCCCTGCTGACCTCTGGACCAGTGGATCAGGAAACAGAGCCTTTGAGGGTTCTTATGGGTAAAGATCATCAAGAGAAACTGTCCTTTATGCTTATCTCTTCTCCCCACTTTCCCATTATTCTAGGGCTACCATGGCTGCAGGCTCAGAATCCTACCATTAACTGGGAGACCAAGGAATTACACTTTCCAGAGAAACAGATGAGTCCAAAAGTTTCAGCTTGCTCTGTTCCTAAAGGAACCATGTCAGTCCCTGAACTACCAGCTGTATACCAGGACTATGTGGATTTATGTGACAAGAAGAACGCTGACCAGCTTCCTCCTCACCGTCCATATGATTGTCCAATTGAATTATTGCCTGGAGCAGAGATACCTTTTGGTAAGATCTACCCCCTGGCGGGGCCCGAGCTAAAGGCTTTAAAGGATTACATAGACGAAAATCTAGCCAAGGGCTTCATACGCCCCTCTTCATCTCCTGCAGGTGCACCCATCTTCTTTGTAAAGAAGAAAGATGGATCTCTGAGACCATGCGTAGACTATAGGGAACTCAATAAGGTTACTATTAGAAACCGTTATCCATTGCCTTTAATCCCTGAGTTATTGGAGAGAGTGCGACATGCCAAAATTTTCTCTAAACTAGATCTTCGTGGGGCCTATAACTTAGTCCGTATTAGACCTGGGGATGAATGGAAGACTGCATTCAGGTCACGCTATGGACACTTTGAATATCTAGTTATGCCTTTTGGTCTGAGTACCGCCCCAGCCACTTTCCAACACTTGGTGAATGACATCTTCAGGGATCTCCTAGATACATTCGTGGTAATTTATTTGGATGATATTCTAATTTTTTCTAACTCCACAGAGGAACATCATGGACATGTGAGAATGGTCTTGGAACGTCTAAGACAAAATCATCTTTACATCAAACTTGAAAAGTGTGAATTCCATAGGACCGAAATTCAATTTCTGGGGTATGTACTGTCTACACAAGGAATTAGTATGGATGGAAGCAAAACCCAAGCCATCAAGGATTGGCCAAGTCCTAGAAATGTGAAGGAGGTACAGCGCTTCATCGGGTTTGCCAACTTCTATAGACGTTTCATTAGAAATTTCTCTGAGGTAGTGTCACCTATCACCCAACTTACCCGGAAAGAGTCTAGGTTCTCCTGGACTCCCCAAGCCCAGGAAGCATTTTCCCGTCTAAAGATAAATTTACCACTGCACCTATCCTAGTACATCCCAACCCCGAGCTTGCCTTCATAATAGAGGTGGATGCTTCAGACTGTGCCGTTGGAGCTATACTCTCTCAGAGAACAGGTGAGAAGAATGTCTTGCATCCCTGTGCCTTCTTTTCCCAGCAGTTGTCTTCGGCTGAGAGGAACTACGATGTGGGCAATAGAGAGTTGTTGGCCATTATTGCCGCCTTCAAAGAATGGAGACACCTTCTTCAGGGAGCTGCACAGCAAATAGTCGTCCTGACAGATCATCGTAACCTTGAGTTTATCAGGTCGGCTAAGTGCCTGACTCCTCGCCAGGCTCGCTGGAATCTTTTCTTAAACCAATTTAATTTTATCATTTCTTATAGACCAGGATCGCGCAATGGAAAGGCTGATGCACTCTCTAGGATTTACTCAGCAGAGACACGTCCAATTACTCCTCCTAAGACTATTCTTCCTGACTCTAGATTCCTAGGAGTAATTCATAATCAAGACCTACTTAAGGACATCAAGGAAGCATACCATGCGGATTCCTTTTTGGCACAACCCCCAAGGGACGTAAGTCTTGTCTTTAAGAATGGTGTGTGGATTCAGGGACAACGCCTGTATATTCCTGAAACAGTCAGATTGAGAGTATTGCAACTCATTCACGATTCCAAGATAGCTGGGCATAGAGGAATTCTAAAGACACAGGAATTTCTCTCTCGTTTCTTTTGGTGGCCCACTTGCAGGAAGGATGTTTTAAACTATGTCACTTCATGTGAAGTCTGTGCAAGATGCAAAACACCTCGCTCCTCACCAACTGGTCTGTTACAGCCTCTTCCCACCCCGTCCCGCCCGTGGGGATCCATTTCTATGGACTTCATTGTGGAGTTACCAACCTCTCAAGGGAAGAACACCATTCTAGTGGTGGTTGACCGTCTAACAAAGGCAGCTCATTTTATCCCTTGTGTCGGCTTACCCACTGCAAAACAGACATCAGATTTGATGATTAAAGATGTGTTTCGCTTACATGGAGTACCGGATGAGGTTATTCGGATCGAGGGGTGCAATTCACTTCTAGGTTTTGGCAAAATTTCTGTGCAGCATTGGACATTAAAGTAAACCTTTCTTCTGCTTTTCATCCCCAGACTAATGGACAGACCGAACGAACCAATCAAACCCTGGAGCAGTATCTCCGCTGCTTTATCTGCCACCTACAGGATGATTGGGTGGATCTACTTCCATTAGCTGAGTTCTCGTATAACAACTCTCAGAGTGCCTCCACTAAGCAGTCTCCTTTTTACTCTAATCTAGGTTATCATCCTAACATTCTACCACGATTTCCCATAGAAACGCCTTTACCAGCAGTGGCTGAAAGAATCACGTCTTTACAGAAGAATATGGATCTTCTAAAGGAGAATCTGGAATCGGCTCAGGAAAGGTACAAGAAAGCAGCAGATAAATTTCGTAAACCTGCACCAGCTTTCAAGGTAGGAGACTTGGTCTGGCTGTCAACCAGAAATCTTAAGTTAAGGATTCCATCGTCTAAGTTGGGACATAAGTACATTGGACCCTATAAAATCAGTAAAATTATAAGTGCCGTTGCTTGTCGTCTTCAACTGCCCAGAACTATGAGAATTCACCCTGTCTTTCATGTATCCCTACTAAAGGCTGCGACACCCAATACGTTTCCTGGACGTTCTTCTCCTTGCCCTGACCCAGTGCTAGTCGATGGTCAGGAAGAATTTGTGGTGGAAAGGATTTTAGATTCCAGGTTGTATAGAAATCAGTTACAATATCTGATTAAATGGCAGGGCTACCCAGTGGAGGACAACTCATGGGAACCAGTCAATAACGTTAATGCTCCTCGCTTGCTCCGTCAGTTTCATCAGAGGTACCCACACAAGCCTGGCCTGAGGTCATCCGGAGGTTGTCCCTAAGGGGGGAGTAATGTAAGGTTCTGTGTACATGTTCCTGAAACTCAGTTTGTTCGTCAGCCATTTTACTTTCTGTCTTGCTGCAGCTATCTTGCCCTCAGTCAAAATGGAGTTTCCAGCTTGCATGTTCCCGCCCTGATTCTCTCCTTTTGCTTCTTAAGCAGCCACAGCTGAGCAATCAGTGCTTCAGAATCTAGCCTGCAGTGAACCTGTGACCTGACTCCTAAGCCTTGGACCTTGTACTCCAGCTATTCCTACTGAGGAACTCTGAAGCACTTGTGGACTCTGAACCCTGCTCTTTGAAAGACCCACGTTTGCATGGACTTACGGTAACAGAGAAGAAGATCCTGAACCTGTTGTGGAGAGTGATTGCTGAGCTTAGATTACTCTGGCCTGCTGTGTCTCCTGCTTCTGTGTCTGCAAACTGTGTGACTATTTTTGCCAACTTGTATGAAGTAATACAAGACTTTCTATATCAAACCTGTGTCTCATGTATTTTCATCGCACCCAAGCACAAGACGCTATATGAACTGTACTACATACATTACACCTAGTGAAACCCGACCATAGCGTGAAGTCGGCTATGCGGTCATTGACCGGAGCGCCAAAGTTGGTTTTCCCATAATGCTTGCAGGCGCCTTTTTTCAGCCAATGAGCAAGGACGTACACTGTGGGCAGCGAGATGACATGGGCAGCATCCACCACCATCTTAGAGAAGGGCATTGCAGTGATTGGCTTGCTTTGGGGGGCGTCATAGTGGCTATAAAAGCCCTGACCGCAACCGCCATTTTACTTCTGCCAATCTTAACAGTAGGGAGAGGTTGCTGACGCTGTTTATCAGTAGGGAGAGAGTTAGGGCAGGAAAGAGAAGTTCTTCTGTGCTTGTGCTGATAGCAATTGTGCTGTACAGTTAGTGTGCAGTGACAGGGGAGGATTTTCTTGTGTGCAGCAGCGCTGGTTATTAGGCTGCCTGCCAGTGACAGGGGAGGATTTTCTTGTGTGCAGCAGCACTGGTTAGTAGGCTGCCCGCTAGCTGTATTGCTGTGTGTACACTGCTGTGCAGACTGCTTTTTACACAGCACTAATACTTTTATTCTTTTTTCTGCACAGTTACCGAGCGTTCATTTTTTCCACATCATAAGAGCTGTACGCTCCTCACATTACGCTGTACCGGTGGGATCACGGACAAATACATGTTGACTATCTGTGTGTGACTCCGGAAATATATACGGAGATTGAAATTTTCCCTACCTATATACCTGGTATCTTTTGATACGTACCTTTTTTATGCCTTTTATTTACAGTCAAATCCATACTGAGAGAGCGTCTGTGTGTGACTGGAAATATATACGGAGATTTACAATTTTCCCCTATACTATATACACCTGGATCTTGTGATACAGTACCTTTTTCTGCTTTTATATTCTGGTCTAATCCTATACTGAGCCTGAGAGCGTCTGTCTGTGACTTCTGGAAATATACGGAGATTTACAATTTTTCCCTATACTATATACACCTGTATCTTGTAATACAGTACCCTTTTTCTGCTTTTTATTCTGGTCTAATCCATACAAGCCTGAAGGCGTCTGTCTGTGACTCCGGAAATATATACAGAGATTTACAATTTTCCCCTATACTATATACACCTGGTATCTTGTGATACAGTACCCTTTTCTGCTTTTTATATTCTGGTCTAATCCATACTGAGCCTGAGAGCGTCTGTCTGTGATCTCGGAAATATATACGGAGATTTACAATTTTCCCCTATACTATATACACCTGGTATCTTGTAATACAGTACCCTTTTTCTGCTTTTTTATATTCTGGTCTAATCCATACTGAGCCTGAAAGCGTCTGTCTGTGACTCCGGAAATATATACGGAGATTACATTTTTGCCTTCACCGTATACAGCTGTACGCTTCTGATACAGTACCATATATCTGCTGGTATTTTTGGTACATTTTCCCAAACATGAGGAAGTATGGTGGAAGAGGCGCGGACGTGGGGGGGGCCAGCTGGTGCTGATGGTGGTGGTGGTGCATCTGCTAGTTGTGCCAAAAGCACAATAGCACCTAAGGCAGGAGGTGTTGAGCCTGCATCATCGTCTGACTCCAGAAGGCCTCGAAGGCTCCCTTTTCTGGGAGTAGGTAAACCGCTTTTAAAGCCGGAGCATCAGGAACAGGTTTTGGCTTACATTGCCGAAACAGCCTCCAGCTCTATCGCCTCCTCTTCTGAAGTTTCAAAATATGCAAGCACTGAGTCGTCAGTGCAGGCTACTGGTCAGGAACAACACCTTTCCTTGTGTCCTTCACCCCCACTAAAAAGGATGCGGCAGGCCACACTTCAGATTACTCCATGGAGCTCTTTTACATACTATGCCTGGGTTATCAAGTCAAATCCTGAATTCCCTAGTCCAAGATGAATCTGACATGGAGTGCACTGATGCACAGCCACTGCTATATGATTCTACTGGTACATTCACCCAGGCACTACATTGCCCTTGCAGTCTACTGAGCCAGAATCTGACCCTGATGAAACTCAGGTGCCTCTTCCCGCATACTATACCACCTTACACGGTGACACAGAGGAAGGTGCAGATGAAATTGAAGAGGAGGTGATGGATGACCCAGTTGTTGACCCGGATTGACATCCATTGGGGGAAGAGGGTGCCGCTGGCAATAGCTCAGAAGAGGTGAAGGATCCGCAGCAGGCATCGACATCGCAGCAGCGGTTATCTGGCAGGCCCGTAGCAGTTCAAAAATGTGTTAAAAAAGCAAAAAGAGTTGCAGGACAGCTTGGCCAGATGGTCAAATTAGCACAGCGTGCAAGCCTTGACAATTTATCCCATAGTAGGAAGAGTGCAGTGTGGCACTTTTTTGACCAAAATCCTATTGATGAGGCAAAGGTTATCTGTAAGAAGTGCGGAAGGACCTTTAGCCGAGAGAAAAATCTCCGAAATTTGAATACCAGTTGCATGCTTAGACATTTAAACTGCATGCACTTGCAAGCGTGGACGGACTACAAAACCTCAGGTAGCACAAGTGCACCTGCTCTGACTGAAGGTAGCCAGCAACGCTACATCGCTTCCCCCACTATAAGCCCACCAGTTAGCACACCACCAGCAAGAAATGTTGAGGTGTCGTCGGAAGGCCAAAGCAGTCAGGGAATCACAATGTTTTTGCAATGAAAGACTGAATCTAAGCCATCACCACCACCACCACCATCATCACCATCACCAACCCCCTCTCAGTCCGTCATGTCCACCGCTAGTTCCCCCATATGCAGCTCTCAAGTCCAGCTCACCCTAGCAGAGACTCTGAGTAGGACAAGAAAGTACTCATCCTCTCATCCGCGTACACTGGCTTTGGACGCCTACATTGCCAAACTGATCTCATTAGAGATGATGCCCTTCCATTTGGTTGAAAGCGCAGTGTTCCGAGAGCTCATGGCCTATGCTGTCCCACGCTATGACCTACCCAGTCGGCACTTTTTTTCTAGAAAAGCCATCAATGCCCTCCACCTGCATGTGAAAGACCGCATTGTCCAAGCTCTCAAACAATCAGTGAGTGGAAAGGTGCACCTCACAACAGATGCATGGGCCAGTAGGCATGGCCAGGGCCGTTACATGTCCATCACTGCCCACTGGGTTAATGTGGTGGATGCAGGGTCCACAGGGGACAGCAGCGGTGGGACAGTGCTGCCTAGCCTACGGTATAGGCAACAGTTGGCTGTAGGCGTTCGACCCTCCTCCTCCAGAAGCGAAAGCTCGTCGACAGAGAGCAGTCGCATGCACACTCCATCCGCAGCTGCCAGTGTTGCACACGAGGTGTCCCACTATCGAACAGCTAGTGGTAAGCGTCAGCAGGCTGTTTTAAAGATGATGTCTTTGGGCGACAACAGACACACCGCGGAGGTACTGGCCGACTACTTGCAGCGAGAAACTGAGTATGGCTGGGCAGTCTACATCTTGAGCCAGGCAAGGTAGTCAGTGATAACGGCCGTAATTTTGTGGTGCCCATAGCCCTGGCAAAACTCAGACACATACACTTATGCGTCTGCTCATGCAAACTTTGACGCACATTAAGGATCAGGCGTCTGCAGTGGAGGAGGAAGAGGAGGAGGAGGGAAGCCTTGATGACAGTCAGCCATTGTCTGCTCAGGGAACTGTCCTGGACGAGGTGGAGGAAGAAGTGCAAGAGGAGGATGAGGGGATGATTATTTTGGGGAGGAGGATGCTTCTCAGGGGGCAAGAGAAAATGTTGGCTTGCCAAGGTCAGGTACAGGGTTTGTGCATGAGTGGAGGGATGTGGATTTGGCAGAAAGTGCTCCTCCATCCACCACTGGCAGTGCATCATTGACACCTGGAACATTGGCCCACATGTGTGATTATGTCTTGCGGATCCTAAAAAGGGACCCCCGCATTGCCAAAATTATGAAGGATGATGACTACTGGTTGGCCAGCATCCTCGATCCATGCTATAAAGGCAAATTACAGAACATCATGCCACAGGAGAACCTAGAGCTAATATTGGCTAACAAACAAGCAACTCTGGTAAACCGTCTGTTAGAGGCATTCCCAGCACACAGCAGCGGTGCAGGTTCTACCACGAGCCTTACTGGGCCAAATGGAAGAGGTGTTCGTGGTGCACACAGCTGAAGTGGCGTTGGAGATAGGGGTTTCATGACCATGTTGTGGTCTGATTTCTCAAGTACCGCTCACACTACTGGTAATACTGAATCTATTGCAACAGACAGGAGACAGCAGTTGTCAACTATGGTTCAAAATTACCTCTCCTCCCCTATCGATGTTCTCCCTCACAGTTCATTCCCCTTTGACTACTGGACCTGTAAACTGGACACCTGGCCTGAATTAGCACAATATGCCTTACAGGAGCTCGCTTGCCCTGCTGGTAGTGTGCTATCAGAAAGAGTCTTCAGTGCTGCTGGATCAATCCTGACAGAAAGAAGGACCCGGCTGTCGACCCAAAATGTTGGTGATCTCACCTTCATTAAAATGAACCATGCCTGGGTTTCAAAGGATTTTGTACCACCTTCCGTTGATGACTCATAGGTTGCCAGCAAAATGGCTCGCTTTGTCCTCCTCTTCCTCCGACTTCTCCAATTCCTCCATTTGCAGCTGCTGAACGTCCAGCCTACACCTCAACATATGCCAGTTTTTCCACCTTCCTAACTGGGCTGTACCCCCCCCAGGGCCGGCGTCAGCACCTGGCGCACCCGGGCAAGTGCCAGTACCCTGAGCAGGTGGGGGGGCCCACTCGTGGGCGACGGCACTGGCACAGGGCCCCTCATAGTACGCCGGTGTATCTGATGGTGGGGGGGCCCACTCACCGTCAGAGACACCAGCGTACTATGAGGGGCCCTGTGCCAGTGCCATCGCCCACGAGTGGGCCCCCCCTGCTTGCTCAGGGCCCCAGCACTTGCAATACTTACTACTACCTGCTCCACCGCTGTGATGTCTTCCGCGTTTCCTGACAGTGACATTCAGGTCAGAGAGCGCGATGATGTCACGACTGTATGCCCTCTGCCTGAACAGTCCAAGTGCAGAGAGCTGGAAGATGGCGACGTTGAGGAGTCCAGAGTAGAGCAGTGCCCAGCGAGGAGAGGTATTTCATTTTTTTTAATGTTTGGAGCAATATATGGGGAGCATTATACACTGGAGAATTATATATGGGGCCCATCATACACTTGAGCATCATAGATAGGGCCCATTATACACTGGAGCATTATAAATGGGGCCCATTAATATGGAGCATTATATAGGCCCATCATACACTGGAGCATTCATACATGGGGCCATCATAACTGGAGCATTATAATAGGGCCCATATACATGGAGCATAATATAGGGGCCATTATACACTGGAGCATTAAAATGGGGCCATTATATATGGAGCATTATATAGGCCCATCATACACTGGAGCATCATCCATGGGGCCATCATACACTGGAGATCATCATGGGGCCATCATACACTGGAGCATCATATACGGGGCCCATTATACACTGGAGCATTATAAATGGGGCCATTATATATGGAGCATATATAGGCCATCATACACTGGAGCATCATCCTGGGGCCCATCATATCTGGAGCATCATATGGGGCCCATTATTAATGGAGATTATATGGCCCAT
>JARQOD010000001.1:502868301-502880801 GCA_033576555.1 Oophaga sylvatica
TGTGTATCTATCCTATCCTTGTGTATACTGCTGCTGATTCTATTATCCTATCCTGTTGATACTGTCTGGCCTGTATCTAATCCTATCCTGTGTGTACTGTGTGGCTGTGTATCTAATCCTATCCTGTGATGTCTGCTGCTGATGTTATCAATCTATCCTGTGTGAAATCTGCTGCTGGTATTATACTATCCTGGTGTACGTTGCGACGTGTATCTATCTACCTGTGTGACTGTTGTGTATTATCTATCCGTGTGATATGGTGCTGAGCTGTGTATCTATCTATCTGTGTGATATGTTGTGAGCTGTGTATAATCTATCGTTGATACGTGTGGTGTGTATCTACTATCTGTTGATACGTCTGTGAGGGTATTATCCTACTGGTGATACTGTCTCTGAGTGTGATTATCTATCCTGTGTGATATCTGCTGAGCGTGTTCTAATCTATCTGTGGACGCTCTGACGTGTATTAATCCTTCTGTGTGTCTGTTGCTGAGTGTATCTAATCTACTGTGTGATACTGTTGCTGACTGTGTATATCTATCTTTCTGTCTGAGCGTGTACTAATCTATCCGTTGATATGTTGCTGGCTGTGTATAATCCTATCTGTGTGTACGGGTGAGCTGGTATAATCTATCTGTGTCTGTCTGCTGAGGTGTATAATCTATCTGTGTGATCTGTCTGCTGAGCTGGTATCTATCCTATCGTGTGTATGCGTGACGTGTATCTAATCTTCCTGTGTTACTGTTGTGAGCGTGTATTATCTTCTGTGTGATCTCTCTGTGAGCGTTATCTAATCCTACTGGTGATACGTGTAGTGTATTATCTATCCTGTGTGATCTGCGCTGAGCCGTGTTTAATCCTACTGTGGATACTGTTGTGAGCTGTATCTATCTTCTGTGTGATACTGCTGCTGAGCCGTGTATCTAATCCTATCTGTGTGATACTGTTGCTGAGCTGTGTATCTAATCCTATCTGTGTGATACTGCTGCTGAGCGTGTATTAATCCTATCTGTGTGATACTGCTGCTGAGCGTGTATTAATCTATCCTGTGTGTACTGTCTGCTGGTGTGTATCTAATCCTATCTGTGTGATACTGCTGCTGAGGTGTATCTATCCTTCTGTGTGATACTGCTGCTGAGCGTGTATCTAATCTCCTGTGTGATGCTTTGCTGAGCGTGTATCTATCCTATCCTGTGTGATACTGCTGTGACGTGTATTAATCTTCCTGTGTGATCTGTCTGCTGAGCCGTGTTATCCTATCCTGTGTGATACTGTCTGCTGAGCGTGTATTATCTATCCTGTGTGATACTGTCTGCTGAGCGTGTATCTATCTTCTGTGTGATACTGTTGCTGAGCGTGTATCTAACTTCGGTGATCTGTCTGCTGACGTGATCTAATCTACTGGTGTCTGTCTGAGCGTATTAATCCTATCCTGTGTGATACGTTGCTAGCTGTGTTCTAATCTATCCTGTGTGATACTGTCTGCTGAGCGTGTATCTATCCTATCTGTGTGTACTGCTGTGGCTGTGTATCTATCCTATCTGTGTGATCTGTCTGTGAGCGTGTATCTAATCCTTCCTGTGTGATACTGCTGCTGAGTGTGTATCTAATCTTCCTGTGTGTCTGTTGCTGAGCGTGTTATCTATCCTTGTGATACTGTCTGCTGAGCGTGTATCTATCCTTCTTGTGATACTGTTGCTGAGCGTGTATCTAATCCTTCCTGTGTGATATGTCTGCTGAGCGTGTATCTAATCCTATCCTGTGTGATACTGCTGTGACTGTGTATCTATCTTCTGGTGATATTTCTGAGCTGTATCATCCTATCTGTGGATACTGCTGCTAGCTGTTCTATCCTTCCTGTGTGATCTGTCTGCTGGCGTGTATCTAATCCTATCCTGTGTGATACTGCTCTGAGCGTGTATCTAATCCTATCCTGTGTGATACTGTTGTGAGCCGTGTATCTAATCCTATCCTGTGGATACTGTCTGCTGAGCTGTGTATTAATCCTTCCTGTGTGTCTGTTCTGAGCGTGTATCTAATTATCCTGTGTGATACTGTCTGCTGGGTGTATCTAATCCTATCCTGTGTGATACTGTCTGCTGAGCGTGTATCTAATCTATCCGTGTGATACTGTTGCTGATGTGTATCTAATCCTATCCTGTGTGATACTGCTGCTGAGCTGTATCTAATCCTTCCTGTGTGATACTGTCTGCTGAGCGTGTATCTAATCTATCCTGTGTGATACTGTCTGCTGAGCGTGTATTAATCCTTCCTGTGTGATCTGTCTGTGAGCGTGTATCTATCCTATCCTGTGTGATACTGCTGCTGACGTGTATCTAATCCTATCCTGTGTGATACTGTTGCTGAGCGTGTATCTAATCTTCCTGTGTGATACTGCTGCTGAGCTGTGTATCTAATCTATCTGTGTGATACTGTTGCTGAGCTGTGTATCTATCCTATCCTGTGTGATACTGCTGTGAGCGTGTATTAATCCTATCTGTGTGATACTGTCTGCTGAGCGTGTATCTAATCTATCGTGTGATACTGTCTGCTGAGCTGTGTATCTAATCTATCCTGTGTGTATGCTGCTGAGCTGTATCTATCCTATCTGTGTGATACTGTCTGCTGAGCGTGTATCTAATCTTCCTGTGTGATATGTCTGCTGAGCTGTGTATCTAATCCATCCTGTGTGATACTGTCTGTGAGCCGTGTATCTAATCCTATCCTGTGTGTACTGTCTGCTGAGTGTATCTATCCTATCCTGTGTGATACTGTGTGCTGAGCGTGTATCTAATCCTATCTGTGTGATACTGTCTGCTGAGCGTGTATCTAATCTATCCTGTGTGATACTGTCTGCTGAGCTGTGTATCTAATCTACCTGTGTGATACTGTCTGCTGGCGTGTATTATCCTATCTGTGTGATACGTTGCTGAGCGTGTATCTATCTATCTGTGTGATACTGTCTGCTGAGCTGTGTATCTAATCCTATCCTGTGTGTACTGTCTGCTGAGCGTGTATCTAATCCATCTGTGTGATATGTCTGCTGGCGTGTATCTAACCTATCCTGTGTGATACTGTCTGTGAGCGTGTATCTAATCCATCTGTGTGATACTGTCTGCGGTGTATCTAATCCTATCCTGTGTGATACTTGCTGAGCGGTATCTAATCTTCTGTGTGATAGTGTGACTGTAACTGTGTGATTATATCTGTGTATACTGTGCGAGCGGTACTATCTTCCTGTTGATTGTTGGCGTTTAATCTTCTGTGATAGTCTGAGGTGTATCATCTATCCGTGTGTACTGTGCTGAGTGTGTTATCCATCCTGTGGATATGTTGTGAGTGTATCAATCTATCTGGTGATATGCTGCTGGGTGTATTAACCTTCCTGGTAATGCTTGATGTGTATTATCTCTGTGTTGTTGTGACGTGTTATCCTATCCTTGTGATACTGTTGCTGAGGTATCTACTATCTGTGTGATTTTCGTGTTTATTATCTGTGTGATACGTGTATCTAATCCTATCCTGTGTGATACTGTCTGCTGAGCTGTGTATCTAATCCTATCCTGTGTGATACTGTCTGCTGAGCCGTGTATCTAATCCTATCCTGTGTGATACTGTCTGCTGAGCTGTGTATCTAATCCTATCCTGTGTGATACTGTCTGCTGAGCGTGTATCTAATCCTATCCTGTGTGATACTGTCTGCTGAGCTGTGTATCTAATCCTATCCTGTGTGATACTGACTGCTGAGCTGTGTATCTAATCCTATCCTGTGTGATACTGTCTGCTGAGCTGTGTATCTAATCCTATCCTGTGTGATACTGTCTGCTGAGCTGTGTATCTAATCCTATCCTGTGTGATACTGTCTGCTGAGCTGTGTATTATCCTATCCTGTGTGATACTGTCTGCTGAGCGTGTATCTAATCCTATCCTGTGTGATACTGTCTGCTGAGCTGTGTATCTAATCCTATCCTGTGTGATACTGTCTGCTGAGCTGTGTATCTAATCCTATCCTGTGTGATACTGTCTGCTGAGCGTGTATCTAATCCTATCCTGTGTGATACTGTCTGCTGAGCCGTGTATCTAATCCTATCCTGTGTGATACTGTCTGCTGAGCTGTGTATCTAATCCTATCCTGTGTGATACTGTCTGCTGAGCCGTGTATCTAATCCTATCCTGTGTGATACTGTCTGCTGAGCTGTGTATCTAATCCTATCCTGTGTGATATGTCTGCTGAGCTGTGTATCTAATCCTATCCTGTGTGATACTGTCTGCTGAGCGTGTATCTAATCCTATCCTGTGTGATACTGTCTGCTGAGCTCGTGTATCTAATCCTATCCTGTGTGATACTGTCTGCTGAGCTGTGTATCTAATCCTATTCCTGTGTGATACTGTCTGCTGAGCCGTGTATCTAATCCTATCCTGTGTGATACTGCTGCTGAGCAGTGTATCTAATCCTATCCTGTGTGATACTGTCTGCTGAGCGTGTATCTAATCCTATCCTGTGTGATACTGTCTGCTGAGCTGTGTATCTAATCCTATCCTGTGTGATACTGTCTGCTGAGCTGTGTATCTAATCCTATCCTGTGTGATACTGTCTGCTGAGCTGTATCTAACCTATCCTGTGTGATACTGCTGCTGAGCGTGTATCTAATCCTTCCTGTGTGATACTGTCTGCTGAGCTGTGTATCTAATCCTATCCTGTGTGATACTGTTGCTGAGCTGTGTATCTAATCCTATCCTGTGTGATACTGACTGCTGAGCTGTGTATCTAATCCTATCCTGTGTGATACTGTCTGCTGAGCGTGTATCTAATCCTATCCTGTGTGATACTGCTGCTGAGCTGTGTATCTAATCCTATCCTGTGTGATACTGTCTGCTGAGCCGTGTATCTAATCCTATCCTGTGTGATACTGTCTGCTGAGCTGTGTATCTAATCCTATCCTGTGTGATACTGTCTGCTGAGCCGTGTATCTAATCCATCCTGTGTGATACTGTCTGCTGAGCTGTGTATCTAATCCTATCCTGTGTGATACTGTCTGCTGAGCCGTGTATCTAATCCTATCCTGTGTGATACTGTCTGCTGAGCTGTGTATCTAATCCTATCCTGTGTGATACTGTTGCTGAGCTGTGTATCTAATCCTATCCTGTGTGATACTGTCTGCTGAGCTGTGTATCTAATCCTATCCTGTGTGATACTGTCTGCTGAGCTGTGTATCTAATCCTATCCTGTGTGATTACTGTCTGCTGAGCGTGTATCTAATCCTATCCTGTGTGATACTGTCTGCTGAGCTGTGTATCTAATCCTATCCTGTGTGATACTGTCTGCTGAGCTGTGTATCTAATCCTATCCTGTGTGATACTGTCTGCTGAGCTGTGTATCTAATCCTATCCTGTGTGATACTGTCTGCTGAGCTGTGTATCTAATCCTATCCTGTGTGATACTGTCTGGGGACTGGTACCAGGGATTCGGTTACTTCTCCCCCTAGGTTGTCCATCCTGCCGCCCACAGATATAGTACAGCTGGTGGTCTGTCCAAGGACATTATACAGCGGCTAAGGGGTTAACTCCCTAGTAGAGTAATGGAGGCCGTGTAGTGGGGGCCAGGCGGAGATGGTGATGGGGGGGGACACAAGAGGACTGCTCTGCATATTGGGAGATATCACCTTACAGGGCTTTTAAGTGGAGTGTGTTGTGTATACATAGAAATTTTTGGGAGACCAACCAGGGATTGTGCACTGCACCGAACCTGCAGCTGTGCAACCTGCAGAGGCCAGCGGGGGTCCGGATGATGGGGGTGACGCACTCCTCACATCTGTCTATCTATTCAGATGGGCTTTATTGTCAGGATTAAGTACATGTAGCATCGCCAAAGCAAGTGGTAAAATAATGGGGGGATGGGGAGGGCCACATCCAGGTTGGGGTATCGGGGTCCTGGACTTGTCAGGCTCCTCTTAGTCTGTGGCAGCACTGACATATTGCACTCCTATGCACTTTCTTCTTCCCCCAGTAGTACAGGCAGTTTCTCTTCTTTCTCCATGGAGGTGAAGTCTGGAAGGAGATCAGACAGTCTCTTGAAGTGAGTGTCCCTCACTGCGGAGCATATGGGGCACCTCAGCAGGAAGTGGGCCTCATCCTCCACGGTCTCCTGGAGGCGCTGCTCTCTCAGGGCTTCTAGTTCTGTCGGTGCCGCCCGGATTCGATGAGTAGGCCGTGGGCGCTCAGTCTGTACCGGCTCAGGATCTGTCGCTTTTTGGAGTTTTCTAGGTCCTCTAGATATGGGGCCAGTTTGTACTCCCTCTGTAGCGTCACTTTCTGTGATTTGTTCATGTCATTCCATTAGATGCTGAGATGTTACTCTTTGCTCTGGATTTTGCCTTTTGTTAGGCCATGCAGGTTGGTGGCTTGGTGAGGCTGGGTTTGGGTAATTTGTGTTGTGGGGCTTCGTTCTTCTGGGGCTTCCTGGTGTAACAAGGCTTTGTGATGGTAGGAGCTGGAACTACATTGAAGTTGAATGATGGTGCCTTCTTCTGGATCGCAAGGTGTAGCGAGGATTTGCCCAGCTCTGCTCGGCACGCACTGTTTGATGTGCTCCAATGGACTTGAAGGAGGTGTTTGCAGAACTCTAGGTGGAATATTTCTGTTGGCCCAGCATCCCACTTTGACCAGTTTGGGTTTGAGATTGGACCCAGACTTCGCTGCCGTACAGAAGGATTGGGGCAATGATGGTATCAAGATTTTTAGCCATACGGTTACAGGTGCCTTAAGATGGTACAGACATCTTCTGATGGCATAGAAGGCTTTGTCTTTCAGCAACTCCATGGATTCCTTAAAGCTCCCTGATTGGCTGAGTTCTAGGCCAGGTAGGTGTACTTGTTGGTTTCCGTAAGTGGACAGTTGTCTTTTATGAAGGAGGAAAGGCCATCTGGTTACTGCTTTCTTTTCTGGAACACCATGATGTAAAGGTACTGCCACACTAAGCTATCCCGCTAGCGATCTCGTTAGCGTCGCATACTAATGAGATCGCTAGCGGGATTGTTTCTATATCGCTAAATGCGGCCACATTTAGCGATATAGTTAACGACGCTATCGCCGTTAGCGATCTTCTTAACGACTTTAGCGGTACAAAAGTACCGCTAAATCGCTAAGAAAAGGTGCCACACAGCGATTAGATACTTACCCAGCGGGAGCGCCGACGAGAAAATAGGGTCCGGAACGATTCCAGCGACGAGCGAGATCACAGCAGGAAGCTCGTCGCTGGAAGCTGCCGCACTGAACAATATCGCTAACGGGATCGCTAAATAGTGACGTTTTTTAGCGATCCCGTTAGCGATATTGTTTAGTGTGGCATACCCTTTAGTTTAATTCCAGTTGATTAGCAGTGCCCCTGTGGTGCTGAAGGTCTCTAGGATTTTCATATTATCTTGGAGGCCATTCTCAGTTGGTGATAACAGCAGGAGGTCAGCATACAGCAGAAATTTCACCTGTGTGTCATGGAAGGTGAGTCCTGGTGCTGAGGAGGACTACAGAGCCAACGCCAGCTCATTGATGTAAATGCTGAAAAGTATTGGACTGAGGCTGTAGCCCTGTCTCACGCCTCAGCTCTGTTCGAAATAGGCCATCCACCTTCCATCTAGCCTACCTTCCTTCCACGCTACAGCTGTTCTCAGTGTAGGAGCTTCGGATGACATATGTTCTGCCTCCTATTCCACTCCCCAGCAGTTTTAGGAATAGCCCTGGGTGCCACACTAAGTCAAAGGCCTTCTTGAAGTCCACAAAGTAATGGGACGTGACTCTTTATGATGCTGTGCAGAGTGTAGATGTGGTCCGTGGTGCAGTGGTTTGGCATGGAGCCGGCTTGGCTTTTGCTGAGGACGTTGTGTTGGGTGAGGAAGGTGATGATCCACTTGTTCAGGACGCGGTTGAACAGTTTCCACAAGTTGCTATTGACACATATTCCCCGATTGTTTGTTGGGTTGTACTTGTCCCCGATTTTGTGTATAGAGGTTATGAGTAGAGATGAGCGACTTTGGCTCTGGGAGGGTCGAGTCGGGTTTTGGGCCACCCGACTTTCCCAAAAGTCGAGTTGAATGAAGTCGGCCGACTAACGGAAAAGGTCGAATCGGAGTCGAAAATCAGACCCCAATGGATTTGACCGTAATACAAAGAGCAGATATACGGTACTGTATCAAAAGCGGACAGCTGTATATGGTGTAGGGGAAAATTTCAATCTCCGTATATATTTCTGGAGTCACACACAGATAGTCAGCATGCATTTGTCCGTGATACCAGCCAGTACACGGTAGTGTGTGAGGAGCGTACAGCTCTATACGGTGTGGTAAAAAATGAACGCTTGGTAACTGTGCAGAAAAAAAGAATAAAAGTATTAGTGCTGTGTAATAAGCAGTCTGCACAGAAGTGTACACACAGCAATAACAGCTATCAGGCAGCCTTAATAACCAGCACTGCTGCACACAAGAAAATCCTCCCCTGTCACTGCACACTAACTGTACAGCACAATTGCTATCAGCACAAGCACAGAAGAATTTCTCTTTCCAGCCCTAACTCTCTCCCTACTGATAAACAGCGTCAGTAACCCTCCCTACTGTTAATATCGGTAGAAGTAAAATGGAGGTCGGCTGTCAGGGCTTTTATAGACACTATGATGCCCCCAAAGCAAGCCAATCACTGCAATGCCCTTCTCTAAGATGGTGGTGAACACTGCCCATGTCATCTCGTTGCCCACAGTGTACGTCCTTGCTCATTGGCTGAAAAAAGGCGCCTGGAAGCATTCTGGGAAAACCGACTTTGGCGCTCGTTTCGACGACCGCATGGCCGACTGCACGCTATGGTCGGGTTTCAGCCAACGAAACCCGACTTTGGCGAAAGTCGGCAACTTACGAATCTGACGACCTGTTTTACTCAACTCTAGTTATGAGTCCTTGATTCCAGTTTTTGGGGAAGTAGCCAGCCTGCAGTACAATGTTAAATAGTTTTGCTATCGCAGCCTGGATGTCTGGAGGGCTGTATTTCAGCATTTCTGGGAGGACCCTATCTGGGCCGCTGTTTTTTTAACTTTTTATCAGTATGATCCTTTTCAGTTATTTCTGGCAATGTGTATTAGTGTGTCCGGAAGGTTTTTGAATTGTTTGAAGTTTTCCTCCATATCCTTCAGTTTGTTCACAAGCTCTTTTTGTGCCGGGTTCAGGTCTTCACTTGGGATGTCTTTGTCAAGGTCCTTGAAGTACTGGAACCAGATGTTGCAGCTCTGGATGTGGAGGTTGTTGCTTTTACGGTTGGATCTTAGGTGGTTCCATAGTTCACTAAAGCTGTTGTCTTCAAGGGCATCTTGAAATTGGAGGAGTTTGGTGAAAATGCGATTTTGTTTTTTACTTCTGAAGATGGATTTGTAATTTTGTGGTATGGTGTGGTAGGCTTCTTTGAGTGGGGTTGTTTGGGTCTCTTTGTTTTTTATTTGAGGCCATTCGTAGGGCCTTCCTTATGGTTTTACATTCCTTGTCAAACCAGCTGTTGGGATTTTGTTTACTCGGCCTCTTGTAGCTGCACCTTTTCTGGTCGGACATTTCTGCCATGACATATAGTATGTCGTTAAGGTCCCTTCCCGCTAGGTGTACTCCTGGGTTAATATACTTTATTATGGAAGCACTGGAGCTTCTCCTTGATCTCTGGTCTGTTAATGGCATCTGTATATTTTGGGGGCGACATCTTGGACCATTTGAAGGATTGAGTAAAGCTAAAGAGGCCGATCCGCTGCTAAGTTTGTGAGGGTGATTTATTTGTGGACTTGATGTATAGGAGCAGTTGGTTGTGGTCTGACAGATGTATTTATGGGGTGACTATAAAGGCGCTAATGTTTGTGGGGTCCATATCTGTGATGGCATAGTCTATCACGCTGCTGCCCACGTGGGAGTTTTCAATGTGTCTTCCCAATGAGTCTGATTTGGTGTGGCCATTGAAGATGCGAAATCTGAGGTTTTGGCATAGGTTCAACAGTGTTCTGCCAATTTTATTGACTGTGCTGTCGTAGCTGTTCCTCTCGATGAGCATTGGGTGGTCACAGTTAGTATCTACTCCGACTATATAGACGTTTTTATCTGTGGTGAGGTAGTCTTCCCTTTCTGTTCTTGCATTGAGGTCTCCGTAGATGAGAACGTTGCCCAGAGTCTAGAAATGGGCAGATTCGCTCTGTAGGATCTCAAAGCTGACTAGGTTGAAGTATGGAGGCTCTGGAGGAGCTATGTATGTTGCACAAAGGTAGATATCTATCTATCTATTCTCTATCTATCATATTATTATCTATCTATCATCCATATCTATCTATTTATCTATCTATTATACTATCTAACCATCTTATCTATCTATCTATCTATCTATCTATCTAATCTATCTATCTATCTATTAATCTATCTAATTATCTATCTATCTATCTATCTATTCTTTTCTATCTATCATCTATCTATCTATTATCTATCTATTATCTATCTACAATCTATCTAATCTATCTATATATCTTCAAATATCTAATCTATCTATCTACTATTCTCTATCTATCATCTATTATCATATCTATCTATCTATCTATCTATATCTATCTATTCTCTATCTATCATCTATTATCTTATCTATCTAATTGTGAGACAGTGAAGGAATATGTGTTGAATGGGGTGTACATTTCACCTAGGTACTGTGCTGTATGGTATAAGGGAAATGTGTGGCTTTGTAAACCTAGTGGTAGAGAAAGGTCACTACACCTTACATTCATTACACACTTGCAGCTCAGGCCTGAAACTACTCAGGTCTTAATTAGGAGACCAGAAGTAGGTGTCTGCAAACACAGTCAGAGAGCTGTCTTAGTCTGGACACAGGAAGGTGTCCCGGCACAAGAAGCAGTCTCCAGGAGTGGGAGCTGGCTCAGTCTGGACACAGGAAGGTGTCCCGGCACAAGAAGCAGTCTCCAGGAGTTTGAGCTATCTCAGTCTGGGTGCAGGAAGTACCCCGGACACAGGAGTAGTCTCAGTGAGAATCCGTGCGAATAGCGGCTGAATAGGAGTGGATCTCTCTCAAGTCTGGACATTGAAGGTGCCTTCAGACACAAGGAGGAGTATCTGTGAAACTCCATACTGGTAACATATATCATATGTGTTGTTTTGGGTCAGGCTGGTAGAGCCGGGACCCGGATAGACAGGGCAATCGATCTATGTGTAATTAGTGGCTAGACAAGCCCAGGTTTTCTGTTTATGCTTTATTTTTATCTGTTTGCTGTGGACTTTAATAAAGCTGGTTGCGGCCAGTTTTCATCAGAACTGCTGTCTGAATGAACTGTTTTCGTGTCACTCTGTCTACCCAGACAGCGATCCTAGAGCTATATCCCCTGGAAATGCTACACTATCTATCTATTCTCTATCTATTATCTATCTATCTATCTATCTATCTATCTATCTATCTATCAATCTATTCTCTATCTATCATCTATTATCTATCTATCTATCTATCTATCTATCTATCTATCTCTCTATCTATCTATCATCTATTATCTATCTATCTATCTATCTATCTATCTATCTACTATATCTATCTATTATCTTTATCTATCTATTATCTATCTATCTATCTATCTATCTATTATCTATCTATCTATCTATCTATCTATCTATCTATCTATCTCTATCTATCATCTATTATCTATCTATCTATCTATCTAATCTATCTATCTATTCTCTACTATATCTATATCTATCTATCATCTATCTATCTATCTATCTATCTATCTATTATCTATCTATCTATCTATTATCTATCTATCTACTATCTATCTATCTTATTATCTATCTATCTATCTATCTATCTATCTATTATCTCTATTATCTATCTATCTATCTATCTATCTATCTATCTATCTATTATCTATCTATCTATCTATCTATATCATATCTATCTATAATCTATATATCTCTATTATCTATCTATCTATCTATCTATCTATCTATCTATCTATTCTCTACCTATCATCTTATCTATCTATCTATCATCTATCTATCTATCTATCTATCTATCTATCTATCTATCTATCTATTATCTATCTATTTTCTATCTATATCTATCATTCTATATATATCTATCTATCTATATATCTATTATTACTATCTATCTATCTATCTATCTATCTATCTATTTCTATCTTATCTATCTATTCTATCTCTATCATCTATATCTATCTATCTATCTATCTATCTATCTATCTATCTATTATCTATTCTACTATCTATTTTCTATCTATATCTATTATCTATCTATCTATCTATCTATCTATCTATCTATCTATCTATCTATCTATCTATCTGTTCTCTATCTATCATCTATTATCTATCTATTATCTATCTATCTATTATCTATCTATCTATCTATCTATCTATCTATATCTATCTATCTATCTCTATCTATCTATCTATTATCTATATCTATCTATCTATCTATATCTACTA
>JARQOD010000001.1:502883301-503037348 GCA_033576555.1 Oophaga sylvatica
TCCGGGGCTGTTGCTTTAAGAGTCTGGATATCCCACTCTCGGTGCTTAATCCTAAAAGAGGTTGTATAGAATTTAGCTACAGTCCCATTTTTTTGGTTTGGCCATCTTATATTAACTATTAGGTAGTTAATTTGAGGGCTGTAGAAAGTATTCGGAGTGTATCTTGCTTTGGCATCCTCTAGTGACTAGTATGAAAACTGCTTATCTTGGCTCAGGCAGTACAATAAGCCTGTAATTCTATCTTTACCTTCTTTCTAGCTAAATCTTTCCATTTAAGTAGATGCTGTAAGACGGGTCTACATTTTAGCCTATGATGTCAACTAGTGGCCAATATGAAAACTGCTTGTCTTGGTTCAGGCAGTGCAATAGACCAGTTGTTCTATCTCTTCTTTTTAGCTATATACAATTACCGTATTCCATTTCACGAGGGTACTTGCAAGGGTGTGGAGTTTAGCTTGTGGTATCAGCTAGAAACCAGAGTGAAAAGTGCTTGTCTTGACTCAGCCGTACACTAAAACTATCATTCTACCATTACCATTTCTAAATAGGATGATTCCACTTAAGCAGCGTCAGAAGGGTCTAGAGTTTAGCTTGTGGTATCAGCTAATGCCCCTTATAAAAATTTCTTACGTATCTTGGCTCATCCAGTAGACTAAACCAGTAGTCCCATCATTACCTTTTTCTTGTCGGCTGTATATTATTATTCCATTTCAATTAGAGCGATTAGAGGGGGCAGGATTTTATATTGTTCACGTGTGAACTAGTGGCCAGTGGGAAAACTGCTTATCTTGACTCAGGCAATGCGCTAAACCTGTCATTCTATCATTTCCTTCTTCTTTCTACTGTATATAAGAGTATTACGTTTCAGCAGAGGCAGTTAGAATCGTCTACACTTAATTTATTCTGTCACAGCCAGTATGAAAACTTCTTTTTTTGTCTTGGCCCTGGCAGTACTGCAGACCTGTCGCTAGGTCATTACCTTCACATTTTTAGCCATATACAATTATTCCATTTCAATGAGAACAGTAGAAAAGGCAGGAGTGTATCTTGTGGTGTCAACAAGTGGCCAGTGTGAAAACTTCTTATCTTGGCTCATGCAGCTTAGTAGACCTGTTATTTTATAGGGTATGCCACACTAAACAATATCGCTAACGGGATCGCTAAAAAACGTCACTATTTAGCGATCCTGTTAGCGATGTTGTTCAGTGCGGCAGCTTCCAGCGACGAGCTTCCTGCTGTGATCTCGCTCGTCGCTGGAATCGTTCGGACCCTATTTTCGTCGGCGTCCGCTGGTAAGTATCTAATCGCTGTGTGGCACCTTTTCTTAGCGATTTAGCGGTACTTTTGTACCGCTAAAGTCGTTTAAGAAGATCGCTAGCGGCGATACGTCGTTAACTATATCGCTAAATGTGGCCCGCATTTAGCGATATAGAAACAATCCCGCTAGCGATCGAATTAGTATGCAACGCTAACGAGATCGCTAGCGGGATAGCTTGTGTGTGGCAGTACCTTATCACTTAAGGCTGGGTCTCACATAACGATACACCAGCGATCCCGACAACGATATGCACTTGTCAGGATCGCTGGTGTATCGCTACATGATCGCTGCTGAACTGCCAAACGGCAGCTCAGGCAGCGAACAGCACAGCGACATTGCGGGTAACATCGCTTAGTTACCCGCAGTGTACCTTGGGTACCAGCGCCCTGATGCAGGGAGCTGGTATCCAAGGTACACAGCGGGTTTCCAAGCGCTGCGCGGTGCCTGGAAACCCGCTGTGTACCTTGGATGCCAGCTCCCTGCATCAGGCGCTGGTATCCAAGGTACACAGTGGGTTTCTAGGCACAGCCCCGCGCCTGGTAACCCGCTGTGTACCTTGGTTACCAGCGGATCGCTGGTCTCCCGCCTGTCACACGCAGCGATGCGTGCCTGTCAGCGGGAGACCAGCGATCAAAAAAATGTCCAGACATTTCAGCGACGATCAGCGATACCCAGCAGGGGGGCTGATCGTCGCTGAATGTCACACACTGCGATATCGCTGGTGAGCTCGCTGCTGCGTCACAAAACTAGTGACTCAGCAGCGATCTCGGTAGCAATATCGCTATGTGAGACGGGCCCTTAACATCGCTTAGTTACCCGCAGTGTACATTGGATACCAGCGCGCTGATGCAGGGAGCTGGTATCCAAGGTACACAGCGGGTTTCCAAGCGCTGCGCGGTGCCTGGAAACCCGATGTGTACCTTGGTTACCAGCTCCCTGCATCAGAGCGCTGGTATCCAAGGTACACAGCGGGTTTCTAGGCACAGCCCCGCGCCTGGAAACCCGCTGTGTACCTTGGTTACCAGCGGATCTCTGGTCTCCCGCCTGTCACATGCAGCGATGCGTGCCTGTCAGCGGGAAACCAGCGATCAAAAAAAGGTCCAGACATTTCAGCGACGATCAGCGATACCCGGCAGGGGGGCTGATCGTCGCTGAATGTCACACAGTGATATCGCTGGTGAGCTCGCTGCTGCGTCACAAAACTAGTGACTCAGCAGCGATCTCGCTAGCGATATCGCTATGTGAGACGGGCCCTTAACCATCCTCCTTGTAGCTTTATAAGATTATTCCTTTTCAGTAGGGGCAGATACAAGGTTCTGGAGTTTAGCTTGTGGTGTAAAATGGTGACCAGTGTGAAAACTGCTTATCTTGGTTCACGCAGTACAATATATCTATCATACTATGATTGACCCACTGCTTGTCAGATATTTTAGATTTTTTACGATTCATTGAGAGGTGTTCGAAGGGTCCAGAGTGTAGTGTAGTCTATCCAGTCAGGGACAATATGTTGTGTTGTCACCTGTCCTCTCTGCGGCCCATAAATTAATAGATTTTCCTGTTAACAGCTCTGGTACCACATTTCTTTATTAATTACATGAAGGACATAGGCTCTTTGATCTTTCATGAGTCTGAGGAGACAGAGACAGCAAGGTCTTTAACCAATTACATTTGCTGGAGAACAGCATGGCTTCCATTAGTTACTACTTTACAGCTCAAGCAGATAACGCATCATTAAAGAGTCATTCACAGATCATAATCTCAGTTAATTTATAGGTTCGGGGAGGGGGGGGGAGTAATGGAGTTTTAAAAACCTCTTTAATCTCCCAGACCTTTATTGACTGGAAAGTTGATGGTATCAAATGAGACTACAATGCTGGACAAAGTAAAAATGACTAATTAATTACGAAAAATATTTAGACTTGAGAGTCCTCAGTGGTTGATACCTTTTAATGGCTAACTGAAAAGATGGTAACAAATTGCAAGCTTTCGAGACTACTCAGGTCTCTTCATCAGGCATAACTAATACAACATCTGAAGAATCACATATTTATACACAAAATAGCACAGAAAAATGCAATAGGTAGGACAAGTGACATGAAGCAGAACTGTCATTATGGCAGAGGGATTAACATAAATATGACTAGTTCATAGATAAGGAGTGAAGGTTTTATTACCCTCTGATTGGGGTCTGGTATTGTGTTGTGATGACCCTAAAAGGTCAGGGAGGCAGATTCCTTAATTGTTGTAGAACGACATAAAACTCTGGGATATATTCATCCCAGCACTAAGAGTGTCAAAGGTCATCATAAGTTTATATTCCCAGACTTTTCTATCCTTCTCAGATTTGAAGTTAGATTTTAATACAAGTAATTCCATATCTGTCATGCTATGACCGGGCATACAAAAGTGTTTGGCCAAACACTTTTGTATGCCCGGTCATAGCATGACAGATATGGAATTACTTGTATTAAATCTAACTTCAAATCTGAGAAGGATAGAAAAGTCTGGGAATATAAACTTATGATGACCTTTGACACTCTTAGTGCTGGATGAATATATCCCAGAGTTTTATGTCGTTCTACAACAATTAAGGAATCTGCCTCCCTGACCTTTTAGGGTCATCACAACACAATACCAGACCCCAATCAGAGGGTAATAAAACCTTCACTCCTTATCTATGAACTAGTCATATTTATGTTAATCCCTCTGCCATAATGACAGTTCTGCTTCATGTCACTTGTCCTACCTATTGCATTTTTTCTGTGCTATTTTGTGTATAAATATGTGATTCTTCAGATGTTGTATTAGTCTATGCCTGATGAAGAGACCTGAGTAGTCTCGAAAGCTTGCAATTTGTTACCATCTTTTCAGTTAGCCATTAAAAGGTATCAACCACTGAGGACTCTCAAGTCTAAATATTTTTCTATCTACTGCTAACACGGTACGAAGATACACATCTTTCCTATAATTAATTACGTACATTATCATAGCACTGATTATATCTGACTCGGGCTGCTGTATGGAGGAGCACACAGAGCAACGTCCGGGCTTATAGAGGAACTTTCATCTATATCCCCTTCTAAGGTGACCATACAAATAAGAGCAAAGGCTACAAAAGCCACCATTTATGGGACCTCCCAGACCATTTCAAGGAAAAGAATGATTGGGCATGTTGCATTTCAACATGTGACATTCTTTCTTGTTATGGGAATTAAACCACTTCCAGTTTTCTCCTTCTTGAGTATGCATGCACACTTGGCCGAGCCGAGTGTGTATGGGGAGGTCAGAAAGAGGAGCTGTCGATTAAACTCTTTATTATTCACCGGTCCTGACTCTAGCACTGGGTTAAGTGTCCTTCTTTCCCTGCGGTCTGATCTTTCTGGTCCAGTACACATTGGGTTACAATGGTAACCAGGAGTGCACCTCTCCTGTTATATCCTTAGACTTTTCAGGTGGGCCTCATGCCACCTGAGTATTCCGGAATGTGATTCCCACTGCTATCTCTTTGCTGACTTTTTCACTTTGATCCTTCTTTCATGCTCAGCTCAGCTACTAGTGAGCTTCCAGTGAGCCTTTCTAGATACTTGGCTCTACTTTTCCACGTTGCCTGTCTACATACTCGACTCTGCTGTTCCACGATGCCCGTCTACATACTCGGCTCTGCTGTTCCACGATGCCCGTCTACATACTCGGCTCTGCTGTTCCACGATGCCCGTCTACATACTCGGCTCTGCTGTTCACACTCGGCTCTGCGCTTCTTGACCACCACATGTTTTTAGACCTAGTCATCAATAATTTTTCCTTTTTAGGCAGGAGATGTGTCATGGTGGCAATGCCCAAAGCCCACCCTGTCTGACTTGAATGAAATCCTTGTGGACCGAGTACTTCATGCTAAGCCAGTCTAGTATTTGGCACTTGTGTCGTTGGCTTCAGATTCTGTGGCGTTCGTGCAATATAACTTACCCATCAGGAGTCATATAGGTGGAGTCACTCAGGAGATGAGTCATACAGGTAATGACCAAAACCCACCCAATCTGCCTTATGGTTCTGGCGCATGCACAGTGAGGCTTCCATGGTGCACTGCACCTAAATGTACCACCCTGTATGAAGAGGATTCCTGTTCGGTGTACATGGTGGTCAAACACCATGCACTGTACATGTGCGGCATTTCGGGCAGACTTGAGATGACATACCTTGTCCTTGTTGATGTAAATCAACACAGATTAGGTGGAACTTAGCCAATGGCACCGTGCATGACTCTTCTCCTGAGCAGCTCCGCCTCACTAACTCCCTGACTGATAATTTATGCAATACATACAGAGTTTAAAATCCATACTACTGGGCCTATTTTAGGATGGACAATCACTTCATGAACGAAGGAAATTTTTAGAAGGTTCCTTATGGAAATATTTGGTAATCAATTCTCTGACAGATTATTTTCCTTATCCACAGTCTATTGCTTATTCTGGCTGCCGTTATTATCATATATCACGACAATGAAGATTTATGTGACAGATCACCATAGGGAGCAGGAAGCAGATATAAGGTATCATATATCTCCTAGAGAGGGAGGGGTTCTCATATAATAGTCCAAACGTGGGGCTTTCTGTGTGTACATTGTATTTATTTTGTAATAAAATCTTGCATTACTGGAGTCAGCCATGAATTATGGGTATACTATACAGAGGAGGTCGGGAAGTTTAGTGTTACACCCGTACTGTGGGAATGTAAAGAGTGTGATGATAGAGATGTGATCAGACACAGTGAACATGTGTAGGACAAGGTGGAAAATTCTATTTACACCAGGAAGCTCGGGGACTTGTGAGCGCAATCGAATGAGGACGGCCAAGTTTAATCACTGCTCCTAATCGAATCCCAGCTGCATTAGAAGCTATTAGTGATAATCTGCTCAGTCCTAAAAGGGTTTTTATCCCAGGAAGAGCTTGTAATGTTCAACCAAACTCCTAGCCTTCACTATCAGGCTTGTGATACAACAATTATTTCAATACCTAAGGAACCTTGTGGAACACTTTGGGACAACCAAAGAAAATCATTTTGAGAGGCCAATCTTTAAGATTGAGAAAGGATCTTTGTGACATAAGCCCAAAAATAGTGATAGAGCCTATCAGGAATTATGGTAACTTACCAGTAGAAGATCGTAAAGTCCACAGATGGGCCAACTTGGTCCATTTAGTAGCAGAGACACGTCGCCTATGGACTAATGTGGTCCTCAAAGGCTAAGGTCAAATTGGAGAAGATGCCACTTGAATCCTTCACTATCAGGCTTGTTATATTACAATTATTATTATAATATTTAAATACTATATTAAGGATCAGGCTGCATAAAGAACTTGGAGTCAAAGAGGAGCACTTAGGTCCTATCCTAAAAATTATTCTGAGACGCAAACCTTCAAGACCAGATGGTACTTTGTGACGTAAGCTCAAAACATAGTGATACAACCATACAGGAATTATGGTTGTCCTCCAGTAGAAGATTTTAAAGTCCAATGATGTGCCAACTTAGTCTATTTAGTAGCACGAAGATATATCGCCTGTGGATCAATGTGGCCCTCAAGGGCTAAAGTCAAATTGGAAAAGATGCAACTTAAGGCCTTCACTATCAGGCTTTTGGTATTAAAGCCGTAGAAAATTATTCCAAACGGTCTGCTTTCAACATCGGAAGGTTCTTTTGATGTAATCCCAAAAATAGTGGTAAACCTTAACAAGAATTATAATTGTACCCCAGTAGAACATCGTCCACAGATGGGCCACTATGGCGCTTATCCTTTATCTATTTAGTAGCATGGAGAAACACCATGTATGAACCAACATGGTCTTCAAGGACTAAGGTCAAATAAGAGAAGATGCAATTTAAGCCTTTTCACTACGGTCTACACAAGGGACATGGTGAGACGCTTTGAGCCAACCAAATAAAATCATTTGAAAGCCAACCTTCACGATTGGAATGTTTTGTATGACGTAAGTGTGGCACCCCAGAAGTCCCAATGGCCTTGCCTCCCTCCAGGGGGGAGTGATGTCATGCCTGAAAGCAAAGAAGGAATCCCCTTACCAGGTAGTTCCAGCATACAACACAGTTCCTGCTCCAGGCCAGCAGGGAGAGCTCTAAACCCGACTTCAGGGGAGCTGCTCTCTCTGGTCAGGAGGAGGAAGTTAGTGAGGAGTTAGAGCCTGAACAAGGTTGAGAGAGGACGTGTGGAGAGGAGCTGGGGTAGGATTTCCATTTGAGCTCACCCCAGGCTTGAGCGCCAGTGACCGGGCACCGGAGCCCGAGGCTGTGTGGGTGCTAAAGCCCCGGCAGCAGAATCCGGATGGCAGAAGACCGCAGATCCTCTGTCCCCAACTGATACTCGACTGCACAGCAGCACGTGTGAGCTGGAGACGCCAGACAGGAGCGACCCCTGAAGCAGGCTCCAGCTGCCTGTCATGCGAGTGGAGTTCTACCTAAGCATCAGACAGAAAGAGGGACTTGAATAGAGTTTACAGCAGCAAGTACCTCAGAGAATAGCGCTAGAAAGGAGGCCTCACAACCCACCTGACTAGGGAAATTCCCAAATTGCTTCCAGGCTGACCGGCTCCACAACCATCTGTAACCTGAGCCTGGGACTGTACCTGCACTGCTCAGTAAAAGGTATAGGAAACTGCCCCCTGTTGTGTCCTCTAAGTCATTCACGCGTCACCTGTCCTGCACCCTACTAACCACCAACATCACCTTTAATATCCTAACTGACCTGGGACACAGCTCTACTCGTGGAGAGCTAAACCATCTTTGCTGCCTTATCATCATCCCAGAGGATCTGCATGGCAGCGTCGGTCCCTTGACCGAATACCATGGGTGGCGTCACAAACCTTTATTACAAACTTTATTATCCCTTTTTCACTATCCATTTTATTGGACGCTCAGGGCCACGGACCAGGTCACTGCTGCTGTGACACTTCCCCTTTAAAAAGTGGCCCGGTACCAAGTATCCCCACTGCCCTGGCGGGCGATCCATAAGCACAAGATTAGTGATCTAACCTCACAGGTTATGATTATCTTCCAGTAGAAGATCTTGAAGTCCACAGATGGGCAACCTTGATCCATTTAGAAGCACAGAGACACACTGCTTATGAACCAATGTGGCCGTTAAAGACTATGGTCAAATGGGAGAAGATCCAACTTAAGGTGCTCAAACACCTTAAATAGCTGCCACCCAGCCAATAGCTATTACTTCTGACCTCTTGTACACATGCATGCTCAGCTTTCCTGAAAACTACAGGGTATTGTGTAATAGGAAACATATCAAGGCTACTGATGAAGAAGGTTCTTTGGGTTGGAAATCAGTCAATGAGGGGGGAATATGGACCTATGGGTGCTGTTATTTGGCCGATTGGGCCATAAGGTCCTAAGTGTGCATCAAAGTATAGGAACACTTGCTGATTCCCCCAGAGCATCATGGAGGCGCCAAAAAAATGGGTAGTCCACCTGGACTTGTGGAAAAGTTGACAAAACTCCCAGGTTTGCAATGGCTTCTTTGAAATCAGAACTTCCTGCTCATGTTTTTTTTTTCTTCGAACACCTCTTGGCCATATAGGTGAAGACATTTCTAGATCGGCATCTGCAGATATATATGACCTCACACTCTTCATGTCCAATTATAATTTTAAGGTTCAGTAGACATTTATCAGGCACTGTTACAGCACATGTAATATCACTAAGGTGTCAGCATTATATCGCATCAGACTGTAGTTGGGTTATTAGACTTGGCCATTTTCATCTTCTCGCTGAAGATCATGATATAATTGAAGCCCCAAAAACCTCCGGACAGATTTATTGTTATCTAAAGAATATTGAAAATGTAATTAAACGTGCAACTCTAAAATGGTAAATGGGCTGATAATTGTCACATTTCTGGTCCATGTCTGCTCTAATGGGTAGAGAGGAGCCCATAAATCAGTTCCTCATCTCATTATGATTTTATAAGGGTGGACCTGAGTGACTTGTGATATTATTGACTGATATGACCCAGCTCCTCATTACTACGCAGTCAGACATCTCTATAGCCTCCACATATTTGTTTGTGTCCTCCTTTATCTATCTGTTTGGCTTGAGATACCTATGAGATGACAAGTAGTCATCTCACACCATTCATCCAGGGAAGGCACATCAGAAAATGAGTCAAGTCTAGCTCCTTTTCTTTTTAAACCAAATCCATGCCCCTCCAACAATCTTCATGCCCCTTTGACCAAAACTTTGGACCAACGACCCAGCAGGTTTACAAAACGCACTTTCTGAAAAGTCCTGGCAGCATATAGGGGAAATATCACAACTCTTCTAGGAGTCTGGGATATCTCCTTTTTTTGGTCCTTTTGGAAGTGTTGAAAAGTATGCATTAAAGGATGGAGAAAAGGGTGTAATTGCCCATGGGCCTCCACCTCCAAAAAGCCTCTATTCTTTGGACTAGTCCTGATGAAAATAAATCTCAAGCGCCCTAACCTCCGAGGTAGTGTCCTCTTTTGCATCTTGTTATTGACAGTTTAAGAATTTGGAGATATTCTACATTTTTGTGCCTATTATACCAGGCAGCATACGGGGTGAGACTACGGAAGTGACAGTACTTCGCATGAGTTGATCTGGTTTGAACCCAGCTCCTGCTTTGTGCATCAGTCGGTAAATTAATATTATCAATCAAGTCTCCAGAGATAGACGGCTTGACTGGAGCATAATGAATATTACTTACCGTACCTTCATCGTACTTGATAAACCCTCCTGAGACCTGGAAACAGTTCAATAGCAAATACTATATAGGCAATGCCAAGGACACAGCAAACAAACGGCATGAGTTTAATGTATGAATATTTGATTGGCCATCACTTATAATAAGACAATTGTATGCTGCAAGTCAACTTTGAGAAGAGGACGGAGACTCGTTTATTGGCTGATGTCTACATCCTGTTGTGGACAATGTATCAAGAAAGTCTAGAATATTTTTATCAAATGACTCACACGTAGTTAGTGTTTTTTAAGAACAAGCCAAAAATTCCCCAACTTTATTGCCTCTATAAGTGCATCATAATAATAATAATCTTTATTTTTATATAGCGCTAACATATTCCGCAGTGCTTTACATACATTATCATCGCTGTCCCCAATGGGGCTCACAATCTAATTTCCCTATCAGTATGTCTTTTGAATGTGGGAGGAATCCCATGCAAACAAGGGGAGAACATACAAACTCCTTGCAGATGTTGTCCTTGGTGGGATTTAAACCCAGGACCCCAGCGCTGCAAGACTGCAGTGCTAACCACTGAGCCACCGTGCTGCCCGTATCAGCCATAATTGACCAGGCCACAGATAATGCCAAAGTGGTAACATCCAAAGGTGTTCCTATAATTTCTTCAACCCAAGACAAGCCCCTATAAGTGTTCTAAATGCTGGTGACCCTGTAACTATCAAAGAATTTAGCCTTATAAGTGTCAACTCACAGATGGCCCCATGCAGAAGGGTCCATGCCTTGAGTGGCTCCAAAAATGCCTCTTTGATAGATGTGCCTTGTTATAGATGACACTACAGATTCACCAGTCACAGATGTGCCCTCGAGAGCGCCCAAGTCACCGATGCCTCCTGAGATCCTAACCTTTGGTGGCCCCAGCGATTGATGTGTATATTGTCCAGTAAGTGACCCAACCTTAGGTGGCCCCATAATTGCTACATTATTTGAAGTTCTCCCATAGTTGGCCAACCACAGATGTTCCTCTGAGTGTTCCAGCCTTAATTTGCCGTGGTACCCCATAAGTGTCCAAGTTGTGTCACAGCATTGTAAGTTTTTCCTCACTCAAAGATGCCATATTAGATGCCTCATCAATGCTTCATCAATTGATGTGCCCCAAAAGTTGTCCATCCAGAGATGCTACAGTAGGTTTCTCAGCATTAAGAGGTCCCATAAATGCCACATCAATTGATGTGCCCCCATTAGTGCCCAAGCCACAGATGCTCTGTGTCACAGCATTGTAAGTTCCTCGTCAGTCAAAGATGCCAACTTAGGGGTCCTCATAAATGCTTCATCCATTCTCCACTTGGAGGGTCTTACTATGTGACTGTCGTCCCTACAATGGGGATTTTTATGCTGTTTTTTATTTTTATTCAGACTTTGCATTCATGTACGAATTCTAATTTCCATGGAAATCACATAAAACAATCCCAGTAGGTTAATGTTTTGGTATCTCCAAAACATGGAAAGCCTCGGGTAATAAATCCACAGGGGTCCCACCTCCTTGGCATTCGGCCCTGACTGTTTTGACAGATGAAGGAATAATTCAGTGTTTGTGCTGATTTCATGTGTGTCATGCACTCTCCATCTTCATCTGATCCAACAGTAGAGACCATAGATGGAAGGTGATAATAGGCAGAGCCCACTCTGTAGATGAAGGGCGATGACCTCATGGTGTAAGAGGACACCCACTTCATTAGGAGCACGCTCTTTACTAGCGGGTAGGATGGTGAGAAGGAAGGGGGGACACAGAAATCTAATACCAGTCTGGGAGCGATGTCATCTGTCTACTCTCTCAATCTTTCCATATACACAAACAGTGAGGTCAAGGCAGGGCATGCTGGGAATTGTGGTACAGCGAACACTCGGCGTAACATCAATGCTTATTACCAGATTTAATAATCCTTTGTAATAATTATCCTCTTACACCCAATGAAAATAAACCCAATATGTGTGTGTGTTCTATGTAAAATTATATATTTATATAATTATGCATAATACAGGTGCATCTCACAAAATTAGATAAATTAACAAAAAGTTAATTTATTTCAGTTCTTCAATATAAAAAGTGAAACTCCTATATTATATAGAGTCATTACAAACAGAGTGATCTATTTCAAGTGTTTATTTCTGTTAATGTTGGCGATTATGGCTTACCGCCAGGGAAAACCCAAAAGTCATTATCTCAGTAAATTAGAATACTTTATATCACCAGCTTCAAAAAATTATTTTAAAATCTGAAATGTTGGCCTAGTGAAATGTATGTTTAGTAAATGCCCTCAATACTTGGTCGGGGCTCCTTTTGCATCAATTACTGTATCAATGTGGCGTGGCATGGCGAAGATCAGCCTGCGGCACTGCTGAGGTGTTATGGAAGCCCAGGTTGCTTTGATAGCAGCCTTCAGCTCGTCTGCATTGTTGGGTCTGGTGTTTCTCATCTTCCTCTTGACAACACCCCATAGATTCTCTATGAGGTTAAGGTCAGACGAGTTTGCTGGCCAATCAAGCACAGTGATATTGGTGTTTGTAAACCAGGTATTGGTACTTTTGGCAGTGTGGACAGGTGCCAAGTCCTGCTGGAGAATTATTATTATTATTTATTTCTATAGCACCATTGATTCCATGGTGCTGTACATGAGAAGGGGTTGCATACAAATTACAGATATCACTTACAGTAAACAAACTAACAATCACAGACTGGTACAGAGGGGAGAGGACCCTGCCCTTTCGGGCTTACATTCTACAGGATGGGGGAAGGAGACAGCAGGTTGGTGGATTGCAGCAGTTCCGGTGTTGGTTGATGCGATATCTCCGGTAGTGGTGAGGAGGCAGCGGGGTCATTGCAGGCTGTAGGCTTTCCTGAAGAGATGGGTTTTCAGGTTACGTCTGAAGGATCCGAGAGGGGTTGATAGTCGGACGTGTTGGGGCAAAGAATTCCAGAGGATGGGGGATATTCGGGAGAAGTCTTGGAGGCGGTTGGGTGAGGAGCGAATAAGTGTGGAGGAGAGAAGGAGGTCTTGGGAGGATCGGAGATTACGTGAGGGAAGGTATCGGGAGATTAGTTCAGAGATATATGGAGGAGACAGGTTATAGATGGCCTTGTAGGTCAGTATTAGTAATTTGAATTGGATTCGATGAGGGAATGGAAGCCAGTGAAGAGATTTGCAGAGGGGAGATGCGGAGGAGTAGCGAGGAGAGAGATGAATTAGTCGGGCAGCAGAGTTAAGGATGGACTGGAGAGGTGCGAGGGTGTTAGCAGGGAGGCCAGAGAAAAGGATGTTGCAGTAGTCGAGGCGGGAGATGATGAGGGCATGCACAAGCATTTTAGTAGATTGAGGGTTGAGGAAGGGACAGATTCTGGAAATATTTTTGAGCTGGAGGCGACAGGTGGTAGAAAGAGCTTGGATGTGTGGTTTGAAGGACAGGGCAGAGTCAAGGGTTACTCCGAGGCAGCGGACCTCCGGTACGGGGGAAAGCGTGGTGTTGTCAATTGTTATAGATAGGTCAGGTAAGGAAGATCTGTGAGATGGGGGAAAGATGATCAGTTCAGATTTGTCCACATTGAGTTTGAGGAAGCGGGAGGAGAAGGAGGATATGGCTGATAGACACTCCGGGATTCTGGACAGCAGAGAGGTGATGTCTGGGCCAGAGAGTTAGATCTGAGTGTCATCAGCATAAAGGTGGTACTGGAATCCGTGGGATTTTATGAGTTGCCCCAGCCCAAGTGTATAGATTGAGAAGAGTAGGGGTCCTAGAACAGAGCCTTGGGGGACTCCAACAGAGAGAGGGTGGGACGAGGAGGTAGTGTGGTAGTGGGAGATGCTGAATATGCGGTTGGAAAGGTATGAGGAGATCCAGGATAGGGCGAGGTCCTTGATGCCAAAGGAGGAGAGAATCTGTAGTAGAAGGCAGTGGTCAACTGTGTCGAAAGCAGAGGACAGGTCAAGAAGGAGGAGTATAGAGTATTGTCCGTTAGCTTTGGCTGTGAGTAGGTCGTTAGTAATTTTGGTCAGGGCTGTTTCAGTGGAATGATGGGGGCGGAAACCAGATTGTAGATTGTCAAAGAGCAAGTTAGATAAGAGATGGGAGGAAAGTTTAGCGTGGACGTGCTGTCCAGGAGTTTGGAAGCGATGGGAGCAGTGATATTGGGCGACAGCTGGACATAGCGGTTGGGTCGAGGGTTGGCTTTTTGAGGATAGGCGTGATTGTGGCATGTTTGAAAGCAGAAGGGAAGGTTACCGAAGTTAGTGATAGATTGAAGAGGTGGGTTAGTGATGGGATAAGAGTGGTGGAGATTGGGGAGGAGGTGGGATGGGATGGGGTGAGTGCACAAGTGGTGAGGTGTGATTTGGAGAGAAGATGAGCAAGCTCCCCTTCCGTGATGTTGGATAAGGAGGTTACAGGGTTTGGCATGGTCAGGTATACAAAGGGGTTGTGGTGGTTGAATAATAAAGACTTGCGTGTTTGGTCTATCTTGTTTTTGAAGTGCATGGCGAAGTCCTCAGCAGAGATAAGGGAGGTAGGAAGGGGTAGTGGTGGGCGGAGGAGGGAGTTAAAAGTATTGAACAATTGTTTGGGGTTGTGGGATAAGGAAGATACAAGGGATGTAAAGTAGGCCTGTTTAGCAAAGGTGAGAGCTGATTTGAATGCAAGTGTTGTTTGTTTGAGTGCAGTGAAGTCGTCTTGTGAATGCGTTTTCTTCCAGCGCCGTTCAGCAATTCTGGATGCTTGCCGAAGCTTTTTTGCGGTGTTATTGTGCCAGGGTTGTCTATTGATTTGTTGCAGGCTGTTATGCATGACAGGGGCGACCGAGTCGATGGCTGATGCAAGAGTGGCATTGTTGAAACTAGTGGCAGTGTCTGTGTCGTGGAGTGAGGATATGGATGCCAGTTGTAGAATAGAGTCAGAGAGTTTGTGGGTGTCTAGGTGAGCAAGGTTTCTGCAGGGGTGCGCATGTTGCTGGACATGGGTGACAGATGAGGAGGTCAGGGATGAGAAAGTGAGTAGATGGTGGTCAGATAGGGGGAGAGGGGAGGTTGTGAAGTTAGATAGGGAGCAGAGACGGGTGAAGACCAGGTCGAGTGTGTGCCCGTTTGTGTGCGTGGCTGAGGAGGACCACTGGGTAAGTCCAAAAGATGATGTAAGGGATAGGAGTTTAGAGGCTGCCGACTGGTGGGTGTCAATGGGGATGTTGAAGTCACCCATGATGATGGTGGGAATGTCAGCAGAGAGAAAGTGGAGGAGCCAGGTGGAGAATTGGTCAATAAAGGCAGTGGTCGGGCCCGGAGGTCGGTATATGACGGCCACTTGGAGGTTGGAGGGAGAGTAGATGTGAGTTCAAAAGAGGGGAGGATAAGGGAAGGAAGAGGTGGGATTGGGTTAAAGATACAGTTAGAAGAAAGGAGAAAGCCCACACCATGTCTGTTGCCGGGGCGGGGAGTGTGGGTGAAGTGGAGGCCGCTGTAACATAGCGCAGCAGGGGAGGCGGTGTCGGAGGGTGTCAGCCATGTTTCAGTGAGGCCAAGGAAGGTAAAATTATGAGAGGTAAAGAGGTCGTGAATCACATGGAGTTTATTGCAGACGGAGCGGGCATTTCAGAGTGATCCAGAGAGAGGGAGCAGGGTGGTGGGCGTCAAGGGCACCGATTTGAGGTTGGAAAGATTTCGGGTCTTAATACTGGGTTGGGAGCGATAGCAGGGGGTAATAATAGGAGGTATGAGCTGTGGGGGTCCAGGATTGGGATGTCACCATCAGTGAGGAGAAGCAGAGAGAGACAAGGTACCGTATTTTGCGGACTATAAGATGCACTTTTTTCCCCAAAATTTTGGGGGAAAATGGGGGTGCGTCTTATAGTCGCAACATACCTAAAAATCCGGTGGCGGCGGCAGCGGCGGTCCCAATTCATCCTCCCTGTACGGTGGTGGTGTCGGGGCAGCAGCGGGCCTCTTTGCAGTGTGGGGGGCTCCGCCGGCGTTTCTTCCCAGCCGGAAAGCCCCCCGCAGCTGCGACACGGAGGCCCCTCTGGTGGTGGTCCCAATCAGCCTCCCTGTGCGGTGGTGGTGTCGGGCCAGCAGCGGGCCTCTGTGCAGCGTGGGGGGCTCCGCCGGCGTTTAGTCCCTGCCGGAAAGCCCCCCGCAGCTGCGACGTGGTGCCGTCCGGAAAGAAGTCCTCCGGAAAGATGGCCGCTGATTGCTGAAGTTCAAATCTCGCCAACTAGATCTCTTCCCGAGATCTCGTCTCCTGAGATCTCGTTGGCGAGATTTGAACTTCAGCAAGCGGCGGCCATCTTTCCGGAGGACTTCTTTCCGGACGGCACCGCGTCGCAGCTGCGGGGGGCTTTCCGGCAGGGACTAAACGCCGGCGGAGCCCCCCACGCTGCACAGAGGCCCGCTGCTGCCCCGACACCACCACTGGCACCGCAGGGAAGCTGCATTGGGAGCGCCGCCGCCACCGGATTTGTGAGTATATGGCCACCTTGGCCACCCCACAGTGCCCAACCACCCCACAGAACACAGCCACCCCACATAACACAGCCACCCCACAGAGCACCACTACCGCACCAAACGACCCCAGTGACCACTCCTCTACCTGTGCTGATCCGTTCGCTGGTAAGCTAAATTCGGACTGTAAGATGGGACCCCCATTTGACACATTATTTTTTTTTCCCAATTTTCCTTCTGAAAATTTGGGGTGCGTCTTATGGTACGGTGCGTCTTATAGTCCAAAAAATATGGTATGTGGGAGAAGGACAGTGGGCAGCTTGTTTTGTGTCTTATTAGGAGAGATCTGAGGTTGAGGAGCAGGTCAGCGGAGGAGGTTAGGTGTGGAGGCAAGAGGGAAGCAGAGATTAGTAGTTGGTTAGCGGGTGTTAGAGTTTGCGGATAGGGAAGGAGAGTGAGGATTAATGGAAGGCAAAACTGGTAGAGCGTATGTCAGCATGGTGGGAGTAAGTGTGGAGGAAAGAGGAAATTATATTGTGGTACCGTGTTAGCCAGAAAAATCGATGTGAATACTTTTCCGTCAAATTATGACAAGAGCATTCTTAAAGTGATACCTTTATTGGCTAACCAGAAAATTATATGTTCGCAAGCTTTCAGAGCTCAAAGGCTCCTTCTTCAGGCAATTATTCCAAATGTAATCTTGCCTGAAGAAGGAGCCTTTGAGCTCTGAAAGCTTGCGAACATATAATTTTATGGTTAGCCAATAAAGGTATCACTTTAAGAATGCTCTTGTCATAATTTGATGGAAAAGTATTCAAGAGGAAAGAGGAAGAAATATAGTACATTTAATAACAAAAGTTAGTCGTACCTTCTGTTCACTTCTGACTCATTTCTGACATATTTCTGTAGTCAGTTATCCTTAAAGAGACATCCTTATAGAGACAGACCAAGGTCCAGACAGACCTATGAGTCTAAATTTATAACAAGTTAACAGCACATGAAACAGGTCAGGTGTGATCAGGAGGGAGGGCCAGCAGGCAGATTGGTTACAGACACAGGAGGGGATTAATTAGAAGTCAGAAGACAAAATACAAGGGAAATAGAGCCAAATGGACAGAGAAGACCAAGTGACTGTTAGCATCTATGAAATAAGGTATTGCAGTAGTCTTTAGACATACCAAGAACAGCAGAGAGATGCAGGATGATTGGGATCAGGAAAGATGGTTATATTTAGCAGCAGTCTTTAGAGATACCAAGAGTAGCAGAGAGATGCAGGATGATTGGGATCAGAAAGATGGGTTATTTATTGCAGCAGTCTTTAGACATACCAAGAGTAGCAGAGAGATGCAGGATGATTGGGATAGTAAAGATGGTTATATTATGCTGCAGTCATCAGACATACAGAGTAGCAGAGAGATGCAGGATGATTGGGATCAGGAAAGATGGGTTATATTATTGCAGCAGTCTTTAGACATACAAGAGAAGCAGAGAGATGCAGGATGATTGGGATCAGTAAAGATGGGTTATATTATTGCTGCAGTCTTTAGACATACCAAGAAGCAGAGAGATGCAGGATGATTGGGATCAGGAAAGATGGGTTATATTATTGCAGCAGTCTTTAGACATACCAAGAGTAGCAGAGAGATGCAGGATGATTGGGATCAGTAAAGATGGGTTATATTATTGCTGCAGTCATAGACATACCAAGAGTAGCAGAGAGATGCAGGATGATTGGGATCAGTAAAGATGGGTTATATTATTGCTGCAGTCTTAGACATACCAAGAGTAGCAGAGAGATGCAGGATGATTGGGATCAGTAAAGATGGGTTATATTATTGCAGCAGTCGTAGACATACCAAGAGTAGCAGAGAGATGCAGGATGATTGGGATCAGTAAAGATGGGTTATATTATTGCTGCAGTCATAGACATACCAAGAGTAGCAGAGAGATGCAGGATGATTGGGATCAGTAAAGATGGGTTATATTATTGCAGCAGTCTTTAGACATACCAAGAGTAGCAGAGAGATGCAGGATGATTGGGATCAGGAAAGATGGGTTATATTATTGCTGCAGTCTTGTAGACATACCAAGAGTAGCAGAGAGATGCAGGATGATTGGGATCAGTAAAGATGGGTTATATTATTGCAGCAGTCTTAGACATACCAAGAGTAGCAGAGAGATGCAGGATGATTGGGATCAGGAAAGATGGGTTATATTATTGCAGCAGTCTTTAGACATACCAAGAGTAGCAGAGAGATGCAGGATGATTGGGATCAGTAAAGATGGGTTATATTATTGCTGCAGTCTTTAGACATACCAAGAGTAGCAGAGAGATGCAGGATGATTGGGATCAGGAAAGATGGGTTATATTATTGCAGCAGTCTTTAGACATACTGAAGATGAAGCAGAGCGATTGTCAAACATAGTAATAATGAAGAAGCATAGTAATAATAATAATGAAGCATCTGTAGCAGGAGTACTGTCTGACATATTTCTGTAGTCAGTTATCCTTAAAGAACATCCTTATAGAGACTGACCAAGGTGAATGAGAAAGGTGAATTGGAGAATGAAATTTCCATCTCCAAAAAGCTTATCGGCAGAGAGAAGCATGAAGTGCTCTAAATTCCCGTAGTCTGCTGCGGACTTTGATCTTGATAAAACACAGTGGACCTACACCAGCAGATGACATGGCTCCCCAAACCATCATTGCAGACGAGCTGAAGACTGCTATTAAAGCAACCTGGGCTTCCATAACACCTCAGCAGTGCCACAGGCTGACCGCCTCCATGCCACGCCGCATTGATTTAGTAATTGATGCAAAAGGAGCCTCAACCAAGTATTGAGTGCATTTACTGAATATATACATTTCAGTAGGCCAACATTTCGGATTTTACAATCCATGTGGGATGTTTCGGTCCAACATGTGGACCTTTTTCATCTGTCTTTCTACTATCTATCTATCTATCTATCTATCTATCTATCTATCTATCTATCTATCTATCTATCTATCTATCTATCTCTTCTATTATGTATTATCTACCATATATCTATCCATCTAAAAAGCAAAAAAATAAGAGCAGCACAAGAAATTACAAGTAGGGTACAGAGACCCCCAGGTCCCCAAACCTTATATGCAATCCAAAAATCTGAGGCAGCATACATTCAAAGTGAAAAAGGAGCTTCTGTTTAATAGCCCATCATGGCGACGTTTCGGTTCAAAAGTGAGCACCTACCTATTATCTATCGATTAAATATATATCATTCTAAATGAATTGCTATATATTTTTAGATTTCATATACATTATACATTATTTTTATATTTTTTATATACCATATATTATTTTATATACTGTATATTTATTTTATAATCTACGATATATATATTTTATGTTCTTTATAAAGTTACTTTATATATATTATGCAGTTTTGTTATTTCATGTGTGTATATACATACATACATAGTGCATACCGTATTTTTCGGACTATAAGACGCACCCCAAATTTTCAGAAGAAAAATAGGGGAAAAAAAATAATGCGTCAAATGGAGGTCCGTCTTACAGTCCGAATTCAGGTTACCAGCGAAGGGATCAGCACAGGTAGAGGAGTGGTCACTGGGGTCGTTTGGTCCAGGCTGGTGCGGTGGTGGTGCTCTGTGTTGCATGGGTGCTCTGTTGGGTGCTCTGTGTCCGTGGGGTGGTTGTGCTCTGTGGGGTGGTTGTGAACTGTCCATGGGGTGGCTGTGCTCTGTCTGTGGGGTGGCTGTGCTCTGTCTGTGGGGTGGCTGTGCTCTGTGGGGTGGTTGTGCTCTGTCCGTGGGGTCGCAATATACTTTCAAATCCTGGTCCCAATGCAGCCTCCCTGTGCTCTGTGGTGTCCGGGCTCTGTGATGTGGTGGCAGCGGGCCTCTGTACTGCGTGGGGGGCTCCGTGCTGCGTGGGGGGCTCCGTGCTGCTTGTGGGGCTCCGTGCTGCGTAGGGGGCTCCGCCAGTATTTCGTCATAGCTTGAAAGCCCTCCGCAGCTCTGTTGCGGAGACGCGGAGGTTGCCGAGACGCGGAGCAAAGATGGCCGCCAGGGGCCTCCAGAAAGATGGCGGCGCATACTGAAATTCAAATCTCTGCAACGAGATCTCGTCTCCCACATCACAGAGCCCGGACACCACCGCACCACAGAGCATCGGGACCGCCGCCGCCACCGGATTTTTAGGTATGCTGCGACCATAAGACGCACCCCCATTTTCCCCCAAAATTTTGGGGGAAAAAAGTGCGTCTTATGGTCCGAAAAATACAGTATACAGTTAGGTCCATAAATATTTGGACAGAGACAACATTTATCTAATTTTGGTTCTAGACATTACCACAATGAATTTGAAACAAAACAAATCAGATGCAGTTGAAGTTCAGACTTTCAGCTTTCATTTGAGGGTATCCACCAGGGGCGAACTATCGTGGAAGCAGGGGAAGCAGCTGCCATAGGGCCCGGGCTAGCAGGGGGCCCGTCCCTGCTGCAGCTGTCTCCCCTGCGGCTGTGTTCCGCCGCCCATGGCCTGAGAGTCGGCGGTTCCCTGTGCTGGCTGTCATGCTGACAGCCGGCGCAGAGAAGCTGCTGCGTGCCGTCTCCCAGGAATCAATTGCACTGGTGTCTATACAGACGCCAGTACAATTGAAGCTCTGACCGCCGGGTCAGAGCGACGTCTGCAGCGTGATCATGTCATGTGATCACGCTGCTGACGTCACTCGTCGGCGGCGCCCAGAAGGGTGAAGACTGGTGGTGAGTGTGCTCCACTGTGGAGCTGAAGATACCACCGAAGATTAACGGGGGCACATACTGTGTGAGTGATAACTCTGCATTCTTGGCTGCATTACTACTTGAGGGGCACATTACTACTGATGGGAGAATAAGAGGGCTTATTACTAGTTATGGGGGCATAATGTGCCTGCATTAATAGTTATGCGGGACATGGTTACTAGTAATGGTAGCATAAGGGGGCTGCATTGCTACCAGTCCATTATATTATATTGTGTTTCCATAATGTCTGCTTTAAATACAGCTCTGATTTGGGCAAAAAGCTGGCCGTTATGAGACTGAAGAGTATTTTTTGGGCCTAGAGAATTGCTGTGATTTGCTCCGCCCACTGCTATTGGCTCCGCCCACTATCAGAACCCCGCCCCCCCGCCGCCCGTTTGGGAGAGGGGGCCCCGTTCAAAATTTTGCTGTGGGGCCCCGCCATTTCTAGTTACGCCACTGGTATCCACATTAAAATTGGATGAAGGGTTTAGGAGTTTCAGCTCCTTAACATGTGCCACCCTGTGTAATGTATGTAGTACAGTTCATATAGCGTCTTGTGCTTGGGTGCGATGAAAACACAGGAGTCACAGGTTTGATATAGAAAAGTCCTGTATTACTTCATACAAGTTAGCAGAAATAGTCACACAGTTTGCAGACACAGAAACAGGAGACACAGCAGGCCAGAGTAATCAAGCTCAGCAATCACTCTCCAATACAGATTCAGGATCTTCTTCTCTGTTACCGTAAGTCCATGCAAACGTGGGTCTTTCAAAGAGCAGGGTTCAGAGTCCACAAGTGCTTCAGAGTTCCTCAGTAGGAATAGCTGGAGTACAAGGTCCAAGGCTTACAGGAGTCAAGTCACAGGTTCACTGCAGGCTAGATTCTGAAGCACTGATTGCTCAGCTGTGGCTGCTTAAGAAGCAAAGGAGAGAATCAGGGCGGGAACATGCAAGCTGGAAACTCCATTTTGACTGAGGGCAAGATAGCTGCAGCAAGACAGAAAGTAAAATGGCTGACGAACAAACTGAGTTTCAGGAATATATACATAGAACCTTACATTACTCCCCCCTTAAGGACAACCTCCGGATGACCTCAGACCAGGCTTGTGTGGGTACCTCTGATGAAACTGACGGAGCAAGCGAGGAGCATTAACGTTATTGACCGGTTCCCATGAGTTGTCCTCCACTGGGTAGCCCTGCCATTTAATCAGATATTGTAACTGATTTCTATACAACCTGGAATCTAAAATCCTTTCCACCACAAATTCTTCCTGACCATCGACTAGCACTGGGTCAGGGCAAGGAGAGGAACGTCCAGGAAACGTATTGGGTGTCGCAGCCTTTAGTAGGGATACATGAAAGACAGGGTGGATTCTCATAGTTCTGGGCAGTTGAAGACGACAAGCAACGGCACTTATAATTTTACTGATTTTATAGGGTCCAATGTACTTATGTCCCAACTTAGACGATAGGAATCCTTAACTTAAGATTTCTGGTTGACAGCCAGACCAAGTCTCCTACCTTGAAAGCTGGTGCAGGTTTACGAAATTTATCTGCTGCTTTCTTGTACCTTTCTTGAGCCGATTCCAGATTTTCCTTTAGAAGATCCATATTCTTCTGTAAAGACGTGATTCTTTCAGCCACTGCTGGTAAAGGCGTTTCTATGGGAAATCGTGGTAGAATGTTAGGATGATAACCTAGATTAGAGTAAAAAGGAGACTGTTTAGTGGAGGCACTCTGAGAGTTGTTATACGAGAACTCAGCTAATGGAAGTAGATCCACCCAATCATCCTGTAGGTGGCAGATAAAGCAGCGGAGATACTGCTCCAGGGTTTGATTGGTTCGTTCGGTCTGTCCATTAGTCTGGGGATGAAAAGCAGAAGAAAGGTTTACTTTAATGTCCAATGCTGCACAGAAATTTTGCCAAAACCTAGAAGTGAATTGCACCCCTCGATCCGAAATAACCTCATCCGGTACTCCATGTAAGCGAAACACATCTTTAATCATCAAATCTGATGTCTGTTTTGCAGTGGGTAAGCCGACACAAGGGATAAAATGAGCTGCCTTTGTTAGACGGTCAACCACCACTAGAATGGTGTTCTTCCCCTGAGAGGTTGGTAACTCCACAATGAAGTCCATAGAAATGGATCCCCACGGGCGGGACGGGGTGGGAAGAGGCTGTAACAGACCAGTTGGTGAGGAGCGAGGTGTTTTGCATCTTGCACAGACCTCACATGAAGTGACATAATTCAAAACATCCTTCCTGCAAGTGGGCCACCAAAAGAAACGAGAAAGAAATTCCTGTGTCTTTAGAATTCCTCTATGCCCAGCTATCTTGGAATCGTGAATGAGTTGCAATACTCTTAATCTGACTGTTTCAGGAATATACAGACGTTGTCCCTGAATCCACACACCATTCTTAAAGACAAGACTTACGTCCCTTCGGGGTTGTGCCAAAAAGGAATCCGCATGGTATGCTTCCTTGATGTCCTTAAGTAGGTCTTGATTATGAATTACTCCTAGGAATCTAGAGTCAGGAAGAATAGTCTTAGGAGGAGTAATTGGACGTGTCTCTGCTGAGTAAATCCTAGAGAGTGCATCAGCCTTTCCATTGCGCGATCCTGGTCTATAAGAGATGATAAAATTAAATTGGTTTAAGAAAAGATTCCAGCGAGCCTGGCGAGGAGTCAGGCACTTAGCCGACCTGATAAACTCAAGGTTACGATGGTCTGTCAGGACGACTATTTGCTGTGCAGCTCCCTGAAGAAGGTGTCTCCATTCTTTGAAGGCGGCAATAATGGCCAACAACTCTCTATTGCCCACATCGTAGTTCCTCTCAGCCGAAGACAACTGCTGGGAAAAGAAGGCACAGGGATGCAAGACATTCTTCTCACCTGTTCTCTGAGAGAGTATAGCTCCAACGGCACAGTCTGAAGCATCCACCTCTATTATGAAGGCAAGCTCGGGGTTGGGATGTACTAGGATAGGTGCAGTGGTAAATTTATCTTTTAGACGGGAAAATGCTTCCTGGGCTTGGGGAGTCCAGGGAAAACCTAGACTCTTTCCGGGTAAGTTGAGTGATAGGTGACACTACCTCAGAGAAATTTCTAATGAAACGTCTATAGAAGTTGGCAAACCCGATGAAGCGCTGTACCTCCTTCACATTTCTAGGACTTGGCCAATCCTTGATGGCTTGGGTTTTGCTTCCATCCATACTAATTCCTTGTGTAGACAGTACATACCCCAGAAATTGAATTTCGGTCCTATGGAATTCACACTTTTCAAGTTTGATGTAAAGATGATTTTGTCTTAGACGTTCCAAGACCATTCTCACATGTCCATGATGTTCCTCTGTGGAGTTAGAAAAAATTAGAATATCATCCAAATAAATTACCACGAATGTATCTAGGAGATCCCTGAAGATGTCATTCACCAAGTGTTGGAAAGTGGCTGGGGCGGTACTCAGACCAAAAAGCATAACTAGATATTCAAAGTGTCCATAGCGTGACCTGAATGCAGTCTTCCATTCATCCCCAGGTCTAATACGGACTAAGTTATAGGCCACACGAAGATCTAGTTTAGAAAAAATTTTGGCATGTCGCACTCTCTCCAATAACTCAGGGATTAAAGGCAATGGATAACGGTTTCTAATAGTAACCTTATTGAGTTCCCTATAGTCTACGCATGGTCTCAGAGATCCATCTTTCTTCTTTACAAAGAAGATGGGTGCACCTGCAGGAGATGAAGAGGGGCGTATGAAGCCCTTGGCTAGATTTTCATCTATCGTAATCCTTTAAAGCCTTTAGCTCGGGCCCCGCCAGGGGGTAGATCTTACCAAAAGGTATCTCTGCTCCAGGCAATAATTCAATTGGACAATCATATGGACGGTGAGGAGGAAGCTGGTCAGCGTTCTTCTTGTCACATAAATCCACATAGTCCTGGTATACAGCTGGTAGTTCAGGGACTGACATGATTCCTTTAGGAACAGAGCAAGCTGAAACTTTTGGACTCATCTGTTTCTCTGGAAAGTGTAATTCCTTGGTCTCCCAGTTAATGGTAGGATTCTGAGCCTGCAGCCATGGTAGCCCTAGAATAATGGGAAAGTGGGGAGAAGAGATAAGCATAAAGGACAGTTTCTCTTGATGATCTTTACCCATAACAGAACCCTCAAAGGCTCTGTTTCCTGATCCACTGGTCCAGAGGTCAGCAGGGAGCCATCCACAGTTTCCATCTGTACTGGAGTAGCCTTCTTCACTGAACGTATTCCCTGTTTCAGAGCAAAGGAGACATCCATAAAATTTCCACTTGCCCCTGAGTCGATCATAGCAGAGCTAGACACCCAAGCTGAGTCAACCCAGAGTTTGATGGAAAGAAAGCAATGAGAATTGTTTTTCTTACAACTCAGCTGGGACACCGCTGAGGAAACTTGAAAAATGGCAGCGTTTACACAGTCAACGTCCTCAGAGGTAACGGAGTTTAAGTCCGAGAAATCAAGATCTGTTGCTGCAGATCTCTCTGGAGCCTGAGGCTCGGACCTGACAGATCCCCTCTCGCAACACTCACAATGAATGAGTGCTGCAGTAGTCTTACGAGAACGGCTGGGGCAGTTTATAATGAAGTGCCCTGACTTACCACAATAGAAACATAGATTCTCCTTAAAACGATGTTCCTTGCGTGCATCACTAACCCTGTCGTTGTAAAGAGTCTACCTGCATGGGTTCAGGTTCAGGTTCCCATGTAATCCTACTCAAAGGTTCCTTAGCTGGAGAGGAAGGTAGGAAAAGGTTAGTACGATTGCTTTCGAACCATCTCTCTTGCCTGCGTTCAGTCAGACGAGTATCAATACGGATGCAGTAGTTAATAAAGTCACCTAACGCAGTGGGAGGGTCGGCACGAGCAAGTTCATCCTTAATCAGTGGAGATAACCCCTTTCGAAAAATAGATTTTTTAGCAGAACTGTCCCAGGTGGTATCAAGGGCCCATCTCCTGAAATCCAAGGCATATTCAGCTACCGAGTGCTTACCTTGGCGCAAAGCTAACATGGCTGCTTCAGCTGTTGCACCTCGATTGGGGTCATCAAACACCTGCCCCATGGCTGAAATAAAATCATCAAGGTGATTCAAACAATCATCCTGTCACGCGGTCTTATGATATGTGTACGATGTCAGTAAACTATTCTTAAAAGAACAACACTCTATACAACATATAGATTAGCAACATCAGCATGTAAATATAGAATAGATTTACCTGACACGATATCCGTTGAACTCAGGGTTAATCTTGAGGACTTGATACACTGTCACAGGAAAGAGGAGGACCGGGGGTCTAACCTGACCCTAAACTGGGGTCCTAACTAATCCCTCACCTTGGAGGTACTGATAATGGTTCAGAGGTCCAAGTCTCCAGCCTAACCCTGTCTCCTATCAGTCCCTGAACCCTGTAATCAGTCCTAAGAAGGATTCTGATTACCACCAAAGGGATATGGGCTGATCTCTGCTAAATACACAGATCAGACATATAAGACAGACTGGAGAAAACACAGACTTGCATACACACTCAAACACAGAAGGAACATAAATGATCTGGGATATTAAACTCTAAGCAAGGTGAGCTTAAAACAACTAAGGAGCTCTTTAACTTAAGTCTATACAGATACAATCCTATCTGTGGTCTGCATGAAGAATTTCACTGGCAACTCCCAACACAGACAACCAGAGATTTAAAGGAAACCAATCAACAAATAATTAATTGCAGCCGGGAGAAAACTGCACCCAGTCCCAGAACTGAGCACAGACAGAATTAACTCCCTAACTGCCAAACACAAAGAAACAGCAACTCAGCTGTGAGAAGTCAGAATGTGCAACCGCGACGATCTTCGTGGCGATGCACACATGACAGTACCCCCCCTTCTACGAGGGGCCTCCGGACCCTCAGGGCCAGGTTTGCCCGGGTGAGTTCTGTGGAAGGTCCGCACCAAACGATCTGCGTTAATGTCAGACGCAGGAACCCACGTCCTCTCCTCTGGACCATACCCCTTCCAATGCACCAAGTACTGAAGGGACCGGCGATTCAGACGTCAGTCAATGATCTTTGACACTTGAAACTCCAAGTTACCATTGACCACCACTGGAGGAGGAGGTAGAGGTGATGGTATGACTGGTGCCACGTACCTCTTAAGTAATGACTTGTGGAACACATTATGAATTTTAAACGTAGGAGGGAGGTCCAGACGAAATGCCACAGGATTAATTATGGAACTGATCCTGTACGGCCCGATGAATCTGGGGCCCAGCTTCCAGGAGGGAACTTTAAGTTTTATATTCCTGGTAGACAACCATACCAGATCGTTCACATTAAGATCTGGACCAGAAACTCTCCTCCTATCAGCCATACGTTTATAACGGTTCCCCATAGCACTCAGATTATTCAATACACCTCTCCACACTGAAGCAAGTGACGACGAGAAACGCTCCTCCTCAGGAACCCCAGAAGGGCCCCCCCCATTGAATGTACAAAACTGGGGATGAAAACCATATGCCCCAAAAAACGGGGACTTACCAGTGGACTCGCTCCGCCTGTTGTTAAGAGCGAACTCTGCCAGAGGCAAGAAAGAAGACCAGTCCTCCTGGTTCTCTGAGACAAAACACCGAAGATAAGTCTCTAGGCTTTGATTCAGATGCTCTGTCTGACCATTGGTCTGCGGATGAAAAGCCGAGGAAAATGACAATTGCATCCCCCGACGTAAACAAAATGCCCTCCAAAACTTGGACACAAACTGAGACCCCCTATCTGACACCACATCAGAAGGCAACCCATGAAGTCTCACAATCTCCCCAATGAACACCTGCGCCAGAGTTTTAGCATTAGGGAGGGCAGGAAGAGCAATGAAATGTGCCATCTTACTGAACCTGTCAACAACCACCAGTATGACAGTCTTCCCTGACGACTGAGGAAGGTCCGTGATGAAGTCCATAGACAAATGAGTCCATGGACGCTCCGGAAGTTTCAAGGGTAAGAGGGTCCCAGACGGACGGGTATGAGGGGTCTTAGAGCGAGCACAAACCCCACAGGACGCGACAAAAGTTAAAACATCTTTATTAACGTTAGGCCACCAAAACCGGCGAGAAAGGAGATCTAAAGTAGCCTTACTCCCTGGATGTCCTGCTAAAGCAGAATTATGATGTGCCTCAATAACCTTTTGTCTCAACTGATTTGGGACAAACAGTCTCCCTGGAGGTCCTGCAGGGGCGTCCCCCTGAGCCTCTAACACCTCCTCCTCAAGCTCAGAACATACAGCCGACAATACCACCCCCTCCTGAAGGATAGGAATCGGGTCATCCATTTTCCCGGCCCCTGGGAAACTGCGAGACAAGGCATCCGCCTTAACATTCTTAGATCCAGGGCGATAAGTGACAACAAAATTAAACCTGGTAAAAAACAACGACCATCGAGCTTGTCTGGAATTCAGACGCTTAGCAGATTCCAAATACAGCAGGTTCTTGTGATCAGTAATGACGGTGACCGGGTGGACTGCCCCCTCCAAAAAGTGACGCCATTCTTCAAAAGCCAACTTAATGGCCAAAAGTTCCCTATTGCCGATATCATAATTCCTTTCGGCGGACGACAATTTTTTAGAAAAGAAAGCGCACGGATGCCATTTACCAGGGGACGGACCCTGGGACAATATTGCACCCACCCCTACGTCAGACGCGTCCACCTCCACAACGAACGGCTGTGATGCATCTGGTTGGATGAGAACGGGTGCCGAAGCAAAACATTTTTTCAAAGAGGAAAAAGCTTGGCAAGCTTTGTCCGACCATTTAGAAAAATCCGTCCCTTTTCTTGTCATGTCAGTGAGAGGTTTGACAACAGATGAGAAATTACAAATAAATTTCCGGTAGTAGTTAGCAAACCCCAGAAAACGCTGCAGAGCCTTAAGATCCTCTGGCTGATCCCATTCAAGCACTGCTCTCACCTTTTCAGGGTCCATACGGAAACCGGAGGCTGACACCAAGAAACCCAAAAACTGAAGTTCCTGTACGGCGAATACACACTTTTCCAGTTTGGCGTATAGTTTATTGTCTCGCAAGATCTGCAACACCTGTCTCACATGCTCCTGGTGAGACACAAGATCTGGTGAGTAAATTAAAATGTCATCCAAATATACGACCACAAACAGCCCCACCAGATGACGAAAAATGTCATTAACAAAATGTTGGAATACTGCTGGTGCAGTAGTCAGACCAAAAGGCATGACAAGGTTCTCATAATGTCCCTCCGGCGTGTTAAACGCCGTTTTCCACTCATCCCCCTCTTTTATCCTAATCAGATTATACGCCCCCCTGAGATCCAATTTAGAGAACCATTTGGCGCCAACAATTTGATTGAAGAGATCAGGAATCAGAGGGAGTGGATACGGATCTCGAACAGTAATCCGATTAAGTTCGCGGAAATCCAAGCAAGGGCGTAGGCCTCCATCTTTTTTCTTCACAAAGAAGAACCCCGCGGCCACTGGGGAAGATGAAGGTCTAATATGCCCTTTGGCCAGACTTTCCGAAATATAATCTTTCATAGCCTGCCTCTCAGGACCAGAAAGGTTATATAACCTAGCTTTAGGTAACTTAGCATCAGGAAGTAAATTAATAGAGCAGTCATACACGCGATGAGGAGGCAACTCCTGACACCCCTCCTCAGAGAACACATCCCCAAAGTCCTCCAAAAAAGGAGGCAAAGTACTAGGCACGACCGCACTGATGACTGTGTTCATGCAGTTACTTTTGCAAAACTCCCCCATTGGCTTATATCTCTGGACTGCCAATTAATCACAGGGTTATGTTTAACCAACCAAGGAAGTCCCAACACAATAGGAGTAGGTAGACCCTCCAACACATAACAAGATAATAGTTCCCTATGTATTGCCCCTACCCGAAGGTCAATGTTATGAACCTCATGAACAAAGCTACCTTGGCCGAGAGGCCTGGCGTCAATGGAGAATATAGGGATCGGTTTGACCAATACACTCAGATGCATACCTTGAGCCTGAGCAAACTGAGCGTCAACCAGATTAGCCCCGGACCCACTATCAAGAAGAACAGAAAATCTCTCACTCTCGTACCAACCACCACCTCCACTGGTACAAGGAACTGAGAAGAACTAGCGGACGAAATACATACTCCCAGGTTGTCGTCCACCACACAACCTGGGATTAACAGTTTTCCGGCGACTTTTTGCTCAACAAGGCACGTAATGGACATCCCCCAACAAAATGTCCCTCTTTCCCGCAGAAGAAACACCTTCTAGTCCTGCGGCGTACCGCCAATCCCCTCCTACGAAATGATGTCCCTCCCAACTGCATAGGCTCCTCCGAACAGACAAGGGGAACCTCAACATAAGGGACTTTAGTAGTAGGTGGAGTAACAGGGGGCGGAGTTACTCGCACCTCTCCCGGAGCCGTCTATCAGTACGGATAGCTAGGGCCATAACAGCCTCCAGTGATGGAGGAGAATCATACTGAGCCAAAACGTCCTTTAATTTGTCAGAAAGCCCATGACAAAACTGGCTCCTAAGAGCTGGGTCATTCCACTGAGTATCTGTGGCCCATCTACGGAACTCAGAAGCAAATTCCTCCGCCGGACGATCTCCCTGCTGTATCTTACGTAATTTTGTCTCAGCAAGAGAGACCCGATCTGGGTCATCATATACCAAACCCAGGGCAGTAAAAAATCGATCTACTGACTGTAGAGCCGGGGATCCCGGAGGAAGGGAGAAGGCCCAGGATTGAGGGTCCCCTTGTAGGAGCGAGATAACAATTCCACTCTCTGCTCTTCACTCCCTGATGATCGAGGCCGAAGCCGAAAATACAATTTACATGCTTCCCTGAAGGTAAAAAATTTGTCTCGCCCACCAGTGAACCTGTCCGGGAGAGCTACTTTAGGTTCAAATCTGGTTTGCTCCGAGGGAGACAAAACTTTGGACTTAAAGTCCGTCAGCTCCATGGATAATCCCTGCAACTGCAGAGCCAGCTGGGCTACTGGATCCATGGCAACTGGGAATAATTTTATAGGCCAGTGAAAATGTCACGCGGTCTTATGATATGTGTACGATGTCAGTAAACTATTCTTAAAAGAACAACACTCTATACAACATATAGATTAGCAACATCAGCATGTAAATATAGAATAGATTTACCTGACACGATATCCGTTGAACTCAGGGTTAATCTTGAGGACTTGATACACTGTCACAGGAAAGAGGAGGACCGGGGGTCTAACCTGACCCTAAACTGGGGTCCTAACTAATCCCTCACCTTGGAGGTACTGATAATGGTTCAGAGGTCCAAGTCTCCAGCCTAACCCTGTCTCCTATCAGTCCCTGAACCCTGTAATCAGTCCTAAGAAGGATTCTGATTACCACCAAAGGGATATGGGCTGATCTCTGCTAAATACACAGATCAGACATATAAGACAGACTGGAGAAAACACAGACTTGCATACACACTCAAACACAGAAGGAACATAAATGATCTGGGATATTAAACTCTAAGCAAGGTGAGCTTAAAACAACTAAGGAGCTCTTTAACTTAAGTCTATACAGATACAATCCTATCTGTGGTCTGCATGAAGAATTTCACTGGCAACTCCCAACACAGACAACCAGAGATTTAAAGGAAACCAATCAACAAATAATTAATTGCAGCCGGGAGAAAACTGCACCCAGTCCCAGAACTGAGCACAGACAGAATTAACTCCCTAACTGCCAAACACAAAGAAACAGCAACTCAGCTGTGAGAAGTCAGAATGTGCAACCGCGACGATCTTCGTGGCGATGCACACATGACACATCCTCAGTCTCAATCAGAGGGTTTGCCCACATTAAAGCCTTGTTGGTAAGCAACATAATTATAGTAAGCACCTTAGATCGTTCAGTGGGAAATTGTGAAGCATGTGCAGAAAAAAAAAGATTGCATTGATTAATAAATCCCCTGAATTTCTCACGTTCACCGCCAAAACGAAAAGGGGGCAACTTGGGAATCCCAGCACTCGGGGCTACGGCAGGAGCCTGGACTCGCCCCTCTAGAACCTCAATCCTGGCTCGCAAATCCTGGGTAGTCTGTCCAACCACTTGCAAATTGTGATTATTGAGGTCCTGTAGATTTGTAAAACGGGTCTTTATATTCTGCAAATCTGCAAGGATATTATCAGTCACTCCACAAAGTTCCTTTATGCGGGCCTCCATTTTCCAGATCTTTTAAGACAGGATTACTGGAAGAAGAGGAGAGAAAAAAAACAATAGTGTTCACCTGTGGCAACACTGCAGAGAGAAAAAAAAATTAAGGGAACTGCTCACCTGGAATGGTTGTGAGAAGTCACAACCACTATCATCACAGAAAGTTTCAACCAGACATCTGATATCCAGAGTTACAGCAGACCAAAAAAGAGAAAAGAAAGGAAAAAAAAAAAAAAACAATAGTGTTTACCTGTGGTAACACTGCAAAAAGAAAAAACTTAAGGGAATTGCTCACCTGGAATGGTTGTGAGAAGTCACAACCACTGTCATCACAGAAAGTACAACCGGACGTCTGATATCCACAGTACAGCAGACACAGCCTTCCAGACCCAGCAGACACTAACGTTTTGGCTTCAGAATCTTGTAATGTATGTAGTACAGTTCATATAGCGTCTTGTGCTTGGGTGCGATGAAAACACAGGAGTCACAGGTTTGATATAGAAAAGTCCTGTATTACTTCATACAAGTTAGCAGAAATAGTCACACAGTTTGCAGACACAGAAACAGGAGACACAGCAGGCCAGAGTAATCCAAGCTCAGCAATCACTCTCCAATACAGATTCAGGATCTTCTTCTCTGTTACCGTAAGTCCATGCAAACGTGGGTCTTTCAAAGAGCAGGGTTCAGAGTCCACAAGTGCTTCAGAGTTCCTCAGTAGGAATAGCTGGACTACAAGGTCCAAGGCTTACAGGAGTCAAGTCACAGGTTCACTGCAGGCTAGATTCTGAAGCACTGATTGCTCAGCTGTGGCTGCTTAAGAAGCAAAGGAGAGAATCAGGGCGGGAACATGCAAGCTGGAAACTCCATTTTGACTGAGGGCAAGATAGCTGCAGCAAGACAGAAAGTAAAATGGCTGACGAACAAACTGAGTTTCAGGAATATATACATAGAACCTTACACCCTGTTTTTAAAGGGACCAAAAGTAATTGGACAAATGACTCCAAGGCTATTTCATGGACAGGTGTGGGCAATCCCTTTGTTATGTCATTCTCAATTAAGCAGATGAAAGGGCCGGAGTTGATTTGAGGTGTGGTGTTTGCATTTGGAAGGTTTTGCTGTGAAGGAAACATGTGGTCACAGGAGCTCTCCATGCAGGTGAAACAAGCCATCCTTAAGCTGCAAGAACAGAAAAAAAACCATCCAAGAAATTGCTACAACATTAGAAGTGGCAAAATCTACAATTTGGTACATCCTGAGAAAGAAAGAAAGCACTGGTGAACTCATCAATCCAAAAAGAACTGGGAGCCACGGAAGACAACAGTGGTGGATGATCGCCGCATACTTTCTTTGGTGAAGAAGAACCCGTTCACAACATCAACTGAAGTCCAGAACACTCTCAGTGAAGTAGGTGAATCTGTCTCTAAGTCAACAGTAAAGAGAAGACTCCATGAAAGTAAATACAAAGGGTTCACATCTAGATGCAAACCATTCATTAATTCCAAAAATAGACAGGCCAGAGTTAAATTTGCTGAAAAACACCTCCAGAAGCCAGCTCAGTTCTGGAAAAGTATTCTATGGACAGATGAGACAAAGATCAACCTGTACCAGAATGATGGGAAGCCAAAAGTTTGGAGAAGAAAGGGAACGGCACATGATCCAAGGCACACCACATCCTCTGTAAAACATGGTGGAGGCAACGTGATGGCATGGCCATGCATGGCTTTCAATGGCACTGGGTCACTTGTGTTTATTGATGACATAACAGCAGACAAGAGTAGCCGGATGAATTCTGAAGTGTACCGGGATATACTTTCAGCCCAGATTCAGCCAAATGCTGCAAACTTGATTGGACGGCGCTTCATAGTACAGATGGATAATGACCCCAAGCATACAGCCAAAGCTACACAGGAGTTCATGAGTGCAAAAAAGTGGAACATTCTTCAATGGCCAAGTCAATCACCAGATCTTAACCCAATTGAGCATGCATTTCACTTGCTCAAATCCAGACTTAAGAGGGAAAGACCCACAAACAAGCAAGACCTGAAGGCTGCGGCTGTAAAGGCCTGGCAAAGCATTAAGAAGGAGGAAACCCAGCGTTTGGTGATGTCCATGGGTTCCAGACTTAAGGCAGTGATTGCCTCCAAAGGATTCGCCACAAAATTTTGAAAATAAAAATATTTTGTTTGGGTTATGTTTATTTGTCCAATTACTTTTGACCTCCTAAAATGTGGAGTGTTTGTAAAGAAATGTGTACAATTCCTACATTTTCTAACACATATTTTTGTTCAACTCTTCAAATTAAACGTTACAATCTGCACTTGAATTCTGTTGTAGAGGTTTCATTTCAAATCCAATGTGGTGGCATGCAGAGCCCAACTCCGAAAATTGTGTCACTGTCCAAATATTTCTGGCCCTGACTGTATATCTGCATGTATATGTTTATATGTTATATGCATTACTGTTTTTGGATTTCATATACATTACATAAAATAATATATATATAATATCTATGTACAGTACGGACCAAAAGTTTGGACACACCTTCTCATTTAAAGATTTTTCTGTATTTTCATGACTGAAAAATGTACATTCACACTGAAGGCATCAAAACTATGAATTAACACATGTGGAATTATATACTTAACAAAAAAGTGTGTAACAACTGAAATTATGTCTTATATTCTAGGTTCTTCAAAGTAGCCACCTTTTGTTTTGATTACTGCTTTGCACACTCTTGGCGCTCTCTTGAAGAGCTTCAAGAGGTAGTCACCGGAAATGGTTTTCACTTCACAGGTGTGCCCTGTCAGGTTTAATAAGTGGGATTTCTGGCCTTATAAATGGGGTTGGGACCATCAGTTGTGTTTTGCAGAAGTCTGGTGGATACACAGCTGATAGTCCTACTGAACAGACTGTTAGAATTTGTATTATGCCAAGAAAAAAGCAGAAAAGTAAAGAAAAAGGCGTGGCCATCATTACTTTAAGAAATGAAGGTAAGTCAGTCCGAAAAATTGGGAAAACTTTGAAAGTGTCCCCAAGTGCCGCTGCAAAAACCATCAAGCGCTGCAAAGAAACTGGCACACATGAGGACCGCCCCAGGAAAGGAAGACCACGAGTCACCTCTGCTTCTGAGGATAAGTTTATCCGAGTCACCAGCCTCAGAAATCGCAGGTTTACAGCAGCTCAGATTAAAGTCCAGGTCAATGCCACACAGAGTTCTAGCAGCAGACACATCTCTACAACAACTGTTAAGAGGAGTCTTTGTGCAGCAGGTCTTCATGGTAAAATAGCTGCTAGGAAACCACTGCTAAAGACTGGCAACAAGCTGAAGAAACTTGTTTAGGCTAAAGAACACAAGGAATGGACATTAGACCAGTGGAAATCTGTGCTTTGGTCTGATGAGTCTAAATTTGAGATCTTTGGTTCCAACTACCGTGTCTTTGTGCGACGCAGAAAAGTTGAATGGATGGACTCTACATGCCTGGTTCCCACCGTGAAGCATGGAGGAGGAGGTGTGATGGTGTGGGTGTGCTTTGCTGGTGACACTGTTGGGGATTTATTCAAAATTGAAGGCATACTGAAGCAGCATGGCTACCACAGCATCTTGCAGCAGCATGCTATTCCATCCGGTTTGCGTTTAGTTGGACCATCATTTATTTTTCAGCAGGGCAATGACCCCAAACACACCTCCAGGCTGTGTAAGGGCTATTTGACCAAGAAGGAGAGTGATGGGGTGCTATGCCAGATGACCTGGCCTCCACAGTCACCAGACCTGAACCCAATCGAGATGGTTTGGGGGAGCTGGACCGCAGAGTGAAAGCAAAAGGGCCTAGTGCTAAGCATCTCTGGGAACTCCTTCAAGATTGTTGGAAGACCATTTCCGATGACTACCTCTTGAAGCTCATCAAGAGAATGCCAAGAGTGTGCAAAGCAGTCATCAAAGCAAAAGGTGGCTACTTTGAAGAATCTAGAATATTAGACATATTTTCAGTTGTTTCACGCTTTTTTGTAAAGTGTAATGTATAATTCCACATGTGTTAATTCATAGTTTTGATGCCTTCAGTGTGAATGTACAATTTTCATAGTCATGAAAATACAGAAAAATCTTTAAATGAGAAGTTGTGTCCAAACTTTTGGTCTGTACTGTATAGTATATAAAATATATATGTATAAGTTTATATATGGTATATTTATATATATATATATATATATATATATATATATTTACATTTTTTTATGTAGTATATTTTTTATATTTTATGTTATTTTAAAAACTCATCATGCATATATCTGTTATTTTATATATAATCTATAATTTTCTTATTTTTGCATAATATTTTTTATATTACTGTGTATATACATTATTATTTAATCTTATTTTTTATAGATTCTTCAATAATGTTGCTTTAAATTATATTAATTCCAAATGTATGGAATATTTTAAAACATAATAGGATAGAGTGATATTAGTTACAGTCATGCCTGTATATACGATGTACCTGTAGTAAGTGACTAAATCTGAGCTGAAAAAGTAAGTTAATGTGTATGCAAAATGTAAATGCATATTAACACATGACCATTACACAGAGAAAAACAGACACAAAAAACAAATATCCTAAAATAAAAATGTTTATACCTGTACTGTAGTAATAGTATAGTGGTAGATATTCATGTCCCACTTTGTAATCTTGTAACCAGATGAGCATAAATCCTCTGCTCTTACTTAATCTATTCCCTGATCCTTATAATCCCAGGATCTCACATTTCTGAACTCCCTAATATACTGGTGAAATTAGATGAAGTCCTTTGTGCTTCAGAGCTGCATTAATTTTTAGAGCCACATTCATTTCATTGTCGATGTTTTGACCAAAAGTGGCTGTATCCCATAAGTAAGAAACAATTAAAACCTCTTATCTGATTCTCCAAGAAATAAATTTTCTCTGAATTTTGTTTTAGTTATTTTTAAAGAGTTATCCTACACCTCTTTTTAGATTGGGGTTTCCAAAGCTAAAGTAGTAGCAATCACGTTTTCTCCGTGCAGGTGACCATACCAGGGCAGCTGCAGGAGAAATGTACTATTAAGACCCCCATAAACATTAGACGAAAGTTGCCCGAACCCACCATTGTCAGGATCAGCAGTCTAATGTATTTGGGGGCTTCCTGACTCTCCTCCAACAGATGACATGGGGAGAGAGAAGGATCAGGCATGTTGGGTTTCCAACAGCTGTCCTATTGTTCTCCCTGTAAATCGGCCACAGCTACAAAACTTAGGTAAGATCGGCCAAGCTGAGGGCTCTTTTCTATAGAAGAGTCGAGAGAGTTGCTGAATGATCGAGGATGGAGGCCTATCTACCGGCTAGTTCTGAGACAACCTGTTCAACCTCCAGGGTATGGTAGACCTGTTCCTACCATTTTAAATCTTTAATAATATGGCCAAAATTTTAAAGCTCCTATTAGCAAGTAAAATGTGAAATTACTTCTAGGCTCTAAAGACATACAGTGCCTACAAGTAGTATTCAACCCCCTGCAGATTTAGCTGGTTTGATAAGATGCAAATAAGTTAGAGCCTTCAAACTGCAAACGAGAGTAGGATTTATTAACAGAAGCATAAATCTTACAAAACAAAAAGTTATGTTGCTCAGTTGAATTTTAATAAATTTTAAACATAAAAGTGTGGGTCAATTATTATACAACCCCTATGTTTAATATTTCGTGGAATAACCCTTGTTTGCAATTACAGCTAATAATCGTCTTTTATAAGACCTGATCAGGCCGGCACAGGTCTGTGGAGTTATCTTGGCCCACTCCTCCATGCAGATCTTCTCCAAGTTATCTAGGTTCTTTGGGTGTCTCATGTGGACTTTAATCTTGAGCTCCTTCCACAAGTTTTCAATTGGGTTATGGTCAGGAGACTGACTAGGCCACTCCAACACCTTGACTTTTTCCCTCTTGAACCAGGCCTTGGTTTTCTTGGCTGTGTGCTTTGGGTCGTTGTCTTGTTGGAAGATGAAATTACGACCCATCTTAAGATCCTTGATGGAGGAGCGGAGGTTCTTGGCCAAAATCTCCAGGTAGGCCGTGCTATCCATCCTCCCATGGATGCGGACCAGATGGCCAGGCCCCTTGGCTGAGAAACAGCCCCACAGCATGATGCTGCCACCACCATGCTTGACTGTAGGGATGGTATTCTTGGGGTCGTATGCAGTGCCATCCAGTCTCCAAATGTCACGTGTGTGGTTGGCACCAAAGATCTCGATCTTGGTCTCATCAGACCATAGAACCTTGAACCAGTCTGTCTCAGAGTCCTCCAAGTGATCATGAGCAAACTGTAGACGAGCCTGAGATGACGCTTTGAAAGTAAAGGTACCTTACGTGCTCGTCTGGAACGGAGACCATTGCGGTGGAGTACGTTACTTATGGTATTGACTGAAACCAATGTCCCCACTGCCATGAGATCTTCCCGGAGCTCCTTCCTTGTTGTCCTTGGGTTAGCCTTGACTCTTCGGACAAGCCTGGCCTCGGCACGGGAGGAAACTTTCAAAGGCTGTCCAGGCCGTGGAAGGCTAACAGTAGTTCCATAAGCCTTCCACTTACGGATGATGCTCCCAACAGTGGAGACAGGTAGGCCCAACTCCTTGGAAAGGGTTTTGTACCCCTTGCCAGCCTTGTGACCCTCCACGATCTTGTCTCTGATGGCCTTGGAATGCTCCTTTGTCTTTCCCATGTTGACCATGTATGAGTGCTGTTCACAAGTTTGGGGAGGGTCTTAAATAGTCAGAAAAGGCTGGCAAAAGAGATCATTAATCCACACATGTGAAGCTCATTATTCTTGGTGCCTGAACTACTTCTTAATACTTTAGGGGGACCAAACAGAATTCTTGTGGTTTGAGGGGTTGAATAATAAATGACACTCTGAATTAACTTTTAACGTTTTTAAAAAAAAAAAAAAAAATTAAAACAAAAATTTTTGCTGCAGTGCATTTCCCACTTCCAGGCTGATCTACAGTACAAATGTCACAATGCCAAGTTAATTCCGCATGTGTCAACCAGCTAAATCTGCAGGGGGTTGAATACTACTTGTAGGCACTGTAACTTTCTGGAAGCTTCCTAAAGTTTTTTTATTTCATTACTGATCAGTCTTTGTGACGTTTTGAACCTTGCTGATTGTGCTGGCTTAGCTGCCTAGCTCATGCTGTTTTAGCAGCTAATTTGAACTATGGGTCTGATGTGTAGCCCAGCTGCGCTTGGTGCCACATGTTACCCTGGAGGATGCATGAAAGGTAATTCACAATCACCCGATATTCATTCACACTCCGCATTTCCCTGGTACCACCAGAGGGAGCCCTTTAGAGTACGCAGGTATATAAGGGTGTGGAGACGGGATAGGTCTGTCAGCTAGTCGTCTCAGAGAGCTCAGTCAGTCTGTAGTCCGCAGTCTAAGAGCAGCAGAGCTGAAGAGCAGCAGAGCTGAGAGAAACTGCTATTCCATTGTGCTTATGTTAAAGGTGTGAGTAGGACGACAGGCAAGTGGAAGAAGGGAAAGAGAGAGTGACAGAGGTCGACAGCATTGATAGCTTACCTCCACTCTGCACTACCGGACACCGGGTCCGAGCTTGCTAGCTTCTTCAGGACTAGTAAGAAAAACCGGAGACCCTGCTGGATTCCAGATCGCAGGGGCCCAACAGTGCTGATACGTAAACGGGGTCAGGAAGAACAGGAGTCTATCAGTGCACTGCAAATGGAGACTTAGTTCTGTCCAAAAGAAGGCTCCACCACAAGGTCAGCCGGGCGTAGCAAAGAGAACGGAGTTAAACTTTGTTTTATGCAAGTTAGAGACTCACACATATAAAGACGTAAGGAGGCCCTACACCTACTCAGTGGAATACTGGACGTGCATCCTCCACCCTGACAGCTTCCGGGATGTGCCTGAATCTACCACCAGTAAAGGTACAGAAAGAGACTCTTTGTGTGTGTCTGCCTTATTGATCCTGCACCCATTGTCCGCCATATACCCTGAGGGATCAGTCTTGCCTGTGGGAGACTTAACACCTTGCTGCCCAGTAACAACCCCTCAGAGAATCTACCCTGCAGCGCTGGTCACTCTGACCAGGAACCACAGGTGGTGTCACGAACATTTCTACAAACCTATAATCCCCTGTAAATATCCCCCTTTTAGTGAGCGCCCAGGGCAACGGACCGAGTCGTGCTACCCTGACATTCCCCATTGAAGTGAACGGGCTCGGTGCCGAGTACCCCACTGTCATGTGTGCATTGCCACGAAGATCGTCGCGGTTGCACATTTTGACTTCTCACAGCTGATCTGCTGTTTCTTTGTGTTTGGCAGCTAGGGAGTTAATTCTGTCTGTGCTCGGTGCTGGGACTGGGTGCAGTTTCTCCCGGCTGCAATTGATTATTTGTTGATTGGTTTCCTTTAAATTCCTGGTTGTCTGCTTGGGGAGTTGCCAGTGAAACCTTCATGCAGACCACAGATAGGAATGAATCTGTATAGACTTTAGTTGTGAGCTCCTTAGTTGTTCTAAGCTCAGCTTGGTTAGAGTTTATTTCCCAGACCATTTATGTTCCTTTGGTGTTTGAGTGTGTATGCAAGCGAGTGTTATCCTGTCTGTCTTATATGTCTAATCTGTGTATTTAGCTGAGATCAGCCCATATCCCTTTGGTGGTAGTCAGGATCCTTCTTAGGACTGATTACAGGGTTCAGGGTCTGATAGGAGACAGGGTTAGGTTGGAGACTTGGACCTCTGAACCATTATCAGTACCTCCAAGGTGAGGGATTAGTTAGGACCCCAGTTTAGGGTCAGGTTAGATCCCGGTCCACCTCTTTCCTGTTTCAGCTCATCAAGTCCTCAAGATTAACCCTGAGTTCAGCAGATATCGTGTCAGGTAAATCTATTCTATACTTACATGCTGATGTTGCTATACTAGTTGTTGTATAGAGTGTTGTTCCTGTATTAATAGTTTACTGACATTGTATACATATCATTAGACAGCGTGACATTTTCACTGGCCATAAAAATTATCTCCAGTTACCATGGATCCAGTAGCCCAGCTGGCTCTGCAGTTGCAGGGATTATCCATGGAGCTGACGGACATTAAGTCCAAAGTTTTGTCTCCCCTGGAGCAAACCAGAGTTGAACCTAAAGTAGCTCTCCCGGACAGGTTCACTGGTGGGCGAGACAAATTTTTCACCTTCCGGGAGGCATGTAAATTGTATTTTCGGCTTCGGCCTCGATCATCAGGAGTGATGAGCAGAGAGTGGGAATTGTTATCTCACTTCTGCAAGGGGACCCTCAATCCTGGGCATTTTCCCTTCCTCCGGGATCCCCGGCTCTACTGTCTGTAGATCAATTTTTTACTGCCCTGGGATTGGTATATGATGACCCAGATCGGGTCTCTCTTGCTGAGACAAAATTACGTAAGATACAGCAGGGAGATCGTCCTGCAGAGGAATTTGCTTCTGAGTTTCGTAGATGGGCCACAGATACTCAGTGGAATGACCCAGCTCTTAGGAGCCAGTTTTGTCATGGGCTTTCTGATAAATTAAAAGACGTTTTGGCTCAGTATGAGTCTCCTCATTCACTGGAGGCTGCTATGGCCTTAGCTATCCGTACTGATAGACGGCTTCGGGAGAGGGGTGAGGTAACCCCACTCCCTGTTGTTTCTCCACCTACCACTAAAGTCCCTTATGTTGAGGTTCCCCTTGTCTGTTCGGATGAGCCTATGCAGTTGGGAGGGACATCATTTCGTAGGAGGGGATTGGCGGTACGCCGCAGGACTAGAAGAGGTTTTTTCTGCGGGAAAGAGGGACATTTTGTTGGAGAATGTCCATCCCGTGCCTTGTTGAGCCAAAAGTCGCCGGAAAACTGTTAATCCCAGGTTGTGTGGTGGACGACAACCTGGGAGTATGTATTTCATCCGCCAGTTCTTCTCAGTTCCTTGTACCAGTGGAGGTGGTAGTTGGTACGAGAGTGGAGAGATTGTCTGTTCTTCTTGATAGTGGTTCCGGGGCTAATCTGGTTGACGCTCAGTTTGCTCAGGCTCAAGGTATGCATCTGAGTGTATTGGTCAAACCGATCCCTATATTCTCCATTGACGCCAGGCCTCTCGGCCAAGGTAGCTTTGTTCATAAGGTTCATAACATTGACCTTCGGGTAGGGGCAATACATAGGGAACAATTATCTTGTTATGTGTTGGAGGGTCTACCTACTCCCATTGTGTTGGGACTTCCTTGGTTGGTTAAACATAACCCTGTGATTAATTGGCAGTCCAGAGAAATAAGCCAATGGGGTGAGTTTTGCAAAAGCAACTGCATGAACACAGTCATCAGTGCAGTCGTGCCTAGTACATTGCCTCCTTTTTTGGAGGATTTTGGGGATGTTTTCTCTGAGGAGGGGTGTCAGGAGTTGCCTCCTCATCGCGTGTATGACTGCTCTATTAATCTCCTTCCTGATGCTAAGTTGCCTAAAGCTAGGTTGTATAATCTTTCTGGTCCTGAGAGGCAGGCTATGAAAGATTATATTTCTGAAAGTCTGGCCAAAGGGCATATTAGACCTTCATCTTCCCCAGTAGCCGCGGGGTTCTTCTTTGTGAAGAAGAAAGATGGAGGCCTACGCCCTTGCTTGGATTTCCGCGAACTTAATCTGATTACTGTTCGAGATCCGTATCCACTCCCTCTTATTCCTGATCTCTTCAATCAAATTGTTGGCGCCAAATGGTTCTCTAAATTGGATCTCAGGGGGGCGTATAATCTGATTAGGATAAAAGAGGGGGATGAGTGGAAAACGGCGTTAACACGCCGGAGGGACATTATGAGAACCTAGTCATGCCTTTTGGTCTGACTACTGCACCAGCAGTATTCCAACATTTTGTTAATGACATTTTTCGTCACCTTGTGGGGCTGTTTGTGGTTGTATATTTGGACGACATTTTAATTTACTCGCCAGATCTTGTGTCTCATCAGGAGCATGTGAGACAGGTGTTGCAGATCTTGCGAGACAATAAACTATACGCCAAACTGGAGAAGTGTGTATTTGCCGTACAGGAACTTCAGTTTTTGGGTTTTTTGGTGTCAGCCTCCGGTTTCCGTATGGACCCTGAAAAGGTGAGAGCAGTGCTTGAATGGGATCAGCCAGGGGATCTTAAGGCTCTGCAGCGTTTTTTGGGATTTGCTAACTACTACCGGAAATTTATTTGTAATTTCTCATCTGTCGTCAAACCTCTCACTGACATGACAAGAAAAGGGACGGATTTTTCTAAATGGTCGGACAAAGCTTGCCAAGCCTTTTCCTCTTTGAAGAAATGTTTTGCTTCGGCACCCGTTCTCATCCAACCAGATGCATCTCAGCCGTTCATTGTGGAGGTGGATGCGTCTGACATAGGGGTGGGTGCTAAATTGTCCCAGGGTCCGTCCCCTGGTAAATGGCATCCGTGCGCTTTCTTTTCTAAGAAATTGTCGTCCGCCGAAAGGAATTATGATATCGGCAATAGGGAACTTTTGGCATTAAGTTAGCTTTTGAAGAATGGCGTCACTTTTTGGAGGGGGCAGTCCACCCGGTTACCGTTATTACTGATCACAAGAACCTGTTGTATTTGGAATCCGCTAAGCGTCTGAATTCCAGACAAGCTCGATGGTCGTTGTTTTTTACCAGGTTTAATTTTGTCGTCACTTATCGCCCGGGGTCTAAGAATGTAAAGGCTGATGCCTTGTCTCGCAGTTTCCCAGGGGCCGGGAAAACGGATGACCCGAGTCCTATCCTTCAGGAGGGGGTGGTAGTGTCGGCTGTATTTTCTGAGCTTGAGGAGGAGGTGTTAGAGGCTCAGGGGGACGCCCCTGCAGGACCTCCAGGGAGACTGTTTGTCCCAAATCTGTTGAGACAAAAGGTTATTGAGGCACATCATAATTCTGCTCTAGCAGGACATCCAGGGAGTAAGGCTACTTTAGATCTCCTTTCTCGCCGGTTTTGGTGGCCTAATGCTAATAAAGATGTTATAACTTTTGTCGCGTCATGTGGGGTGTGTGCTCGCTCTAAAACCCCTCATACCCGTCCGTCTGGGACCCTTTTACCCTTGAAACTTCCGGAGCGTCCATGGACTCATTTATCTATGGACTTCATTACGGACCTTCCTCCGTCGTCAGGGAATACTGTCATACTGGTGGTTGTTGACAGGTTCAGTAAGATGGCACATTTCGTTGCTCTTCCTGCACTCCCTAATGCTAAAACTCTGGCGCAGGTGTTCATTAGGGAGATCGTTAGACTTCATGGGTTGCCTTCTGATGTGGTGTCAGATAGGGGGTCTCAGTTTGTGTCCAAATTTTGGAGGGCATTTTGTTTACGTCGGGGGATGCAATTGTCATTTTCCTCGGCTTTTCATCCGCAGACCAATGGTCAGACAGAGCGTCTGAATCAGAGCTTAGAGACATATCTCCGGTGTTTTGTTTCAGAGAACCAAGAGGACTGGTCTTCTTTCTTGCCTCTGGCAGAGTTCGCTCTTAACAACAGGCGGAGCGAGTCCACTGGTAAGTCCCCGTTTTTTGGGGCATATGGTTTCCATCCCCAGTTTTGTACTTTCAATGGGGGGGGCCCTTCTGGGGTTCCTGAGGAGGAGCGTTTCTCGTCGTCACTTGCTTCTGTGTGGAGAGGTGTATTGAATAATCTGAGTGCGATGGGGAACTGTTACAAACGTATGACTGATAGGAGGAGAGTTTCTGGTCCAGATCTGAATGTGAACGATCTGGTATGGTTGTCTACCAGGAATATAAAACTTAAGGTGCCCTCCTGGAAACTGGGTCCCAGATTCATCGGGCCGTACAGGATCAGTTCCATAATTAATCCTGTGGCATTTGTCTGGACCTCCCTCCTACGTTTAAAATTCATAATGTGTTCCACAAGTCATTACTTAAAAGGTATGTGGCACCAGTCATACCGTCACCTCTACCTCCTCCTCCTGTGTTGGTCAATGGTAACTTGGAATTTCAAGTATCAAAGATCATTGACTCACGTCTGAATCGCCGGTCCCTTCAGTACTTGGTGCATTGGAAGGGGTATGGTCCAGAGGAGAGGACGTGGGTCCCTGCGTCTGATGTTAACGCAGATCGTTTGGTTCGGACCTTCCACAGAACTCACCCGGGCAGGCCTGGCCCTGAGGGTCCGGAGGCCCCTCGTAGAAGGGGGGGTACTGTCATGTGTGCATTGCCACGAAGATCGTCGCGGTTGCACATTTTGACTTCTCACAGCTGATCTGCTGTTTCTTTGTGTTTGGCAGCTAGGGAGTTAATTCTGTCTGTGCTCGGTGCTGGGACTGGGTGCAGTTTCTCCCGGCTGCAATTGATTATTTGTTGATTGGTTTCCTTTAAATTCCTGGTTGTCTGCTTGGGGAGTTGCCAGTGAAACCTTCATGCAGACCACAGATAGGAATGAATCTGTATAGACTTTAGTTGTGAGCTCCTTAGTTGTTCTAAGCTCAACTTGGTTAGAGTTTATTTCCCAGACCATTTATGTTCCTTTGGTGTTTGAGTGTGTATGCAAGCGAGTGTTATCCTGTCTGTCTTATATGTCTAATCTGTGTATTTAGCTGAGATCAGCCCATATCCCTTTGGTGGTAGTCAGGATCCTTCTTAGGACTGATTACAGGGTTCAGGGTCTGATAGGAGACAGGGTTAGGTTGGAGACTTGGACCTCTGAACCATTATCAGTACCTCCAAGGTGAGGGATTAGTTAGGACCCCAGTTTAGGGTCAGGTTAGATCCCGGTCCACCTCTTTCCTGTTACAGCTCATCAAGTCCTCAAGATTAACCCTGAGTTCAGCAGATATCATGTCAGGTAAATCTATTCTATACTTACATGCTGATGTTGCTATACTAGTTGTTGTATAGAGTGTTGTTCCTGTATTAATAGTTTACTGACATTGTATACATATCATTAGACAGCGTGACACCCACAGGCCCTGGCTATGTGCGACTCATTAGCAAATATTCGTACTCCTCTGTGAGCTTTTCTTTTACCCAATGTTCAGATACTTTTTATAGAGACTCTCCCTGTCTGAACATTGGGGAGGGGAACAGAGAAGATTACTTTCTTAGCTTTAGATTTGTTTTTCAAATCAGCTTCTAAAACAGTTTAAGCTAGGCAGATAAACCAGCACTTTCAACATGGTATTAAAGATGTAAGGAAGCAAAATAAAGTAATTAAGTAATTAAGTATATTGCAAAGATTCATAACATTACAAATTCTGATCAATAACAAAAACAGAGTTTTAAAGAGTTCTTTACATTTTAGAAAAATAAAGTCCAAGAAGTGGCAACCTAAAAAAAGTGTTTAAGGAATAGAAGAACCAAAAACATGCTCCTACATCTTCTACTCCTATCTTCTTTACCCTCAACTCCAAAAAAAAGAAAAAAATTAACTTTTGGAAAATAAAATAAAATTACATTTACACTAAAAAAAAATTAATTAGGGTTTTTGCAGATGTTTATACAAAAATTGGATGGGAAGAGTTAATTAAACAACCGATTGTCCCTCCTGATTGTAGAGCATTAGTCTCATCACCTGAGGTTTCTCCAGATGTGACTCCCACCGCCTCGGCCTGAGCAGAATTATTTTCTTCCTAATCTGGTTATTAATGTTACTGCACAATAACCCTCTTGGGAACCTTCAAAGGATTTTGTTTTGAGCCAATGACTGGCCAATGATCTTGCAGCTGTGAACTCTCGAGGGGAGAAACGAAGTTCAGGTGGCCTTCGCTGAAGTTCCTGACTACTGGGAAGTTTTGTAAGTGGGTGGCTGCATAAGATGTGCTTTGTCTTAATAAATTCAACAATAATCATTGTACATCAAAGTGCAGGATTTACAGGACTGATGTATGAGGAGAATACTCTGGGCCAGTTTTCAGACATTTTCATCTTTCTCACAGGATAGGAGTTGTATTGTACAATTTCTTGAGTATGATTTTTTTCTACTTGTCATTTATTGCCACATGGACTATTTTTCTTTTTGAAATAGTCAGCCTTTTATGGTTGAGAATTTTTTTTTGAGTCATGTATTTAGGTTTGACTAATTTATAGCCAAGTGAACCGAGTTGGAGGCTCAGGTGGTCTATCAATGTAGAATGGAGTCCTGTAAGTCAGGGGATTATTTGGAAGGGGGGAGGCAGGGAATTTGCCCTGGGTGCAGCTGGCTGGGCGGTGCCATCAGGGCATCTGATGCGATGGTCCAAGATGACTCCCTGGCGCCTGCATTTTGCTGCCCCCCGTAGTGAGAGTCGGACGTTCTCTGAGACAGCTGTCAATCTGACAGCCGGCTCTGAGAGGGTGCAGGGCACTGGCTCCCAGTTTTCAATTGTACTTGCAGTACAACTGAAGCCCTGACTGCTGGCACTTGTCAAGGCGACGTCAGCAGCGTGATCAGGTCATGTGATGAGCTCACTCGGCGACAGAAGTTTGGTGTTGTAAGTGCTCCAATGGAGCTGAAGACAACAAAGATTTACTGTAATTAGGGGAAGGAGGGAAAAATTTGAGTTCACAGCATGGTGAGAGAGGGCGGGGGAATATATATGGACATAGTATGAGGAGGGGGGAGGGAGTTTAAGTGGAGACATTATGGGGCGCAAATGAGGGAAGAAATTTGAGGACACAGTATGGGGAGTGAGAGGGCCGCATAAGTGAGGACACAGTATTAGGTACAAGGTGGAGATGGGACTGAACACAGTATGGGGAGTGAGGGAGTGATGAGAGCGGAAACAGTATAAGGAATGGGGGAATGTGTCAGGAGACTATTGAAGGAAATGGTTTGAGGAGACTTTATGGTATGAGAAAAATGTGAAGGGGCACAGAATAGAGACTGGATAGTGTGTGGGGTTGGTATGGAGAGGAGGCAGTATGGGGGGACACCATGAAGTCACAACAAGTAGAGGACAATATGCCGAGGAGGGGGAAGTGCAATAGGGAATCACAGTATAGAGACTGGGCAGTATACGGGGACACAGTGTGAGAAGATAGTGTGACGATATGACCCAGTTAGGAAAGGAGAGGGCAGCTTGAAGGGCATGTACATTACCTTAAGAGGGACAGTGTGTGGGTCATATTTTGTGCATGAAACACAATGAGAAGCAATTATTTATTTAGAGGCACAGCATATGACAGGTATTTTTATTCAGGAGCATTATAATGACACTGCTATTTTTAAGAGTCTCGTTTGGGGATGTGCTGCAGAAAACCAGAGAAGATGAAAGTCTGCAGAGACTAGCTGTGGCTACGAAAAGTCATCATTGTGTGTGGACAAGGTGAAAAAAAGAAAGAGAACGAGTCCAATCAGAGACAATGTAATCTATAAGGTACCTGGATGTAAAAAAAAAAAAATTTGTGATACTGACTAATTCTCATCAGTACTGTGGTTCCTGTATGGTCTGCAGTCTGATGATAACTGATAGCAGGGTGGATAAAAATCAATGATTTTTTTTAAAAAATCAAAAAAAAAAATCGGATTTTTTTTATTTAAATCGGATTTTTTTGATTTAAATCGGATTTTTTTCAATAAACTGCTTTTTGAGGAAAATATTTTACCATCCAAAGGTTCTTCCATCATGAGATAAAGCTGAGTTGTTTAACTCAGTAGAATAAAGGCTGTATATGTGTAACATTCACAATGCCATGCTCTTCCAGAGGTTTCTGTAGGATTAGTGGGCAGTTTCTCTCCTATATTATCACAGACGCTCGCTTTACTTACGCAGTTCTCAAAACTGAATTTGACTTCGCAGAGGTCCCAGCCTCTTCTTCATGGCAAAAATGTTACAACATGAACAAAGTTGAGAAAAAGACCTTAATCCTACAAACCTATATGAATACAGAATCAACCCCTTCAGTGCCAAGTCCAAGAAGTTAGACAATATGTTTCTGATTGTTTGGAGTGGAATAGATCTGCACAACACAAGAAGAATGTGAATCTAAGTGTGAGGAGGAGGAAGGGCAAGCAGACAAGAAAATGAAAGTGAAACTTTGAGCACAATACTGCAGCATAGCCACAGACAGACAAGTCTGGATCTGTTTGTGTGTACGAACTGAGGTTTATTACATTCTTTCCTTATAATGGCAGCAGGCTGTAAAAGAGACCCAGTTTGGGAATATTTTAATGAAGCTCCTTCGCCTATCGGTAAGGCAGGCATGCGTGCAAAATGCAAATGATGCAACAAAGAGATGCAAAGCCTGGTGGCGCGAATGAGGCAACATCATGAGAAGTGCGGTGATGAAGATGACCAAAGAAACACTTCTGAACAGGCAGGATATTCAGGTTGGTAAACATTTTTATTGAATCCTATTTCTAAAGACTGAACTGTCATGTGTGAGAAAAATTATATTTCTTATTATTACTGCATGTTACTGTCATTTGGTACAGTTATGAAGAAAAACAAATATTCCTTTTGGGGCAGTGCTGTGTTGTGTACAATAAGCAGAAATTGTATAAACAATAAAATAACAGCATTGACCTTTTTTTGTTTAGGGGAATTCATGGATTCTGGAAACTATCCACCTCCAAGATCACCATCATCCTGTTCTACAGTTTCAGAGTTATCCATCCAGGATAGTGCTTCATTAGCAGCAGCAGCATCATCAGACACCCACAGCCACATATCACCATCACCCAAAAGGAAGAAAAAACCTTTACCTCCTGGAACCACCATAGATAGGTTTGTGATAAGAACTAGCAGATTAGAAAAAGAGTTGATTGATGAAAAAATTGCCCAGTTTATTTATGCAACGAACTCTTCTTTCCGTCTGACTGAGAACCCACATTTCATTAATATGGTTCAGTCACTGAGACCAGGATACAGTCCACCCAGCAGAGCTGATGTTGCAGGGAAACTGCTGGATCAAGTGTATGACAGAGAAATGGAGCAATGTGCAACAGCTCTGAGGGTAAAATTGTTAACCTAAGTATTGATGGGTGGAGTAATGTCGACAATGATCCTATTGTATGTGCTTGTATAACAACAGAAGAAGGTAAAGTCTTCCTTGCACAAACAACTGATACGTCAGGAAATGCACACACAGCAGAATACTTACAAGAAGTGGCAGTAAAAGCTATAACAACATGTTAACAAAAATTCAAATGTCTAGTACGCAGTTTGGTCACTGACAATGCTGCAAACGTATCCAAGATGAGAAGAAATTTAGAAGAGCAGGGAGGGAATACAAAGCTAATAACATATGGTTGCAGTGCTCATTTGCTGCACCTCTTAGCCAAAGACTTAAGTGAAAGTGTTCCAGAAATAAAGGCTAATGTTGTTGAAATTGCTAAATACTTCCGTAATAATCATTTTGCTGCAGCAGCTCTGAAAAGGATGGGTGGAACCAAGCTAACGCTCCCACAAGATGTTAGATGGAACTCTGTGGTGGACTGTTTTGAGCAGTATATCAAAAACTGGCCTATTCTGATGACACTTTGTGAAGAAAATCGAGATAAAATAGATGGCACTGTCACGGCCAAAATCCTCAACATTGGGCTTAAGAGAAATGTTGAACATATGCTGAGCTTCCTGAAAACCATCTCTCAAGCTTTAAACAAAATACAGAAAAATAGCTGTTTTATTGCGGATGCTGTTGAAATTTGGAAGGAACTGAGTGAACACTTAAAAACAGAACTACACATGGACAGAATTAAATTACAAGCAGTAAACAAACGAATGGGACAAGCACTGACTCCAGCTCATTTTTTGGCAAATATTGTCAATATCCAATATCAGGGTCAAAACCTAAGTGCTGAGGAAGAGGAGTTAGCTATGACATGGGTATCCAGCAATAATCCATCTTTAATGCCAACTATAATAAACTTCAGAGCTAAGGGGGAACCATTCAAGAAATATATGTTTGCTGAAGATATTTTAAGGAAGGTCACACCAGTAAACTGGTGGAAGTCACTTAAGCGCTTGGATTTAGAGACTGTTCAAGTAATGATTTCACTTTTAACAGCAGTAGCTTCTTCTGCAGGCGTTGAAAGAATATTCTCTTCCTTTGGACTCATTCATTCTAAATTGAGAAATCGGTTGGAACCCAATAAAGCAGGAAAGCTTGTTTTTCTTTTCCAGATTATGAATAGCAACAAAGAAGAAGATGATGATGAAGATGACGACGAGTGAGCTACAGAGGACAGCAGGGACAGTAGTATTTAAGTTTTTCATGTGTCGGCTAGGCTGACAGTCTAAGTTTCTTAAAATATATATATATTTTGTTTAGCCAAATTAGTTAACAAACATGGATGTTTGTTTAAGCAAATAACTTATGCTGTAATGTTGTTATTGTTTCAGTTGAATAAATCTATTTAAATTGTTATTAAGGTCAGGATTATTTTTCTCCTTCCTAAGTACAACAGAACAGTGGTGTCCAAATATGAATGATTAACCCATTAAACTGGGGAGAAAAAAGTAATATAAAAAGTGATTCTAAAAATCTTCATCTACTTGCATGTTAAAGTAGCAAGAACTAGTTTAGGTAGAAACTTTGATTTAAATCACTGATTAAAATCAAGCCTTACTGACTAGTGATTTAAATCGTGATTTAAATCGTGATTTAAATCAGTTTGATTTAAATCAAATCCACCCTGACTGATAGCAACAACTCCCACTATCACCTTACCATTGTTAAGGGCGTGCTGGAAGTTGTAGGTTGATACATTATTATTATTATTTATTTATATAGCGCCATTAATTCCATGGTGCTGTACATGAGAAGGGGTTACATACAAAGTTATAGATATCGTTTACAGTAAACAAATTTACAATGACAGACTGGTACAGAGGGGAGATTACAAATGTATATGGTTTATGTTTATATACCATGTACTGATGGTAGTTCTGGGGTTGAATTCATGTATTGATGATGATCCTAGTGATGAATTCCTGTACTGATGACGGTTTTGATGCTGTGTTTCGGTACTGATGGAGGCTATATGGATGTATTTCTGTACTGCTGGTGCTTTTGATGATGAATTTACTGGTTCTGATGCTGGTGGTTCTGGGGATGTATTTCTGTACTGATGAGGGTTTTTATGCTGTTTCTGTATTGCTAAGGGTTCTAGTGATGTATTTTTGTACTGCTCGAGGTTCTGGTGATGGATTCTAGTGCTGTTATTAGTTCTAATCCTGTACACTTATAACAATTCATAACTTGTAAGATTACGTGATATATGGCTACGTTAATAAAATATTGTGCCATCTGACAAGTTAAGAGTTACTAACTTACTATGTTTTTATTTATGTTAGGAGCATTAAAAGTGTTGTACAAGTTTTTGATGAGTCTGCAGTCATTTTATGTAGCTGAATTCTCACAGAATGCACTGCATGCTGTCAGGATTCTCTGGTGCTGGTGGTGAGAGTGGGAAGTCACCAAACTGCAAGTATGCGACTTGCATACATTATTATTATTATTATACATTTTTACAGTGCCATTTATTCCATGGCGCTTTACATGTGAAAAGGGGAAATATAGACAAGTACAATAAACATGTGCGAGACAAGGGACGCACAAGTACAGAAGAAGAGAGGACTCTGCAAGGGGTCACAGTCTGCAGGGATGGGTGAGGATACACTAGGAGAGGGTAGAGCTGGTTGTGCAGTGGTTCAGTAGACTGAGGATCACTGCAGGTTGTAGGCTTGTCGGAAGAGGTGGGTCTTCAGGTTCTTTTTGAAGGTTTCCATGGTAGGCGCGAGTCTGATGTGTTGGGGTAGAGAGTTCCAGAGTATGGGGGAGGCACGGGAGAAGTCTTGTATGCGGTTGTGGGAAGAAGAGATAAGAGGGGAGTAGAGGAGGAGATCTTGAGAGGATCGAAGGTTGCTTGTGGGTATGTACTGGGAGACCATGTCACAGATGTATGGAGGAGACAGGTTGTGGATGGCTTTGTATGTCATAGTTAGGGTTTTGAACTGGAGCCTCTGGATGATAGGAAGCCAATGAAGGGCTTGGCAGAGAGGAGAGGCTGGGGAATAACGGGGAGACAGGTGGATTAGTCGGGCAGCAGAGTGCAGGATGGATTGGAGTGGTGCCAGAGTGCTAGAGGGGAGGCCAGAGAGTAGGAGGTTGCAGTAGTCGAAGCGGGAGACGATGAGGGCATGCACTAGTGTTTTTGTAGTTTCATGGTCAAGGAATGCACGGATCCGGGAAATATTTTTGAGTTTGAGATGGCCGGAGGAGGCAAGGGTTTGGACATGTGGCTTGAAAGACAGGGCAGAGTCGAGGATCACTCCGAGGCACCGAGCATGCGGGACTGGGGAAAGTGAGCAGCCATTGACGTTGATGGACAGGTCTGGTGGGGGGGTAGAGTGAGATAGGGGAAGATGATGAATTCTGTTTTGTCCATGTTCAGTTTTAGAAAGCAAGCAGAGAAAAAAGCAGAAATAGCAGACAGACATTGTGGGATTTTGGTCAGTAAGGAGGTGAGGTCAGGTCCAGATAGGGAGAAGAGATATCGGGCGATAGCTAGACACAGAGGATGGGTCAAGGGAGGTCTTTTTGAGAATGGGTGTGATAGAAGCATGTTTGAAGGATGAGGGGAAGACACCATTTGTCATGTATAGTATACAGTTCCTATAGCGTCTTGTGCTTGGGTGCGAGGAAAACACATGAGACATAGGTTGATATGAAATGACTTGTATTACTTCATACATGCATGCAGAAAAGGTCACACAGTTTGCAGGAACAGAGGCAGGAGACACAGCAGGCCAGAGTAACTTCAAGCTCTACAATAACTCTCCAAAGCAGGTTCAGGATCTCTTCTCTGTACCGTAATTCCTCTGCAAACATGAATTCACCAGACAGCAGGTTTCCAGAGTCCAAAAGTGTTCCAAAGTTCCTCAGTAGGAAATAGCTGGAGTCCAAAATCCTAGGTTTCCAGGAGTCAGGTCACAGGCTGACTGAGGCTTGATTCAGGAGCACTGATTGTTCAGCTGAGGCTGCTTTAGAAGCAAGAGGGAGAGAATCAGGGCGGGAACATGAAAACTGGAAACTCCATATTAACTGAGGGCAAGAGCTGCAGAAAGACAGAAAGCAAAATGGCCGACGGAAAACTGAGTTTCAAGGAACATGTCAAAAGAGACAAAGAACCTTACATTACTCCCCCCTTAAGAACAACCTCCGGATGACCTCAGACCAGGCTTGTCAGGGTACCTCTGATGAAACTGGAGGAGCAGGCGAGGTGCATTTACATTATTGACTGGTTCCCATGAGTTGTCCTCCACTGGGTAGCCCTGCCATTTAATCAAATATTGCAACTGATTTCTGTACAACCTGGAATCTAGAATCCTTTCCACCATAAATTCTTCCTGACCATCGACCAGCACTGGGTCAGGGCAAGGAGAAGAACGTCCAGGAAACGTATTGGGTGTTGCAGCCTTTAGTAGGGATACATGAAAGACAGGGTGGATTCTCATAGTTCTGGGCAGTTGAAGACGACAAGCAACAGCACTTATGATCTTACTGATCTTATAAGGTCCAATGTACTTATGTCCCAATTTAGACGATGGAATCTTTATTTTAAGATTTCTGGTTGACAGCCAGACCAAATCTCCTACCTTGAAAGCTGGTGCAGGTTTACGAAATTTATCTGCTGCTTTCTTGTACCTTTCCTGAGCCAGTTCTAGATTTTCCTTTAGAAGATCCATATTCTTTTGTAAAGAAGTGATTCTTTCAGCCACTGCCGGCAAGGGTGTATCTATGGGAAATCGAGGAAGAATGTTAGGATGATAACCTAGATTGGAGTAAAAAGGAGACTGCTTAGTGGAGGCACTCTGAGAGTTGTTATAAGAGAACTCAGCCAGTGGAAGTAGATCCACCCAATCATCCTGTAGGTGGCAGATAAAGCAGCGGAGATACTGCTCCAGGGTCTGATTGGTTCGTTCTGTCTGTCCATTAGTCTGGGGATGAAAAGCAGAAGAAAGGTTTACTTTAATGTCCAATGCGGCACAGAAATTTTGCCAAAACCTTGAAGTGAATTGCACCCCTCGATCCGAAATGAACTCATCCGGTACTCCATGTAAGCGAAACACATTCTTAATCATCAAGTCTGATGTCTGTTTTGCAGTGGGTAAGCCGACACAAGGGATAAAATGAGCTGCCTTTGTTAGACGATCAACCACCACTAGAATGGTGTTCTTCCCTTGAGAGGTTGGTAACTTCACAATGAAGTCCAAAGAAATGGATCCCCACGGGCGGGACGGGGTGGGAAGAGGTTGCAACAGACCAGTTGGTGAGGAGCGAGGTGTTTTGCATCTTGCACAGACTTCACATGAAGTGACATAGTTTAAAACATCTTTCCTGTAAGTGGGCCACCAAAAGAAACGAGAAAGAAATTCTTGTGTCTTTAGAATTCCCCTATGCCCGGCTATCTTGGAATCGTGGATGAGTTGCAATACTCTCAATCTGACTGTTTCAGGTATGTACAGACGTTGTCCCTGAATCCACACACCATTCTTAAAGACAAGACTTACGTCCCTTGGGGGTTGAGCCAACAAAGAATCCGCATGGTATGCTTCCTTGATGTCCTTAAGTAGGTCTTGATTATGAATCACTCCCAGGAATCTAGAGTCAGGAAGAATAGTCTTAGGAGGAGTAAGTGGACGTGTCTCTGCTGAATGAATCCTAGAGAGTGCATCAGCCTTTCCATTGCGCGATCCTGGTCTATAAGAAATTACAAAATTAAATTGGTTTAGGAAAAGATTCCAGCGAGCCTGGCGAGGAGTCAGGCACTTAGCCGACCTGATAAATTCAAGGTTACGATGGTCTGTCAGGACGACTATTTGCTGTGCAGCTCCCTGAAGAAGGTGTCTCCATTCCTTGAAGGCGGCAATAATGGCCAACAATTCTATATTGCCCACATCGTAGTTCCTCTCAGCCGAAGACAACTGCTGGGAAAACAAGGCACAGGGATGCAAGACATTCTTCTCACATGTTCTCTGAGAGAGTATAGCTCCAACGGCACAGTCTGAAGCATCCACCTCTATTATGAAGGCAAGCTCGGGGTTGGGATGTACTAAGATAGGTGCGGTGGTAAATTTATCCTTTAAACAGGAAAATGCTTCCTGAGCTTGCGGGGTCCAGGAGAACCTAGACTGTTTCCGGGTAAGTTGGGTGATAGGTGACACTACCTCAGAGAAATTCCTAATGAAACGTCTATAGAAGTTGGCAAACCCGATGAAGCGCTGCACCTCCTTCACATTTCTAGGAATTGGCCAATCCTTGATGGCTTGGGTCTTGCTTCCATCCATACTAATCCCTTGCGTAGATAGTACATACCCCAGAAATTGAATTTCGGTCCTATGGAATTCACACTTTTCAAGTTTGATGTAGAGATGGTTTTGTCTTAGGCGTTCTAAGACCATTCTCACATGTCCATGATGTTCCTCTGTGGAGTTAGAAAAAATTAGAATATCATCCAGATAAATCACCACAAATGTATCTAGGAGATCCCTGAAGATGTCATTCACCAAGTGTTGGAAAGTGGCTGGGGCGGTACTCAGACAAAAAGGCATAACTAGATATTCAAAGTGTCCATAGTGTGACCTGAATGCAGTCTTCCATTCATCCCCAGGTCTAATACGGACCAAGTTATAGGCCCCACGGAGATCCAGTTTAGAGAAAATTTTGGCGTGCCGCACTCTCTCCAACAACTCAGGGATTAAAGGCAATGGATAACGGTTTCTAATAGTAACCTTATTGAGTTCCCTATAGTCTATGCAGGGTTTCAGAGATCCATCTTTCTTCTTCACAAAGAAGATGGGTGCACCTGCGGGAGATGAAGAGGGGCGTATGAAGCCTTTGGCTAGATTTTCATCTATGTAGTCCTTCAAAGCTTTTAGCTCGGGCCCCGCTAGGGGGTAGATCTTACCAAAAGGTATCTCGGCTCCAGGCAATAATTCGATTGGACAATCATATGGACGGTGAGGAGGAAGCTGATCAGCGTTCTTCTTGTCACATAAATCCACATAGTCCTGGTATACAGCTGGTAGTTCAGGGACTGACATGGTTCCTTTAGGGACAGAGCAAGCTGAAACTCCTTGACTCATCTGTTTCTCCGGAAAGTGTAATTCCTTGGTCTCCCAGTTAATCGTAGGATTCTGCGCCTGCAGCCATGGTAGCCCTAGAATAATGGGAAAGTGGGGAGAAGAGATAAGCATAAAAGACATTTTCTCCTGATGATCTTTACCCATAAGGACCCTCAAAGGCTCTGTTTCCTGATCCACTGGTCCAGAGGTCAGCAGGGAGCCATCCACAGTCTCCATCTGTACTGGAGTAGCCTTCTTCACTGAACGTATCCCCTGTTTCAGAGCAAAGGAGATATCCATAAAATTTCCACTTGCTCCTGAGTCGATCATAGCAGAGCTAGACACCCAGACTGAGTCAACCCAGAGTTTGATGGAAAGGAAGCAATGAGAATTGTTTCTTTTACAACTCAGCTGGGACACTGCTGAGGAAACTTGAAAAATTGCAGCGTTTATACCGTCATTGTCCCCAGAACTAACAGAGTTTAAGTCCGAAAAATCAAGATCTCTTGCAGCAGATCTCTCTGGAGTCTGAGGCTCGGACATGACAGAGCTCCTCTCGCAACACTCACAGTGAATGACTGCTGCAGTAGTCTTACGAGAACGGCTGGGGCAGTTTATAATGAACTGCCCTGACTTACCACAGTAAAAACATAGATTTTCCCTTTATACGATGTTCTTTGCGTGCATCACTAACCCGTCTTTGTAAAGAGTCCACCTGCATGGGTTCAGGTTCTGGTTCCCTTGTGATCCTACTCAAAGGTTCCTTAGCTGAGGAGGGAGGTAGGAAAAGGTTAGTGCGATTATTTTCGAACCACCTCTCTTGTCTGCGTTCAGTCAGACGAGCATCAATACGGATACAATAGTAAAAAAAGTCACCTAACGCAGTGGGAGGGTCGGCACGAGCAAGTTCATCCTTAATCAGTGGAGACAACCCTTTCCGAAAAATAGATTTTTTGGCGGAAGTGTCCCAAGTGGTATCAAGAGCCCATCTCCTGAAATCCAAGGCATATTCGGCTACTGAACGCTTACCTTGGCGCAAAGTTAAATGGCTGCTTCAGCTGTTGCACCTCGATTGGGGTCATCAAACACCTGCCCCATGGCTGAAATAAAAGCATCAAGGTGATTCAAACAATCATCCTCAGTCTCAATCAGAGGGTTTGCCCACATCAAAGCCTTATTGGTAAGCAACATGATTATAGTAAGCACTTTGGATCGTTCAGTGGGGAATTGTGAAGCATGTGCAGAGAAAAATAGATTGCATTGGTTAATAAATCCCCTGAATTTCTCACGTTCACCGCCAAAACGAAAAGGAGGTAACTTGGGGATCCCAGAACTCGGGGTTAAGGCAGGAGCCTGGGCTCGTTCCTCTAGAGCCTCAATCCTGGCTCGTAATTCCTGGGTAGTTTGTCCAAACACTTGCAAATTATGATTAGTGAGGTCCTGTAGGCTTGCAAAACGGGTCTTTATAGTCTGTATATCTGCAAGGATTGTATCAGTCACTCCTCAAAGCTCCTTTATGCGGGCCTAAGGCAGAAGTGCTGGAAGGAAAAGAGGAAAGGAAAAAAAAAAAAAAAAAAACAATAGTGTTTACCTGTGGTAACACTCCAGAGTAACATTTAAGGGAATGTGCTCACCTGGAATGGTTGTGAGAAGTCACAACCACTGTCATCACAGAAGGTATTAAACGGACATCTGATATCCACAGTCACAGCAGACACGGCTTTCCCCGACCAGCAGACACTAAACATTGGCTCCTGAATCTTGTCATGTATAGTATACAGTTCCTATAGCGTCTTGTGCTTGGGTGCGAGGAAAACACATGAGACATAGGTTGATATGAAATGACTTGTATTACTTCATACAAGCATGCAGAAAAGGTCACACAGTTTGCAGGAACAGAGGCAGGAGACACAGCAGGCCAGAGTAACTTCAAGCTCTACAATAACTCTCCAAAGCAGGTTCAGGATCTCTTCTCTGTACCGTAATTCCTCTGCAAACATGAATTCACCAGACAGCAGGTTTCCAGAGTCCAAAAGTGTTCCAAAGTTCCTCAGTAGGAAATAACTGGAGTCCAAAATCCTAGGTTTCCAGGAGTCAGGTCACAGGCTGACTGAGGCTTGATTCAGGAGCACTGATTGTTCAGCTGAGGCTGCTTTAGAAGCAAGAGGGAGAGAATCAGGGTGGGAACATGAAAACTGGAAACTCCATATTAACTGAGGGCAAGAGCTGCAGAAAGACAGAAAGCAAAATGGCCGACGGAAAACTGAGTTTCAGGGAACATGTCAAAAGAGACAAAGAACCTTACACCATTTGTAAGTGAGAGGTTGAAGAGGTGTGTTAGAGTAGGGGTGAAGACTGTGGCGAGGCTAGGGATGAGGTGGGATGGGAGCGGGTCAAGCATGCAATTGGTGAGGTGTGATCTTGATAGGAGGGTGGAGAGTTGATCTTCTGTCATGGTGGAGAAGTTGGTTTTGGAGGAACAGGGCTGAGCAGCTAAGAGGTGCAATGGGGCTGTGGGCCAAAGCTTTCTCTGATCGTATCAATCTTCTGCTTAAAGAAAGAGGCAAAGTCTTCAGCAGAAATGAGAGGAGAAGGAGGAGGTGCTGGGGGACAGAGTAGAGAATTGAAAATGTTGAAGAGCTGTTTAGGGTTGTGAGAGAGGGAAGATATGAGAGATGAGAAGTAAGTTTGTTTTGCGGCAGTGAGCGTGGACTTGAAGCTGGTGAGGGACTGCTTGTATGCGGTTAAGTGCTCAGCAGAGCTGGATTTTTTTCATCTCTGCTCAGCAACCCTGGAAGCCCGTCTCAGTTCTTTGGTGAGGCTGGTAAGCCAGGGCTGCCTGTTGATTGTACAAGTTTTGCTATGTGTGAGGGGGGCGGCCGAATCAAGTGCTGCTGTTATTGTAGTGTTATAAAAGGGGGCAGCAGAATCTGTGTCATGAAGTGAAGATATGTCTGTAAGAGGGAGGAGGGACTCAGAGAGCAATGGTAAACTGAGGTGTTTTGAGATTTCTGCGGAGGGTGAGTGAGTTTGTGGAGTGGGGGTTGTGCACTGGAAGAGGAGAAGGAAGAGAATGTCAGTAGGCTGTGGTCAGACAGGGGCAGGGGTGAGTTAGTGAGATTAGTAAGGGAGCAGAGGCGCGTGAAGAGAAGGTCCAGTGTGTGACCATCTTTGTGAGTGGCCGCAGAGGACCATTGAGTGAGGCCAAAGGAGGCAGTGAGCGATAAAAGTTTAGAGGCAGCTGGGGTGGAAGCATCAATGGGATGTTGAAGTCACCCATGATGATAGTGGGGATGTCAGCAGAGAGGAAATGGAGTAGCCAGGTGGTGAAGTGGTCAAGAAAGGTGGAGATGGCTAGTTCTGGGGTGCGGTAGATGACAGCCAGCTGGAGGTTAGAGGGGGGAGTAGATGCGGACGGAGTGCACCTGAAACGAGGGAATAGTAGCGGAGGGGGGAAGTGGAATTGGGGTAAAGGAGCAGGTATCAGACAGGAGCAAACCAACTCCTCCACCACGTTTGTTGCTGGGGCAGGGGGTATGAGATAGGTGGAATCCACTGTATGAGAGTGCAGCTGGTGAGGCTGAGTCAGAGGTGAGGTGAGCCAGGTTTCGGTGATGCCAAGGAAGGAGAGTTTGTTGGTGATGAACAAGTCATGGATAAATGACTGTTTATTGCAGACAGATCGTGCGTTCCATAGTGCTCCAGGTAGTGGGACTGGGGGAGTGGGGGCTGGGTGAATGGGTATGAGGTTATCATGGTTGCGAAAACGTGTAGAGGATCGTGGCAGGGCGTTAGAATTGAGTGTGGGGATGTGTTGAGGAGGGCCAGGATTTGGGGATATGTCACCAGCAATGAGTAGTAACAGACAGAGCGTTAGAAGGTGGGAGCAGGATAAGACATGGTGTGGCCGTGTGTGTCTGGAGAAAAAGGATTGCACATGGAGAAATAGTTCTGAGGAAAAGGTGAGATGGCTGGGGAGGATGGAGGGGGAAATGACTACTTCCTTACTAGGTGGGGGGATTACAGGGGATAGGAAGAAAGTAAGTAGTATGGGGGTGAAAGTGAAAAGAAAAGGAAACATGGTAGTTGGTTATATATTCTGTTAACTTACAGTCAAATTCCAGTCCAATTCTAGTCTAATTCAGAGTATAGTAATTAGAAATCTGTAATTTGAAAGATGGAATATGAAAGATGCATGGTCAGACACATCTGGTCAGACCCATGTCCCAAAATATCTGTGCAGTTGAGAGGATCAGCGGTGAGGGGGGTTGTGGGCGTGATTACCCAGACCACATGTTCACAGTTAAGCAGAGGTTATAAAAAAGGGGGAAGGGACTGGCTACTCAGGTATGCATGGAAGACACAAGGGGAATGGATACATTGTGATACAGAAAGATGGGTAAGTAGTGAAATGCCAGAGATTATATGCATACATGACTTGCATACATGCGGTCACGTGCCGACTAGATATGAGTGGCCTCATTCAATGAAATGAATTGATTGAGGCCGGTCACATCTAGTCAGAATGTGTCCAAAAGTATACAAATCGTATACTTGTGCTCACATGACCGTCCTCTCTTGCCACCGGCAAAGGAGAATCCTAAAAGTGTGCAGTTCATGTGCTGTGAGAATTCAGAAACCTGCAGATTTTCATCTCAAAACTGGAAAAGTCCTTTATTTATAAAATGAAGTCCTGTAGCTAATCCTAACAGCGTGTATTATACTCATTGTCAGGATTCAGCTCTGCTTGCTGCTTCCAGCAGCCATCACATGGCTGCTACACTCATATGCTAGTTTCATACTTATGGACACTTGGCAACTAGACAACTAGCTTTTCTCCCTGCTTCTTTCAGTTTTTCATTGAGCATTGGGAGAATTAGTAAGAGCAGCTAGTCGGCATGTGACTGTAAGTGTGCAAATCGCATATTAATGATTGGTCACATGACGACTAATTAAACAGCTTGAGTGGAGGGGGGCGCCAAAGTGAATTCTTGACCCGGGTGCCGGAAAACCTAGATACACCTCTGGGTAAGTGGTGGGAAATTGAAGGGGCAAATAGAAAAACAATTGGACACGGTGCTTAAAGGCTTAGTAAAAAATGGGCAGAGGATCCAGCTGGTTGAGTTTTTGTCACTCCTCCTCTTACTGTTTATATTACCACTAGATGGTGGCCCGATTCTAACGCATCAGGTATTCTAGAATATGCATGTAGTTTATTTATGAAGATTTGAGAATAATGCAATGAATACACAGGATTTTCGGGTAAAATATATGCATTATCATTAAATGTTATTGCTCATAGAACTTAATACAAATGAACAAAATTATTAAACAGATCATATGTGGAGGCTGCTTCTGGGGTGTACGTGGAGGATGCTGCTCCTGGGGTATATGTGGAGGCTGCTGCTGCTGCTGGGGTATATGTGGAGGCTGCTGCTGCTGGGGTATATGTGGAGGCTGCTGCTGCTGGGGCAGTGGCATAGCGTGAGGGGGCGGTCCGCCCCAGGCGGCACGTGTGTGGGGGCGGCGCGGCAGCAGCAATTACCTCCCATTCTCCCAACCGTCCCGAATTGAGTGGGACAGTCCCGATTCTAACCCCTCCCACCAGCTGTCACGGTCGGGACACTATGTTTCCTGCAGTGAGAGAAGCCGCCACGCCCCCCATGCACCCCTTCCTGCCCTCCCAGCTGTCCAACTTCTCACAGCCAGCATTTACCTTTGCTGTGCTGTCCTCTGTAAAGGTGCAAGCAGGACCTGTGATGAGGTCACAGGAGGGGAGGAGCACTGCTCACACCCATTTAGCACTGCTGATCACACTGTTTCATAAACAATAATTATAAACGCTGTCCCGGCCAGGAGGTTTACTTTCCCACATTAGAATCGTACATGCGGAAACCCCGGGCACCTCCCACACGTTCTGGCAGCCACACGTCACGTTCCACCGGAAGTGATGTGCTGTAAGTCAGCTGAACGCCGGAAATGACCGCTGACCTCATTTCCGGCGGTCAGCTTACAGCAGTAGGTACTGTAACTCGTTCTCGGGATAGTCTTCAGAATGGCAACGCATCGAGCCGCGGGATCTGTTGGAGTGAGAGCCGGGTATTGTATGGAGCGCTGCATACAATACCCAGCTCTCACTGAGCGTGACAGGCAGGATGTGGGGATCTCATCAGCTATGGAGCGCTGCATACAATACCCAGCTCTCACTGAGAGAGACAGGCAGGATTTGGGAATCTCATCATGGGATCTGTTCAACAGATGGTGAGATCCCCAGATCCTGCCTGTCTCTCTCAGTGAGAGCCTGGTATTGAATGGAGCGCTGCATAGCTGATGAGATCCCCACATCCTGAGGAAATGAGGTCAGCGGTCATTTCCGGCGTTCAGCTGACTTACAGCACATCACTTCCAGTGGAACGTAACGTGTGGCTGCCAGAACGTGTGGGAGGTGCCCGGGGTTTCCGCATGTACGATTCTAATGTGGGAAAGTAAACCTCCTGGCCGGGACAGCGTTTATAATTATTGTTTATGTAAACAGTGTGATCAGCAGTGCTAAATGGGTGTGGTAGGGGCAAGGATATGGGTGTGACCAGTGAAATGGGTGTGGCTAGGGGCGTGGTCTAAAATTTGCCACCCTGGGCGCCACAAACAGTTGCTACGCCACTGGATTGACTGAGTGTGATTTCCTTCAAGAGGGAGTTCTGGACAGTCCCTTCAGGGAATACTTAAGTTGGACCTCTCAGCTCTCCTTACGTTTGTTTTAGTACTTACAAATCTTTTCTATAACACAACAACTCTGTAGCCTCTTTTCTTAGTTGTCTGTACTATGTAATTGCTGTTTTATCCCTCCTGGAAATATGTTGTTATCGGGGTTTTACCAATCCCCAGTCAATTTAGTGTGTAACCAATATACTCTATCAATGTGTGATCAAAACTGATCATATTAGAGTGTATAGGGACACACTTTTTGACAAGAGGAATGGTAATGCCCAGTTATCAATTTACCAAATAATAATGTTTTTTTTATAGGGAAAACAATTTTTTACTAAAATAGTAAAACTGACAGGCCCTCTTTAAAGGAAATGTTTAGGAAAATACTTAAATCATATATGCAAATATATGCATTTTTTTCATATACCGTAATTGTATTAAAAAAAAGAAAATCTTGCAATTTTCACACTGGCCACTGGGAGTTATTCTACATTCATTCTTCCTTTCTCACAGGAAATTTACCCATACATTAGCAGCAATAGACTGACTTGTATTGAAGCATCTAATGAGCTTGTGAAAAGGTGTCAGCCAAGGGAGGGGGAAGGAAGAGGAGCTGTAACATCACCTATTGTGATTGGTGGATCCTGGTTCTCAGCTGTGTATCAGTCATTATAATCCTGTCTCTGCTGATAAAGAGCCTGCTGAAACCTCTAAAAAGTCTAAAAAAAAAGGCCTCATTACCCAGTGTGAACATTGCAAGATTACTAGTTTTGCTTTTCTGATGAAGAACATGGCATTTCAAAACATACTGAGAGGTTTAACTTCTAAAATATTTTATAATATGTTGGCACTACAGAAATAATGACCACTTCTACAAATAAAATTGTCTATAATTTTTTTACTTTTTTTTAAACTAAACCCAAATGTATGTGGCTACAAGTTTTCTTGGTTTGATATATCTGAAATTTATCACAGCTCAAATACCAGTTATTTTGGGAGGGCGTCTTTCTAACAATGACCACCTCTAACGACCCCACCACAATTATTGTCCACGAGATTGAAGAGGTCAACGCGAGACAAAGAGTTTTGCCCAGTGAAGCATTAGAATATAATGACCCAGTCTAGTAGTGACATTGTAGCATAGCCGTTGAAGTCCTGAGAACATCTTGTCTTCTCCCTCGGGAATCCTTACATCTTGATTGACGTTTGTGTCCTATCCAACAGTGTGATCGAGAACCAAAAGGACTTGTTGAACCTAACTCGAATGGACATGAAGAACTTCAGAGAGCTGAAAAATCTGTGAGTACTGGATTCTACGCTTGTCTCCTGATGGAAAGACATTAATTCTCCTTGTCATAATGTCTCTTGGTGCCATAAGGGGAAAGTAAGACAAATGATTCGGGAAGTGTGAGAAGAAGGGACACGACCTTGAGCCCAGGGTGGAATGAAACAAGCATAATTAGGGCCAGAATAAAGTTCACTCCAACATTCCTGGTTTCCTTGCAAAGAATGTCAGACAGCCTCGAAGGTCCATATTTCATTGTCAGCAAAGTCTACATTCCTTCACTTTTTCATTAAATGTCTGTTGTCTACCGCCTCCTACTGACACCAATCAGAAAATGGGGTTGAGAAATGAATGAATCAATTCTAAACAAATTCTAAAATTAAATTCTTGTATTTAGAAGAATCCAAATTTTAGGTCAAAGGGGTTAAAGACACGTAGCCCACTCCAGACTGGTATGGTCTTCAGATGTTCACCCAAATCTGGTCTGCCATGTCCTGACATCTTTACACACTCCTTGCTTGACTAATGGTACTGCCACACTAAACAATCCCGCTAGCGATCACGATAACGACGCATACTAATGCGATCGCTAGCGGGATTGTTTCTATATCGCTAAGTGCGGCCACATTTAGCGATATAGTTAACGACGCTATCGCCGTTAGCGATCTTCTTAACGACTTTAGCGGTACAAAAGTACCGCTAAATCGCTAAGAAAAGGTGCCACACTAGCGATATATACTTACCCAGCGGGAGCGCCGACGAGAAAATAGAGTCCGGAACGATTCCAGCGACGAGCGAGATCACAGCAGGAAGCTCGTCGCTGGCAGATGCCGCACTGAACAACATCGCTAACGGGATCGCTAAATAGTGACGTTTTTTAGCGATCCCGTTAGCGATATTGTTCAGTGTGGCATACCCTTAAGGCTGCTTTCACACATCAGTTTTTTTACGTCAGGCGCGATCCAGCGTGTTTTTAAAAAAACGGATACGGTACCGGATGCGTTTTTTTGGCATTGACTTCCATTAGCGCCGGATCGCGCCTGATGTCATTGCATTGCATCCGTTTTTGGATGAATCCGGCGGAAATGTACATTCCAGCGGCCGGACAAGACGGTCACTGCAACGTTTTTTTTTTTTTTCCGGAGCCGCCTGATAGTGCCTGAATTGGCGTATCAGGCGGCCGGAAATAATACAAGTCTATGGAACGGGACCAGTCTTTTGTGAAATCCGTCAAAAGACTGATCCGGATTCTGGAAACCAAGGTGTCTCTCTCTCTCTCCGGACATGCGAACCTGCATTTTCCACATACAAAATTTCTTTTTCCGGGTTGAAAAGGTCAGGTCGGATCCGGCAAGAAAACTGATCAGTTGCATCAGTTTTTTCATTTCAGCGCCGGATCCGTCCTATCAGGTATACGACAGATTATGCCTGACACAAAAAAACTGATGTGTGAAAGTAGCCTAAGGCCTCTTTCACACATCCGTTTTTTGCCGTCAGGCGCGATCCGGCGCTTTTGTAAAAAAAAGGATCAGTTTTTTAATCTCCCTGGATCCGTTTTTTTTCATTGACTATCATTAGCGCCGGATTGCGCCGGACGTCCTTGCGTTGCGTCCGTTTTTTGCCAGATCCGGCGGAAATGTACATTCCGGTGGCCGGACAAAACGGTCACTGCAACGTTTTTTTTTCTGACGCACCCGCCTGATAGCGCCTGAAGCGGCGCATGAGGCGGCCGCAAACAATACAAGTCTATGGTGCCGGATCAGTCTTTTGTGCAATCCGGCAAAAGACTGATCCGGATTCTGGAAACCAAGGTCTCTCTCCTTGGTCCGGACATGTGTACCAAGCATTTCCAGGTTCAAAAGTTCAGGACGGATCCGGCAAAAAACCTGATCCGTTGCATCAGTTTTTTCAAAATCAGCGCCGGATCCGTCCTTTCCGTTTTTGGACGGATTGTGCCCGACGCCAAAAACCTGATGTGTGAAAGAGGCCTTATAAAGGGTATGCCACACTGAACAATATCGCTAACGGGATCGCTAAAAAACGTCACTATTTAGCGATCCCGTTAGCGATGTTGTTCAGTGCGGCATCTGCCAGCGACGAGCTTCCTGCTGTGATCTCGCTCGTCGCTGGAATCGTTCCGGACCCTATTTTCTCGTCGGCGCTCCCGCTGGGTAAGTATATATCGCTAGTGTGGCACCTTTTCTTAGCGATTTAGCGGTACTTTTGTACCGCTAAAGTCGTTAAGAAGATCGCTAACGGCGATAGCGTCGTTAACTATATCGCTAAATGTGGCCGCACTTTAGCGATATAGAAACAATCCCGCTAGCGATCGCATTAGTATGCGTCGTTATTGTGATCGCTAGCGGGATTGTTTAGTGTGGCAGTACCTTAAGTCTCTAAACATGGGGACGATTCATGTCATGACATTGTCATGACGTTTTGAGGCTTAGTTAGTCACAAAGGAGAGGACACCTGAAGATCAGACTAGAGAGGGGCTTATTAGTTGAACAAATGATGGCTGGGCGAGGTTTGTATATTTTTTAGCTTTTTTTACTATCAACGCTTGGTATGTTCTTTGGTCTGGAGATTACTTGGAGAATTCTCCTGGCCAAATTCAAGAGAGCCACCTAATTCGCCACTAGTTGTGAATGTAATACCAGGCACATCCTATGGACAAGTGTGGTAGTGTTTATAAAAAAAATGGACATTGCCTTTAAGACTACTCCAATGTCTTTTCTCCACACAGGACCATTTCCAACACCGGGTTGAAGTTTATTTCCGAAGATGCTTTTACATAAACCCTCGAATGACTCACATGTAAGTGGATATTGTGTATTGTCTGTGTAAAATTAATAGGAATAATAAATTTTAGTTGAGTTTTATACAATCTATGCCTGTTTCAGGCAGAGACACCGTAAATTTGGGAATTTGAATTTCAGGTATGTATCTGAAAATTTGGGACAGATGGCAGGTACGCATGATATTCTTTTGAGCTGAGTAGTTAGAAAATCTGGAAATTACCATCAAAGTCACTACTTAATTGTTACATTCCCTGCACTCCAGTGACGACACACATGACCACTGCAGCCAATCACTTGCCTTCGTACAAAGGACACTCATACAAGGGTAATACTTCTTATGGCATTGACCCAACTTAGTCACTTTTTGAAAGGTCTAGAGGACTTGGAATATCCATACATATCCCTGAACTGTGTAATACTTAATTTCTCCTGTGGGGGTGCTGCAGGGAAATTAAATACTTGTATCTGGGTTCCTCCAGGAGGTTCCAGCAGTAGAACAACTTGTGATCAAGTTAATTTTAGGAAACCCATAAAAAATTGAACTTTCCATTGAAGACAACCCCTTAACACAATGATTCAGGAATTGTCTTTTGGAGGTATGGCAGTTCTGTAACAGGCTATGGAAGTGGACTTTTACCAGGAATGGGCAAGTTCTTGATTTAGTTAGATAAGAAGACCTCTTCCCTGTAGATCTGGTTCTTATGGATGAAATCTATGGAAGTAAAATAATTTTAAGACTCCCACACGCCCAGTTTTCCATATGACTTCCTACCATTGATGATCTCCTGGAGAGTTCTCGGAGGGTTTGTACTTTGTTTGGCTGATTTTTGCCTTGTCATTAATAATACGGCTTATTAAGCACTTGTTTTTTGTTCTGCAAAGTTATTAAGTGTTCTCCTGGAGCGTTCCTAATTGCAGGAGAGCGTTGCTGGCACAGACTGCGCCACTAATGGAGTTCTCACCGATGAGGTGATTTGAATAAGTAATTAAATAAAACTAAAAAGCCCTTTATTTTTTTTTAAAAATTTGATGGCAATATGTTTTTCATAGGTAGGCACTTTTGCATCTCTTGGCACCATATTTAGCCCCCCGGCCCCTGGAATAAAGCCAATCCTTCCGGGTATAGAGGGAAGTATTTTTTTTTTCATTATGTGGTTTACATGGGGACATAGCATGAATTAATTTCTTAAAGGCATTAGATATCCCATTTTCATATAAAATATATACTAAAGAGATAATAAATTAGGGTCTCCTGTCCCGGACCCTCATCTAATTAATTACGAGAGTGGTGAGGGTCTGCAAACAATATTTCTCAGTCTGGAAGAACTGACATGCATTACATGGGCATCCCATTTATTCCAAAAATAATTGTGTATTAATGGTGTTATGCTTAATTTCTCCTCTGGGGGAGCTGCAGGGAAATTGATCACTTGCTGCCTGATTGCTCTACAGATTATAGATGATCACTGAAGTCTATGTCACCAACCAGCTATTAATAATGATTATTTCGTGATTGGGGGTCTCTTGTTCAGAACCCTAATCTAGTTACCAGTGTGGAGAGGGAATACAAAGTGGAAAACTCACTCTGGAAGACCTGGCATGTCAATGCACTACATTGACAGCACATTGATTTTAATATAAATGGTGTAATATTTTATTTCTCCTCTGGGGGCGCTGTTGCAAAATTGAACACTTGTTGGCAGGTTCCTTTCTAGATCATAGCTGATCATTGGAATCTATGTCAACCAACCATCCATTAATAGATGAGTATTAATGGATGAAGGTGTCCTGCTAAAGACCCTCATAAAACTACCAGTGTGGAGAGGGGCTACAAAAAAATCTCTTATTCTGAAACACCTGGCATGTCGATACATTATGTGTTATTGATGCATGGAAATTTAAGTCCTGCCCCTAACCCTGCCAAGATATGGCCCCAAATCAAACAGAAGTGCCTATTTTTAAACAGGGTTTGCATATTTTTTTGCGCTTTCTGGACCCTTGTTGATCTTGTATTCAAATAACTATTCCCAACAATTTTGGGACTCTTGGCAGAGATGAGCTTCATGCCACTGAGACACTAGGGCAAAAAATAAAGAGTTCCCAAGACTATGGAAGTTCTTATTCTTGCCTATAGGCGGCAATATTTTTGTAGGTAGTACTAAGGTACGGTAGTTAGAATGTTCAACTTTGATTTGAACATGAATGCACTAAGACTGTTGTCACTTCCTTTCCCTACTCTTCAATACTCTCTTTGGGGCATCAATGAGTTTCTTCAAGGACAAGATAAAAAAATCCATGCTTCATCTCAACATTATTTTTGACTGAAACTTCCCTTGAAGATCAATGTAAACCTCAAACATCTGGGTTCCCTGATGTTCAATACAAAGAACATAAGAAACATAAGATTTTTTTCGAGATCGTGATGGTATCTTTGTGACTGGAACAATGATGTACAACTCATCACACATGGAGACAAGGTAAATGAAGAGTCGAAGAAAAGACATCAAATAAAACACTCTCTGGAAATCCTTACCACCCTATTCATTTATGACCCATCATGTCAATTGCAAATGACAAAAGTATAAACAGTCACAAACAAAACCAACATCAACTCTCCAAAGGTCCTGCCTCGATAAAAAGCAGGTGGTGAAGGTTCCAGACGTTTTACAGAGGTCCATCATATGTGGCTAATTAGGATTTATGTTTAGATTTTGTCTTGTTTTTTAATTTGTGTTTTTTGGCCTTCATGTGCTCATCATCTTGCTATGTTTGGGTCTTCAGTTCTCGTTTTTGATGGTTTTGGCTACAAGCCATTTAAACAGAGAACCTGGGGTCAAGGCAGTTCTGTTTTGAAGCGAACATCATGTCCTGAAGATATCAAAGTCTTCTCTTAATACTTATACAACACACAGTAAATCATATCTTCTTATTTGGTCATTCCATTCCATAATGTCATTTTTTCTAAGGTCATCTGACAAGCTTCCCTAAAAGGGATGTCAACTTCCAATAATGTAAAACCACTCCGTAAGACCTACTCTTTAAGAAGACCACCTCTGATAAATTTTTCTGTAATGAAAATGAATTTCACTGATATGTAGAATCACCCTCCTTAATGTCACCTCCCTTTTACATGTAGCACCTCCCTTTTATATGTAGGACCTCCGTTTTATACGTAGCACCTCCCTTTTATATGTAGCACCTCCGTTTCCAAACACTTTGGTTTTGCTTGAAGTAATCAGATGGCCTGTTCCCTCTTTGGATCATAAGGAAATAGAGGGTTGTATCCCAATCGTGTCAGGAGGCGAGCCATAGAAGAAGGACCTGTTACGTGGACAGTCTTTCACCCTAATTTCTCACGTTTCCCTCACAGTAGCTACTGTAGAAGAAATACTTAGTTGATGTTTGTTACCCAAAGCCTCATATCCTTATATCCATAGCACTTATTCCCGACAAGACCCCAATTTTTAAAGTGATTTGTAGTTTAACCAGCAGAGATAGGTATAGAGTATCGTATTGAGTAGTAGACAAGACAAGGACTCACTACCAGTGTCGAAGGAGCCAGGTATTTGTTGTGAGGCAGAAGAAAAGTCAACCAATTTGGATGTGGAGTAAAGGCTCCAATACACAGCATTGGACTGAAGCATCTTGGGCCCATCAGAGAAAATCATTCTTGGGGCCCAGTATGTAGCTACATAGAAATAAATACAAGACTACTGATTGTGCGGTAAAACACACTAATATCCGGGTATAATATAAGGTAGTACACATCTTAATTATGTAGCAGGAGTTGGGGAAGCCCCCTCATAAAATATAATGTAGCCCCGTCATAGAGTATAATGCAGCCCTCATAGAATATAATGCCAATCCCTCATAGAATAAAATGTAGCCCCCTCATAGAATATCATGTAGCCCCCTCTTTGAATATAATGTAGCCCCCTCATATAGTATAATGCAGCCCCCTCATAGAATATAAAGTAGCCCCCTGATTGAATATAATGCATCCCCCTCATAGAATATAATGCAGCCCCCTCATAGAATATAATGTAGCCCCCCTTATAGAATATAATGCAGCCCCCTCATAGAATATAAAGTAGCCCCCTGATTGAATATAATGCAGCCCCCTCATAGAATATAATGTAGCCCCCTCATAGAATATAATGTAGCCCCCCTTATAGAATATAATGCAGCCCCCCATAGGGTATACTGCAGCCCCAACACAGAATATAATGTAGCCCCCTCAGAGTATAATGCAACCCCCTCAGAGTATAATGCAGCTACCTCATAAGGTATAATTCTGCCACCTCATAGGGTATAATGCAGCCCCATAGAATATAATGTAGCCCCTCATAGGGTATAAAGCAGCCTCCTTCATATAGTATAATGCAGCCCCCTCATATAGTATAATGTAGCCCCCCACAGAATATAATGTAGCCCCCACAGAATATAATGCAGCCCCCTCATAGGGTATAGTGCTACCCCCTCATAGAGTATAATGCTGCCCCCCTCTTAAGGTATAATGCTGCCCCCTCATAGGGTATAATGCAGCTCCCCTCATAGGGTATAATGCTGCCCCCCTGATAGGGCAAATCTGCCCCTCATAGGGTATAATGCAGCCCCCCCTCATAGACATAGGGTATAATGCAGCTCCCATGATAGGGTATCATGCAGCCCTTTCTTAGGGTATAATGCAGCCCCCCTCAAAGGGTATAATGCTGCCCCCCTCATAGGGGATGATGCTGCCCCCCTCATAGGGTATGATGCTGCCCCCTCATAGAGTATAATGCAGCCCCCCTCATAGGGCATAATACTGCTCCCTCATAGGGTATAATGCTGCCCCCCTCATAGGGCACAATGCTGCCCCCTCATAGGGCGTAATGCTGCCCCACTCAGAGGGTATAATGCTTCCCCCCTCATAGAGTATAATGCTACCCCACCTTATAGGGCGTAATGCTGCCCTCCTCATAGGGTATGATGCAGCCCCCCCCTCGTAGGGTATAATGCTGCCCCTCTCATAGGACATAATGCTGTCCCCCTCATAGGGCATAATGCTGCCCCCCTCATAGGGCATAATGCTGCCCCACTCCTAGGGTATAATGCTGCCCCCTCATAGGGTATAATGCACACCCCTCATAGGGTATAATGCTGCCCCTCTCATAGAGTATAATGCAGCGCCCTCATAGGGTGTAATGCACCACCCTCATAGGGTATAATGCTGCCCCTCTCATAGGGTATGATGGAGCCAGGACTCACTGACATTTATATATATAATAAAAAATAAACACAATACTCACCTCTCCTCCTCGCTCCCACGCTGATTCCGGCTCTTCTCTAGTATCTGCAGCTGCACTTACTGCCGTCTGCCCGGCACACAGCATGGTGCGCAATGAAGTGACTTCATAGCGCACCCGCTGTGTCAGAGGCAGAGGGGAATGATGGGAGAGGGAATGTCATCTGACGCTCTCTCCTCCATTTTTGCTTTCAACTGTATCGGCAGTTATGATGCCTCCTGTCACCCGCTGCTCTGCTGGCACCGAGGGCCCCCATAGCAGCTGTGTGGTGTGCCGCTATTAGCGACACGCCACTGACTGGGGGACCCTGGAGCAGTGGGGGCCCTAGGCAGCTGCTGGCCCGGTATGCCAGCAGGTGTCAGTGCATGGGCCCACCAGAGACTCCTCCGGTTCTCCAGTGGGCCAGTCCAACCTTGCCCATACAGATTAGTGGAAAGTTGTCTCAACCCACCAATTTTGACAGTACTGACCAACCATCTGATGTGTATAGAAACTCACACAACAGAGGGACAGAAATATCGGGGAACTAGAAAGTCAACGACTGATCCTTTTATTTTCTTGGAAGTTAGGCCGCATACCCATTATGAAATAAATCCTATAACTGGGAAAATTGGATCATAAAATATTATTATTACGAGAACATAAACACCATGTCTCATCTGTCAGATCTCTGCTGGACACCGCACTAAGTTATCGACTTCAGCTTCCTCCAACTCATCTCAAACAAAGGGTTTCTGTGATGTAAATCTTCAGCCAAGCCAAATGTTATTGTAGGTATCGAATTCCTCATAGAAGGGGAGTCTTAATATTTTACTGTCATCAATCAGCGGGGCCTCCTATGCCAAAAAGAAGAAATGCAACAATTCATATTGTCAAAGGTCAAATTATTTGTGATTTTTGTTAAAAAATTTTTAACTAAAAAGCAAAAAAAAAAAAGCCGTAATGTTAGGATAGTACAAAAAAAATCTGAATTTGTTTTGTATTATTTGGGGACAATCCTAATATTAAATATAGGTATTCACAAAAAATATGAACACACTTTATCAATTATAGTCAAAATATTTCATACATTTCATAAAATATAAGCATAAAAATTAAAAAACAAAATATCAAAACAAAAACGTTTAGATGTAGCATTGAAAAATATTTTCTAAAAATTATTTTTATATCTACTGGCTAACACGGTACAAAGACATACCGTATACCATATTTTTCAGAGATGTAGGTTTTTGCTTTTTTTATAATGTGTCAAAACCCATGCTAATTTATGCTATACGAACCGCCAAAGAATTAAAATTTGGACTTTGACTAAAAACCTGCAAAAATAATAGCATTTTTACAATCCCAAAATGAAATCTAAAATCTGAATGGCAACATAAAGTAAAAAAAAAACAAAAAAGCTAAATAATATTATAATTATATAAATATATTATATATATATTTATATATATTTATATTTCATATTATATTATAGTTATTATAAATATATAACAACTTTTTAATGCACTTTTTTGTTGGGCATTATGGCTGAACATTCTCTTTTAGTTTCATATGAATTTTTGTTATAAAACAATAATAATTTTAATTTTTTTAATGAATTTTTGCCACAAGGTATGTGAAAAAGAGTAAGAGTTAAAAGAAAATTTTGAAATAGGGAAAAGATAACTTAGCTAAAATTTTAAAGGAATCCCGAGAATAAACAAAGGATGTAAATGTAAAAAAAAAAATGAGTAAATAACTATTTTAAAAAATGCATAATAATAAAAAAATTAAAAAATAATTATTTTGTTTAATCAAAATATTTGATTTTTAAATTTTTTTCTTGCTTTTAATTTTTTTCTAATTGCAATCATATTTTTGATGCTGTTTTGTCAGGTGTTACACCTCATCTCGAGTGTCAAAAGTGACAGTGAAAAGTGATTCCAGTCAGATGTCTTATTTGCTGAAATAAATGCTTACAGCAAAATACAATCTCTCGGCAGCTGGGTACAGCGGGGACTCAGTGTGGGGACTGACAGAAAGCGCTCATTTTTACTCCCCTGTGGACAATCATTGACCTGACAAGAGCTGAAATGTATCCATCCACACTACCCAGGGCTTCATGGAAATCTGCCTGCAAATGGAGGCACGTGCCGAGGATTTTTTTTTTTTTTTTTTACACTTGTTTGGATCTGTCATCACTGAAAGAAGATGGAAAAAACCCCACAAAAGTAAAAACTAAATATATAAAAAAAATTGAAAAATGTGACAAAATTTGAAATCAGTTGGCCAGGTTGGATTAAAATTAAAGTATTAGTAAAAGTAATATTTTACTTGTAATGCACCATACTAACTAACAAGATATTCTTCTCTATAAAAAGTATCAGATTCACATTTTTTTAAAATTGCTAAAAAATATTCTTGCATAAGTATTCACCCTCTGTGGGGTAGAAGCTCCCTTGATGGTATACATAGATTGGAAATTCTGGCATCTTTGAAGAGGTCATTGTATTGTTTTGGATCCAACACAAGCAGTCGTGTGTCTTGATGAACCCAACTCTTCGCCCTTTAACCTTCTTCTTCCTTGGGTCGTTGACAACTCTTGTCTTCTGTCTCGTCATAGAAAAGCACATGTGCTTCAGGGTCTCATCTAACCTGATGGTTTTTCTGTCTTCTTTCAACAGTAACCTATCATCGAATTCACTGGTCTCCCTGTCCTGGAGGACGTTTCATGGTCTCCCTCTACAAGAGCTGTAGGTCAACCGTCTTTCTTACCAAAATTACTACTCTCTTTTCAGCCTTTTGTTTGGGATCTAAGGGATAAGGTTTCTCCTTGAAATACATGATGAATTTAAGAACGCTCTCCTCTGAAAGAAAAATATAATGCTGTCTCCAGTGCCATCTATGGGTGACTACCCTGTAAGGCATTTAACCCCTTTAAAGATCGGTGAAACATGACCCAGGTTATCAGCCAAATTGGAGACACCCATCTTTAGACAACATGTTTTCATTGCTGTTGCTTCCCTAGAGCACGTACTAATAGTAATTACTATTTCGAGACAACATTTTACCATACATGGATATTCCAAAGGTGTGAAAGTGATATTCAAAATGACAAGTGTTTTAAAAATAAAAAATAAAATTGTTGACCCCCCACATGTCTAGCTTACCTGGCCATCACTGGTCTCAACTTTCTGGTCTTCTCTTGACACATGAAAAATAACTCAAAATGCCCACTCGGCCACTCACTGGCTAAGTGTGGGTAAGTGATTGGCTTAGTGGTAAAGCGAAGGAAAAATATTCACAAAACCATGATCTAATGAAGCCCATGGCCACCGGATCAGAGCCCTATGAACCTCTTCATCCTGCCGGTATCCTGGGTGCCTCTTCTGATTAGTACACCCAGTGCAATGTCATAATTACGGGGCAACACACACATGACGGCCCACTAATCAAAATAGGTGCTGGAGATGGAGGTTCGTAGGGCTCTGGTCTAGCTACCATGAACTACCAAGGTCAACTCTACTAAGCTGCCACATCAGGTGTATAAAGAACCAAGGAGAGACCAGATGGACCATATGATTGTTAAAATGGGAGTTATGGAAATCGGTGGGGGGGAGTATTACTACTTATATTTTTTTTATCCAGCTAGAATTCTTTTAAGAATAATTTGCAGCCCTTTTCATGACTGTGGTTCTCCAAAATAAGAATCTATACAATTCATAGTGCTGGTATGAAGAAGTAATTGTCTTCTGTCTGAACCACCATGAGCACCAGGAAATAGAATTCAACCATGATCTTTCAAGATATAAACTCTCAACCTGTTATGTTGAAGGAATGCATAACTACATACATAAGTGTCCTTCCTGAGTTTTTCTTTTTAGATTTAGATATCCCAAGATGACTGGTGCAGGATGACCACCTCTTTTCATGATACTCTGTCAGGAGATGTTTATGCTCTCTGTGTCTATGTCAAGCTATTAACTGGTTGTGACATGAATTTCAGCCTGTCAATGGTTTTGTGAGCATATTGTGACATATGTATTGTGAGAAATTGGAGTTCTTAATAAAATTTGTGGAAAGGTAACAGTGTACACATCTGTAGACACTAATGTTGTCTTCTAAGAAGGTCAGCCATTGTTAATGCCGTAATTTCAATGATCCTCTGCTAGAGTTCTGACTGAAAACCCATTCCAGTGTTCCTGTGAAGTGCGGTGGATTCAGATTCGTAGAGAAGAAGGTTGGGCAGATCTTGGAAACCAATCATTAAGCTGCTGGAAATACGGGTGGAGATTTTCATAGAAGATGATAACATCACCGACTGTGGTAGGCATGGGTGTCACCCAACATTCTATTTGGGATGTTGACTAATGATAGGTGACAGCCAACTTTTATAATGCGTTGTATATTTTTCTCTTAGATCGTCCAGATGTCTTCATTTCAGAGCAAAATCTGACTGTTCTTCATGGGGACAACCTGACCCTTCAGTGTAATGTAGTTGGTCAGCCCATGCCAAAGGCGAAGTGGATTTTACCAGATCTGAATGCGCAGTATGAAACCACGGTATACATGGCAAATTATTTTTTATTCTTTCCAATGTATTAGTGACACTCAAGCCATTGATGTAGTGGACTTTTTCTTTTGAAGGACAACACAACATGTCATATTTTAATGGTTTCCCATAGTCTCTAGACTCAAGGTGTTGATAGTCTTCACTTGTGAACATGATCTTGTCGTTTTCCACAGTCTAAACCCTCTTGTGCACTCTTCTCAATCTTCCACGGCAGCAATCTGAAGGTCCAGATGTCGAGATCTTTCTCCACCTTTTCAACATCTCATCTGGCTTCAACAAGCGTGATGTCAGCTGCTGGGCCGAGAATATGGCTGGTCCTTCCAAAAAGTCGGTCCAGATAGATGTCCATTGTAAGTTCACATTCAAACTATAATCTGCTTGCATTTCTGACAAAACATAGAATCTTGAAGTGCTTTTGTTAAGGCTATGTTCATACACGTAGAAATTCTCTTTCGCTTTGATGAAAATCCTCACCACATAACAAAAACCCTCAACAAGTGATCATAACCTTAGTTTGACTAATTTGAGAAATAATAACGGCTTGTTCCTTTAAACATCAAATAAGTACTTGTTTATTTTGAACCAACATGGAGGATAAGCTTCTTTGATATGACCACCCAAAACTGCATCAAAAATTGGTCTATTAGATGGCCTTCTAAAGGAAGGTAGAAAACGTTCATCTTTTTTGCCTTACTTTTTCAGGACTGGGGGTTAGGTAGAACCAGCCACCATGATGGACAGATCAGCAGTATGAGTGGCTTAGTTATGTATCAACCACAAATATCTGTCAGGAGATATTATAAATGGTTGCAGAGCCACCATACAAAATCTTATGCCACCTTGGTCCTTTAGACCGAAGCTTGTTGCTCATATAAAACCAGCTGAGAAAATTAAGTGAGCCTCCTTGTGGATAATTGGTTATTATTTTGACTTTACAGTAGTGTCTAGGTTGGTTGACTACCTTATGGTGTTGATGGCTACTATTCTCCATTGTGGAGAAAGCCAGTTGGAGTAGTGAGACTAGTATTCGATCAATATTCTCTCGGAAAAGGCTATACAACATAGCCCTCTTCCAGGAGGAAGAAAGCTGAAGCTCTAGGACCAGTAGCCACCCTATAAGTCAGTGACTGACCCTTTAGGCTTCTCACTAGGTGTTGCACTAAGAAGGAGCAAGAACACTGTTAACAGATGAGTGAACTTGCCTATTTTTAGCAGACTCTGGTTTGGCTAAATTTTCTGAGGTTCTTTAAAGGGTCAGACATTGGTTTGTATGGTAGCTACCTCTGCCAGAGCCAGATTTCGTCCGTTTGGCGATGAGCTAATTGTCACACCTTAAGCCAAACAAAGACTAGACAACATAGTTTTGAGTAGCGACATGACGGATGGATGAAAGTATCCATTCCTGGCAGTCCCCTCTCAGTCTGACTTATGGGAAGCAAAAGCTCACTCCCTGGAAAAAAAACCCTACTAATTAATTCAGAGAACCAATACCCACACAAAACCTAATGGAATCGTGGTAGGAAATAATCCAAAGAAGTTATTTACTCTAACGTCACCCTCTAATTGACCCTTTCTGGACCTGCACAATTCTCGCACAATGCTTAGGGAACTCATCCTTTCGAGAGTAACTTAGGTTGTAGTTGTTATATTATCCTCTGTGGTAAGGGTGTGTACAGTCATGGCCAAAAGTTTTGAGAATGACACAAATATTAATTTTTACAAAGTCTACTGCTGTACTTTTTCTAATGGCAATTTGCATATACTCCAAAATGTTATAAAGAGTGATCAGCTTAACAGCAATTACTTGCAAAGTCAATATTTGGCTAGAAAATGAACTTTATCCCCAAAACACATTTCAACATCATTGCAGCCCTGCCTTAAAAAGGACCAGCTAACCTCTTTTCAGTGATTGCTCCATTAACACAGGTGTGGGTGTTGATGAGGACATGGCTGGAGATCAATCTGTCATGATTAAGTAAGAATGACACCACTGGACACTTTAAAAGGAGGCTGGTGCTTGGCATCATTGTTTCTCTTCTGTTAACCATGGTTATCTCTAAAGAAACACGTGCAGTCATCATTGTAATGCACAAAAATGGCCTAACAGGGAAGAGTATCGCAGCTAGAAAGATTGCACCTCAGTCAACAATCTATCGCATCATCAAGAACTTCAAGGAGAGAGGTTCCATTGTTGCCAAAAAGGCTTCAGGGCGCCCAAGAAAGACCAGCAAGCGCCAGGATCGTCTCTTAAAAGTGTTTCAGCTGTGGGATCGGGCTACCAGCAGTGCAGAGCTTGCTCAGTAATGGCAGCAGGCAGGTGTGAGTGCATCTGCACGCACTGTGAGGCGGAGACTCTTGGAGCAAGGCCTGGTCTCAAGGAGGGCAGCAAAGAAGCCACTTCTCTCCAGAAAAAACATCTTGGACAGACTGATATTCTGCAAAAGGTACAGGCAGTGGACTGCTGAGGACTGGGGTAAAGTTATTTTCTCTGATGAATCCCCTTTTCGATTGTTTGGGACATCAGGAAAACGCCTCATACGGAGAAGACAAGGTGAGCGCTACCACCAGTCTTGTCTCATGCCAACTGTTAAGCATCCTGAAACCATTCATGTGTGGGTTGCTTCTCAGCCAAGGGAATCGGCTCTCTCACAGTCTTGCCTAAAAACACAGCCATGAATAAAGAATGGTACCAGAATGTCCTCCAAGAGCAACTTCTCCCAACGCTCCAAGAGCAGTTTGGCGATCAACAATGCCTTTTCCAGCATGATGGAGCACCTTGCCATAAAGCAAAGGTGATAACTAAATGACTTAGGGAACAAAACATAGAGATTTTGGTCCGTGGCCTGGAAACTCCCCAGATCTTAATCCCATTGAGAACTTGTGGTCAATCATCAAGAGACGGGTGGACAAACAAAAACCTAAAAATTCTGACAAAATGAAAGCATTGATTGTGCAAGAATGGACTGCTATCAGTCAGGATTTGGTCCAGAAGTTGATTGAGAGCATGCCAGGGAGAATTGCTGAGGTCCTGAAGAAGAAGGGTCAACACTGCAAATATTGACTTGCTGCATTAACTCATTCTAATTGTCAATATAAGCTTTTGTTACTCATATGTTTGCAATTATTATATTTCTGTCTGTGATAAAAACATCTGTCAAACACACATAAAAACCAGAGGGCAGAAGATCATATGAAAAATTAATATTTATGTCATTCTCAAAACTTTTGGCCATGACTGTAGATGCCAAGATGAAAGAATTGAGACAGTTTTGATGATCCTGTTCTGAGAAATATCTATCTGGTCAAAATCATAGTTCTTCTTGTTGGGTATGAAGGTTTCGTTGGCATGGTCAATGTGTAGTTTAAAGAACATCTGTAGTTTGCAATTCCCCTTTACGGCCTCTGTCCTTAAGGTTGGATTTTTTGGATTCACTTGGTGTTTCTCTTTGAGTTTTTGTGAGATCTTTTAACCCATTTGACTGTTTTCTTCTCTTTTGATTTCTCAGTCCCAGCAGCAATAATTGATTTGGGCGAAGTGATTCATCAACACCACTCCTGCATCCCCTATACAATAGATGGGAACCCTGCACCGGAGGTCAACTGGCAGCTAAATGGGGAGACTCTATTCATGAATGACTACATTTTCACAAAACCACTCGAGTACAGAGAAAATGGGACCCTTATCCATGGCTGCTTGTACTTTAATAACCCAACGCACGGTAATAATGGTAATTACACGCTACTGGTGAGGAACCGACTCGGAGAAGACAGCAAAAGTGTCTACAGTGTCTTCATGAATAATCCATTTGATTTTGACCCATTGGAGCCCATTCCAGGTGAGCAACAGGAGGCAGCCATGTTGGTCAGTTAGACATGCCATAAAATTGTGACCGGTGGAGATCTTTACTCACGGTCTCGAGAGTTGTCCTATCACAAATGGTCACGCTCCATAGGAATGAATGGTGTAATGTAAAAATGCCTTAAAGGGGTATTTACATCTTCATAAAAAGGGGATTGTTGGATAGACCTTGTAAATTCAAGCAATTTTGCAATTTACAGTTTATTAGAATTCTTTGCTGTTCTTGAGATGTTAACACTTTTCTTTTGCTAATCCCAGCCATCTTCAGCATATTGCTTACAAACTAGACAATAGAGGTGGTCGGTCTCCTAGGCAACGAGCTGTAAATAAAAGAAAAGTGTTAATATCTCAAGAACGGATGAAAACTTTAATAAGCAGTTAATTAAATATAATAAAAGTGCTTGTTTTTAGGAGCACTATCTGAAAATACCCATGTATAAAAAATAGAAAAAACCCTTTAAGATAAGTTTGATGAGTAAGAAATGTTGATAGGTGTTAGTACTGCATAATTTTTCAATTTCAGATGCATTTATATTAAAGTAATGTTTATTCTTTTTCATTTTCAGTGTCGCTTTCTCCATCTGGTAAGTCTTTTTGCTCTATAGTCAGATCCATAAATGTCCAACTGATTGATTCAGGGGCATAGCTGGGCAGGAGACCAGGGCCAAAATATTCAAAGACAGGCAAGGGCAGCAAATTAACCACAGGATTGGACCAATTGAATGGAGCGATGACCCTGTCAATAGATGGATACATAATGGGACTGCTGCTCATTGCTCCATACAGCTCCATCCTGTTAACAATGTGGCTTCCCCTAACTGACACTAAGAGATCATTTCACCATCAATGGTTGAGCTTAAAAAAGGAGAATTAGCCTTGATAGACATCCCTTTTAAATTTTGAAATTATCAATTTATATACTCTTTAAGGCACAGGACAGGATATGTTCCTGCCTTATGTTATCAAGTAATTTCTGATTTCAGCTAACACAATAAGAATAGAATAGATTGGCCCCTTCCTTACCCCAGCAATGCAATAACACAATCTTGCTGATGTATCTGTCCTGCCTGGAGGCTACCAGGGCTACGACAAGATGGCGTCTGCAGCATTATACTGTGCAGGGAAAAGTAATAGTCTATGGATCCTCTGTATACGTGGCCCTCGTTCTGGCTGTAGCGGAGCAAGAAGAACGTGTGGACTAAGATTCAGTGACTCTACCAGCAGAATAGTGAGTGCAGCTCTGGAGTATAATACAGGATGTAACTCAGGATCAGTAATGTAATGTATGTACACAGTGACTCCACCAGCAGAATAGTGAGTGCAGCTCTGGAGTATAATACAGGATGTAACTCAGGATCAGTACAGAATCAGTAATGTATTTACAGAGTGACTGCACCAGCAGAATAGTGACTACTACAGTTCTGGAGTATAATACAGGATGTAACTCAGGATCAGTACAGGATCAGTAATGTAATGTCTGTACACAGTGACTGCACCAGCAGAATAGTGAGTGCAGCTCTGGAGTATAATACAGGATGTAACTCAGGATCAGTAATGTAATGTATGTACACAGTGACTCCACCAGCAGAATAGTGAGTGCAGCTCTGGAGTATAATACAGGATGTAACTCAGGATCAGTACAGAATCAGTAATGTATTTACAGAGTGACTGCACCAGCAGAATAGTGACTACTACAGTTCTGGAGTATAATACAGGATGTAACTCAGGATCAGTACAGGATCAGTAATGTAATGTCTGTACACAGTGACTGCACCAGCAGAATAGTGAGTGCAGCTCTGGAGTATAATACATGATGTAGCTCAGGATCAGTACAGGATCAGTAATGTAATGTATGTACACAGTGACTCTACCAGCAGAATAGTGAGTGCAGCTCTGGAGTATAATACAGGATGTAACTCAGGATCAGTACAGGATCAGTAATGTAATGTCTGTACACAGTGACTGCACCAGCAGAATAGTGAGTGCAGCTCTGGAGTATAATACAGGATGTAACTCAGGATCAGTACAGGATCAGTAATGTAATGTTGTACACAGTGACTCTACCAGCAGAATAGTGAGTGCAGCTCTGGAGTATAATACAGGATGTAACTCAGGATCAGTGCAGGGTCAGTAATGTAATGTATGTACACAGTGACTGCACCAGCAGAATAGTGAGTGCAGCTCTGGAGTATAATACAGGATGTAGCTCAGGATCAGTACAGGATCAGTAATGTAATGTATGTACACAGTGACTCTACCAGCAGAATAGTGAGTGCAGCTCTGGAGTATAATACAGGATGTAACTCAGGATCAGTACAGAATCAGTAATGTATTTACAGAGTGACTACACCAGCAGAATAGTGACTACTACAGTTCTGGAGTATAATACAGGATGTAACTCAGGATCAGTACAGGATCAGTAATGTAATGTCTGTACACAGTGACTGCACCAGCAGAATAGTGAGTTCAGCTCTGGAGTATAATACAGGATGTAGCTCAGGATCAGTACAGGATCAGTAATGTAATGTATGTACACAGTGACTCTACCAGCAGAATAGTGAGTGCAGCTCTGGAGTATAATACAGGATGTAACTCAGGATCAGTACAGGATCAGTAATGTAATGTCTGTACACAGTGACTGCACCAGCAGAATAGTGAGTGCAGCTCTGGAGTATAATACAGGATGTAGCTCAGGATCAGTACAGGATCAGTAATGTAATGTATGTACACAGTGACTCTACCAGCAGAATAGTGAGTGCAGCTCTGGAGTATAATACAGGATGTAACTCAGGATCAGTACAGAATCAGTAATGTATTTACAGAGTGACTACACCAGCAGAATAGTGACTACTACAGTTCTGGAGTATAATACAGGATGTAACTCAGGATCAGTACAGGATCAGTAATGTAATGTCTGTACACAGTGACTGCACCAGCAGAATATGAGTGCAGCGCTGGGTATAATACAGGATGTAACTCAGGATCAGTACAGGTTCAGTAATGTAATGTATGTACACAGTGACTGCACCAGCAGAATAATGAGTGCTGCTCTGGGATATAATACAGGATGTAACTCAGGATCAGTACAGGATCAGTAATGTAATGTATGTACACAGTGACTGCACCAGCAGAATAGTGACTACTACAGTTCTGGAGTATAATACAGGATGTAACTCAGGATCAGTACAGGATCAGTAATGTAATGTCTGTACACAGTGACTGCACCAGCAGAATAGTGAGTGCAGCTCTGGGATATAATACAGGATGTAACTCAGGATCAGTACAGGATCAGTAATGTAATGTATGTACACAGTGACTGCACCAGCAGAATAGTGAGTGCAGCTCTGGATATAATACAGGATGTAACTCAGGATCAGTACAGGATAAGTAATGTAATGTATGTACACAGTGACTGCACCAGCAGAATAGTGAGTGCAGCTCTGGAGTATAATACAGGATGTAACTCAGGATCAGTACAGGATCAGTAATGTAATGTATGTATGTGTGGCCCAGCTGCGCTTGGTGACACATGTTCCCTAGAGGATGCACAGAAAGGTAAATCACCAACATCTGATATTCATTCACACTCACACTTCCCTATAGTGCCACTAGAATGTATAAGGGTGTGGGAGACGCTGCAGAGTTCAGTCTTCTGGAGTTCAGTGATTCTGACATTCCAGTCAGAGCCAGTCTTGGAGTGGATTTCCTGTCAGAGACATTCTAGTCAGACGGACGGAGATTTTACCTCAGAACAGGCTGACTGTTAGTTCCCTATGAACGTGGAAAGTGACTCTCAGAGTGAGCGTGAAATCAGTCTGACGGAAGGTCCTGATAGCTACTCTGGACAGAGCCTATGAAGGAGCAGAAGGAAGGGAACTACAGTTATTTGTAACAACGAGTCGACTGAGAAACGGTCAGTGAGCTGTGGATAGAAGGAAGCTGACGACTACACCTACTGTTGCCTGTGCTTATGTTAAGGGTGTGAGTAGGGCGACAGGCGAGTGGTAAAGAAGAAGAAAGAGTGACTGAGGTGATATAGCAACGATAGCTGACCTCCACTCTGCCCAATCGGACACCGGTCCGAACTTGCTAGTTCCTTCATGGCTAGTGGGAGAAACCGGGGACCCTGCTGGACTTCAGGTCACAGAGGGAGCCCAACAGTGCTGATACGTAACCGGGGTCAGGAAGAACAGGAGTCTAGCAGGACGCTGCAGACATAGACTTAGTTCTGTCCACAAGAAGGCTCCACCACAATGTCGGCCGGGCGTAGCTGTTCTATTCAGAGTTAAACTTCGCTTCATGCAAGTAGGAACTCATACACATTGGAAGTAAGGAGGCCTCAAACCTACTCAGTGATTACTGGATGTGCATCCTCCACCCTGAGCAGCTTCCCGGGACATACCTGCAAATACCACCAGTAAAGGTATGGAAAGAGACTGACTTGTGTGTGTCTGCCTTATTGCCTGCACCCTGCACCGCCATATACCTAGAGGGACCAGTCTTACCTGTGGAAGACTTAACATCTTGCTGCCCAGTAACAACCCCTCTGAGGATTCATCCTGCAGCGCTGGTCACCCTGATCAGAGACCACAGGTGGCGTCACGAACATTTCTAAATCCCCTGTAAATATCCCCTTTGTATGAGCGCCCAGGGCAACGGACCGAGTTGTGCTACCTGTGACCTATCCCCCATTGAAGGAATGGGCTCAGTGCCGAGTACCCCACAAGCCCTGGTACTACGTGTGCGACTCATGTACACAGTGACTACACCAGCAGAATAGTGAGTGCAGCTCTGGAGTATAATACAGGATGTAACTCAGGATCAGTAATGTAATGTATGTACACAGTGACTGCACCAGCAGAATAGTGAGTGCAGCTCTGGAGTATAATACAGAATGTAACTCAGGATCAGTACAGGATCAGTAATGTAATGTATGTACACAGTGACTGCACCAGCAGAATAGTGAGTGCAGCTCTGGAGTATAATACAGAATGTAACTCAGGATCAGTACAGGATCAGTAATGTATGTACACAGTGACTGCACCAGCAGAATAGTGAGTGCAGCTCTGGAGTATAATACAGGATGTAACTCAGGATCAGTACAGGATCAGTACAGTATCAGTAATGTAATGTATGTACACAGTGACAACACCAGCAGAATAGTGAGTGCAGCTCTGGGATATAATACAGGATGTAACTCAGGAGCAGTACAGGATCAGTAATGTAATGTATGTACACAGTGACTGCATCAGCAGAATAGTGAGTGCAGCTCTGGAGTATAATACAGGATGTAACTCAGGATCAGTAAGGATCAGTAATGTAATGTATGTACACAGTGACTGCACCAGCAGAATAGTGAGTGCAGCTCTGGGGTATAATACAGGATGTAACTCAGGATCAGTACAGGATCAGTAATGTAATGTATGTACACAGTGACTGCACCAGCAGAATAGTGAGTGCAGCTCTGGGATATAATACAGGATTAGTAACTACAGGATCAGTAATGTAATGTATGTACACAGTGACTGCACCAGCAGAATAGTGAGTGCAGCTCTGGAGTATAATACAGGATGTAACTCAGGAGCAGTAGAGACATGTAATATTTGTAGTAAAAAAATGTATTATTTGAAACTAATAAATGAATGTTATGAAAACCACCTCTGTACCACAGGCAGAGGAAACAGCACATACGTGAACCCAGTGGAGACGGTGGAGGACAACACATTTGGGGTGAGTTGCTTCATATACTCATTAACCTCGAGTTGCCGGCATGTGGAACCACAAGTCGCTAACATAGCGGTGTAATTACACGGCCAGTGGTAATTGAAGATGTAATAGATGCCTATCTGACCGTGTGTTAATTTGTTGGCAATTTATAAAAAAAAAATTCTGGTCTGAGTCAAAAGCAGAAACCACTAAGTAATAAAAATGTCTGATGGTAGCACTGTGTGATGTGGGGAGGAGAGGTCATGCCGTGCTCCCTGGAAACACACATTTACTAGATCTGAAGCTGAAAGTGCAGTAAGTGCGGGCACTGCCGTTTTGGTTTTCCCTGTTTGCTTAAAGGGATTTTCCCATGAAGTCAGAGAGCTTCTTTCCCCTGAGCTATCATCATCAGGAGAAGCCAGGTGCGTCCATAGATTTCTCCTGCAGTGGTCAGTGGATGCCAGGGCCAATGTTAAGTTTGGAATCTCCTAAAGCCTTGCTCCTGAAGAACTCAGCTGAACTGTTAGGGCAGTGCCTGACTGTAAGCTCGTTGTCTGTTTTCAGTAGCCATCAGCCGAATACTGAGTGCACCTCCAGAGTATAAGATTAGTAATGTAAAATAAGTATGTCTTCCATCAGGTCTCCGTGGCCGTGGGCCTGGCCGTTTTTGCCTGCCTGTTCCTTCTCATCATGCTGGTTGTACTCAATAAGTGCGGACGACATTCTAAGTTCGGAATCAATCGTAAGTTCCACATTATTGATTGACAAGTTGTGTGTGACCCATGGGAACAATTCTGTGAAATATATCTGTAGCAGAAACTTTTCGAGGGACTTTTCTTGACAATGGGTTATTTGTGGTGGCTTCTTATCTTCTCATCTTTCTCACGACACTTGAGTTTGCTATAGCTGGTTCCTTTTGAAAAATTGTTGGATTTTGCCTTCAAAAATTTCCGTTTGAGCCCGGCCTTATTATCCACCTGGGTTTTCCTGATCGATCTGATCACTTTTTTCCAATACTCTCGTAGAGGCACCATGCACTGCTCGAGTCGCTTAACCCATCAAACTGAGTGTCCTTCTTGTCGTTTCTCATGGCTAAGTCAATGACCCTCTCAAGGGCCGTCTTTCTCTGCACCCGTATCCATATTTTTAACTTGTTCAATGGCAAGTGCCCCTCTTGACCATTTTCTGCTTATAGCCTCCATGTATCTGAATTCTCACATAGATAAATACGGTTCCCTTATGAGAAATGCCCCTAACCACAAGACCCGGTCCCCAAATGGTGCCATTTTGCTGTCCGGTACATAACAGTGGGTAGACCTCCATCTCTGTCTCACCCACTTACTTGCATTATGCGGCAATATAGAAGTCGCCCCTACCCCGTATAGCTTCAGCCTAATTTGAGATGGGATTACCGAGATGATCACGGGTTCACTCCACACCTGCTCATGGTGCAGTTCTGGCTCTCCGCGGGTTAACAGCAGTCGGGAATAGTCGATCTTGTTTTTGTACGATGTGCATAACTGCATTTTCTCAACTTTAAGTAAGGCAAGAAAAGAGCGTTTGGAAGAGCCGCACTTCATTATAGCTTGTTCCCCCACGCCAGGCACTAAGAAGCGGCTAATTCACTTTTGAAATTGATTCAAGCTTTAAATGGGTTTGATGTGTCTGTTTCCCAAGGGCCCGCAGACCGAGAAGAGCTGGAAGAGTGTGAGATGGAAAAGTGGCCCCGGCACTTCAGTCTATAGCTGCTGTAACCCTTTATTCTGCAATGGACCAGTATCTCTCACAATCAGCAGAACAGTTCTGCGGTACCTGTCACATGCCCTCTCCTATTGATGTGATCGTTCCTGGTGCTGCAGATCAGTTCAAGCTTAACCCTACTCATCCAATAGGTCTGAGCAGTACCTGACACGGCTGTATACCCAGAACAGTTCTGCGGGACCTGTCACAGCCCCTCTATTATTGATCAGCCCACGCTTAATCATACTCACCTAACAGGTCTGTCCACGATTAACCTTATCCTGATAGGTCTGAGCAGTACCAGATGCGGCCATATACCCAGAACAGTTCTGCAGGACCAGTCACAGCCCCTCTATTATTGATGTGACCATTCCTGGTACTGCAGATCAGTCCCAGCCTAACCCTACTCACCTGATAGGGCTGAGCAGTACCCGACACGGCCATATACCCAGAACAGTTCTGCGGGACCTGTCATAACTCCTCTATTATTGATCAGTCCACGATTAACCCTACTATCCTGATAGGTCTGAGCAGTACCAGACACGGCCATATACCCAGAACAGTTCTGCGGGACCTGTCATAGCCCCTCTATTATTGATCAGTCCACGATTAACCCTACTATCCTGATAGGTCTGAGCAGTACCAGACATGGCCATATACCCAGAACAGTTCTGAGGGACTTGTCATAGCCCCTCTATTATTTATTAGTCCACGATTAATTTTACTCACCTGGTAGGTCTGAGCAGTACCCGATACGGCCATATACCCAGAACAGTTCTGCGGGACCTGTCACAGCCCCTCTATTATTGATGTGACCGTTCCTGGTACTGCAGATCAGTCCAAGCCTAACCCTACTCACTTGATAGGTCTGAGCAGTACCCGACATGGCCATATAGCCAGAACAGTTCTGCGGGACCTGTCACAGCCCCTCTATTAATGATCAGTCCACGCTTAACCTACTCACCTGATAGGTCTGAGTAGTACCCGACATGGCCATAAGCCAGAACAGTTCTGCGGGACCTGTCACAGCCCCTCGCCTACTGATGTGACCTTTCCTGGTACTGCAGATCAGTCCCAGTCCAACCCTACTCACCTGATAGGTCTGAGCAGTACCCGACACGGGTGTATACCCAGAACAGTTCTGCGGGACCTGTCACAGCCCCTCTATTATTGATCAGCCCACGCTTAATCATACTCACCTAACAGGTCTGAGCAGTACCCAACATGACCATATACCCAGAACTGTTCTGCGGCACCTGTCATAACTCCTCTATTATTGATCAGTCCACGATTAACCCTACTATCCTGATAGGTCTGAGCAGTACCTGACATGACCATATACCCAGAACAGTTCTGCGGGACCTGTCATAGCCCTCTATTATTGATCAGCCCACGATTAACCCTACTATCCTGATAGTCTGAGCTGTACCCGATACGGCCATATACCAGTAACAGTTCTGCGGGACCTGTCACAGCCCCTCTATTATTGATGTGACCATTCCTGGTACTGCAGATCAGTCCCAGCCTAACCCTACTCACCTGATAGGTCTAGCAGTACCCGACACGGCCATATACCCAGAACAGTTCTGCGGGACCTGTCATAACTCCTCTATTATTGATCAGTCCACGATTAACCCTACTATCCTGATAGGTCTGAGCAGTACCAGATGCGGCCATATACCCAGAACAGTTCTGCAGGACCTGACACAGCCCCTCTATCATGATGTGACATTCCTGATACTGCAGATCAGTCCCAGCCTAACCCTACTCACCTGATAGGTCTGAGCAGTACCTGACACGGCCATATACCCAGAACAGTTCTGCGGACCTGTCATAACCCTCTATTATTGATCAGTCCACGATTAACCCTACTATCCTGATAGGTCTGAGCAGTACCAGACACGGCCATATACCCAGAACAGTTCTGCGGGACCTGTCATAGCCCCTCTATTATTGTATCAGTCCACGATTAACCCTACTATCCTGATAGGTCTGAGCAGTACCAGACATGGCATATACCCAGAACTGTTCTGCGGGACCTGTCATAGCCCTCTATTATTGATCAGTCCACACTTAACCCTACTCACCTGATAGGTCTGAGCAGTACCTGACATGGCCATATACCCAGAACAGTTCTGAGGGACCTGTCATAGCCCCTCTATTATTTATTAGTCCACGATTAACCTTACTCACCTGGTAGGTCTGAGCAGTACCCGATACGGCCATATACCCAGAACAGTTATGCGGGACCTGTCACAGCCCCTCTATTATTGATGTGACCGTTCCTGGTACGCATCACTGCAGATCAGTCCCAGCCTAACCCTACTCACTGATAGGCTGAGCAGTACCCGACAGGCATATACCCAGAACAGTTCTGCGGACCTGTCAACCCTCTATAATGATCATCCACGTTAACCCTACTACCTGATAGGTCTGAGAGTACCACATGGCCATAACCAGAACAGTTCTGCGGGACCTCACAGCCCTCACTATGATGGACCTTCCGTACTGCAGATCAGTCCAGTCCAACCCTACTCACCTGATAGGCTGACAGTACCCGACACGGCTATACCCAGAACAGTTCTGCGGACCTGTCAACCCTCTATTATTATCAGCCACTTAATCCTCACCTAAAGGTCTGAGCAGTCCGACAGCCATATACCCAGAACGTTCTGCGGGACTGTCAAGCCCCTCTATTATTATCAGTCCCACGCTTAACCCTACTCACCTATAGGTCTGAGCAGTACCCGACATGGACCATATACCCAGAACAGTTCTGCGGGACCTGTCAAGCCCTCTATTATTGATCAGTCCACGACTTAACCCTACTCACCTGATAGGTCTGAGCAGTACCCGACATGGCCATATACCCAGAACAGTTCTGCGGGACCTGTCATAGCCCCTCTATTATTTATGTACTGCAGATCATCCACCAACCTACTCACCTGATAGTCTGAGCAGTACCCGACACGGCCATATACCCAGAACAGTTCTGCGGGACCTGTCACAGCCCCTCTATTATGATCACTCCACGCTATCCCCCTAACATCACTTGATAGGTCTGAGCAGTACCCGACATGGCCATATAGCCCAGAACAGTTCTGCGGGACCTGTCACAGCCCCTCTATTATGATCATCCACGCTTAACCCTACTCACCTGATAGGTCTGAGAGTACCCGACATGCCATAACCAAACAGTCTGCGGGACCTGTCAAGCCCTCACCTCTGATTACCTTTCCGTACTGCAGATCATCCCAGTCCAACCCTACTCACCTGATAGGTCTGAGCAGTACCCGACGGCGATATACCCAGAGCAGTTCTGCGGGACCTGTCACAGCCCCTCTATTATATTAATCAGCCCACGCTTAATCATACTCACCTAACAGGTCTGAGCAGTTCCTGACATGACCATATACCCAGAACTGTTCTGCGGGACCTGTCACAGCCCCTCTATTATTGATCAGCCCACGCTTAATCATACTCACCTAACAGGTCTGAGCAGTACCCGACATGACCATATACCCAGAACTGTTCTGCGGGACCTGTCATAACTCCTCTATTATTAATCAGTCCACGATTAACCCTACTATCCTGATAGGTCTGAGCAGTAACCGACATGACCATATACCCAGAACAGTTCTGCGGGACCTGTCATAGCCCCTCTATTATTGATCAGCCCACCATTAACACTACTATCCTGATAAGTCTGTACCCGATACGGCCATATACCCAGTACAGTTCTGCGGGACCTGTCACAGCCCTCTATTATTGATGTGACCATTCCTGGTACTGCAGATCAGTCCCAGCCTAACACTACTCACCTGATAGGGCTGAGCAGTACCCGACACGACTATATTCCCAGAACAGTTCTGTGGGATCTGTCATAACTCCTCTATTATTGATCAGTCCACGATTAACCCTACTATCCTGATAGGTCTGAGCAGTACCAGATGCGGCCATATACCCAGAACAGTTCTGCAGGACCAGTCACAGCCCCTCAATTATTGATGTGACCATTCCTGGTACTGCAGATCAGTCCCAGCCTAACCCTACTCACCTGATAGGGCTGAGCAGTACCCGACACGGCTATATACCCAGAACAGTTCTGCGGGACCTGTCATAGCCCCTCTATTATTTATTAGTCCACGATTAACCTTACTCACCTGGTAGGTCTGAGCAGTACCCGATATGGCCATATACCCAGAACAGTTATGCGGGACCTGTCACAGCCCCTCTATTATTGATCAGTCCACGATTAACCCTACTATTATGATAGGTCTGAGCAGTACCAGACACGGCCATATACCCACAACAGTTCTGCGGGACCTGTCATAGCCCCTCTATTATTGATCAGTCCACGATTAACCCTACTATCCTGATAGGTCTGAGCAGTACCAGACATGGCCATATACCCAGAACTGTTCTGCGGGACCTGTCATAGCCCCTCTACTATTGATCAGCCCACACTTAACCCTACTATCCTGATAGGTCTGAGCAGTACCAGACATGACCATATACCCAGAACTGTTCTGTGGGACCTATCATAGCCCCTCTATTATTGATCGGTCCACACTTAACCCTACTCACCTGATAGGTCTGACCAGTACCTGACATGGCCATATACCCAGAAAAGTTCTGAGGGACCTGTCATAGCCCCTCTATTATTTATTAGTCCACGATTAACCTTACTCAACTGGTAGGTCTGAGCAGTACCCGATACGGCGATATACCCAGAACAGTTATGCGGGACCTGTCACAGCCCCTCTATTATTTATTAGTCCACGATTAACCTTACTCACTTGATAGGTCTGAGCAGTACCTGACATGGCCATATAGCCAGAACAGTTCTGCGGGACCTGTCACAGCCCCTCTATTAATGATCAATCCACACTTAACCCTACTCACCTGAGTAGTACCCGACATGGCCATAAAGCCAGAACAGTTCTGCAGGACCTGTCACAGCCCCTCTATAAATGATCAGTCCATGCTTAACCCTACTCACCTGATAGGTCTGAGTAGTACCCCACATGGCCATAAAGCCAGAACAGTTCTGCGGGACCTGTCACAGCCCCTCGCCTACTGATGTGACCTTTACTGGTACTGCAGATCAGTCCCAGTCCAACCCTACTCACCTGATAGGTCTGAGCAGTACCCGACACGGCTGTATACCCAGAACAGTTCTGCGGGACTTGTCACAGCCCCTCTATCATTGATCAGCCCACGCTTAATCATACTCACCTAACAGGTCTGAGCAGTACCTAACATGACCATATACCCAGAACTGTTCTGTGGGACCTGTCATAACTCCTCTATTATTGATCAGTCCCCGATTAACCCTACTATCCTGATAGTTCTGAGCAGTACCTGACATGACCATATACCCAGAACAGTTCTGCGGACCTATCATACCCCCTCTATTATTTATCAGCCCACAATTAACCCTACTATCCTGATAAGTCTGAGCTGTACCCGATACGGCCTGTAGCGTTTCCCACGGCTGTGGGGCGCCGGGACATGGCATAGCTTGCCTAGCTAGCCAATGCTCCCACGCCGCCAGTCCACGACGACGTGAGGCATGGGTCCCAGATGATGAGAATGTGGACCCACTGGACCACGGAGGGAGACCCGGGCCTGCCCGGACTAGGAAGGGCAGCGACCGGGATCCGTGGCAGCTGAGCATGTGGGCAAGGTGGCGACCTGCAGGACTAGACAACACCGCACAACTTCAGGTAAGAAGAAACATAAAGTTTACTTAAAGAAACACAGTACATAAAACAGAACATAAGACCGGGCTCCCGATTCCGCACATCAGAGAAGGGTACACGACTCAGGATCACAGACGAGTGCTGGAGGACATCACGGGTAGATGCAGTCCAGGGTTATCTGGCACGGGCATACTTGGACGGCCTCTCTCTCAGGCCTTAGGCGTAGCACAGGCTCAGCAGGAGAACATCAGACACCGACCTCAGACAGACTTCAGACGATGGCGGGGTCATCACGGGTTGATGAAGTCCAGGATCATCTGGCACGGGCATACTAGTATGGCCTCTCTCTCAGGCCTCAGGCGTAGCACAGGCTCAGCAGGAGAACATCAGACACCGACCCAGGACAGACGTCATCACAGGGTAGACCAAGGAGGAACCGGCAGGACAGGCAGGTTGTCACGGCAAGTGACCAAGGCAGTCTCTGGGACAGGCAGGTTGTCACAGCAAGTGACCAGGCAGTCTCTGGGACAGGCAGGTTGTCACGGCTAGTGACCAGGGCAATCTCTGGGACAGGCAGGTTGTCACGGCAAGTGACCAGGGCAGGCAGGTTGTCACGGCAAGTGACCAGGGCAGGCAGGTTGTCACGGCAAGTGACCAGGCAGGCAGGTTGTCACGGCAAGTGACCAGGCAGGCAGGTTGTCACGGCAAGTGACCAGGCAGGCAGGTTGTCACGGCAAGTGACCAGGCAGGCAGGTTGTCACGGCAAGTGACCAGGCAGGCAGGTTGTCACGGCAAGTGACCAGGCAGTCTCTGGGACAGGCAGGTTGTCACGGAAAGTGACCAGGGCAGTCTCTGGGACAGGCAGGTTGTCACGGCAAGTGACCAGGCAGTCTCTAGACAGGCAGGTTGTCACAGTAAGTGACCAGGCAGTCTCTAGACAGGCAGGTATATACGACCTGATATGGTGGAGCCTCCAGGTAGGCTGCAGTCGGATGGCAGATGATCGCTCCCAGGTGAGCAGGCAAGAGCCGGGGATCTCTGCAGATGATGTCCGAACTTCCGGATGGAGCTGCAGTCGGATGGCAGATGATCGCTCCTAGGTGATCAGGCAAGAGCCGGGGATCTCTGCAGATGACGTCCGAACCTCTGGAAGGAACTGCAGACGGATGGCAGACAGGCAAGCCGACAGGTAACAGACAGGTAACTGGAATCAGGAGCTGATGGCTGAAACAGAGTTAGACTGCACAGGAACAACAGGAACACGGATTGGATCTCAGAGAGTCAGGAACACAGACAGGAACACGGACTGGGTCTCAGGGAGTCAGGAACACGGACAGGAACATGGATTGAATCACAGGAACACGGACTGGAACACAGGCCTCGGACTCCGGACATCTGGCACCGATCAGCAGGCTCCGGACATCTGGCAATGATCGGCAGGATCCGGACATCAGGCAAGAAGGATAGGATCCGGACATCTGGAAGTGGTCGTCGGACATCGGACATCAGGCCATGGTCATCAGGCATAGGAACCGGACATCTGGCAGCGACCTGAAAAGGAACCCCAGCGGTCTGGTGCAAGCCCCGCCAGGCTCAACGGGAGCTGGCCGGGGATTGCACAGAGGCTGAGCACAGAGTAACAGAAACTCAGCACACACCGGACTCCTCCTTCCAAGATGAACTCAGGTTATATAGCAAGGATTCACAGTCACTGGCACAGGGTTCTGAACACAGCAGGATTTCAGGAACATAACACAGAGGACACAGTTCAGAAAGTCAGGTACAGGATGCGATCTAAGATCAGGGGTTCAGGTAATTAGACACAGCAGGAACAGGCCTGGATATACAGCCTCCAGGAACGGCGATCTGGGTAATCAGCCCCCAGCATAGGCGGAAACACAAGACACAATTCAGACATTCAGGTACCGGGTTTGATCCAGGATCAGGGAACAAGACACAGCAGGAACAGGGAATCAGCTCTCCAGAGCTGATCAACTTCAGAGCAGGAGCTGAACACACAACCACATACGGCTAGGTTCAGGGATTCAGTGTGGATTCAATGCGAAGCTCTGGCAACGCCCACTAGGGCTGGGGAACTTTATATATGAGCTGCTTCACAGCGATAGGCTGGAGCAGTAATTCTAGTAAACACCCAATCCACATAAAAGCAGGACAGGTGTGGGCCGCGCCCCCTATGCAGAGCCAGACAGCACAACACAGAGGGAACCCAACAATGGCTGCTGCCAACCACGCAGTAAGTCATGCACCACTGCAGAGGACTTTGCAAGCTACGGACGGCTTTCACAGCAAGTCAGGAACCGCACATGCGGGCGGTCATGCAAAGCAGCGGAGCCACTCACGCAAGTACGGGTACGCAGCAGAGCCGGGAACTGAGCAGCATCCATATAGGTAACAGACAACAGTATCCCAGCTGGTTAGGGGAAAGGAGCAAAAGGGTTAATGCAAAAAACATGCAAAGTAACGCTGGAAAACAAAGTACAGACAATACCAGCGTTACAGTATCCCCCTCCTCAGGCCCCCTCTTCTGAAGACCCAAGTAAAAAAAAATTCCCCAGAAAAAATTCACTTGGTTTGGCGGTAAGTCCCATAGTTCACAATATGGCAGCAGAGTTAATAGCTCGAAAAGTCCGAACCGCTGACCAAGCGGGGAATCGAGCCATCTAGTCCACTTACCCTGTGGGGACCAAGTAGTCTAGTTCACACATCAGGTGGAGCTTGGAGAAAGTCCTGCAGACCGCACATGCTCAGCGGAGTCCATGGCCAGAGCTTACTGTAGCGTTTCCCACGGCTGTGGGGCGCCGGGACATGGCATAGCTTGCCTAGCTAGCCAATGCTCCCACGCCGCCAGTCCACGACGACGTGAGGCATGGGTCCCAGATGATGAGAATGTGGACCCACTGGACCACGGAGGGAGACCCGGGCCTGCCCGGACTAGGAAGGGCAGCGACCGGGATCCGTGGCAGCTGAGCATGTGGGCAAGGTGGCGACCTGCAGGACTAGACAACACCGCCACAACTTCAGGTAAGAAGAAACATAAAGTTTACTTAAAGAAACACAGTACATAAAACAGAACATAAGACCGGGCTCCCGATTCCGCACATCAGAGAAGGGTACACGACTCAGATCACAGACGAGTGCTGGAGGACATCACGGTAGATGCAGTCCAGGGTTATCTGGCACGGGCATACTTGGACGGCCTCTCTCTCAGGCCTTAGGCGTAGCACAGGCTCAGCAGGAGAACATCAGAAACCGACCTCAGACAGACTTCAGACGATGGCGGGGTCATCACGGGTTGATGAAGTCCAGGATCATCTGGCACGGGCATACTAGTATGGCCTCTCTCTCAGGCCTCAGGCGTAGCACAGGCTCAGCAGGAGAACATCAGACACCGACCCAGGACAGACGTCATCACAGGGTAGACCAAGGAGGAACCGGCAGGACAGGCAGGTTGTCACGGCAAGTGACCAAGGCAGTCTCTGGGACAGGCAGGTTGTCACAGCAAGTGACCAGGCAGTCTCTGGGACAGGCAGGTTGTCACGGCTAGTGACCAGGGCAATCTCTGGGACAGGCAGGTTGTCACGGCAAGTGACCAGGGCAGGCAGGTTGTCACGGCAAGTGACCAGGCAGGCAGGTTGTCACGGCAAGTGACCAGGCAGGCAGGTTGTCACGGCAAGTGACCAGGCAGGCAGGTTGTCACGGCAAGTGACCAGGCAGGCAGGTTGTCACGGCAAGTGACCAGGCAGGCAGGTTGTCCACGGCAAGTGACCAGGCAGGCAGGTTGTCACGGCAAGTGACCAGGCAGTCTCTGGGACAGGCAGGTTGTCACGGAAAGTGACCAGGGCAGTCTCTGGGACAGGCAGGTTGTCACGGCAAGTGACCAGGCAGTCTCTAGACAGGCAGGTTGTCACAGTAAGTGACCAGGCAGTCTCTAGACAGGCAGGTATATACGACCTGATATGGTGGAGCCTCCAGGTAGGCTGCAGTCGGATGGCAGATGATCGCTCCCAGGTGAGCAGGCAAGAGCCGGGGATCTCTGCAGATGATGTCCGAACTTCCGGATGGAGCTGCAGTCGGATGGCAGATGATCGCTCCTAGGTGATCAGGCAAGAGCCGGGGATCTCTGCAGATGACGTCCGAACCTCTGGAAGGAACTGCAGACGGATGGCAGACAGGCAAGCCGACAGGTAACAGACAGGTAACTGGAATCAGGAGCTGATGGCTGAAACAGAGTTAGACTGCACAGGAACAACAGGAACACGGATTGGATCTCAGAGAGTCAGGAACACAGACAGGAACACGGACTGGGTCTCAGGGAGTCAGGAACACGGACAGGAACATGGATTGAATCACAGAACACGGACTGGAACACAGGCCTCGGACTCCGGACATCTGGCACCGATCAGCAGGCTCCGGACATCTGGCAATGATCGGCAGGATCCGGACATCAGGCAAGAAGGATAGGATCCGGACATCTGGAAGTGGTCGTCGGACATCGGACATCAGGCCATGGTCATCAGGCATAGGAACCGGACATCTGGCAGCGACCTGAAAAGGAACCCCAGCGGTCTGGTGCAAGCCCCGCCAGGCTCAACGGGAGCTGGCCGGGGATTGCACAGAGGCTGAGCACAGAGTAACAGAAACTCAGCACACACCGGACTCCTCCTTCCAAGATGAACTCAGGTTATATAGCAAGGATTCACAGTCACTGGCACAGGGTTCTGGACACAGCAGGATTTCAGAACATAACACAGAGGACACAGTTCAGAAAGTCAGGTACAGGATGCGATCTAAGATCAGGGTTCAGGTAATTAGACACAGCAGGAACAGGCCTGGATATACAGCCTCCAGGAACGGCGATCTGGGTAATCAGCCCCCAGCATAGGCGGAAACACAAGACACAATTCAGACATTCAGGTACCGGGTTTGATCCAGGATCAGGGAACAAGACACAGCAGGAACAGGGAATCAGCTCTCCAGAGCTGATCAACTTCAGAGCAGGAGCTGAACACACAACCACATACGGCTAGGTTCAGGATTCAGTGTGGATTCAATGCGAAGCTCTGGCAACGCCCACTAGGGCTGGGGAACTTTATATATGAGCTGCTTCACAGCGATAGGCTGGAGCAGTAATTCTAGTAAACACCCAATCCACATAAAAGCAGGACAGGTGTGGGCCGCGCCCCCTATGCAGAGCCAGACAGCACAACACAGAGGGAACCCAACAATGGCTGCTGCCAACCACGCAGTAAGTCATGCACCACTGCAGAGGACTTTGCAAGCTACGGACGGCTTTCACAGCAAGTCAGGAACCGCACATGCGGGCGGTCATGCAAAGCAGCGGAGCCACTCACGCAAGAAACGGGTACGCAGCAGAGCCGGGAACTGAGCAGCATCCATATAGGTAACAGACAACAGTATCCCAGCTGGTTAGGGGGAAAGGAGCAAAAGGGTTAATGAAAAAAACATGAAAAGTAACGCTGGAAAACAAAGTACAGACAATACCAGCGTTACACGGCCATATACCCAGTACAGTTCTGCGGGACCTGTCACAGCCCCTCTATTATTGATGTGACCATTCCTGGTACTGCAGATCAGTCCCAGCCTAACCCTACTCACCTGATAGGGCTGAGCAGTACCCGACACGGCCATATACCAGAAACAGTTCTGCGGGACCTGTCATAACTCCTCTATTATTGATCAGTCCACGATTAACCCTACTATTCTGATAGGTCTGAGCAGTACCAGACACGGCCATATACCCAGAACAGTTCTGCGTGACCTGTCATAGCCCCTCTATTATTGATCAGTCCACGATTAACCCTACTATCCTGATAGGTCTGAGCAGTATCAGACACGGCCATATACCCAGAACAGTTCTGCGTGACCTGTCATAGCCCCTCTATTATTGATCAGTCCACGATTAACCCTACTCACCTGATAGGGCTGAGCAGTACCCGACACGGCCATATACCCAGAACAGTTCTGCGGGACCTGTCATAACTCCTCTATTATTGATCAGTCCATGATTAACCCTACTATCCTGATAGGTCTGAGTCGTACCCGACATGGCCATAAATCCAGAACAGTTCTGCGGGACCTGTCACAGCCCCTCTATTATTTATCAGTCCACGATTAACCCTAGTCACCTGATAGGTCTGAGCAGTATCTGACATGACCAAATACCCAGAACAGTTCTGCGGGACCTGTCATTGCCCCTCTATTATTGATCAGTCCACGATTAACCCTAGTCACCTGATAGGTCTGAGCAGTACCTGACATGACCAAATACCCAGAACAGTTCTGCGGGACCTGTCATTGCCCCTCTATTATTGATCAGTCCACGATTAACCCTAGTCACCTGATAGGTCTGAGCAGTACCCGATACGGCCATATACCCAGAACAGTTCTGCGGGACCTGCCACAGCCCCTCTATTATTGATGTGACTGTTCCTGGTACTGCAGATCAGTCCTAGGCTAACCCTACTCAGCTGATAGGTCTGAGCAGTACCCGACACGGTCATATACCCAGAACAGTTCTGCGGGACCTGTCATGGCCCCTCTATTATTGATCAGTCCACGATTAACCCTACTATCCTGATAGGTCTGAGCAGTACCAGATACGGCCATATACCCAGAACAGTTCTGCGGGACCAGTCACAGCCCCTCTGTTATTGGTGTGACTGTTCTGGTACTGCAAATCAGTCCCAGAATAACCCTACTCACCTGACTGGTCATAGCAATACCCGACACGGCCATATACCCAGAACAGTTCTGCGGGACCTGTCATAACTCCTCTATTATTGATCAGTCCACGATTAACCCTACTATCCTGATATATCTGAGCAGTTCCAGATGCGGCCATATACCCAGAACAGTTCTGCAGGACCAGACACAGCCCCTCTATTATTGATGTGACCATTCCTGGTACTGCAGATCAGTCCCAGCCTAACCCTACTCACCTGATAGGGCTGAGCAGTACCTGACACGGCCATTAACCCAGAACAGTTCTGCGGGACCTGTCATAACTCCTCTATTATTGATCAGTCCACGATTAACCCTACTATCTGATAGGTCTGAGCAGTACCAGACACGGCCATATACCCAGAACAGTTATGCGGGACCTGTCACAGCCCCTCTATTATTGATCAGTCCACGATTAACCCTACTATTATGATAGGTCTGAGCAGTACCAGACACGGCCATATACCCACAACAGTTCTGCGGGACCTGTCATAGCCCCTCTATTATTGATCAGTCCACGATTAACCCTACTATCCTGATAGGTCTGAGCAGTACCAACATGGCCATATACCCAGAACTGTTCTGCGGGACCTGTCATAGCCCCTCTATTATTGATCAGCCCACACTTAACCCTACTATCCTGATAGGTCTGAGCAGTAACCAGACATGACCATATACCCAGAACTGTTCTGTGGGACCTGTCATAGCCCCTCTATTATTGATCGGTCCACACTTAACCCTACTCACCTGATAGGTCTAAGCAGTACCTGACATGGCCATATACCCAGAAAAGTTCTGAGGGACCTGTCATAGCCCCTCTATTATTTATTAGTCCACGATTAACCTTACTCAACTGGTAGGTCTGAGCAGTACCCGATACGGCGATATACCCAGAACAGTTATGCGGGACCTGTCACAGCCCCTCTATTATTTATTAGTCCACGATTAACCTTACTCACTTGATAGGTCTGAGCAGTACCTGACATGGCCATATAGCCAGAACAGTTCTGCGGGACCTGTCACAGCCCCTCTATTAATGATCAATCCACACTTAACCCTACTCACCTGATAGGTCTGAGTAGTACCCGACATGGCCATAAAGCCAGAACAGTTCTGCAGGACCTGTCACAGCCCCTCTATAAATGATCAGTCCACGCTTAACCCTACTCACCTGATAGGTCTGAGTAGTACCCCACATGGCCATAAAGCCAGAACAGTCTGCGGGACCTGTCACAGCCCCTCGCCTACTGATGTGACCTTTACTGGTACTGCAGATCAGTCCCAGTCCAACCCTACTCACCTGATAGGTCTGAGCAGTACCCGACACGGCTGTATACCCAGAACAGTTCTGCGGGACTTGTCACAGCCCCTCTATCATTGATCAGCCCACGCTTAATCATACTCACCTAACAGGTCTGAGCAGTACCTAACATGACCATATACCCAGAACTGTTCTGTGGGACCTGTCATAACTCCTCTATTATTGATCAGTCCCCGATTAACCCTACTATCCTGATAGTTCTGAGCAGTACCTGACATGACCATATACCCAGAACAGTTCTGCGGGACCTATCATACCCCCTCTATTATTTATCAGCCCACGATTAACCCTACTATCCTGATAAGTCTGAGCTGTACCCGATACGGCCATATACCCAGTACAGTTCTGCGGGACCTGTCACAGCCCCTCTATTATTGATGTGACCATTCCTGGTACTGCAGATCAGTCCCAGCCTAACCCTACTCACCTGATAGGGCATAGCAATACCCGAGACGGCCATATACCCAGAACAGTTCTGCGGGACCTGTCATAACTCCTCTATTATTGATCAGTCCACGATTAACCCTACTATCCTGATAGGTCTGAGCAGTACCCGGTACGGCCATATACCCAGAACAGTTTTGCGGGACCTGTCACAGCCCCTCTATTATTGTTGATGTGACCGTTCATGGTACTGAAGATCAGTCCCAGCCTAACCCTACTCACTTGATAGGTCTGAGCAGTACCCAACACGGCCGTACAGCCAGAACAGCTCTGTGGGACTTGTCACAGCCCCTCTATTATTGATTAGCCCACGCTTAACCCTACTCACCTGGTAGGTCTGAGCAGTACCAGACATGGCCATATAATCAGAACAGTTCTGCGGGACCTGTAATAGCCCCTCTATTAATGATCAGTCCACGATTAACCCTACTCTGCTGATAGGTGTGAGCAGTACCCTATATGGTCATATACCCAGAACAGTTCTGTGGGACCTTTCACAGCCCCTCTATTATTGATGTGACCATTCCTGGTACTGCAGATCAGTCTTGGCCTAACCTACTCACCTGATAGGTCTGAGCAGTACCCGACACAGCCGTATAGCCAGAATAGTTCTGAAGAACCTGTCACAGTCCTTCTATTATTGGTCAGTCCACGTTTAACCCTACTCACCTGATAGGAGTGAGCAGTACACGACATGGTCGTATAGCCAGAACAGTTCTGCGGGTCCTGTCACAGCCCCTCTCCTACTGATGTGACCATTCCTGGTACTGCAGATCAGTCCCAGTCTATCCCTACTCACTTCATAGGTCTGAGCAGTACCCGACACGGCTGTATAGCCAGAACAGCTCTGTGGGACCTGTCACAGCACCTCTATTACTGATGTGACTGTTCCTGGTACTGCAGATCAGTCTAAGCTTAACCTTACTCACTTGATAGGTCTGAGCGGTACCCGACACGGCCGTATAGCCAAAACACATCTGTGGGACTTGTCACAGCCCCTCTCTTACTGATGTGACCGTTCGTGGTACTGAAGATCAGTCCCAGTCTAATCGTACTCACTTGATAGATCTGAGCAGTACCCAACACAGCCGTTTCGCCAGAACAGTTCTGCTGGACCTGATACAGCCCCTCGCCTGATGATGTGACTGTTCCAGGTACTGCTAATCAGTCCGAGCTTAACCCTACTCACTTGATGTGTATTGCTCAGACACGACACAGCCGTGTAGCCAGAACAGTACTGCGGGACCTGTCACAGCACCTGAATTGGACAGACAACCCAACATGTTGAAGGCAACTTGGATTTCTGGGCCATTCAGCAAATCATGAAGGACTTTGAAAGTCAGGACCATGGAGAGGGTTTCCCTGCCAGTCCAATTCTTGTACATATATATATAACGTGGCTGTATATGTGTAGTAGGGGGAGATGATGGATCTCGGGAGACATGGCTTAACCAGCTGGGATCATTGGATAGAAGCAGCTTATAGCGTTATATACATTATATAGATCTACAGAGACCATAACTACGGCTGCAGTGATGGAAGAGACAATATCGCCTCTCGGTGCCGTGATTCACCATAGGACGGGACTCACTGGAGAGTAGTGATGTAATTCCTGTAAAACATCACACGTAGAAAAATAGTGATGTCATTCCTATAAAGCATCACACATAGAAGAATAGTGCTGTCATCGATATACACTATTACCTAATTTCAAATAGTACTGATGTCATCGGCATTATCTGTAACTTCTATTTTGGAAGGTAGTGATGTCATTGATAAAATGATGCCATCGGCATTAACTATTCCTTAAATTTGAAGCGTAGTGATGTCACTCTTTTTAAAACAATCTACAGCCTTTATTCCTTTGTAGAGTTGTGATCTCATTGTTATGACCTATAATGTGTAAGGGCAGTGATGTCATCAGTGTCACATGACTAGATGACCTCTGATTGGTGGTTATGGGACCTTTCATGGAGACATTTGGCCATTTTCTTTATGCAGCACCCCCCCCAGTATTATCACCGGGGGCTCTTATCATGTGATGTGCAGGTGTATGCAGTCTATTTCCTCTGTTATCAGGCATTCCGCAATAGTCCTTATTTTATGTAATGGAAATTCTGACTGAACAATCCCTATAACCACAGGTACTTAGGAGCTGTAGACGACCATCTAGTGACGATTTTACGAGATTATGGTTTCCTTCTCTTCCTTTATAAAGATGTATTGATTCGTTATCCGTCTGGATCTCGTTACAAAGCTTCAGTGGAAAAATTGTGTGGCTGCAGGTGATATATCTCCATTATGTACAGGAGCTTGCAATAGTATTCACCCCCTTGGCATTTTTCGTTTTATGCCTACTTTTTTCTCTCTTTTCCACCTTACACTATTTAGTGCTGATGCTTCACACACAAATTGGATTATAAAACTGTATATACAGGGACCGCTGATGTCTATATGTCATACTTCTTACAGCTGAATTTTGCTAAAATTCTATTTGTGATATTTCCTTATTTCTTCAGCCCTGATAGTTTCAGTACAGGAAAAGCATAGCGCAGTATATGATAGAATTGTGTGTTCAGCAGTCCTTCTCTTTTTCAGGGGCGGCTGTGTTGGCACAAGAAGATGACTTAGCCATGTCGTTGCACTTCATGAATTTTGGCAGCAGCCCCTTCACATCTGCTGAAGGCAAGCTGGATGGAACCAAACACAACTTCATCGAGAACCCGCAATACTTCTGTGATGCCTGTAAGAAAGGGTATATATACAAGGGGTACAGGATAATGACACTCATACTGGGGATACAGGATAATGACACTCATACTGGGGGTACAGGCAGGGCTGGTTTTAGACAAAGTGGGACCCCAAATGCTCACAAATTGCACCATCACACAGAAACATTTCGGCTTCATTTACATGCGCTGAGTTCAGGCCGTTAAATGAGTGTGATCGACAATATTGAAGTCGTTCGACGCTTGTTTCCCGGCATTTTTACACTGGCTGAGGAAGAATGATGTTTTTGCAGAACAATCACTAGTAGATCAATCTATCCCCATACAGTATCATATTTTCAGCAGCATATCTGCGGTTTTCACCAGGCAATGTGCTGCTGAGAACAATGATTTCTGTTCTAACATAAACAATCCAATCACCTGATGAATAGGCAGCATTTTGCTTGTTTAATATACAGGTCCTTCTCAAAAAATTAGCATATAGTGCTAAATTTCATTATTTTCCATAATGTAATGATTACAATTAAACTTTCATATATTTTAGATTCATTACACACCAACTGAAATTTGTCAGGTCTTTTATTGTTTTAATACTGATGATTTTGGCATACAACTCCTGATAACCCAAAAAACCTGTCTCAAAAAATTAACATATTTCAACCGTCCAATAAAATAAAAGTGTTTTTTAAAAACAAACCAAAAAACCATCAAATAATAAAGTTCAGTTATGCACTCAATACTTGGTCGGGAATCCTTTTGCAGAAATGACTGCTTCAATGCGGCGTGGCATGGAGGCAATCAGCCTGTGACACTGCTGAGGTGTTATGGAGGCCCAGGATGCTTCGATAGCGGCCTTAAGCTCATCCAGAGTGTTGGGTCTTGCGTCTCTCAACTTTCTCTTCACAATATCCCACAGATTCTCTATGGGGTTCAGGTCAGGAGAGTTGGCAGGCCAATTGAGCACAGTAATACCATGGTCAGTAAACCATTTACCAGTGGTTTTGGCACTGTGAGCAGGTGCCAGGTCGTGCTGAAAAATGAAATCTTCATCTCCATAAAGCATTTCAGCCGATGGAAGCCTGAAGTGCTCCAAAATCTCCTGATAGCTAGCTGCATTGACCCTGCCCTTGATGAAACACAGTGGACCAACACCAGCAGCTGACATGGCACCCCACACCATCACTGACTGTGGGTACTTGACACTGGACTTCAGGCATTTTGGCATTTCCTTCTCCCCAGTCTTCCTCCAGACTCTGGCACCTTGATTTCCGAATGACATGCAAAATTTGCTTTCATCAGAAAAAAGTACTTGGGACCACTTAGCAACAGTCCTGTGCTGCTTCTCTGTAGCCCAGGTCAGGCGCTTCTGCCGCTGTTTATGGTTCAAAAGTGGCTTTACCTGGGGAATGCGGCACCTGTAGCCCATTTCCTGCACACGCCTGTGTACGGTGGCTCTGGATGTTTCTACACCAGACTCAGTCCACTGCTTCCTCAGGTCCCCCAAGGTCTGGAATCGGTCCTTCTCCATAATCTTCCACAGGGTCCAGTCACCTCTTCTCGTTGTACAGCGTTTTCTGCCACATTGTTTCCTTCCAACAGACTTCCCATTGAGGTGCCTTGATACAGCACTCTGGGAACAGCCTATTTGTTGAGAAATTTCTTTCTGGGTCTTACCCTCTTGCTTGAGGGTGTCAATGATGGCCTTCTTGACATCAGTCAGGTCTCTAGTCTTACCCATGATGGGGGTTTTGAGTAATGAACCAGGCAGGGAGTTTTTAAAAGCCTCAGGATTCTTTTGCATGTGTTTAGAGTTAATTAGTTGATTCAGAAGATTAGGGTAATAGGTCGTTTAGAGAACCTTTTCTTGATATGCTAATTTTTTGAGACAGGTTTTTTGGGTTATCAGGAGTTGTATGCCAAAATCATCAGTATTAAAACAATAAAAGACCTGACAAATTTCAGTTGGTGTGTAATGAATCTAAAAATATGAAAGTTTAATTGTAATCATTACATTAAGGAAAATAATGAAATTTAGCACTATATGCTAATTTTTTGAGAAGGACCTGTAATGCACCCCATAGTCATCCACATAGTATAATGCACCCCATAGTCTTCCATACAGTATAATACACTTCCCATAGGTCTCCATACAGTATAATATACTCCCAATAGTCCTCCATTCAGCATAATACACTCCCCATAGTCCTCCATATAGTATAATACATTCTCCATAGTCCTCCATACAGTATTATACACTCCCATAGGTCTCCATACAGTATAATACACCCCCCATAGTCTTCTATACAGTATAATACACTCCCCATAGTCTTCCATACAGTATAATACACTCCCCATAGTCCTCCATATAGTATAATACACTCCCATAGGTCTCCATACAGTATAATCAGGGCCGGCTCCAGGTTTTTATGGGCCCCGGGCGAAAGAGCCTCAGTGGGCCCCTTTAACACAGACCATGATTCATGATGCACAGATACAGCAGAGAAATATGGGTACAGTACAATGCCAAATACTTCATTTCTTCCATTACATGAGTGATATCTATTGTAAATTGTACAATAGCTCAAAAACCGCCAAATCCTCACAGCGCACAGAACAGACTGGACAGTACAGTCCTCCATACAATATTATGGGCACCACAGTCTCCCCCTCATCACCCATATAATACCCCATGCAGGATGTCACCCCCCATATAATGCTCCATACAGAATACTGGACCCAAAATAATGCTCCATACAGAATACTGGACCCAATATAATGCTCCATACAGGATACTGGTCCCCATATAATGCTCCATACAGGATACTGGTCCCCATATAATGCTACATACAAAATATGGAGCTCTCCTCTGCGCTGTACTGCGTTCTGCACTGTTACGGCTCAGTGTTACGCTGTGGAAAGACTCCCCATTATCATCATGATTGTCTCCCCATCATCATCATTGCCTCCTTATCATCATCATTGCCTCCCCATCATCATCATGGCCTCCCCATTATCATCAATGCCTGCCCATCATCATCATCTCCTCCCCATCATCATCTTCTCCCCATCATCAATGCCTGCCCATTATCATCAATGCCTGCCCATTATCATCATCTTCTCCCCATCATCATCAATGCCTCCCCATTATCAGCAATGCCTGCCCATCATCATCTCCTCCCCATCATCATCAATGCCTGCCCATCATCATCTTCTCCCCATCATCAATGCCTGCCCATTATCATCAATGCCTGCCCATTATCATCATCTTCTCCCCATCATCATCAATGCCTCCCCATTATCAGCAATGCCTGCCCATCATCATCTTCTCCCCATCATCAATGCCTGCCCATTATCATCAATGCCTGCCCATTATCATCATCTTCTCCCCATCATCATCATCAATGCCTCCCCATTATCAGCAATGCCTGCCCATCATCACACATAGACAGCACCACAGCACACAAGCACTCTCTCACATACATACACACACACATACATACACACACACACACAAAGCACCGCACTACATACACACAGACACACACAGAGACACACACACACGTCTTACCTGTCCAGCGTCCGCGCTCTCTGCCACAGCCGGCCGCTGAATGATGACGTCATTCAGCGGCGCTGCTGTGAGAGGAAGCGCCGGCGCCCCCTGGAGACCGGAGCTGCGGCAGCGGAGGCACGGGAGAGGTAAGTATTGTGCCAGCTGATGCCGGGGCCCTGAGCAAGCGGGGGGGGCCCAGTGGCGGCGCTGACACCGCTCTCCTCCACTAACGGGCGCGGGGGTGCCAGACTGCGAGTGGGCCCCCCCGCCTGCTCAGGGCCCCGGCACTTGCCCGGGTGTGCCGGGTGCTGATGCCGGCCCTGAGTATAATACACCCCCATAGTCTTCTATACAGTATAATACACTCCCCATAGTCTTCCATACAGTATAATACACTCCCCATAGTTCTCCATACAGTATAATACACTCCCATAGGTCTCCATACAGTATAATACACTCCCCATAGCCCTCCATACAGTATAATACATTTCCCATAGTCCTCCGTACAACATAATATACTCCCAATAGTCCTCCATTCAGTATAATATACTCCCAATAGTCCTCCATTCAGTATAATACACTCCCCATAGTCCTCCATATAGTATAATTCATTCCCCATAGTCCTCCATATAGTATAATACATTCCCCATAGTTCTCCATACAGTATAATACACTCCCATAGATCTCCATACAGTATAATACATTCCCATAGGTCTCCATACAGTATAATACACCCCATAGTCTTCTATACAGTATAATACACTCCCCATAGTCTTCCATACAGTATAATACACTCCCCATAGTCTACCATACAGTATAATACACTCCCCATAGGTCTCCATACAGTATAATACACTCCTCATAGTCCTCCATATAGTATAATACACTCCCCATAGTCATAAATATAGTATAATGCACACCCCATATTCCTCCATACAGTATAATGCACCCCATAGTCCTCCGTATAGTATAATACAGTCCCCTTAGTCCTCCATATAGTATAATATACTCCCCATAGTCCTCCATATAATGAAAATTGTCTCTCGAGAGGAAGAGGACTAGAACTCTAGTGACACCTATTGGAAAAAGCAATCCTAAAAGTCAATGTTGACCCTTTAACAAGCCTTGTCACATGAATTAGGATAAAAGCCAAACTAAAATCTCAATTTGCAGACACTATGTTTCGAGGTACTGCCCCTTATCAGTTCAAAGTATGAGATCTGTTTTGGCTGTGGGAGAGGCGTCTGACCGGGATCCATGAAGTATCGTTTCTCCTTGTGGAGAGTGACATGTTAAGCATGCCGAGATGAGGAGACTAAAAGCCGCAATGCTCCTCTGGGAAATATGCAAATTGTCTCCTCAAAAAGGAAGAGGACTAGAACTCTAGTGCCACCTATTGTAAGTAGCAATCAATCCAGATCTCACTCTTTGCACTGACAAGGGGCAGTACCCCCAAAACACAGTGTCTGCAAATTGAGATTCTAGTTTGGCTTTTATCCTAAGACATGTGACAAGGCTCGTTAAAGGGTCAACATTGACTTTTAGGATTGCTACTTCCAATAGGTGGCACTAAAGTTCTAGTCCTCTTCCTCTCTGAAGGCACAATTTGTATATTTCCCAGAGGAGCATTGCAGCTTTAAGTCTTCTCATCCCGGCATGCTTAACATGTCACTCTTCGCAAGGAGAAACAATACTTTTAGGATCCTTCATATAGTAAAATACACTTCCCATAGTCTTCAATTTAGTATAATGCACACCCCATAGTCCCCCATACTGTGTAATGCACCCCATAGTCCTCCATATAGTATAAAACAGTCCCCATAGTCCTCCATGCAGTATAATTTACTCCCCATAGTCCTTCTTACAGTATAATGCACTCCTCATAGTTCTCCATACAGTATAATGCAGCCCCATATTGTACACATAGTATAGTGATCTCCCCATAGTCCTTGATAGAGTATAGTGCAGCCCCCATTTAGTACATATAGTATAATGCACTCCCCATAGTCCTTGATAGAGTATAGTGCAGCCCCCATTTAGTAGATATAGTATAATGTACTCCCCATAGTCCTTGACAGAGTACAATGCAGCCCCATATAGTATAATGCAGCCCCCAATAGAGTATAATGCAGCGACTCATAGAGTATTATGCAGCCCCATAAAGTATGATGCAGCCCTCACAGAGTGTAACACAGCTCCTCATAGAGTATAACGCAGCCCCATAGAGTATAATGCCGCCTCTCATAGATTATAATGCAGCCCCTCATAGCGTATAATGCAACCTCCCATAAAGTATAATGCAGCCCCATTAGAGTATAATGCAGCCCCATAGTGTATAATGCAGCACGCCATACCACTGCACGCCATACTGGCCTCTCCCTGTTCCCCTGCTGCTCTGATCTCTGCAGCGTGTCTCCTCAGTAGCTCCAATGCCAGCACGCTGCATCAGACACAGAGGGGGAATGATGGAGAGGGAGCATCACCTAACGCTCTCTCCTCCATCATTGCTTTCAACTCTATGAGGTACACTTGAGGTACAGGATAATGGAATTTGGGCTACAGGTTAATGACACTGACACTTGGGGTACAGGATAATGACACTGATAGTTGGGTACAGGATAATGAAATTATCTTTATTTTCCAGGTGTTCAGCACATCAAGAGGAGAGACATTTTGCCCAAGTGGGAGCTGGGAGAAGGGGCATTTGGGAAAGTGTATTTGGCTGAGTGCTACAACCTGACCCCAGATGAAGAGAAGACTCTAGTAGCTGTAAAGGTAATGTGGATACATTGGGTTTACCCTGTGGGATAATTCATTGTCAATGAGTAGGTACATACATGTAATCATTTGGTGAATCACCACTTGCATATATACTTGGCTTTTATCCTAAGTCATATTCCAAGACTCGTTAAAGGGTTGATTGTGACTTGTAGGATCGCTAATTCCAATAGGTGGAGCTATAGAGTTCAAGTCCTCTTTTTTTCTGAAGAGGCAATGTGCACTTGCATATAGTGACCTAATGCAGGCACTCCTGGGCATCTTTGTAATTTCTTGGAGCCAATGGTCACCAGTTTGAGGGTCATTGTTTGGATTGTTTCTCAACTGTGCATAACTGAGTCATAATTGGGATTTTGAAAAATCTTAAAAGATGTCCAAGAAGGTCAAATTCTCTCCTCTCATCCTCTTCTGTGCCTTCCCGAACCCACCTGTTACCTTAAACGTGATGTTCCTCAACACTGGTGAATATGTTCTCCTTTTCTCCAGGCTCTTAAAGAAGCTACCGAAATGGCACGCCAGGACTTCCAGCGAGAGGCCGAGCTTCTCACAGTACTTCAACATGAGCACATTGTGAAGTTTTATGGTGTCTGCACCGATGGGAACCACTCATCATGGTGTTTGAGTACATGAAGCATGGAGACCTCAACCGCTTCCTCAGGTTAATTTTCCTTCAAGGTCAAAATAGACTTGTTTGGCTTAGACAGTAGTCCTTTTCCAGGGTACTCTCAGCTATTAGGGAGGTGGGATCTTTTTTAGAACATAACTGAGGCCACATATTGGCTGCAGGTGGTGACGTCAATAATGTATGATCACTGCAGGAAGTAAGGAGAGACAGGCAGAGAGCAACTAAGCATGATCAATGGAGGACTGAAAAAGTCAGTTCTTGCCCAAACTCCACTCTTGCCTGAACTTTTATAAATCCTCCAAAAACCTTTTAGCCAACAACCGCTCTTCCCAACTTTCCCGTATACATACACTGAGTTCTGAGGAGCGTCCATTCTGAAGACTGGATACCTCTAGCCGCAGCTTATCTCCTGTGAGAATAAAGGATTGGACATGTTGGAACTCAGCATACCCCATTCTACTTTCCTCCAATAGGGGGTGTCAAAATTTCCCTATAAGCCTTAGATATTTGGCCAGTCCTTCTGAAATGGACAGGTTTGGCCCACCTTGCTCCTAGATGTTTGTGGATCAACTCTACACAGATTTCCCGAATGAGAAGAATTATCTGGATATTATTAGATTTTTTCATTTTTTGCCACTCCTCAAAGAGATGCTGAGGCTCGTTCCCTACTTCCATCTTTCCAGTTTCCCTTCTACAGACACATCCCCGTCCCCACCCCCCAATACTCGCGAGCTGCCATTATAACAGTGGATGTGCCTCTCTCCTCCTCTGCCTGCCATCTCTCTGGCTAATGCACTCCTCTCTGCAATATTGATTAGATTATCTGTCTGAGAGGCTCAAATAGAAGGAGATTGCCCATCAGTTGAAATAAACAGAGACTTTTTGATTGGTCTCGTAGGTATTAGACATAGACGATGGGCTGCCAGTGGCATCTCGCAGTGTCCGGGACTGATGGGAGATCGCAGAGACACCATGTTTTATGGTTATTGTTACACTGGGACTGAGAAATGTATCTTGTCGGGGGCTGACTGATCTCTAATCGTGGCTCTTTGACACATGAAATATTTCAAGTATTCAAATATGGGACTAGAACTCGGTTTCCCCTTATCTGGAGGACCTACATGAGTAAAATGGTCTTTGCATCCGATCAGTGCAGGTTATGAAAAGCATTGTGCTATTTTGGTAGGCTCCCACCACCTGAGAACTTGGAACATATGGTAGATGCAGTGAAACAAAATTGCTAACCTTTCTCCAAAAATGAGAACATGCCTCTTATTGAACTGATTGATAGGAACCCATAGAGCATAGGATCTTTGGGCCTTATCATTGACCTACTCATGAAGAAGATGTCTTCTGATGGTCTACAAAATGTATCTTCTTCATCTATTACACAGATCGCATGGACCAGATGCCAAGATTTTGGATAACGGCAATGGACAACCGTTTGGACAGCTCAACCTGACCCAGATGTTACAAATTGCCTCTCAGATTGCCTCAGGCATGGTTTACCTGGCATCTCTACACTTCGTCCACAGGGATCTTGCCACTAGGAATTGCCTCGTTGGAAACAATCTGGTGGTCAAGATCGGTGATTTTGGCATGTCCCGAGACATCTACAGTACCGACTACTACCGGGTAAGGACACGGGAAGGGACAAGAGGCTTTGTGTCACATACGTTTTCGCATTCTAGTTGGGGTGGGTCTACCTCCTTTGCGGTGGTTGTTGGGTTGACCGTCTACGTCCAATTCCTCTACCTTTACTCATATCGATGGGTAACATTTCAGACCTCTGTCTAGATCTTTATCAAATACAGCACCCACCAAAAAAGGGCAGAAGTGCATAACTTTCTCATAGCCAAAATTAATCTCAATAAAACCATGGAGGGTCCCAAAGAGAGGTGGCCTCATTTGAGCACTTGAGAAAACATAGCCATCTCCATATCAAACATACTGTATTTGGATAGCCAAATCTTCGGATCATTGGTGGTCCCAAAAATTGGAGCTCCACTACTTAAACATTTATGGAGCATCCTTTCGATAAGGCAACTTTCACAATTGATGTGTTTTTGATCATCCAGTTGCTGGTGTAAAGGAACCAAGTGATCAACTACTCTTTTGATGGCTGATCACATCCTTTATACAGGCCTAAAAATTAATTGGTCGGCCCACATTTCCCTTTCTAAAAAGGGATGTGCTTTTGACAATAATAATAAGGGGTGGAACAAATTACTCTCCTTTTTGAAAATCCTCCTTAATGAGCAGCAATCGACTTTCTAAGTACTTGATCGGCGCTCGCTACTGTCCATGTGAAAATACCAGCTATAGGAAAAGGATTTTCCAGGTTTATAAGAGTGCGATCAACTGAGGACCAACTCTTGGTTATCGATATGCTCAACCAGAAAATTCCCTTTTATTACATTAGTTAACATTAAGCTCAATGCCAAGCTGCAGCTACGAAAGCAAAAATATCAAATTCAAATACAATATTTCCCATCGAGAAATCCCTCAAATTGAATAGTGGAAATGGTTTTGGCTTTCACAGAGGATTGGAAAAAGTGGGCAAGGGTGTTAGAACGAACGGGTAAAAACCCTCACCTAGGGAAAAAGATTTAGAGCTAACCTTAATATATATATATATATATATATATATATATATACTGTATAGTATCAATATAAAGAATTGGATCATTCTATATTTCAAATACAGACATGTACATGAGGAGAGAAGGTGATCCTTTGTTGTCCATGAAGGAAAGGATTCTTTACAGTAAGAGAGTTAAAAAGTTAAAACCTCAACCCCAGGATGTCGTAACTGCACAAAAATCCACTTATCTCCAAAGCCGGAGTAGTCACTCAGCAGCTTAGTGCTAGGATGCAGAACTAAATCCCTCCCCACCTGCATTAGCCACAGCTAGCTGTAAATCAACCCTAACATTGGAAAAGCCCTATCATATCAGGATTTCTGCCTGATGGCAATCCTAATAAAAAGCCGATGCATTTGTAAGTAAGCGATACGACTGAGCATTTAGCTGCCATGCACTGGTGATGGCACGGGTCCAGATGGAGATTTCATAGCCCATGTGAACCGTAAGCACCTGCCAAGTGCTCGGTGCAGTCAGGAGATCCCATCCATCTTCATATAGTTCAAGGGCTCTAGCGGGATTTGAACTTGTGACATCCTGGATTGCCCGAGCCTCCTTTTTTCCCTTTTAGTGCTCTGAAGTTGTCTCTCTGTCAGTCTCGTATTCATATTTAATGCCGGGCTAAGATGGGAATATAAGAAAATCACTTAGTGCATGGAAAAATCCTAGAACGGAGGGGAAACTTGGGGGGAGTTACTGACGAGGGTCTGAGACGTGCATAGGATAGAATCAATAGATTATTAGTAGTGCCTGTAATTGTAGTACCGGCTACATCCAATAGGTGTCACTAGAGAGACGGCTTTCTTCTTATATGAGGAGAGCTAATTAGCATACATTTTTTCCCAAGGAGTATTGGGTCTATAATTCCCCCTATATCAAGAAGAAACATGCTAGACTGATGGAAGCATGTTCTGCCCCCTTCTCCTTTCCTCATATGTAGCAGCAATGGAGATGAAGCAGGGGAGCTGATCAGAAAACTTACAGCAGTTAAATAGAAGAGCTCGACTATGTAGCAGAGTTGAGTATGTCAGGTGGGGCACTGACTCAAATCTGCTGTGTTGCTGGACTTTGCTAAATACGTGTATCACCCGACATACTCAACTCTGCTGGACTCATCTACATTACTTGAGCCACTTGACTGATGTAGCAGTGTCCAGCAACGTTGCAGAGTTGAGAATGTCAGGTGATAAACGAAATTAGCAAAGTCCAGTAATGTAGCAGAAGTGAGTTGGTCAAGTGACTCACTGATGTAGCAGAGTTCAGCCACATACCAGATTACAGTATATTCAGTGACTCAAAGATGTAGGCGGGTTGAGTATGTCATGTGACCAAGTAATGTAGCAAAGTCAAGCAGCATAGCAGAATTGAGTATGTCAAGTGACTCACTGATGTAGCAGGGTCCAGCATCGTACCAGAGTTGAGTATGTTCACTGACTCAAAGATATGGCAAATTCCAGCAACATAGCAGAATTGAGAAGGTAAGGTGGCTCAAGTAATGTAGCAGAGCCCAGCAATGTAAGCAGAGCAGAGTTGAGCAGGTCAGGAGGCTGAAGTAATATAGCAGAGTCCAACAACGTACCATGTGACTGAAAGATATAGCAGAGCCCAGCAAAGTAGCAGAGTTGAGCAAGTCACGTGGTACAAGTAATATAGCAGAGCCCAGCAAAGTAGCAGAGTTGAGAAGGTCAGGAGGCTCAGGTAACGTAGCAGATTCAAGCTAAGTAGCAGAGTTGAGAAGGTCAGGAGGCTCAGGTAACGTAGCAGAGTCAAGCTAAGTAGCAGAGTTGAGAAGGTCAGGAGGCTCAGGTAACGCAGCAGAGTCAAGCTAAGTAGCAGAGTTGAGAAGGTCAGGAGGCTCAGGTAATGCAGCAGAGTCAAGCTAAGTAGCAGAGTTAGAAGGTCAGAGGTCAGGTAATGCAGCAGAGTCAAGCTAAGTAGCAGAGTTGAGAAGGTCAGGAGCTCAGGTAACGCAGCAGAGTCAAGCTAAGTAGCAGAGTTGAGTAGGTCAAGTGGCTCATGTTCTGTAGCAGAGGCTGGGGGTGTGCTAGTACTAGTGAATATACAAACTACCTGAATACTCAGGTGACATGCCAACACCTGAGCCGGCCTATAGGGCCTAAGAAGTGACCTCAGAGGTGTGCGCCAGGTTACCATGGTAACCCAATTTGCACAGGAACAGAGAGAGACCAGGAGCCAAGACAGGGGAATAATACTGTGTGTAGAAAAGAGCAAACACATTAATGAATGGATCGTGCCCACCGGCGCCAGAACGCCGCACTGCGGTCCCTTCACATTCTCATAATGTCTGCTTGCTGTCAGTGAGTGGAAACACTCTCGTCTACATCCTGAAGACTCATCCTGCTGACACCAAGGGGCAGAGCCGAGTACCAGCTGATAACGGGGCTCTGTGTGTGATTCTGACAGGTCGGGGGTCGGACTATGCTGCCCATCCGCTGGATGCCCCCTGAGAGCATCTTGTATCGGAAATTCACCACGGACAGTGACATCTGGAGCTTCGGCGTGGTCCTGTGGGAGATCTTCACCTATGGGAAGCAGCCATGGTACCAGCTTTCCAACACAGAGGTAAGATGGCTCTACATTTATAGCAGCTCTGCTTGCACTCAGTGAATCTATTTCCGTATGATCGGAGATCCCTTTAAGAGGTGATAAACTGGTAGTATCTGGGCACTGGACGGCGCTCGTCTTGGCAGAGCGATTCTTCCCGGCCGATGCCAAGAAAGCTTTCTCAATAAGTAAATTAATATCAAGAAAGAAGGATCTGATTTTAATTTTCCAGTGCTCGATGGGATAATCTGATTGCGATGCCCTGAGGGTCAGTAAGTGACCCCGACAGGAACCGGAGGAGGTAATGAGCGCAGGAGACACCCGATAAGTGGCTCTAAACTCCATCAGGAGGGATTAGGTTACCGGGGGCCCGAGGCGTCCGGCGCACACAGGGAACATCGACAAACACAACATTACTTATCCTGACGGTAATTCTATTTCCAGGGAATCAGGATTGTTACCTTACAGCAAGTGGAAGCCGCTACCTCAGTATATGGACGTACGGCGTCTAGACGGGGACTGCGGACACATGACGGATGGAGAGAAAGACAGATAGATAAAAGATAGATAGATAATAGATATCCAAAAAACATAAATAGATAATAGATAAATAGATAGATAATAGATAGGTAGTTAATAGATAGATAATAGATAGATAAATAATATATAGATAATAAATAGATGATAGCTAGATAGATAGATAGATAGATGATAGCTAGATAGATAATAGATAATAGATAGATAAATAGATAGATAGATAGATAATAGATAGATATAAAATAGATAATAGATAGATAAATAGATAATAGATAGATAGATAAATAGATAATAGATAGATAGATAGATAGATAATATAGATAATAGATAGACAAAGATTAGATAATAGATAGATAGTAGATAGATAGATAATAGATAGATAGATAGATAATAGATAGATAGATAGATAGATAGATAGATAGATAGATAGATAGATGATAGATAAGATAGATAGATAGATAGATAGATAGATAGATGTAGATAGATAGATAGATAGATAGATAGATAGATGATAGATAATAGATTAGATAAGATAGATATCAGATAGATAATAGATTATAAATAGATCTTAGATAGATAATAGATAGATAAATGATTGATAGATAATAGATAATAGATAATCCATGGATAGATAATAAGTGTCTGTCAGCAGCTTCCTCTTCTCCCCCGATATAAGACACATGCAGGCTTAGTGGAGTGTGCTTGAGTATGGGAGGTGGGTCAGGAGGTGTATGAGATGATGAAGGTCAGTAGACTTACACTATACTCTGCCTCTTGATGAACCATAAAATGTCTTCTAGTTTCCCAGTGCAGCTCAACATTACAGCACAGAATATTTCGGATCCACCAGTGTCACCATTTTTGGTCCACAATCTCATAGTTTTACATAAAGTGCTGCACTGATTGTTCCTCCAGAGAAATTTTCCAACATCTTACTCATAGACATTCTGACATCCACTAGATGATGGTGGAATTAGGACTTAATTATTTGCGACCCAATTTACTGTTTTCTGTGGTCTTTTCATGTCAGCTCATCTGATTTCTTCTACCATAGGCCATTGAATGCATTACCCAAGGACGAGAACTTGAAAGACCCAGAACATGCCCCACTGAGGTCTACACCATCATGCAAGGCTGCTGGCAGCGAGAACCTCAGCAGAGGCTCAACATTAAGGAGATCCACCGTAAGCTGCAAGGTCTGGTCAAGGCCCCACCGGTATATTTAGACATTCTCCAGTAAAATGTGCTGCCAACGACAGAAACTAAAGATCAAACATGAAAGCTTTAGTATCTCCTGCAAGTTTATCACTCTTATATACACCACAGAAGAAGCTTTGCTAATGCTTAACCCAGACCTCTGACTCACAGAAGGTCCTGGATCTCCATCAGTCTTCTAAACAATGGCGGGAAGGGGGGGGATATCAGGAACTTCAAAGCCCAGAAAGCTCCTTGTAGTAGACAATAGTGGAAGGCCTCCTATGCACAATTATGGGAGCCATAAGGACTATGACAGCACAATGAAGACCAGACCAATGTCTCCTGGTCAACCAGAGCGGAAGAAGATCTGATGAGACATCTGCCAATGCAATGACCTGTTTCTTTAGGACATTCCAAGTCCAATCTAATGCATCTCTTGAGATATCGATTATCTTCTGCTGTTCAGTTCACTCCAACCTCCTCCCTGACCTGCAATGTAGAGACTTGTGGGATTGGAAGATCCACTGTACAATTACTATCCAAGATGAATGTTGGATCCAGGTGGACATTTCTCAGACTCCTTATGACTCGATCCTTTAACTTTTACATCCATTGAGGTTTGCTTGAATAGAACTTCCTCCACCCCTGAGACTATGGACCGTGTCATGTATATGTTAATTTATTAGAATCCTACACTCTGTAATGCAGATGGTTCTTTACATAAATGTACTGTCTTAGATTTAAATGGCGCTGCTGTATGTACGTACTTGGTTGAGTTGCATTCGAAGGCTCCATCATATAATTTACCGAAGTGTCCTAAAGCCAAACTCAGCCGTGATTAGCGAGAATATATGTTGTACATATACTGCATTACTAAACTAATATTACACTCCAGAGCTGCACTCACTATTCTGCTGGTGCAGTCACTGTGTACATACATTACATTACTAATCCTGTACTGTACTGATCCTGAGTTACATCCTGTATTATACTCCAGAGCTGCACTCACTATTCTGCTGATACAGTCACTGTGTACATACATTACTGATCATGAGTTACACCCTGTATTATACCCCAGAGCTGCACTCACTATTCTGCTGGTGCAGTCACTGTGTACATACATTACATTAATGATCCTGTACTGATCCTGAGTTACATCCTGTATTATACTCCTGTGCTGCACTCACTATTCTGCTGGTGCAGTCACTGTGTACATACATTACTGATCATGAGTTACACCCTGTATTATACCCCAGAGCTGCACTCACTATTCTGCTGGTGCAGTCACTGTGTACATACATTACTGATCATGAGTTACACCCTGTATTATACCCCAGAGCTGCACTCACTATTCTGCTGGTGCAGTCACTGTGTTACATACATTACTGATCTTGAGTTACCTCCTGTATTATACCTCAGAGCTGCACTCACTATTCTGCTGGTACAGTCGCTGTGCACATACATTACATTACTGGTCCTGAGTTACATCCTGTATTATACCTCAGAGCTGCACTCACTATTCTGCTGGTGCAGTCACTGTGTACATACATTACATCACTGATCCTGTACTGATCCTGAGTTCCATCCTGTATTATACTCCAGAGCTGCACTCACTATTCTGCTGGTGCAGTCACTGTGTACATACATTACATTACTGATTCTGTACTGATCCTGAGTTACATTCTGTATTATACCCCAGAGCTGCACTCACTATTCTGCTGGTGCAGTCACTGTGTACATACATTACATTACTGATCCTGAGTTACATCCTGTATTATACTCCAGAGCTGCACTCACTATTCTGCTGGTGCAGTCACTGTGTACATACATTACATTACTGATCCTGTACTGATCCTGAGTTACATACTGTATTATACTCCAGAGCTGCACTCACTAGTCTGCTGGTGCAGTCACTATGTACATACATTACATTACTGATCCTGTACTGATCTTGAGTTACATCCTGTATTATACTCTAGAGCTGCACTCACTATTCTGCTGGTGCAGTCACTGTGTACATACATTACATTACTGATCCTGAGTTACATCCTGTATTATACTCCAGAGCTGCACTCACTATTCTGCTGGTGCAGTCACTGTGTACATACATTACATTACTGATCCTGAGTTACATCCTGTATTATACTCCAGAGCTGCACTCACTGTTCTGCTGGTTCAGTCACTGTGTACATACATTACATTACTGATCTGTACTGATCCTGAGTTACATCCTGTATTATACTCCAGAGCTGCACTCACATTCTGCTGGTGCAGTCACTGTGTACATAATTACATTACTGACCTGAGTTACATCCTGTATTATACTCCAGAGCTGCACTCACAGTTCTGCTGGTGCAGTCACTGTGTACATACATTACATTACTGATAGTGGATCTGATACATCTGTATTATGCTCCAGAGCTGCACTCACATTCGCTGTGCAGTCACTGTGCATAAATTACTTTGACCCGTATGATCATGAGTTACATCTGTATTATACCTCAGAGCTACACTCACTATTCTGCTGGTGCAGTCACTGTGTACATATATTACATTACTTATAGTGTACTGAATTCTGCACTGTAGACAGTGATTCCACCAGCAGAATAGTGAGTGCAGCTCTGGAGTATAATGCAGAATGTAACTCAGGATCAGTAATGTAATGTATGTACACAGTGACTGCACCAGCAGAATAGTGAGTGCAGCTCTGGGGTATAATACAGGATGTAACTCAGGATCAGTACAGGATCAGTAATGTAATGTATGTACACAGTGACTGCACCAGCAGAATAGTGAGTGCAGCTATGGAGTATAATACAGGATGTAACTCAGGATCAGTATAGGATCAGTAATGTAATGTGTGTACACAGCAACTGCACCAGCAGAATAGTGAGTGCAGCTCTGGGGTATAACACAGGATGTAACTCAGGATCAATATAGGATCAGTAATGTAATGTATGTACACAGTGACTGCACCAGCAGAATAGTGAGTGCAGCTCTGGGGTATAATACAGGATGTAACTCAGGATAAGTACAGGATCAGTAATGTAATGTATGTACACAGTGACTGCACCAGCAGAATAATGAGTGCAGCTCTGTGGTATAATACAGGATGTAACTCAGGATCAGTACAGGATCAGTAATGTAATGTATGTACACAGTGACTGCACCAGCAGAATAGTGAGTGCAGCTCGGGGGTATAATACAGGATATAACTCAGGATCAGTACAGGATCAGTAATGTAATGTATGTACACAGTGACTGCAGCAGTAGAATAGTGAGTGCAGCTCTGAAGTATGATGCTGTAGAGGGCACAACAACAGATATTTCAGCTGAAGAAGACTTTCTGGTTGGCCGCTTTTTGACCTTTGCATTATGAAACACAAATCTATACTTGCGTCCATCATCTGTGATGACATTATAGAGATCCAGAAGGTGCGGTTCCTTGCTTTGACCGTTTAGATTGATTGCATCTACTTACAGCGATGGATCCGTAAATCTGTGATGATTTTGGAACGTTCTTAAGTTTTCCCTGGTAGATTTAAGATACAGTATATCACTGTCAGGACGACATCTCTGTGCCAAGATACCTGGTATGGGGAAAACCAGCGCTCCCAAGCAAGGTCCAATCAAGAATTATAGATGGCTTTGCCTGTCCTCGCACAAACATGTATGAAGCTGAGGATCCTAAGGTGGGAAACAATCAGAAAAAAAGGTCCTCAGACAAAACATGTTAGTTCTAGAACCATCCAGCAGTCCGTGTGGTGGACCTTCTCAAAGCAAATTTATCTCCTGTTAGTTTGGATTCTTAATAATTTCTGAGTGATGGAAAGGAGTTCTGGAATATTCTACTGAACATTCTGTGCTTCCATCTGACTTGGATCACGTGGTGGGACCAGTATGGACGGCCACATCTACAGTATCGATAGGTTCCTTGTGCCAAAATTAGCCATTGCTTGACGTGTCCCTCATCGTCTCCACTTTCTTCTTGAGCTTGGGTGCTTCAAATATGAGTAGAATGTCAGTTCTTAGGTCAAGAAACCTAAGTCAGTCAATAACCCCGCATATTCCCCCTCCTATATATAGATGGTCATGGTGTTAATATTATTAATCCTTGATTGTAAGCTCTTGGGACAAGGACCTTTCTTCCCAGCACTTATCTTTCTCCCTCGAGATGTATTTTACTTGAATTTGAGAGCACAATTGTGATTATATGGCTCAGCACTTTTTTTTCCCCCATTTTTGACTACTTTGTAGGAGCACAGATTATTTCAGGAGAGACTGTGCTAGAGGAGTGAAATGCTGCAACCCCTTATGTAACTCATAAAGCGGACAATCAATGATTCATATAGGGTAATAGAGAGAAGTGGAAGGTCAAATAGAGGAAAGAGCTGAGGCCACAGCAGCACAGAGCATTTCAGGTGAGGTGTTCATGTTGACCTGTCCAATTGTGGAACTCATAACAGTGGCAATTCATGATCTAAGGACACCTTGAAGGTCACGTAGAGGAAAGAGCAGGATTTCCAGAAGAACAGAGTATTTCAGGATATTATTGCTGTCTAATTGTGTTAATATATTAACGCCCATAGGGTTGCATGTAAGGAAACTTCATGATAAGATAAGGAAAAATAAAGGCGAGTGGGACAGGGCAGAGAAAGGAAGAAGATGTGGTTTCAGCAGCACAAAGTATTTAAAAGTCATGTTCACACTTACTGTATTTGCATATGCAGTGTTGCAGATACCCCATTTACATGCTTGGGGTGCGGAGCAATGTCAGATGTGATGCAGAATTGCAGATCTGTTACATGTGAACAGATCCTAAAGCAGCTCTGCTTACATATTCATATAGGTTGCTATTATGTTAGAACAGCAGTTTGTCCTCCAGAGCTGAACTTCACCCCTAATAAATAGAGGTTGCTACTATTTTAGAAGTTATGGAGATCTGTTTTAATCACCTTCACACAGGCATTGGCATCATATATCCATGTCTGATACTTTCAATTTTCGAGAGGGTCTCGGGACTGGAGATGCGACCATCAAGGTCTAAGTAGATAAGCAAGTTTCTCAGGATTCCTGCTTCTTCATCAGACGCCATGACTAACGTGTCACAGTTATTGTACAGGATGTTGCCGTTACGGGGCACCACATATGTATATATTATGTACTGTGATCTGACGCTATTTAATAAAGTTCATTTGAAAAAGTTTCTTTTTCTTGCAACTTTTTAAATTGTACCATATGCATGCTTGTATAATATTTATACAGGTGTAATTCCTTCTCCAACATATATGGTGTAGAGAGAGACTATGGGGTCACAATTGGTCCCATTATTTTTGTTAATGGGTTGTGAAAATCTAAGTAGGACAACCCCCTCCACCTCTACTGCAAGTAAGGAATCGGTCAAGTGGTCATGAAATATTGCCCTCTTATCCTAAGTAGCAAATCTAAGTACCATAATGGGGGCACACATTACCCCTAGTTAGATATGCCACTGAGCAGAGGTCACATGCTTGGGATATTTGCCCTTTCATCCTAGTTTGTGTATCTAGGCACTATGATGACAATTCATATTACATCTTGTTATGTACACCACTGAACAGAGGTCACCCATTTTGGATATTGGCCCTTCTTTCCTAGGTAGCAAATCTATGCACCTTAATTACGACCCATCTCATTCCTTGTTATGTACACCTAACCTATAACCACAGATCACCTGGCTGGGATATTTGCCTTTCTGTCCTTAGTAGAACATCTAGATACTATATTGGTCCTTGATACATATAAAAATGTGGAGAGGTTTCCACATGCGGACTCATATTGCCCTTTGTTATGTACACCCCTGAGCAGAGGTCACCTGTTTGGGACATTGGCCCTTCATTCCTAGGTGACAAATCTAAGGTACAACAATGGTGACCGATATTGCCCCCTGTTATGTACACATCTGATTAGGGGTCACCTGTTTGGCATATTGGCCTTTCATTCCTAGGTGACAAATCTAAGGTACCATAATGCGGACCCATATTGCTGATTGTTATGTACACCCCTGATCAGAATTCACCTGTTTGGCATATTGGCCCTTAATTCCTAGGTGAAAAATCTAAGGTAACATAATGGTGACTTATATTGCTCTGTGATACATGGAGAACTGAGCAGAGGTCACCCCCTTAGGACATTGGCCCTTCTATCCAAAGTAGTATATCTAGGTACCATTATTGGGACTTATATTGCCCCTTCTTGTCCTAGGTAGCAAATCTAAACACCATAATTAGGACACACATTGCTCATCGTTGTGTATGCCCCAGATCAGAGATCACCTGCTCGGGACTTTGGGCCTTTTTTCCTAGGTGGTAAATATAGGCATATAGGTAATGGGAACCCATATTTCTCCTTGGTCACCCGCTTGCACAGTTGTACACTGCACTCTTACTCTGACCTAGATAGCTAAATGAAGAAAACTCTTCCAGTTTGCACAGATAACTCAGGGCATGAAGAGGTTAAAGATATCCGTTTGGAGAAGATCTGCAAGGTGCCCTCTCGGCTTTTATATTCCACAAGGATGGCAGAGCGAGCCGCCTCACCCAGCAGTGCATCAGTTCCTTGTATTGAGAGTGACAGCCCTTCTTACCTATAGGACGCACAGTGCCCCCGGGGAGAGATAGCCCCTAACCAGGGGTGACATTGTGAGAGCGAATCTCTACTTTATGCACTCTTCTGACTGTCACTAGGATTTACTGATGGGATGATAAGTATTACTGGGAGGGTCGTAAAAATGATGGTGGAGAGTCAGGAAATTAGACTGATGGGGATATTAGGACACCATAGGAAAAGATGGGGACGATTCTTACATGATGGCCTAAGCGGAGAATGAGATTCCAGCAGCACCAAGAAAGTCCAAAACGTATCCAAAAATCACCCAAAAGCAGCAAAATTATCCGATATTCTGAAAGGTCTGCATTGTCAGATGTAGAAGTGTATAAGATGAAAAAGTGCCCCTGAGATCAGGTTGTGGGATGCAGTGACGGACAGGAGACAGAGCAAGGGTTAACAATTTTAATTAACATTGGGATACTCCACACAGGGGGATAAACAGTTAAGTGGGGGAAAAAGCAGTTCAAATGTAAATAATATGCAGGTTAATGAACAGTAGGTAACGTAGAGGCAGTTCTTGTTGGGTCAACTTATCCTGTCAGTCATTTCTCAGCCGTGGAGGTTACAGAGCAGGCGATGGCGCTGACAATAGCTGGTGCGGTGCTTGTCTGATTAGGTCCTGGAGATAACGATGATCCATTTTCTGGTGGTAGCGGTTGGTTTCCGGTACCTTCTGCTGAGCCCCTAGTCCATATACTGATGTGGCCGAGACTCTGAACGCAACGTGGCTCGGTAAATATACACTGGGGAGTCAGGGCGAAGATGGCGGTCCCACACCCGGTCTTTCTTAGGCAGCGTGCGCAGTACTCACGGGCCCGGAGCGTTTGGCACATCGCTTCGTGGTGACCAACGGGCACACTCCAAGTCTCTCCTCACAGTCTATGCGAAATGAGGATACTCGGGCGTGGGGATAGAGAGACGAGACGAGGATACGCGAGGCGGGGATACTCGGGCGAGGGCCTCCGCTGTACTCGTGCTCGAGGGACGGAGCACTCACTTCTCCCTGCTGCGCGCTGTTTCCGCCAAGTCTGCCTGTTTCCGAGCGCGCTGTGGCTGTACACGCTTAGCCACACTCCTTGCTTCCGGATACCAAGATTGAACCGGTCCCGGCACAGAACAGGTACCCACAGCACGGTCCTTCTTCTTACACCCCCATAATGACAGTCTTCAAAAATACTGAACACCAAGAGTACCTCCTTAATGTTAGAGTGCCCCCATAGTGATATCTAGGGTATCCTACAGACAGTGCTTACCACATCCTGAATTAAAAATTCCTCATAAAGGAAGGTATAAGTGGCCTACGAGGACAGCACTTCACAATTAGAAGATTATTTGCCATGCGAAGAGTCTTGGAGTGCCCCCCTTATTTTAGGAGACCCCCAGATACTGCAGGTTAATCGGTAAGGCAGTGGTCATATGACTTAGCAATGACAAGAGGTAGAGGATCCCATTGACACCGCCAATGGTTCTGGGGTTCCTGTTTAATTAGAGCCATCCCCTTTATATCTATCCATTAAAGTATCATGAAGGATGCAGCCGGGAGCAGCTGCAATGGAGAAACCAACTATTACCATGCATGATGATGATTGTACAGATACAGCTATGGAAACAAACCTGCAACTGTGGCAAAACCCAGTTCTTTCTATAGTAAATTCTACCAGCCATAAACAATCAATTAGTAGTCATTTACATGAGTGCTTTCCTCTAACCCCCTGGTGAAGAGAGCAAAAAATGGAAATTCTGATGGTTTGCATTACAGGGATCTCTACTCTCTATCGCTTAGTCAAAAACAGTTTCCATTTGCAAAAGATATAAAATAAAAGGAGAAGAGATAATAATGTGGAAACACTATTAACCCCTGTGACACCAGGGTATATTGATCCATCTGTAATAAAATGCAAGGTCAGCAATAATAATAATAACGGTCCCATCTCCTCTCCTCCCCCACCATGTAGGTTTATTGGACATTTTACAGAATATTTTGTGGTCAGATTAATAAAGGCTAATTAGATTTTAATGATTAGATGATTTAATATTTAATTAATTCACAGCATAGAGTAAAATATGCCATGTGCATTTATATAGAGCAGCAAAAAATAAATTGTTTTTAATTATTTTTACTATTTATTTTTTTCTATTTATTATTCATTATGTATTTTTTCCTGTTTTATGTTTTTTATTTGTATTTATCTTACCTAATTACCACATTTTATTTAGGCATTTTTTCCCTTTCATTATATAATTTTTAGATATTTTCCTATTATATATATTTATTTATTATGCATTTTGTTATTTTTCTTATTTAATAATTTAATGTTTATTTATATTATTTATTATGTATTTTAGTTATTTTTCCTATTTAATGTTTATTTTTGTATTTTTTTCATTCTTTAATGTTATTATTTATATGTATTTTTAGTTATTTCTCCTATTTATTGTTTATTTTTATTATGTATTGTTATTTTTACCTATTTAAGGTTTATTTTTTAACTATTATTTATTTTTCCTAGTCAATGTTTTTATTTTTCCTATTTCAGGTTTATTATGTATATGTAGTTATTTTCTCTACGTATTGTTTATATTTACTTATTATAATTTATTGTGTATTTTTATTTTTTCCTATTTCATTTATTATTTGTGTTTTTTAATCCTTTTCCTATTTGATAATCATTATTTTTGCGTATTTTAAGTAGTTATTTTTGCAGTTTAAGACCTTATTGTTTGATGACTTTTGATTACATGGAATATATGTATTTATTGTACTTTTGTAACTTTTTGTTGCCCTATGTATTATACAGCCAATATTGTATTGGTGTAACTTTTAACTTTTAGGATTTTTTATGTTTTTTTAAATAATGTTAATTTCTAGGTGTAGGGGTGATTATCAATGGTGCCTCTTTACCCAGCAGGAGTGTGCCACATAACTTCAGTGTGCCCCACAGATATTGACAGAGTGCCCCCCCAAAATACAGAGCCCCAATTTGGCTGTGTTTCCACCATCAGGAAACACAGCGTATATGAGGTGTTCAGGACACCTCCGGAACACCTCCGGAAATAACGCAGGGCTACATAGCCCTGTGTAAATTCTGTTGCGGCGACGCACCGTCGCCGCAAGACGCTAGGACATGCTGCGGTCTGAAAAGACGCGCCGCATGTCCGTAAACGCAGGTGTGCTGCCTGCGTAATTTTGCGCATAGTGGAGATGGGATTTCTTGAAATCCCCTCCACTATGCTGTAACATCTGGACGCTGCGTGTTTGGCGCTGCGCCAGCGCACAGCGCCAAACACGCAGCGTTTCCTGACCGTGGAAACTCACCCTTACTGACTCAGAGTCACCCCATAATGCTAGCCAGAGTGCCCCTATAATGACAGCCATGGTGCCCCCATAGACATTCAGGGTTTCTTACAGCTGCATTCACTTTGGTGGAGTCCAGAATTTTGGCATTTTGCTACAATGTATCAGTGCAGGTAAAATGGTGGAGATGGAGCACTTGTGAATTGTTTCCCTGCATTGAAGGCGACTTTATGCTAGGACTGTAGATGGCGGCCGCGCAGTTAGACAGCAGGGTCGTCCATCTTCAGCCCACGGCTCATTATTTCCCCATCTCTTCTGAGGATCAATACTTGGAGCCCATTACTCCTGTAAGTGGAGTGCATTACCCCTGACCACAAACTCGCTGGACAAGGGACCCTGCACAGGAGGGGAGCAATGGCAGCCCCTCTCCTGCCTCCACCCCTCATTAACAGCATGGAAAAGGGAAAAGGCCTGGAATCAGGTCCCGGGGGGCCACCGTAATAACGTGCACATCATACACATGGTGCCTAGTCCTGAAGAAGGCAACACATCTAGAGGCACCTGACTCAGCAACATGAGCAGAAAGGGTTAAGGGGCCGCAGTGCATGATCCACTGCTATACGGTGATATGTAGCATGCTGGTATAACCTGGGCATCTAGTGATATTTAGCGTACTGGTAAAACCTGGGCATCCACTGGTATATAGTGATATGTAGCATGCTGGTAAAACCTGGGCATCCACTGGTATATAGTGATATGTAGCATGCTGGTATAACCTGGCCATCCACTGGTATATAGTGATATGTAGCATGCAGGTATAACCTGGGCATCCACTGGTATATAGTGATATGTACCATAATGGTATAACCTAGGCATCCACTGGTATATAGTGATATGTAGCATAATGGTATAACCTGGGCATCCACTGGTATATAGTGATATGTAGCATGATGGTATAACCTGGGCATCCACTGGTATATAGTGATAGATACTGGTATAACCTGGGCATCCACTGGTATATAGTGATATGTAACATGTTGGTATAACCTGGGCATCTACTGGTATATAGTGTTATGTAGCATGCTGGTATAACCTGGGCATCCACTGGTATATAGTGATATGTAGCATGCTGGTATAACCTGGGCATCCACTGATATATAGTGATATGTAGCATAATGGTATAACCTGGGCATCCACTGGTATAAAGTGATATGTAGCATGCTTGTATAACCTGGGCATCCACTGGTATATAGTGATATGTAGCATAATGGTATAACCTGGGCATCCACTGGTATATAGTGATATGTAGCATGCTGGTATAACCTGGGCATCCACTGGTATATAGTGATATGGAGCATAATGGTATAACCTGGGCATCCACTGGTATATACTGATATGTAGCATAATGTTACAATCTGGGCATATACTGGTATATATTGATATGTAGCATACTGGTATAACCTGGGCATCTACTGGTATATAGTGATATGTAGCATAATAGTATAACCTGGGCATCTACTGGTATATAGTGATATGTAGCATAATGGTATAACTTGGGCATCTATTGGTATATAGTGATAAGGAGCATGCTGGTATAACCTGGGCATCTACTGGTATATAGTGATATGTAGCATGCTGGTATAACCTGGGCATCCACTGGTATATAGTGATATGGAGCATAATGGTATAACCTGGGCATCCACTGGTATATACTGATATGTAGCATAATGTTACAACCTGGGCATATACTGGTATACAGTGATATGTAGCATACTGGTATAACTTGGACATCTTCTGGTATATAGTGATATGTAGCATAATGGTATAACCTGGGCATCTACTGGTATCTAGTGATATGTAGATTAATGGTATAACTTGGGCATCTACTGGTATATAGTGATAAGGAGCATGCTAGTATAACCTGGGCATCCACTGGTATATGGACATATGGAGCATCCTGGTATAACCTGGGCATCTACTGGTTTATAGTGATATGGAGCATGATGGAATAACCGGGGCATCCACTGGTATAAAGTGATAGCATACTGGTATAACCTGGGCATCCACTGGTATTTAGTGATATGTAGCATGCTGGTATAACCTGGGCATCCACTGGCATATAGTGATATGTAGCATGCTGGTATAACCTGGGCATCCACTGGTATATAGTGATATTTAGCATGCTGGTATAAGCTAGGCATCTACTGGTATATAGTGATATGTAGCATGCTGGTATAACCTGGGCATCTACTGGTATATAGTGATATGTAGCATGCTGGTATAACCTGGGCATCCACTGGTATATAGTGATATGTAGCATAACGGTAAAACCTGGGCATCCACTGGTATATAGTGATATGTAGCATAATGTTATAACCTCCGCATATTCTGGTATATAGTGATATGTAGCATGCTGGTATAACCTGGGCATCTACTGGTATATAGTAATATGTAGCATAATGGTATAACCTGGGCATCTACTGGTATATAGTGATATGTAGCATAATGGTATAACCTGGGCATCTACTGGTATATAGTGATATGGAGCATGCTGGTATAACCTGGGCATCCACTGGTATATGGACATATGGAGCATGCTGGTATAACCTGGGCATCTACTGGTATATAGTGATATGTAGCATGATGGTATAACCTGGGCATCCACTGGTATATAGTGATATGTAGCATGCTGGTATAACCTGGGCATCCACTGGTATATAGTGATATGTAGCATAATGGTATAACCTGGGCATCCACTGGTATATAGTGATATGTAGCATAATGTTATAACCTGGGCATCTACTGATATATAGTGATATGTAGCATAATGGTATAACCTGGGCATCCACTGATATATAGTGATATGTAGCATAATGGTATAACCTGGGCATCTACTGGTATATAGTGATATGTAGCATAATGGTATAACCTGGGCATCTACTGGTATATAGTGATATGGAGCATGCTGGTATAACCTAGGCATCCACTGGTATATGGACATATGGAGCATGCTGGTATAACCTGGGCATCTACTGGTATATAGTGATATGTAGCATGATGGTATAACCTGGGCATCCACTGGTATATAGTGATATGTAGCATGCTGGTATAACCTGGGCATCCACTGGTATATAGTGATATGTAGCATAATGGTATAACCTGGGCATCCACTGGTATATAGTGATATGTAGCATAATGTTATAACCTGGGCATCTACTGATATATAGTGATATGTAGCATAATGGTATAACCTGGGCATCTACTGGTATATAGTGATATGGAGCATGCTGGTATAACTTGGGCATCCACTGGTATAAGGACATATGGAGCATGCTGGTATAACCTGGGCATCTACTGGTATATAGTGATATGGAGCATGTTGGTATAACCTGGGCATCCACTGGTATATAGTGATATGTAGCATGCTGGTATAACCTGGGCATCCACTGGTATATAGTGATATGTAGCATGCTGGTATAACCTGGGCATCCACTGGTATATAGTGATATGTAGCATGCTGGTATAACCTGGGCATCCACTGGTATATAGTGATATGGAGCATAATGGTATAACCTGGGCATCCACTGGTATATACTGATATGTAGCATAATGTTACAACCTGGGCATATATTGGTATATAGTGATATGTAGCATACTGGTACAAACCTGGACATCTACTGGTATATAGTGATATGTAGCATAATTGTATAACTTGGGCATCTACTGGTATATAGTGATATGTAGCATAATGGTATAACCTCGGCATCTACTGGTATATAGTGATATGTAGCATAATGGTATAACTTGGGCACCTACTGGTATATAGTGATGAGCATGCTGGTATAACCTGGGCATCCACTGGTATATGGACATATGGAGCATGCTGGTATAACCTGGTCATCTACTGGTATATAGTGATATGTAGCATGCTGGTATAACCTGGGCATCCTCTGGTATATAGTGATATGTAGCATGCTGGTATAACCTGGGCATCCACTGGTATATAGTGATATGTAGCAAGCTGGTATAACCTGGGCATCCACTGGTATATAGTGATATGTAGCATAATGGTATAACCTGGGCATCCACTGGTATATAGTGATATTTAGCATGCTGGTATACCCTAGGCATCTACTGGTATATAGTGATATGTAGCATGATGACATTGAGTCGCACGTAGCAGGGCTTTGGGGTACTCAGCACCGAGCCCATTCACTTTACTGGGGATGTCACGGGTAGCGCAGCTCGGTCCGTTGCCCTGGGCGATCACCATAAAAATGTGGGAATATTTCCAGGGGATTTAGAAATGTTCGTGACGCCACCTGTGGTTCCTGGTCAGGATGACCAGCGCTGCAGGGTAGATTCTCTGAGGGGATGTTACTGGGCAGCAAGATGTTAAGTCTCCCACAGGCGAGACTGATTCCTCGAGATATATGGCGGTGCAGGGGTGCAGGGCAATGAGGCAGACACACACAAGACAGTCTCTTTCTGTACCTTTACTGGTGTATTTGCAGGCACGTCCCGGGAAGCTGCTCAGGGTGGAGGATGCACGTCCAGTAATCACTGAGTAGGTGTAGGGCCTCCTTACGTCTTTATATGTGTGAGTTTCTGACTTGCATGAAACAAAGCCTAACTCTGTGTGAAACAGCTACGCCCGGCTGACATTGTGGTAGAGCCTTCTTTTGGACAGAACTAAGTCTTTATCTGCAGCGTCCTGCTAGACTCCTGTTCTTCCTGACCCCGGTTACGTATCAGCACTGTTGGGCCCCTCTGTGACCTGAAGTCCAGCAGGGTCTCCGGTTTTTCCCACTAGCCGTGAAGGTACTAGCAAGCTCGGACCCGGTGTCCGGTGGTGCAGAGTGGAGGTAAGCTATCGTTGCTATTTCTCCTCAGTCACTCTCCCTTTCCCTTTTTCCACTTGCCGGTCGTCCTACTCACACCTTTAACATAAGCACAGGCAGCAGTAGATGTCAGCTTTCTTCTCTTCACCGCTCTCCAAGCGTCGGCACGCTCGCTCTCTAACAGTACCTCAGTTGACTCGGTGTTACAAATACTGCAGTTCCCTTTCCTTCACTTCCTTCTTAGGCTCTGTCCGAAGTAGCTATCAGGACATTCCGTCAGACTGATCTGTGCACACTCCGAGAGTCACTTTCCACTTTCCTAGGGAACTATCAGTCAGCACGATCTGAGGTAACTTTCCTCTCAGCTCTTCAACACGCTCTGACACAGACTAGTGTAATCTGAGCTCTGACAGGAATCCTCTCACTCCGGTGTTCTGAGGAGATCTGATCTGTCTGAGGTACAACCAACAACTAACTAACATTCAGCTAGACTGTCTTCATCTCACTGCTCTATCTCTCCACACCCTTATATACTCTAAAGGGCTCCCTCTGGTGGCACCAGGGAAATGTGAAGTGTGAATGAATATCGGGTGATTGTGAATTACCTTATATGCATCCTCCTGGGTAACATGTGGCACCAAGCGCAGCTGGGCTACACAACATAACCTGGGCATCCACTGGTATGTAGTGATATGTAGCATGCTGGTAAAACCTGGGCATCACTGGTATATAGTGATATGTAGCATGCTGGAATAACCTGGGCATCCACTGGTATATAGTGATATGTAGCATAACGGTAAAACCTGGGCATCCACTGGTATATGATATGTAGCATAATGTTATAACCTCCGCATTCTGGTATATAGTGATATGTAGCATGCTGGTATAAACTGGGCATCCACTGGTATATAGGACATATGGAGCATGCTGGTATAACTTGGGCATCTACTGGTTTATAGTGATATGTAGCATAATGGTATAAACTGGGCATCTAATGGTATATAGTGATAAGTAGCATAATGGTGTCACCTGGGCATCTTACTGGTATATAGTGATATGGAGCATGCTGGTATAACCTGGACATCCACTGGTATATGGACATATGTAGCATGCTGGTATAACCTGGGCATCTAAAGGTATATAGTGATATGGAGCATGCTGGTATAACTGGGCATCCACTGGTATATGGACATAGGAGCATGATGGTATAACCTGGGCATCCACTGGTATATAGTGATAGCAAACTGGTATAACCTTGGCATCCACTAGTATATAGTGATATGTAGCATGCTGTTATAACCTGGGCATCCTTGGTATATAGTGATATGTAACATGCTGGTATAACCTGGGCATCCACTGGCATATAGTGATATTTAGCATGCTGGTATAACCTAGGCATCTACAGGTATATAGTAATATGTAGCATGATGGCATAACCTGGCATCCACTGGTATATAGTGATATGTAGCATGCTGGTATACCTGGTCATCTACTGGTATATAGTGATATGTAGCATGCTGGTATAACCTGGGCATCCACTGGTATAATGAATGACAGTTAGCATAATGGTATAACCTGGGCATCCACTGGTATATAGTGATATGTAGCATAATGTTATAACCTGGATATACTGGTATATAGTGATATGTAGCATGCTGGTATATCCTGGGCATCTACTGGTAAATAGTGATATGTAGCATAATGGTATAACCTGGGCATCTACTGGTATATAGTGATATGAGCATGTGTATAACCTGGGCATCCACTGGTATATTGACATATTGAGCATGCTAGTATAACCTGGGCATCTACTGGTATATAGCGATATGTAGCATAATGGTGTAACCTGGCCATCTACTGGTATATAGTGATATGGAGCATGCTGGTATAACCTGGGCATCCACTGGTATATGGACATATGGAGCATGCTAGTATAACCTGGGCATCTACTGGTATATAGCGATATGTAGCATAATGGTTAACCTGGTATCCACTGGTATATAGTGATATGTAGCATGCTGGTATAACCTGGGCATCCACTGGTACATACTGATATGGAGCATAATGGTATAACCTGGGCATCCACTGGTTTATACTGATATGTAGCATAATGTTACAACCTGGGCATATACTGGTATATAGTGATATGTAGCATACTGGTATAACCTGGGCATCTACTGGTAATAGTGATATGTAGCATACTGGTATAACCTGGGCATCAACTGTATAAGTCATATGTAGCATAATGGTATAACTTGGGCATCTACTGTATATAGTGATAAGGAGCATGCTGGTATAACCTGGGCATATACTGGTATATAGTGATATGTAGCATACTGGTATAACCAGGGCATCTACTGGTATATAGTGATATGGAAAATGCTGGTATAACCTGGGCATCTACTGGTATATGGACATTTGGAGCAGGATGGTATAACCTGGGCATCCACTGGTATATAGTGTTAGCATACTGGTATAACCTTGGCATCCACTGGTATATAGTGACATGTAGCATAATGGTATAAACCTAGGCATCTACAGGTATATAGTGATATGTAGCATGATTGCATAACCTGGGCATCCACTGTTATGTAGTGATATGTAGCATGCTGGTTTAACCTTGCCATCTACTGGTATATTGTGACATGTAGCATAATGGTATTAACTGGGCATCTACTGGTATATAGTGATATAGAGCATGCTGGTATAACCTGGGCATCCACTGGTATATAGTGATATTTAGCATGCTGGTATAACCTAGGCATCTACTGGAATATAGTGATATGTAGCATGATGACATAACCTGGGCATCCACTGGTATATAGTGATATGTAGCATGCTGGTATAACCTGGGCATCTACTGGTGTATAGTGATATGGAGCATGCTGGAATAACCTGGGCATCCACTGGTATAAGTGATATGTAGCATTCTCGTATAACGTTGGCAACTACTGGTATATGTTGATATGGATGGTGCTGGTATAACTGGCATCAACTGGTATATAGTGATATGGAGCATGCTGGTAAAATCTGATCATCTACTTGTAATATAGTGATATGGAGCATACTGGTATAACCTGGGCATCTACTGGTATATAGTGATATGGAGTATGCTGGTATAACCTGGGCATCTACTGGTATATAGTGATATGGAGCATGCTGGTATAACCTGGGCATCTACTGGTATATGAATATCCAGGCGAAAAAATAGAGCCAAACGGTGCTCATAAAGATGAATAAAAATTACAAAACTTTATTGAAATCCGATTAAAAAAGCAGCAATGAACAATAACAATGTCACCAGTATTGTACACAGAAGGAGAAGAAACACCCCTACCTCCCCACAGAAAACTACACGGTACCACCAGATAAGTCTGTATATGTAACAACTAAGGCTGGCTTCACACTTGCGTTTGAGCGACCTGCGCCTGTCTGCGCACGGCCGCAGCTAAGCTCCGCCCCCAGCCACGCCTCCTCCTGGGCGCTTCGCCTATGGGCGCATGACGCCGCATGCGACCTGCGTACCCTATATTTAGCATTGGGTACGCAGGCCGTGTGCAGGTATGCGTCTGGCGGCGCATGCATCCTTTTGACTGGTGCGGCGAGCGCACCAAAAGCAACATGCAACATTTTGGTGCACTCGGCGCACCGTCAAAAGACGCATACCTGCACACGGCCTGCCAATGCAAATATAGGGTACGCAGGTTGCATGCGGCGTCATGCGCCCATAAGCGGAGCCGCCGGGAGGGGGCGTGGCCGGGCGGAGCTTAGCGGCGGCCGTGCGCAGGCAGGCGCAGGTCGCTCAAACGCAAGTGTGAAGCCAGCCTAAGAAGCCGGATAGTGTGAAATGTAATCACAATATGTTAATGGCATTATAAATATGCACCGTGCTATATTCAGGATCACAGACTCTCACATGAAGAATGTATCTAGTTCAGTAATGTGATCCCAAGGGTCAGAGATCCACCATGGATCTGGCTCATAAAACTAAATAGCAGGGAGCAAAGAAAACATGTCCACACAGTCCACAGAGATGTGTCCCATATTGGCCAATATAAATCACATAGTAATGGCAGTACTGCACAGTTACCCTAGCCCAGACAGACAAAAAAAAAAAAAAAAAAGCGCCTCATCCACCCGTGGACTTCCCTCCCTCAGTTTTTCCCCCCGGAAAGCCCTGCTATATGCTTTTTATGAAGATTGTATGCAGTTTTTTTTTTTCTGTCTGGGCTAGGGTACTGTGCAGTACTGCCATTACTATGTGATTTATATTGGCCAATATGGGACACATCTCTGCTGACTGTGTGGACATGTTTTCTTTTCTCCCGCTATTTAGTTTTATGAGTCAGATCCATGGTGGATCTCTGACCCTTGGGATCACATTACTGAACTAGATACATTCTTCATGTGAGAGTCTGTGATCCTGAATATAGCACGGTGCATATTTATATGCCATTAACATATTGTGAATTACATTTCCACACTATCCCTTCTTAGTTGTTACATATACAGACTTATCTGGTGGTACCGTGTAGTTTTTCTGTGGGAAGGTAGGGGTGTTTCTTCTCCTTCTGTGTACAATACTGGTGACATTGTTATTGTTCATTGCTGTTTTTTAATCGGATTTCAATAAAGTTTTGTAATTTTTATTCATCTTTATGAGCACCGTTTGGCTCTATTTTTTTGCCTGGATATTCCTGTTTATCAGAGCTGGTGTATTAAATACAGGGGTGTTGACATGACGGCATGTCACACCTATATTTGCTAAGGATGCATTTGAGATTCCTTGTATTATATCTACTGGTATATACAGTAATAATATGGAGCTGACGGTATAACGTGGGCATCTACTGATTTATGGTGATATAAGTGAGTTGCACGTAGCAGGGCTTTGGGTACTCCGCACCGAGCCCGTTCACTTTACTGGGGGATGTCACGGGTAGCGCAGCTCGGTCCGTTGCCCTGGGCGCTCATTAAAGGGGGAATATTTACAGGGGATTGTAGAAATATTCGTGACGCCACCTGTGGTTCCTGGTCGGGGTGACCAGCGCTGCAATGTAGAATCCTCTGAGGGTTTGGGGCAGCAAGGTGTTAAGTCTCCCACAGGCGAGACTGACCCTCGGGGATATGGCGGTGCAGGGTGAAGGAGCAATAATGCAGACACACACAAGACAGTCTCTTTCTGTACCTTTACTGGTGATGAATTTGCAGGCACGTCCCGGAGGCTGTCAGGGGGGAGGATGCACGTCCAGTAATCACGAGTAGGTGTAGGGCCTCCTTACGTTATAGTGTGTGAGTTTCTAACTTGAAATGAAACAAAGTTTTAACTCCATTCTCTTTGCTACGCCCGGCGATCTTGTGTGGAGCCTTCTTTTGGACAGAACTAAGTCTCCAATGGTTGCACTGACCAACTCCTGTTCTTCCTGACCCCGTTACGTATCAGCACTGTTGGGCCCCTCTGTGACCTGAAGTCCAGCAGGTCTCCGGTTTTTTTCCCACTAGCCGTGAAGGTTCTAGCAAGCTCGGACCCGGTGTCCGGTAGTGCAGAGTGAGGTAAGCTATCAATGCTGTTTCCACCTCCGTTACTCTCTCTTTCCCTTTTCCACTTGCCTGTCGTCCTACTCACACCTTTAACAAAGCACAAGCAGCAGTAGATGTCAGCTTCCTTTCTTCACCGCTCTCCAAGCGTCGGCACGCTCGCTCTCTAACAATACCTCAGTTGACTCGGTCTTACAAATACTGCAGTTCCCTTATCTTCACTTCCTTCTTAAGGTATGCCACACTAAACAACATCGCTAACGGGATCGCTAAAAAACGTCACTATTTAGCGATCCCTTAGCGTGTTGTTGTGTGCGGCTCTGTCAGCGACGAGGCCCCTGCTGTGATCTCGCTCGTCGCTGACATTGTTCCCGGACCCTATTTAGATCGTCGGCGCCCCGCAGGTAAGTATATATCACTAAGTGTGGCACCTTATCTTAGCGAATTTAGCGGTACTTTTGTACCGCTAAAGTCGTTAAGAAGATCGCTAACCGCGATAGCGTCGTTAACTATATCGCTAAGTTAAGCAGCACTTAGCGATATAGAAACAATCCCGCTAGCGATCGCATTAGTATGCGTCTTTTATCGCTATGCTAGCGGGATTGTTTAGTGTGGCAGTACCTTAGGCTCTGTCCGAAGTAGCTATCAGGACCTTCCGTCAACTGATCTATGCTCACTTCGAGAGTCACTTTCCACTCCCTAGGGAACTATCAGTCCGCACGTTCTGAGGTAACTTTCCTCTCGGTCCCTCTCTCTGAGGTACGACCAACGACTAGCTAACGTTCAGCTAGACTGCCTTCATCTCACTGCTCTATCTCTCCACAAACCCCTTTCATACCTGCGTATTCTAAAGGGCTCCCTCTGGTGGTCCAGGAAAATGTGAATGTGAATGAATATCGGGTGATTGTGAATTACCTTTCATGCATCCTCCAGGGTAACATGTGGCACCAAGCGCAGCTGGGCTACACATAAGTATGCTGGTATAACCTGGGCATCTACTGGTATATTGTGATATGGAGCATGCTGGTAAAACCTGAGCATCTACATGTTTATGGTGATATAGAGTATTTCCGGTATAAACCTGGGCATCTACTGGTAAAGGTGAAGAGAGTATTCCGGTATAACCTGGACATCTATTGTATATGGTGATATGTGCATGCTGGTATAACCTGGGAATCTACTGGTATATGGTGATATGGACATACTGGTATATAGTGATATGGAGCATGCCAGTATAACCTGAGCATCTATTGGTATATAAGATATGGAGCATGCCGGTACAACCTGGACATTTACTGGTATATGGTGATATGGAGCATGCTGGTATAACATGGGTATCTATTGTTATATAGAGATATGGACATGCCGGTATAACCTGGGCATCTACGGTATATAGTAATATGAAGCATACTGGTGTATAGTGATATGGGAGCATGCCGGTATAACCATGGGCATCTACGGGTATATACAGTAGTAATATGGAGCACACTGGTATATAAAGATATGGAGCATGCCGGTATAACGTGGCATCTACTGGTATATAGTATATGGAGCATGCCAGTTAAAACCTGGGCATCTACTGGTATACAGTGAATGGAGCATACTGGAATATAAATGATATGGAGCATGAACGTAATAACCTGGGCATCTACTGGTATATAGTGATATGGAGCATTCCGGTATAACCTGGGCACCTACTGGTTATATAGTGATATAGAGCATGCCGGTATAACCTGGGCATCTACTGTAATGGTGATATAAGTATGCTGGTATAACCTGGGCATCTATGGATATGGTGATGTAGAGCATACTGATATAACATAGGCACTACTGATATATGTGATATGAAGCACACTGGTATATAGTGATATGAAGCATGCCGGTATAACCTGGGTATCTATTGGTATATAGAGATATGGAACATGCCGGTACAACCTGGGCATTTATGGTATATGGTTGATATGGACATGCTGGTATAACATGGGTATTACTGGTATATAGTAATATGAGCATGCTGGTATAAACCTGGCATCTAATGGATATAAGAGATATGGAGCATGCTGGTATAACCTGGGCGTCTACTGGTATATATAATATGAAGCATACTGGTGTATAGTGATATGGAGCATGCCGGTTAATCTGGGCATCTACAGGTTATACAGTAGTAATATGGAGCATACTGGTATATAGAGATATGGAGCATGCCGGTATAACGTGGGCATCTACTGGTATTTGGTGATGTAAGCATACTGATATAACATAGGCATCTACTGTTATATGGATATGGAGCATACTGGTATATAGTGATATGGAGCACGGCGGTATAAACTGGGCATCTATTGGTATATAGTGATATAGAGCAGGCTGGTATAACCTGGTCATTTGCTGGTATATGGTGATATGGAGCTGCCGGTATAGCCTGGCATCTACTGGTATATAGTGATATGGAGCATGCTGGTATAACCTGGGCATCTACTGGGTATATTGTGATATGGTGCAGGCTGGTATAACCTGAGCATTTACTGCTAACAGTAAAAGGAGCATGCTGTATAACATTGGGCATCTACTGGTATATGGTGATATGGAGCATGCAGGTATAACCTGGGCATCTTCTATATAACTATATATGGACAGCGGTATAACCTGCCATCTTCTGTATATAATTTATATAGTACAGCTGTATAAACCTGTCTGTCTCCTGTAATATAACTATATATGGACAGCTGGTATAAACTGGCATCTTCTGTATATAATAATATATGTACAGATGGTATAACCTGGGCATCTCCTGTATATAATTATATATGTACAGCTGGTATAACCAGGAATCTCCTGTATATAATTATAATAGGTACAGCTGGTATATCTGGGCATCTTCTGTTATATAATTATATATGTACAGCTGGTATAACCTGGTTGTCTCCTGTATATAACTATATATGGACAGCTGGTATAAACCTGGGCATCTTTGTATATAAATTATATATGTACAGCTGGTATAACCTGTCTGTCTCCTGTATATAACTATATATGGTCAGCTGGTATAACCTGGGCATCTTCTGTATATAATTATATATGTACAGCTGGTATAACCTGTCTGTCTCCTGTATATAAATAACTATATATGGACAGCTGGATAACCTGGGCATCTTCTGTATATAATTATATATGTACAGCTGGTATAACCTGGGCATCTCCTTATATAATTATATATGTACAGCTGGTAATCCGAGGAATCTCCTGTATATAATTAATAAGGTTAACAGCTGGTATAACCTGGGCATCTTCTGTATTATAATTATATATGTACAGCTGGTATAACCTGTCTGGTCTCCTGTATTAACTATATATGGACAGCTGGTATAACCTGGCATCTTCTGTATATAATTATATATGTACAGTGGTATAAACCTGTCTTCTCCCTGTATATAACTATATATTGGTCAGCTGGTATAACCTGGGCATCTTCTGATATAATTTATATATGTAAGCTGGTATAACCTGTCTGTCTCCTGTATATAATATATATGGACAGCTGTATAACCTGGGCATCTTCGTATATAATTATATATGTACAGCGGTATAACCTGGGCATCTCCTGTATATAATTATATAAGTACAGCTGGTATAACCGAGGAATCTCCTGTATATATTATATTAGGTACAGCTGGTATAACCTGGGCTCTCTGTATTAATTATATATGTACAGCTGGTATAACCTGTCTGTCTCCTGTATATAACTATATATGGACAGCTGTATAACCTGGGCATCTTCTGTATATAATTATATATGTACAGCTGGTATAACCTGTCCTGTCTCCTGTATATAACTATATAATGGACACGGTATAACCTGGGCATTCTGTATAAAATTATATATGTACAGCTGTTATAACCTGGGCATCTCCGTATATAATTATATATGTACAGCTGGTATAACCGAGGAATCTCCTTATATAATTATATAGGTACAGCTGGTATAGTCTGGCATCTTCTGTATATAATTATATATGTAAAGCTGGTATAACCTGGTTGGTCTCCTGTATATAAACTATATATGGACAGCTGGTATAACCTGGGCATCTTCTGTATATAATTATTATGTACAGCTGGTATAACCTGTCTGTCTCCTGTATATAACTATATATGGACAGCTGGTATAACCTGGGCATCTTCTGTATATAATTATATATGTACAGCTGTTATAACCTGTCTGTCTCCTGTATATAACTATATATGGACAGCTGGTATAACCGGGCATCTTCTGTATATAATTATATATGTACAGCTGGAATAACCTGGTATCTCCTGTATATAATTATATATTACAGCTGGTATAACCTAGCGTCTCCTGTATATAATTATATATGTACAGCGTATAACCTGGGTATCTCCTGTATATAATTATATTTTGTACACTGGTATAACCTGGGCTCTCCTGTTTATAATTAATATGTACAGCTGGTATAACCTGGGCATCTTCTTTTATAAATTATATATGTACAGCTGGAATAACCTGGGCATCTTCTGTATATAATTATATATGTACAGCTGGAATAACCGGGTATCTCCTGTATATAATTATATATGTGCAGCTGGTATAACCGGTATCTCCTGTATATAATTATATATGTACAGCTGGTATAACCTGGGCATCTTCTGATATAATTATATATGTACAGCTGGTGTAACCTGGTTGTCTCCTGTATATAACTATATATGGACAGCTGGTATAACCTTGCCATCTTCTGTATATAATTATATATGGACAGCGGTATAACCTGAGCGTCTCCTGTATATAATTATATATGTACAGCTGGTATAACCTGGCCATCTTCTGTATAAATTGTACAGTTGCCTACAAGTAGTATTCAACCCCCTGCGATTTAGCTGGTTGACACATGCAGAATTAACTTGGCATTGTACTTTGTACTGTAGATCAGCCTGGAAGTGGGAAATTGCACTGCTGCAAAAATTTTTGTTTAATTTTTTTTTTTTTTTTTTAAAACGTTTAAAAGTTAATTCAGAGTGTCATTTATTATTCAACCCCCTCAAACCACAAGAATGTTGGTCCCCTAAAGTATTAAGAAGTAGTTCAGGCACCAGAATAATAGGTTTTCACATGTGTGGATAATGACTTTTTGCCAGCCTTTTCTGACTATTAAGACCCTCCCCAAACTTGTGAACAGCACTCCTACATGTCAACTGGGAAAGACAAAAGGAGCTTCCAAGGCCATCAGAGACAAGATCGTGGAGTCACAAGGCTGGCAAGGGGTACAAAACCCTTTCCAAGGAGTTGGCCCTACCGTCCCACTGTGGAGCATCATCCGTAGTGGAAGGTTATGGAACACTGTTAGCCTTCCACGGCCTGGACAGCCTTTGAAAGTTTTCCTCCTGTGCCGAGGCCAGGCTTGTCCGAAGTCAAGGCTAACCCAAGGACAACAAGGAAGGAGCTCCGGAAGATCTCATGGCAGTGGGGACATTGGTTTCACTCAATACCATAAGTAACTACCCACCGCAATGGTCTCCGTTCCAGACGAGCCCGTAAGGTACCTTTACTTTCAAAGCGTCATGTCAAGGCTCGTCTACAGTTTGCTCATGATCACTTGGAGGACTCTGAGACAGACTGGTTCAAGGTTTCTATGGTCTGATGAACCAAGATCGAGATCTTTGGTGCCAACCACACACGTGACGTTTGGAGACTGGATGGCACTGCATACGACCCCAAGAATACCATCCTACAGTCAAGCATGGTGGTGGCAGCATCTGCTGTGGGGCTGTTTTCTCAGCCAAGGGGCCTGGCCATACTGGTCCGCATCCATGGGAGGATGGATAGCACGCCCCTACCTGGAGATTTTGGCCAAGAACCTCCGCTCCTCCATCAAGGATCTTAAGAATGGGTCATTAATTTCATCTTCCAACAAGACAACGACCCAAACACACACCAAGAAAACCAAGGCCTGGTTCAAGAAGGGAAAAAGTCAAGGTGTTGGAGTGGCCTAGTCAGTCTCCTGACCTTAACCCAATGAAAACTTGTGGAAGGAGCTCAAGATTAAAGTCCAATGAGAACCCAAAGAACCTAGATAATTGGAGAAGATCTGCATGGAGGAGTGGGCCAAGATAACTCTGTGTCGACCCGCCACCACAATTGTGGATTACCAGGGGCAATGGGGGGGATCAGAGCCGAGCCCATGGAAGTCTATGGGAGTTTGTCCAGGTAGCTGTGGCTCGGTCTGTGGCCTAGCGGTCTGGCGCTAGGTTGGGATAATTTACAGGGGTAGATTTTATATACAGTTCGTTACGCCACCTGTAGATCTTCTGGTAATTTATACCAGCGTGCTGTAGATTTCTGAGGGGTGTGATGCAGCAGATGTCGGGTCCCCCTACAGTGGGACTCTTCCCTCAGGTCGGTATTAGTAGGATTGTGCAGGCATGCATTATATAACTCAGTCTACACCGTCAGGTTTTCCAACCTTTAACTTGTAAATGTTCAAGCAGGTCCCAGGGAGGCTGATGGGGTTTAGTGAGGATGAGCTTTGAGGCAACAGCTAAGCAACTTAGGGGCCTCCTTTACTGTCCAATGAAGAATGAGTACGACCACCAGCGTAGTTCACTCATGATTCCAGCTTATCCAAAGCTGTGCTTCCCAGTCAAATTTAGTGTTGGAGTCTTTCTATGAGGGAGCTAATTCTTATTTTGTCTGCAGAGACTCAAAGTCTTCACTTCCCCTAACCCCAGTTTCGTTTGCTATAAGGGGGTTGTTTGCCGCGACCTAGGGTCCGGTAAATCTCGGTTTCTCTTCACTATGCTTGTAGCTAATAGTGATCCTTCGTCCCAGGGACCCGGTAGCAATGTGCAGGACTCCTTTCCAAGCCAAACGCACTTTTTCCAATAATCTTCTCCACTTTGCCCTTCGTTGCTCGACTCTTAATACTAGTTCAGTCTTTCTTCATGGGGCCACCAGCTCTGACTAGGCTAATGGTAATTAAACCACCTGTACCAGCCTCCACTTTCTGAACTGATGATAGACTCAAACTGGACACTCTACTCGTCCAAGGACAGGAAACTGACTGACTAGAAATCACTCCCTTCCACACCCCTGCTGGGTGTGTCAGAAGTGTACATGATGTCATGAAGAGAACTTAACTGTTCCTCTCCACTCATCCTCCTGGTATTGTGTACCAGGCTACACATTCCCCCATGGTAAACTACAGCACTCCCGGCTGTAAAATATAAAAGAGACATTTGTTTATGCAATAAACATTAAACCAATAAACAGTAATGCGTCCCATCCGGGAGGTGAGGTATCTTGAACGTTGCGAAAACATTAAACATTAGAGAAAAATACAAATATTAAATAGCATTCAATAAATATACGGTTACTTGTGAAGGACCCGCACCAAACCTTCACGTGGGTCCTGGGTGGGCTGCAGGACATCCGAATGCAACCTTACTCAGTGCCACACCACACGGGTTTTTGGTTCAGAGGTAAGTCAAGGTTTCATGTGAAAACCATTAAAAAAGGCACAAAGGCAACTATTACAGGAACATTTTTGGGCGGTCAGTCCCAGCCTCCTGGGGTCCATTGTTAAAACGAAGACAAATAGGGAAAACACATTTATATATATGACTTTTTACAATTTTTCACATAAATCGTTATAATCTGCTGATATCTAATGGGTAATTTCCCTTTTGTTTTTCTCTCTGATCTACGTGGTGTGTTCAGGTAATCAAGTTGCGATCTTCTGCATGCGTAACGGCAAACTAAAAGAACGCCTTAATCTTCTATGGATTGGCAAGCGTACGATGGTGGGCGGTGTGAGTCATTTCACCAGGGGTTTCCCATAGTATGGGGCGCTGCTTCAGTACCATTTTGAGGCCATAGGTTAAAGGTGTGCGGGGATGGGTAACTCCTGACGGGCTCAACTGGCACCAAGGCAAAAAGAGGTGAACTTCCCTTGTGGCGATAAAACTGCAACACGGAATTATTCAAAGCATCTCCATCTAGCCAAAACCGCAGAAAATCTCCCAATCTGTGTGTATGACCTCTTCTTTCTTTTTTTTTTTGAGGACAGGGTTCTTTTCACAAAGCTTTAAAGGTTCTGGACACAACTCAAAAAATCTCTGGACACAGGGGTTTGTGTTTCTTCCTCCGTTTTACTGACGACAAAAACTTTTTCTGTTGTCATTTTTAATCTTGTATGAGTAGGTTCTTCCCTCCCACGGTTACCAGTTTGTGCATCTTCCTTTTTCTTTTTAATTAACCTTCCGGCATCAAAGGCTTGCAGGAGCTTTTTGGGTTGTAAACATTTCCTGTTTTCCCCCTGCCTTATTGAGGACTTTCTCAAAGATTTGTACTCTTCTGTATTGCTCTTTGCCGATTGACGTCCCGTTTTCCACGGCATCGTCCTGCCTCCGGTTCTACCACTCCAAGTTCAAATCCATTGGTAGTTTTTCCCGGGCCTTGCTCTCATAAGATAAGCGGAGGGGCAGTTAGTTAGCTTACAGGTATTGATTATACAAATCACCAAATCAGGAGTAAGTCCGCAATCGATTCCTGTCTTCCAAGGAGGTCTCAACAATCAAGGACAATATGGTTCATTCCTTTTCAAAAGACCGTTGTTGAGGGTGGTTGGTGTCGTTCTTATTTTCTTGCCCCGTCATATGACAAATTCCTTGAATAAATGGCTTCAAAAGCAGGGCCCTGATCGGGGTTTAAAATTTGCTCGGATACCCATGCGTCTGCAGAAACTTGCTTGAAAGGGTCTTCGCTGCCTCACTGCGGTCTGGTCTTTCACTGGGAACAAAACCCCCAGAAATCTGGAGTAATGTCCACCAGGTCAAGGCGTATGATACCAGATCTACTGGGGACAATTTGAAGTGGTCCAGGGCCACAACCCCCAGGGACGAGTCGTCCCCGATAGGTTGCAGGGTTCCCCTTTGACTAGTATCCTTTCTTTGGACCACAGGTCCACAGTTCCGACACCACCTCTCGATTTGGGCTGCGCATCCCTACCCCCAAAGAACCGGCATTCAACAGGGTCTCCACTTTCTCCAGCCAAAGGTCCTGCTTGATGTGGTATGCTTCCAACACCATTGGGAGTCTGCCTTGGGGACCCCATTTTGCCAGCCATTCATGGGTTTTTGGGTTGAAAGTATCTCCTGCACAACTTCCACGGTTAAGGAACACCTGCTTTTTCTCGTTCCACGGACTTGGGTGCAAGGGCATCCTTTTCCAGAGAGGAGCCTTCCCCGTCTTTAACAACTCCTTGATGCGGCGACCACTGGTCACTGTCCTGAGTCTCTTTCCAACTATGAAGGGGTAAAAGGATTTAATGTTGCAAACCCTTCTGCTTTCTGGACTCGTGCTCGTGGACCTACCCCATTTCGATGGAAGCAGAAAAATCAATTTTTTTAGGTCGTCCGATTCTTCTTCGATCAGAGTCATGCGGCATTCGGGACAACGCATCAGATTTTCTTTCGACCTGCCCGGTACTTGATAAAAAATGGTAATTGGACAACGGGCCACCATCGCTGCTCCGGGGCCCCACTTGGCGGCCCTGGGGGTGCTTTTAAGGGTTGTTATCTGTAAACGCAGTGAACCTTTGGAGGCCAATATGCTTAAATCTTTCGTAAGGCCCAGACCAGCCCAGAAACTCCAGCTTAAGGCTTATAAATTTTCCGGATTCCTTTCAGTTGGCCGGGTTTTTTTGCTGGCATTTGCGATATTTTTTTTTGGGGCCTTTCTGTTCTGACGGAACTCCCCCCCAGCCCTTCTTTTACTGGGGGGGGTTACAAAAACGGTTGGCGTAACGGAGGGGTTAAGATCTATCACCTTCAAAACCTTTTTTATTTTTTTGGAATGTTTTCCCTTTTCCTTTCCCCCAATTAAAGGGGGGGTTTTGCTCTTTAAGGATTGCCTACCGGAGGTCCTGAAAAAGGAGCCCCCTTCTTCGGTAATTTTCACAATCTCCTGAAAACCCTTTTGTCCCAGGAACTGTCCATTCCCTTTTAAGGTTCTTCGGTCCGGCCACTTCTGGGGGGCAGGTTTCTGGGGGTCCCGGCGTATCCCCCGAATGACATGTGCCCCAAGTATTGTACCTTTTTTTTTGAGTAGATGGTTTTGGGGGTTTTTAATTTCATCCCGTACCTGGACAGGACCGAATACTCTCCAGGTGCTTCCAGAGGTCCCATAAGTCTTTGGAAAACACTGGGGCGCAGGATAGCAGACTTTTTTAAAATTAGATGTCCCAGTTTTTTTTCCCTCACTCTCTGAATTTTCCCCGGGGGACTATTTTGGCCCAAATGGGCATTCTGTCGAACCAAAAAGCCCCATTGGGGGGTGAAACCCCTTTTCCACATCCTCCCAACCCCCGCCCCTTGGGGCCGTAAAAACTAGTCAGATCAAGGGAAAAAAAAAGTTTTTTGCCGTTTTCAGGCAGCAAGTTTCCCCTAAAAATTTGGTAGCGGGTATCTCCTTTTTGGGTTTTTAGGTTCACCTGCCTGTAACCCACCCCCTTCTTACTACCATCTTTTTTTAACCAGAACAAAAGGGGCTCCCCCGGGGCTACAACTACCCTTATCACCCCATTTTTCTTCAAACATTCAACATTTTTTTTAAACTTTCTGAAATGAGCGGAGGATGGGCCTATCCGCCCTTTGAGGGGAGGTACTGCCAGTAGGGTATGTTTGTCCCCCCCTTTTTGCCCCCAAAACAAGGGATTTTTGCTAAAAAAACTTGGGGTACTCTTCACCACCCGTAAACCCCTTTTTTCTGGTGAGCGGAGTGGTGTCCCCCCAACAGGAGTTCTGACACCACCCGCCACCTGATTCTGGGCCCCTTGTCCTCCTCTTTTTTTACAGAGTCTAAGGACTCCCCCGGGGAAATAAATTATTTCAACAGCTAAGTTTTAGAAAGGGTTGCAAAAAAGGGAATTTTTTCCTCAATTCCCCAATTTAGAAGCCGAGGGACTCTTCCATTCACCCCTCTACTACTCCCTAGCAGTCTAATGTAGGTCATGTTCTGAAGGGGGGGGGTTTTAAAATACAGTTTGGGAAAAACTGTCCCTCAACCTTGGTTGCCCGCCCCCAAATGACATTTCACTCATTGGGGGGATCACAATAGGATCCGACCCCCGGCCCCGTACATTACCAATTTCGCGGGAAAACTTCGCTTGCTGGACACAGGGGGCCCCCATCTCTTTTTGGTTTACCCCCCGCCTTGGTCGGGCAATCTCAGCAGCGTTGGGCAAGAACACAACTTTCCCAAACAATTCCGATTTTGTTTACCCAAAAAAAATTTTAAACCGTCTCCTCATTTACAGCTTTACTACCAGAAGCCCTTGGGGTTTCAACTCCCCGCCCCCCCTTTCATCTACACATTTTGTTCCGATACTTCAAAGAAAACCCCTTGAAAAAAAAACCCGTAAAACAAGGCTCGGAGGTTTAAACGTCCATTGACCAGTACTTGGTAAAAGACATCAGGTATTAGGGCCCTGGGCCCATGTCAACAGCTGGAAAGCAAAAAACCCTAAAATAGCAGGGGGGGGGCCCCCCCCATACCGCGGTTTTCCCTCTAGGGGGCCACGGAAACCCCCGGGGGTTGGGGCCCCGGCCCGGTTCTGCCCCTTTTTAAAAGGCATGTGAGACAGATGACCTTTCCGGTTGCAGCGATAACAGATGATCTCTCGACGAAAGGGTGTTGATCAGAGGTTTTCTCCTGGGGGGTGGGTTGTCCTCCTCCGGGGGGGGGGGGGGGGACGTCTTCTTTTTTTTCCCCCGGGATCCACGGAACATCCCCCCGGGCAGTCAGCAACAAGATCTTCCCCCCCTCCCTTTTCCCCAGTTTTGGGAAAACACCCAACGGCCGATTTTTTAGCACGGCCACCCTGGCGCAGACATTTTCCTTCACAGGAGGTGTCACCGCGTTTTTTGGGTTTTGCCACTACGGGGAAAAGGGGGGGGGTTTCGCCTTTTTCCCGAGTGACTTCACCCGGAAAATTGGGGGGGCCAAAAACCCGGGTTTTCCCAGGGGCCGCAGCCCTTTTTTTTTCCAGTCCTTTTGGGGGAAAAGGGGAGCCCCGGAAAAGATCAAAAGGGCCACCATTTACAGTTCGCTTTTTTTCTGGGGATCCAATCCCCGTAAAATTTTTTTTTAGCTTTTTATTCTCGCGATAGCATTAAATTTTTTAATTTGTTGAGGCTCTCGGGGGGGGCCCGATGGGGGAACATAGCCCCCCCATGCTGTCACCTGGCTGTTTGAACATATAGAAGCCCCCGGATCCTTTCTGGCGGTCTTCAAAATAGGGGGGGCGCTTCGGGGAAAACGCAGGCCCCCCCCCCTTTCAACGTATCCCGGCCCCCCACTTCCCTCTCGAGCGCCATTAGCTGCCCTATTACACAGCATTTTTTTTCCTCACAGGAGTACATTTCTTTTGGATGCTCATAACTTCCGTAAAACCGTAATGTGCCTGGTCACCCCGATTGGGGGAAACCATTTCGCCCCAGGCATAAGGGGGTTAGTCATGTCGGGACTACCGGACTGGGGGCGGGCCCCGCGCCCCACTGGCGCACAATACCAGAGGTGCGGGTTTTTGGGCCCCCCGGCTGGGCCCACGTCAAGCCTTTGTTGTGCATCTTTGCCCCCCCTTGGTTAAACGGACCTCCCCGGGTTTTAGACGCTGCTACTTAAAAGGGACCGCAGGGGAAAAGGCCTTTTGCCGGGGGCTCTGATGCAGAGCGTTTTCCCTTTCCCTTTTTCAGGAACCTTCCTTGGTCAGGGGCCCCGGGGGGTGGGCCAAGACTCTTTTGCGCTCTTTCAGGACGCCCACCTTTTTTTCCGCGCCTTAGGGCGCGAATTGGCGAAAAAAATGGCGATTTTGGCGCCAAAAATGCAAAAAGCCCCCTTTTTTACAAAAAACAATCCCAGGACACAGGGCACAATGATGAATTTCGAACTTTTCGTGACGCCAAGTTTTTTTTTTCGACCCCCCCCCCCCAATTGTGGATTTTCCAGGGGATTTGGGGGACTCCCAACCGAGCCCAGGAAGTCATGGGGGTTCACATACTGTGGCTCTCTGTGGCCCTAGCGGTCTGGCGTAGGGTTGGGGGAATATTTACAGGGGGAAAAATTTAAAAAGTTCGTACCCCCCCTTAGTCTTCGGTTTTTAAATTTTTAAAAAAGGGTCTTAGACCCCAGGGGGGTGGGGATGCAGCTAGATGTGGGTCCCCTAAAGGGGGACCCTTTCCCCCAGGGCGGTTTTTTAGGGAGGGGTTTTGCAGGCAGCAATAAAAACTCGTCTACACCGTCAAGGGCCTTTCCATACCCTTTACTTGAAGATTTTTTAAGCAGGTCCC
>JARQOD010000001.1:503037448-503072096 GCA_033576555.1 Oophaga sylvatica
AAAAAGCCGGCAATTGAATTAGCGGCTATTACAGTATGTAAAAGTTAGGAACTTTAAATTTTATATCACTGCACAATGACAGTGTTTTTTTTAATTATATATTATATTGTGTTTATGTGTATATTTTTCTTTCTATTGTGTTTAAATACTATTTTTTGGACCCTTATATGTTTTTTTGCAAGCCTGCCAAAAATTCTCGCAATCGGATGTAAATCGGATGTAAAAACTAGGGTCAGATGGACTAAATCGCAAAACTACAAAAAATCGGAGCTGTGCATAATTTTTCATGTTTTTTTAACCCGATTATCGACCGACTAAAACGGTCAAAAATTTTTTACTCGGTGTGTGTGACCCGCCGATTAAAAAAACTGATGTGTGAAAGTAGCCTAAGGTGTGTGTTCAATAAATTAAGACTTTTTATACAACACTATTCTATAGTGATCCCCTCTATTTAGTGCCTACGCTTTTTTCTTTTTCTTGTGACTGTTTACATTGAAGTAAGCACTAGGTGATCCCAAACCTGTTGTGATTAACCCCTCTCTGACATTAGACGTACTATCCCGTCCATAAAAACCCGTGCCATTCTGACCATGGACGGGATAGTACGTCATAGGCGATCAGCTGCGCTCCCTAGGGAGCGCAGCTAATCGCCGCCGGGTGTCAGCTGATTATCACAGCTGACACCCGTGACTGTGTGTCAGGAGCGGTCACGGACCGCTCCCGGCACATTAACCCCTAGCACACCGCGATCAAACATGATCGCGGTGTACTGGGGGCACAGGGGAGGATCGCGCAGGGTGGGGGCTCCCTGCGCGCCCCCCTGAGACCCTCAGACCAGGGCGATGTGATCGCGCTGTTCTGAGGGCTTCCTCCCTCCCAGGACCCGGATCCAAGATGGTGCCGGGGTCCTGGAGGGAGGCGACTTCCTCAGTGCCTGCTGAGAGCAGGCACTGAGAAGCCTGCATCTATGCCTGTGCGATCGCTGGTGTGACAGAGTGCTGTGCACACTGTCACACCAGCGATCTGCTCAAATACAGTGATGTCCCACCCTGGGACAAAGTAAAAAAGTAAAAAAAATAAAAATAAACATGTTATAAAAAAAAATCCAAAATAAAAAAAAAAAAAATATTCCCCAATAAATTCATTTCTTCCTGTAAATAAAAAAAACAAAACAATAAAAGTACACTATTTGGTATCGCCGCGTCCGTAACGACCCCCCTATAAAACTGTCCCACTAGTTAACCCCTTTAGTGAACCCCTTAAAAAAAAAAAACAAAGCAAAAAATCAATGCTTTATCATCATACTGCCGAACAAAAAGTGGAATAACGCGCGATCAAAAAGACCGATATAAATAAACATGGTACCGCTGAAAACGTCATCTTGTCCCGCAAAAAACGAGCTGCCATACAGCATCATCAGCGAAAAAATAAAAAAGTTATAGCTCGCAGAATAAAGCGATGCAAAAATAATTATTTTTTATATAAAATTGTTTTTATTCTATAAAAGCGCCAAAACATAAAAAAATGATATAAATGAGTTATCGCCATAATCGTACTGACCCGAAGAATAAAACTGCTTTATCAATTTTACCACACGCGGAACAATAAAAAACGCCTCCCCCAAAAGAAATTCATGAATTGCTGATTTTTGTTCATTCTAACCTCCCAAAAATCGAAATAAAAAGCGATCAAAAAATGTCACCTGCTCAAAAATGGTACAAATAAAAACGTCAACTCGTACCGCAAAAAATAAGACCTCACATGACTCTGTGGGCCAAAATATGCAAAAATTATAGCTCTCAAAATGTGGCGATGCAAAAAACTATTTTTGCAATAAAAAGCGTCTTTTAGCGTGACAGCTGCCAATCACAAAAACCCGCTATAAATAGTAAATCAAACCCCCCTTTATCACCCCTTAGTTAGGGAAAAATAATAAAATTAAAAAAATGTATTTATTTCCATTTTCCATTAGGGTTAGGGTTGCGGCTAAAGTTAGGGTTAGGGTTGGCGCTAAAGTTAGGATTAGGGTTAGGGTTGGGATTAGGGGTGTGTTAGAGTTAGGTTTGTGGTTAGGGTTGGGACTAGGGTTAGGGGTGTGTTGGGGTTAGGGTTGGAGTTAGAATTGGGGGGTTTCCGCTGTTTAGGCACATCAGGGGCTCTCCAAATGTGACATGGCGTTGATCTCAATTCCAGCCAATTCTGCGTTGAAAAAGTCAAACGGTGCTCCTTCTCTTCTGAGCTCTGCCATGCGTCCAAACAGTAGTTTATCCCCACATATGGGGTATCAGCGTACTCTGGACCCCAAGAGTTATTGTGTAATTTGTCCTATTTCTTCTGTTACCCTTGGGAAAATAAAAAACTGGGGGCGAAAATATCATTTTTGTACAAAAAAAATTATTTTTTTTGTTTTTACGGCTGTACATTATAAACTTCTGTGAAGCACTTGGGGCTTCATAGCGCTCACCACACACCTAGATAAGTTCCTTGTGGGGTCTATTTTCCAAAATGGGGTCACTTGTTGGGGATTTCCACTGTTTAGGCGCATCAGGGGCTCTCCAAATGTGACATGATGCCCCCAGACCATTCCATCAAAGTCTGCAATCCTGTCACGCTGTATAGCAGATATATATATGAGATGTCAGTAATCTATATCAAAAGGGCAACATACTATATAACATGCGCATAGATATATTATAACATGGATTTACCTGATAGAATGTCCAGTGGGTCAAAACGGAATCCGTTATACGCTGTCTCCGGCTAGAGGGTGACCGGGGTCTAAGCTGACCTGAACTGGGGTCCTAACTAATCCCTCAACCTGGAGGTACTGTTAAGGTACAGAGGTCCAGGCCACCAGCGTAAACCCTGTCTCCTATCAATCCCTGCCAACTGTATTCTAGTCCTAAGAAGGACCCTGAATACCACCAAAGGGAATGAACAGGTAACGGATAATGAACAGAAAGACATACAAGAAAGAGAAGGAATAAAGTAATAAAGTCTTACATACAACACTCACACACAGTAGGAACACCTAAGGTCTCAGAGATAAACTATAAGCTATAAGAGTAAAAACACCTAATGAACTCTTAGCTTAAATATTCTCAGAACCGATCCAGACTGCTGAACTACATGAATGCTTTCACCGGCGTCTAACACCCAGACTGGCAGAAATATAAAGGAAACTAATTAGAACATAATCAAAAGCAGCCGGGCGAGGCTGCACCTAGCCTTAGCAAAGAGCTAGGAAAAATTAACTCTCACATTACCAAAAACAAAGAAACAGAAGCTCAGCTGTGAGAAGTCAGAATGTGCAATCGCGACGATCTTTGTGGCGATGCACCCATGACAGTACCCCCCTTCTACGAGGGGCCTCCGGACCCTCATGACCAGGTCTGTCCGGGTAAGTTGTGTGAAAGGTCCGAACCAATCGATCTGCGTTATCATCAGACGCAGGGACCCACGTCCTCTCCTCAGGACCATACCCCTCCAATGAACTTCCACGTTATCATTGATTACCACTGAAGGAGGAGGTAGAGGTGACGGTATGATGGTGCCACATACTTTTTAAGTAATGACTTGTGAAACACATTATGAATTTTAAACGTAGGAGGGAGGTCCAGACGAAATGCCACAGGATTAATTATGGAACTGATCCTGTACGGCCCGATGAATCTGGGACCCAACCTCCAGGAGGGAACTTTAAGTTTAATATTCCTGGTAGACAACCACACCAGATCATTCACCTTCAGATCTAGACCAGAAACTCTCCCCCTATCAGCCATCCGTTTGTAACGGTTCTCCGTAACCTTCAGTCTTAACTGATCTGGAACTATCAGTCTCCCTGGAAGTCCCACAGGGGCGTCCCCCTGAGCCCCCAATACCTCCCCCTCAAGCTCAGAGCATACAGCTGACACCACAACTCCCTCTGAGGAATAGGAACCGGATCATCCATCCTCCGGTCCTGGGAAAGTACGAGATAAGGCATCAGGAAGCAACTTTATTGAGCAGTCATATGCGCGATGAGGAGGTAACTCTTTACACCCCTTCTCTGAGAACATCTCCCCAAAGTCCTCCAGAAAAGGAGGCAAAGTCCTAGGCACAACTGCACCGATGACCGTGCTCATGCAGTTATTCTTGCAAAATTCACCCCACTGGCTTATCTTTCCGGATTGCCAATCAATCACTGGGTTATGTTTAGCCAACCAAGGAAGTCCCAACACAATAGGAGTAGGTAGACCCTCCAACACATAACAAGACAATTGCTCTTTATGCATTGCCCCTACTCGAAGATCTATGTTATGAACAGCTTGAACCAAGCTACCTTGACCAAGAGGTCTAGAATCAATAGAGAGTATAGGGACCGGTTTGGCCAATACACTCAGTTGCATACCATGCACCTGGGCAAACCGAGCGTCCACAAGATTAGCCCCGGACCCACTATCAAGAAAAACAGAAATCCTCTCAGTTCTAGTACCAATCATCACCTCCGCAGGCACGATAAACTGAGAGGGATTGGGACGAAATACAGACTCCCAGGTTAACTCCTTGGGTCAAAGAGGTCCGGGATGGACAACCCCCAACAAAATGTCCCTCTCTCCCGCAAAAGAAACACCTTCTAGCCTTGCGGCGCACCGCCGATTCCCTCCTACAAAATGATGTCCCTCCCAACTGCATGGGTTCCTCAGAACAGACCAGGGGAACCTCAGTATAAGGGACTTTAGTAGTAGGTGGAGTCATCATGGGGGGCGGAGTTACCTCGCGTCTTCCCCGAAGTCGTCTATCAATGCGAATAGCAAGGGCCATAGCAGCCTCCAGTGATGGAGGAGAATCATACTGAGCCAACACATCTTTTAATTTGTCAGACAACCCTTGACAAAACTGGCTCCTAAGAGCTGGGTCATTCCACTGAGTATCTGTTGCCCATCTACGGAACTCAGAAGAATATTCCTCCGCTGGACGATTTCCCTGCCGTATTTTACGTAACTTTGTTTCAGCAAGGGAAACTCGATCCGGATCATCATATACCAAACCCAGGGCAGTAAAAAATCGATCCACTGACTGGAGATCTGGGGAGCCTGGAGGAATAGAGAACGCCCAAGATTGAGGGTCCCCTTGTAAGAGCGAGATAACAATTCCCACCCTCTGCTCTTCACTCCCAGATGACCGAGGCCGCAGCCGAAAGTACAATTTACATGCCTCCCGGAAAGTAAAAAATTTGTCCCGCCCACCAGTGAACCTGTCCGGGAGAGCAACCTTAGGTTCAGATCTGGTTTGCTCTGGGAGGGACAAAACCTTGGACTTAATGTCTGCAAATTCCATGGACAACCCTGCAACTGCCGGGCCAGCTGGGCTACTGGATCCATGACAGCTGGGGAGAATCTTTTTGGGCCGGTGAAAATGTCACGCTGTATAGCAGATATATATATGAGATGTCAGTAATCTATATCAAAAGGGCAACATACTATATAACATGCGCATAGATATATTATAACATGGATTTACCTGATAGAATGTCCAGTGGGTCAAAACGGAATCCGTTATACGCTGTCTCCGGCTAGAGGGTGACCGGGGTCTAAGCTGACCCTGAACTGGGGTCCTAACTAATCCCTCAACCTGGAGGTACTGTTAAAGGTACAGAGGTCCAGGCCACCAGCGTAAACCCTGTCTCCTATCAATCCCTGCCAACTGTATTCTAGTCCTAAGAAGGACCCTGAATACCACCAAAGGGAATGAACAGGTAACGGATAATGAACAGAAAGACATACAAGAAAGAGAAGGAATAAAGTAAATAAAGTCTTACATACAACACTCACACACAGTAGGAACACCTAAGGTCTCAGAGATAAACTATAAGCTATAAGAGTAAAAACACCTAATGAACTCTTAGCTTAAATATTCTCAGAACCGATCCAGACTGCTGAACTACATGAATGCTTTCACCGGCGTCTAACACCCAGACTGGCAGAAATATAAAGGAAACTAATTAGAACATAATCAAAAGCAGCCGGGCGAGGCTGCACCTAGCCTTAGCAAAGAGCTAGGAAAAATTAACTCTCACATTACCAAAAAACAAAGAAACAGAAGCTCAGCTGTGAGAAGTCAGAATGTGCAATCGCGACGATCTTTGTGGCGATGCACCCATGACAAATCCAAAACGTCACTACTTCCCTTCCGAGCCCCAACGTGTACCCATACAGTAGTTTTCTCCCACATATTGGGTATCAGCGTACTCAGGAAAAATTGGGCAACAACTTTTGGGGTCCAATTTCTCCTGTTACCCTTGTAAAAATAAAATATTGGGGCGAAAAAATCATGTTTGCAAAAAAAAAAAAAAGATTTTTTATTTTTACGGCTGTGCGTTTTAAACTTCTGTGAAGCACTTTGGGGTTCAAAGTGCTCACCACACATCTAGATAAGTTCCTTGTGGGGTCTATTTTCCAAAATGGGGTCACTTGTGGGGGGTTTCCACTGTTTAGGCGCATCAGGGGCTCTCCAAATGCGACATGACGCACCCAGACCATTCCATCAAAGTCTGCAATCCAAAACGTCACTACTTCCCTTCCGAGCCCTGACGTGCGCCCATACAGTAGTTTTCTCCCACATATTGGGTATCAGCGTACTCAGGACAAATTGGACAACAACTTTTGTGGTCCAATTTCTCCTGTTACCCTTGTGAAAATAAAATATTGGGGGCGAAAAAATCATTTTTGTAAAAAAAAAAAGATTTTTTATTTTTACGGCTGTGCGTTATAAACTTCTGTGAAGCACTTTGGGGTTCAAAGTGCTCACCACACATCTAGATAAGTTCCTTGTGGGGTCTATTTTCCAAAATGGGGTCACTTGTGGGGGGTTTCCACTGTTTAGGCGCATCAGGGGCTCTCCAAATGCGACATGACGCACCCAGACCATTCCATCAAAGTCTGCAATCCAAAAAGTCACTACTTCCCTTCCGAGCCCTGACGTGCGCCCATACAGTAGTTTTCTCCCACATATTGGGTATCAGCGTACTCAGGACAAATTGGACAACAACTTTTGGGGTCCAATTTCTCCTGTTACCCTTGTGAAAATAAAATATTGGGGGCGAAAAAATCATTTTTGTAAAAAAAAAAAGGATTTTTTATTTTTACGGCTGTGCGTTATAAACTTGTGTGAAGCACTTGGGGGTTCAAAGTGCTCACCAAAGATCTAGATAAGTTCCTTAGGGGGTCTAGTTTCCAAAATGGGGTCACTTTTGGGGGGTTTCCACTGTTTAGGCTCATCTGGGGCACTGCAAACGGAACATGACCCCCATTAACGTCTGCATTCCAAAACGTTACTACTTCCTTTCCAAGCCCTGCCGTGCGCCCAAACAGTTTCCCCCCCCCCCACATATGGGTATCAGCGTACTCAGGACAAATTGGACAACAACTTTTGGGGTCCAATTTCCTTGGGAAAATTCAAAAATTTGGGACTAAAAAATCATTTTTGTGGAAAATTGATTTTTTTTTTCACACCCAGGCTTTATAAACTTTTGTGAAACACTTGAGGGTTCAAAGTGCTCACAACAGATCTAGATAAGTACCTTAGGGGGTCTAGTTTCCAAAATGGTGTCACTTGTGGGGGGTTTCCACTGTTTAGGCGCATCAGGGGCTCTCCAAACGCGACATGGCATCCAATCTAAATTCCAGCCAATTTTAGTTTGAAAAAGTCAAACGTCGCTCCTTCCCTTACGAGCTCTGCCGTGTACCCAAACAGTGGTTTTCCCCCACATATGGGGTATTGGCGTACTCAGGAGAAATTGCATAACAACCTTATCTGTCCATTTTCTCCTTTTACCCTTGTGAAAATAAAAAAAAAGTTTGTAAAAGATAATTTTTGTGGCTTAAAAGTAAAATATTCATTTTTTCCTTCCCCTTGCTTTAGTTACTGTGAAGCACCTGAAGGGTTAATAAACTTCTTGAATGTGGTTTTGAGTACCTTGAGGGGTGCAGTTTTTAGAATGGTGTCACTTTTGGGTATTTTCTGCCATATAGACCCCTCAAAGTGACTTCAAATGTGAGGTGGTCCCTAAAAAAAATGGCTTTGTAAATTTTGCTGTAAAAATGAGAAATCGCTGGTCAACTTTTAACCCTTATAATTTCCTAACAAAAAAAAATTTTGGTTCCAAAATTGTGCTGATGTAAAGTAGACATGTGGGAAATGTTATTTCTTAACTATTTTGTGTGATATATTTCTCTGTTTTAAGGGAATAAAAATTCAAAGTTTGAAAATTGCAAAATTTTAAAAATTTTCGCCATATTTGCGTTTTTTTCAAAAATAAACGCAAGTTATATCGAAGAAATTTTACCACTAACATGAAGTACAATATGTCACGAGAAAACAGTCTCAGAATTGCGAAGATCCGTTGAAGCGTTCCAGAGTTATAACCTCATAAAGAGACAGTGGTCAGAATTGTAAAAATTGGCCCGGTCATTAACATGCAAACCACCCTTGGGGGTGAAGGGGTTAAGGATGGTGCCCGTTTACTCTTTTGCTTTTTGCCCAAAATATTTGTTTACATAAAAAGTTTTTTGGCTGTGTCTATTATGTCACTTGATATTATGGCTATAGTATGGAGTACAACTTGTCTCTGGTCATTTGGCACTTTGTAGTTCTGATGTACCTGTATGTGATTTTATAAGTACTATACATTAAAGTATTATTACTCTGTGGATTATACTTGTGGTTGTCATATTTTCATGAACCATTCTTTTTCTGGTGTTCTAGTTATGGAAATACAACAATTTAACTCTGCAATTAAAATCATCATTGTTTGACATAGATGGGACTTGAGTAACACCAGTTTGCAGGAAGGGTATGGTGATTTTTACTTTTAATTACCATTAGGACGCAAACAGACTGTCGTATGAATCAGTCAAGTGAGACAGCTGCATAGAAATATATATATAGAAATATATGCAGCTGTCACACTCGGGTCAGGAGAGCCGCTGGCCAGAATGTGCACTGTTCTGATCCCATTCCAATTTATTGTTTTTCAACTGACTGCGCCCCTACTTGTATATGTTTGAGGAAAAGGTGTGTGTGAATGGGTGTGGCTTTAAAAATGGGTGTGGGTTAAAATGGGTGTGGCTTAAAATGGGTGTGGTTTTCCAACGCACAAACACAGAACCTGTTGTTAAAAATTTGAATCCCACCCCTGGATACACATGTCAGCTGTACCGCCATCTTGGTACTCCTCTTAAGCGCAGAGATAGGCCAGTACACCGTGATTTATACTATATACTGTAACACTGTAGTTAAAGGCTCATAAATGGAGTAGAAAATACAGAAAAAAATATATAAATAAGATTAAATCACCCCTTTTCCCAATTTTAAAATAAATAATAATAAACATAATTGGTGTCAACCGCACTTATGAAAGGTTCAAATCCCACCAAGGACAACATCCGCAAGGAGTTTGTATGTTCTCCCCGTGTTTGTGTGGGTTTCCTCCGGTTTGCTCCCATACTCCAAAGACATACTGATAGGGAATTTAGATTGTAAGCCCCATCACGGTCCGTGCCATTAATGTCTGTAAACTGCTGTGGAATTAATAGCGCTATATAAATGAGTAAAATAAAATAAATAAATAAAATTGTTAAAAAAATAAAAACGCCAGACTTGTGGCTTTTCAGTCCCCGTAAGCCTCTCACCTTTCTTGCCCCCAATACATCTTAATCCTTAAAATTATATATTGAAAATGTCAGCTTGCCACATAGAAAACAGCTCCATCCATGGAGAAATCTACAAGTATAGGGTGTCAGACAATTTCTGATATTTCATCCACAACTAAAATGTAAAAAAAAGTTATCGAAGTTTTGCTATTTTCTGTGATCGCTTGTAAAAGTCCAATGTTACACCCATAAAAACTAACTATATATTTTGTAAGTTATACACATTTTACTTTTGGCAACCGCACAAGGTGCAAACATAGCACAGGTTGATGCCACAGCTTCCGTTCCGTGCATGCTCCTACCTACCAACATTACATTCTCACAGTTTATTGTTTGGAAAGTTGTCACATTGACATTTTGGCTGTCACTTATGCCCCATGTTGAATTTCTGGGTGATTCCATATTTTTGCAGGGTTGTATAAGTGTTATAAATTTGACAAAAAGTTTAATAAGTGTGTACAAAATGTTTAGTCATAGAAAAAGTGTTACTGGCAATGGGTATGACAGTGTAAGAGGAAAAAAATACTGTGATGTTCCGTTTGACTGGTTTATGTATTGTATTTTACATGCAATGTATAGTATCTATTTTACACGTTACTCTGCTGCCACCTACTGGCCTTTTTGTGGATAGCAGCTTGTAATTAATCCTTTAAGGGAGTGCCTTTCACTTCCTGTTCAAGGATCACCTTTTCTCCTGGCAGCCATTTCATTTTAGTTTCACTTCCTGTGTGAGAGACACCCTTGAACCGAGCTGAGGAAGGCATCAGTTTTCAAACTTTTTGCTGTACTTGCTATCACACTATATTTGCACAATCAATGGTATGCATCATCTCTCTGGACTTTGAACAGCATCGGTCCTATCTGCTCTGCATTGAGGAAAACAAAGGTAGGATCTCTCACAGCCCCTATTAATCAACCACATCTTCATTCGCCTCATAAGGGGACAGAACAGTTGAAAACTGCTTTGAAGCCGGCCAGAATCACCCTTATATCCCTACCCATGTGCCCACGCTCTTCCTGCTCACATAATGCAGCCCTGCTCTGCTAGAAATCTCCTGCAGCGTCACCTCAGACCGCATTGTGCATAGAGACTCTCTGTATATAATACAACAAAATGGCCGATGAACATACTGCGCAGCTGCTCTCTGCCGAAGTACAGCAGGCGCAGCCCGACCCTGAACATCATGAAGCGCAGGAAGCAGAGCGCACTCCCACAACAGCCCAAGACTCACGACCAGTACGCTCCCTCAAGCCAACGCTAAAGGCCATCGAGAACTACAGTTCCACAAAGGACAAGTTCAATGACAACCTGGATGACCTGTGGGAACGAGTCGACTCCCTCATGTCAAGCGTCCAACGCCACAAAGATGATGCAGTGAGTTTACAGGACGCTATAAGACTTCCACAAGGTACGCTGCCTTCCTAAAAGACTCTAATATCGATGAAGCCTTATCAGACTTAAGCAAGGTAGATTCCACAGACTGAGAAGAGAAAGGACGCGGCCATGCAAGACGCCAAAGATAAAGCGGAGCTCTGTATCGCTCATCTGCAAGAAACTAGATCGCACTGGTCAGGCTCATCCGAACACTCTGCTCGGTCATACAAATCATGTTGCTCAAAAACTTCAGCCCTCAGCGACAGAATTCTAGAGGCCCATTTAAATGCAGAGCGATCCAAACTAAGACGTTCCTTCACGGCAAAGAAAGCAGAAACAGAGGCTCAGGCAAGTGTAATGTATGTAGTACAGTTCATATAGCGTCTTGTGCTTGGGTGCGATGAAAATACATGAGACACAGGTTTGATATAGAAAGTCTTGTATTCCTTCATACAAGTTGGCAAAAATAGTCACACAGTTTGCAGACACAGAAGCAGGAGACACAGCAGGCCAGAGTAATCTAAGCTCAGCAATCACTCTCCACAACAGGTTCAGGATCTTCTTCTCTGTTACCGTAAGTCCATGCAAACGTGGGTCTTTCAAAGAGCAGGGTTCAGAGTCCACAAGTGCTTCAGAGTTCCTCAGTAGGAATAGCTGGAGTACAGGGTCCAAGGCTTTAGGAGTCAGGTCACAGGTTCACTGCAGGCTAGATTCTGAAGCACTGATTGCTCAGCTGTGGCTGCTTAAGAAGCAAAGGAGATAATCAGGGCGGGAACATGCAAGCTGGAAACTCCATTCTGACTGAGGGCAAGATAGCTGCAGCAAGACAGAAAGTAAAATGGCTGACGAACAAACTGAGTTTCAGGAACATGTACACAGAACCTTACATTACTCCCCCCTTAGGGACAACCTCCGGATGACCTCAGACCAGGCTTGTGTGGGTACCTCTGATGAAACTGACGGAGCAAGCGAGGAGCATTAACGTTATTGACTGGTTTCCATGAGTTGTCCTCCACTGGGTAGCCCTGCCATTTAATCAGATATTGTAACTGATTTCTATACAACCTGGAATCTAAAATCCTTTCCACCACAAATTCTTCCTGACCATCGACTAGCACTGGGTCAGGGCAAGGAGAAGAATGTCCAGGAAACGTATTGGGTGTCGCAGCCTTTAGTAGGGATACATGAAAGACAGGGTGGATTCTCATAGTTCTGGGCAGTTGAAGACGACAAGCAACGGCACTTATAATTTTACTGATTTTATAGGGTCCAATGTACTTATGTCCCAACTTAGACGATGGAATCCTTAACTTAAGATTTCTGGTTGACAGCCAGACCAAGTCTCCTACCTTGAAAGCTGGTGCAGGTTTACGAAATTTATCTGCTGCTTTCTTGTACCTTTCCTGAGCCGATTCCAGATTCTCCTTTAGAAGATCCATATTCTTCTGTAAAGACGTGATTCTTTCAGCCACTGCTGGTAAAGGCGTTTCTATGGGAAATCGTGGTAGAATGTTAGGATGATAACCTAGATTAGAGTAAAAAGGAGACTGCTTAGTGGAGGCACTCTGAGAGTTGTTATACGAAACTCAGCTAATGGAAGTAGATCCACCCAATCATCCTGTAGGTGGCAGATAAAGCAGCGGAGATACTGCTCCAGGGTTTGATTGGTTCGTTCGGTCTGTCCATTAGTCTGGGGATGAAAAGCAGAAGAAAGGTTTACTTTAATGTCCAATGCTGCACAGAAATTTTGCCAAAACCTAGAAGTGAATTGCACCCCTCGATCCGAAATAACCTCATCCGGTACTCCATGTAAGCGAAACACATCTTTAATCATCAAATCTGATGTCTGTTTTGCAGTGGGTAAGCCGACACAAGGGATAAAATGAGCTGCCTTTGTTAGACGGTCAACCACCACTAGAATGGTGTTCTTCCCTTGAGAGGTTGGTAACTCCACAATGAAGTCCATAGAAATGGATCCCCACGGGCGGGACGGGGTGGGAAGAGGCTGTAACAGACCAGTTGGTGAGGAGCGAGGTGTTTTGCATCTTGCACAGACTTCACATGAAGTGACATAGTTTAAAACATCCTTCCTGCAAGTGGGCCACCAAAAGAAATGAGAAAGAAATTCCTGTGTCTTTAGAATTCCTCTATGCCCAGCTATCTTGGAATCGTGAATGAGTTGCAATACTCTCAATCTGACTGTTTCGGAATATACAGGCGTTGTCCCTGAATCCACACACCATTCTTAAAGACAAGACTTACGTCCCTTGGGGGTTGTGCCAAAAAGGAATCCGCATGGTATGCTTCCTTGATGTCCTTAAGTAGGTATTGATTATGAATTACTCCTAGGAATCTAGAGTCAGGAAGAATAGTCTTAGGAGGAGTAATTGGACGTGTCTCTGCTGAGTAAATCCTAGAGAGTGCATCAGCCTTTCCATTGCGCGATCCTGGTCTATAAGAAATGATAAAATTAAATTGGTTTAAGAAAAGATTCCAGCGAGCCTGGCGAGGAGTCAGGCACTTAGCCGACCTGATAAATTCAAGGTTACGATGGTCTGTCAGGACGACTATTTGCTGTGCAGCTCCCTGAAGAAGGTGTCTCCATTCTTTGAAGGCGGCAATAATGGCCAACAACTCTCTATTGCCCACATCGTAGTTCCTCTCAGCCGAAGACAACTGCTGGGAAAAGAAGGCACAGGGATGCAAGACATTCTTCTCACCTGTTCTCTGAGAGAGTATAGCTCCAACGGCACAGTCTGAAGCATCCACCTCTATTATGAAGGCAAGCTCGGGGTTGGGATGTACTAGTATAGGTGCAGTGGTAAATTTATCTTTTAGACGGGAAAATGCTTCCTGGGCTTGGGGAGTCCAGGAGAACCTAGACTCTTTCCGGGTAAGTTGGGTGATAGGTGACACTACCTCAGAGAAATTTCTAATGAAACGTCTATAGAAGTTGGCAAACCCGATGAAGCGCTGTACCTCCTTCACATTTCTAAGACTTGGCCAATCCTTGATGGCTTGGGTTTTGCTTCCATCCATACTAATTCCTTGTGTAGACAGTACATACCCCAGAAATTGAATTTCGGTCCTATGGAATTCACACTTTTCAAGTTTGATGTAAAGATGATTTTGTCTTAGACGTTCCAAGACCATTCTCACATGTCCATGATGTTCCTCTGTGGAGTTAGAAAAAATTAGAATATCATCCAAATAAATTACCACGAATGTATCTAGGAGATCCCTGAAGATGTCATTCACCAAGTGTTGGAAAGTGGCTGGGGCGGTACTCAGACCAAAAGGCATAACTAGATATTCAAAGTGTCCATAGCGTGACCTGAATGCAGTCTTCCATTCATCCCCAGGTCTAATACGGACTAAGTTATAGGCCCCACGAAGATCTAGTTTAGAGAAAATTTTGGCATGTCGCACTCTCTCCAATAACTCAGGGATTAAAGGCAATGGATAACGGTTTCTAATAGTAACCTTATTGAGTTCCCTATAGTCTACGCATGGTCTCAGAGATCCATCTTTCTTCTTTACAAAGAAGATGGGTGCACCTGCAGGAGATGAAGAGGGGCGTATGAAGCCCTTGGCTAGATTTTCGTCTATGTAATCCTTTAAAGCCTTTAGCTCGGGCCCCGCCAGGGGGTAGATCTTACCAAAAGGTATCTCTGCTCCAGGCAATAATTCAATTGGACAATCATATGGACGGTGAGGAGGAAGCTGGTCAGCGTTCTTCTTGTCACATAAATCCACATAGTCCTGGTATACAGCTGGTAGTTCAGGGACTGACATGGTTCCTTTAGGAACAGAGCAAGCTGAAACTTTTGGACTCATCTGTTTCTCTGGAAAGTGTAATTCCTTGGTCTCCCAGTTAATGGTAGGATTCTGAGCCTGCAGCCATGGTAGCCCTAGAATAATGGGAAAGTGGGGAGAAGAGATAAGCATAAAGGACAGTTTCTCTTGATGATCTTTACCCATAAGAACCCTCAAAGGCTCTGTTTCCTGATCCACTGGTCCAGAGGTCAGCAGGGAGCCATCCACAGTTTCCATCTGTACTGGAGTAGCCTTCTTCACTGAACGTATCCCCTGTTTCAGAGCAAAGGAGACATCCATAAAATTTCCACTTGCCCCTGAGTCGATCATAGCAGAGCTAGACACCCAAGCTGAGTCAACCCAGAGTTTGATGGAAAGAAAGCAATGAGAATTGTTTTTCTTACAACTCAGCTGGGACACCGCTGAGGAAACTTGAAAAATGGCAGCGTTTACACAGTCAACGTCCTCAGAGGTAACGGAGTTTAAGTCCGAGAAATCAAGATCTGTTGCTGCAGATCTCTCTGGAGCCTGAGGCTCGGACCTGACAGATCCCCTCTCGCAACACTCACAATGAATGAGTGCTGCAGTAGTCTTACGAGAACGGCTGGGGCAGTTTATAATGAAGTGTCCTGACTTACCACAATAGAAACATAGATTCTCCTTAAAACGATGTTCCTTGCGTGCATCACTAACCCGTCGTTGTAAAGAGTCTACCTGCATGGGTTCAGGTTCAGGTTCCCGTGTAATCCTACTCAAAGGTTCCTTAGCTGGAGAGGAAGGTAGGAAAAGGTTAGTGCGATTGCTTTCGAACCATCTCTCTTGCCTGCGTTCAGTCAGACGAGTATCAATACGGATGCAGTAGTTAATAAAGTCACCTAACGCAGTGGGAGGGTCGGCACGAGCAAGTTCATCCTTAATCAGTGGAGATAACCCCTTTCGAAAAATAGATTTTTTGGCGGAACTGTCCCAGGTGGTATCAAGGGCCCATCTCCTGAACTCCAATGCATATTCAGCTACCGAGTGCTTACCTTGGCGCAAAGCTAACATGGCTGCTTCAGCTGTTGCACCTCGATTGGGGTCATCAAACACCTGCCCCATGGCTGAAATAAAAGCATCAAGGTGATTCAAACAATCATCCTCAGTCTCAATCAGAGGGTTTGCCCACATCAAAGCCTTGTTGGTAAGCAACATAATTATAGTAAGCACCTTAGATCGTTCAGTGGGAAATTGTGAAGCATGTGCAGAAAAAAAAAGATTGCATTGATTAATAAATCCCCTGAATTTCTCACATTCACCGCCAAAACGAAAAGGGGGCAACTTGGGAATCCCAGAACTCGGGGCTACGGCAGGAGTCTGGAATCGCTCCTCTAGAACCTCAATCCTGGCTCGCAAATCCTGGGCAGTCTGTCCAAACACTTGCAAATTGTGATTAGTGAGGTCCTGTAGGCTTGAAAAACAGGTCTTTATATTCTGCAAATCTGTAAGGATATTATCAGTCACTCCGCAAAGTTCCTTTATGCGGGCCTCCATTTTCCAGATCTTTTAAGACAGGAGTACTGGAAGAAGAGGAGAGGAGAAAAAAAAAAACAATAGTGTTTACCTGTGGTAACACTGCAGAGAGAAAAAAAAATTAAGGGAACTGCTCACCTGGAATGGTTGTGAGAAGTCACAACCACTATCATCACAGAAAGTTCACCCGGACATCTGATATCCACAGTTACAGCAGACAAAAAAGAGAAAAGAAAAAAAAAAAAAACAATAGTGTTTACCTGTGGTAACACTGCAGAAAAAAAAACACTTAAGGGAATTGCTCACCTGGAATGGTTGTGAGAAGTCACAACCACTGTCATCACAGAAAGTACAACCGGACATCCGATATCCACAGTTACAGCAGACACAGCCTTTCCAGACCCAGCAGACACTAACATTTGGCTTCAGAATCTTGTAATGTATGTAGTACAGTTCATATAGCGTCTTGTGCTTGGGTGCGATGAAAATACATGAGACACAGGTTTGATATAGAAAGTCTTGTATTCCTTCATACAAGTTGGCAAAAATAGTCACACAGTTTGCAGACACAGAAGCAGGAGACACAGCAGGCCAGAGTAATCTAAGCTCAGCAATCACTCTCCACAACAGGTTCAGGATCTTCTTCTCTGTTACCGTAAGTCCATGCAAACGTGGGTCTTTCAAAGAGCAGGGTTCAGAGTCCACAAGTGCTTCAGAGTTCCTCAGTAGGAATAGCTGGAGTACAGGGTCCAAGGCTTTAGGAGTCTGGTCACAGGTTCACTGCAGGCTAGATTCTGAAGCACTGATTGCTCAGCTGTGGCTGCTTAAGAAGCAAAGGAGAGAATCAGGGCGGGAACATGCAAGCTGGAAACTCCATTCTGACTGAGGGCAAGATAGCTGCAGCAAGACAGAAAGTAAAATGGCTGACGAACAAACTGAGTTTCAGGAACATGTACACAGAACCTTACACAAAGATTCTTCAAACAGAAATGGAGGAAAAAATCATGCTAGCCGAAGTAAAAATACTTGAGCAAGCATTGAAGCAAAACCTCGACCCGATTTGCCTACCACCACAGGAAGAAGACGACCCAGCTGTTCTTTCCTGCGACTACGTGCAGAAACATTCCTGCAGCACACACCTTCTCCAGTGATGTTCAACCCAACATTGCGGAAATGTCCAAGTCAGCCCAAATTACGGTGCTAGTGTCACCTACAGCATCACCAGAGACCCAAGACCAACGCCATGATGTGTCCCCTCAGGAGCAGTCATCACCGCAAGACGACCACAAAGTGCACTCCAGCCTGCCTCCACAATTCAAGCAGCAGTCACCAGAATCTCCAGAGGTTAAACCACAGCTCACTCCTGCAGTGACATCATTCTACCCTGGAACAATTCACCACTTCACGCCACACAGCTTATACACCCGAGGGGCACCACAAGCTAATACGGTAACAAGGAGTGAAAGATCAGACGTGTCAGAGTTTGCCAGGTTTATGGTCAGCAGAGAGCTAATCAACACCAGTCTCTCGAAATTCGATGACCGTGCAGAGAACTATAGAGCCTGGAAAGCAACCTTCAAGGCCGCCATTGCTGACCTCAACCTATCCGTGGAGTAGGAGCTCGACCTCATGGTCAAATGGTTGGGTCCAATATCCACAAACCGTATCAAGAGACTTTGGACCGTCTATGTGGGACAAGCTGAAGCAGGTATTGCTGCTGCCTGGCAGAGACTTGAAAGAACCTATGGCAGTGCTAAAGCCATAGAAAATTCCCTATTCAAGAGACTGCAGAATGTTCCAAGGATCAACCTTAAGGAAGCCCACAAGCTTCTGGACTTAAGTGATCTAGTAATGGAGCTGGAACTTGCGAAATGAGACCCTCGTCTGTCTGGACTGTGCTACCTGGACACTGCCCATGGGGTGAACCCAATTGTCTCAAAGCTGCCACACAGTATGCAAAAAAAGTGGGCAGTGTGCATCTCAAGGTACAAAAGGTCACATAATGTCACCTTTCCTCCGTTCATTCAGTTCTGCAAGTTCATCGACGAACAGGCCCAAATGAGGAATGATCCTAGCCTCGACTTCCTGGAGTCTAACTCCTCAACGCCAGCAACATCATCATCAAGGTATGAAAGCGTCACACATAGACGCAAGGACTTGAGGAACAGTGTAAGCGTCAGAAAGACTAACCTGCCACCACCTGCAGCACCTGCTGGTAAACAGTACACTGTTATGATTTGGTAGCTGAGGAGAGCAGGCAAAAACGGCAATACACCAGAGAGGTTGGAATCTACTGGATTGCAGTACCCTGACTAACCACCACAACTAAAGGCAGCCGTGGAGCATTCCTACGTTGGTCCTAGACACCTCGTCACAGCCTGAGAGGTTAACTACACCTAAAGATAGAAAGAGGAAAGCTATCTGCCCCGGAGCAGATCCCCAAAGAACATAGGAAGCCCCCAAACATGTAATGGCGGTTAGACAAGAGGAAATACAGACACAGACACAGACAGAAAATAGTATGAGCAAACGTTGGGGCCCAATCTGCCTAGACAGAAAAGGATAGGAAGGATACTTACTGCAATCCCAAAAAAAACCCCTAAAAAATGCCAACGCTACTAATTGCAAAAACACCTGAGATCACACGACCTCTACCACCTAAATTAGTTCTCTGGTGTAACAAAACTAAGCCGCAGCCACTGAAAAAACTGGAAAAGGCAAATGAACAAATAACAGTGGCTCCAGAGGAAATGAGAGGAGCCCAAGCCCCCCAGGGAGGGGAACCTGGCTAACCTCACAGAAATGCAGAGAAATATGCAATTGGTAAGCACAAAAACAAAAAACAGAAAATATCTTATCTGAGAGCAGGAGAAGAGGCAAGACTCAGCAAGCTTCCAAGTGAACCAGTAAACAACGTTGAGACAAGAACAATTGATCACCGGCAACCATGATGGGAGGGAACCTCCCTTATATCCAGCCAGTCTGTGATTCCTGATTGCCAATCCTCATTGAATGGTTCAGTACTGTTTGTAACCACCAGAGGGAGCTTCTGCTCAGAATTCATTTCTAAAACATTCACAACAGTACACTATTCCGTCGAGAGACAAGTCTTTCAATCACGAGTGTCCCATTCACAAACAACCACACTCATTGAACAAATGTAAAGGCTTCAGGTCCAAAACCATGCAGGAGCGCAAGAAAATGCTCAGCGAACTTGGGGTATGTTTCAAGTGCTCGCCTCATTAGAACACATGGCCAAGGACTGTAAATCTGCCATTAAGCGTGAAGCATGTCATAGCGACAGACACCCATCAGCCTTGCATCCAAACTCAGCCACCAGCAATCCATCAGTCGCAGTTACCTCCAGCCCAGCTACAAGCCATGGTGGGGAGCTACAGAATCACGCCAAGTCCACCACGGCTGTCTCCTGTTCATGCTTAGAGGTATGTGGGGAGATCCAAAGTGCTAAGTGATGTGTCAGGACATGCCTAATCAGAGTCTATCCAGAAGGGCAACCAGAGAAGGCAGTAAGAATGTATGCCATCATTGACGATCAGAGCAATCAATCCCTAGCTGGGGACCTAAGTTATTTGAAGCCTTTGGTATTGTTGGCAGCGGATTACTCACGATACTCTCCAAGCGTGTGACAACAGAACTTGTTTATTCAGGAACAATCAGGAACAATATATGATAAGCTTGATAGATCAGGAATAAATCATTTCTGTGTATCTATCTGTGCAGCATCTAGAGCAGGCTGCTTGTCTCATACACAGACACAGGAAAACAGGAAATATAGACAAATGCTCTCCCTGTGTGAGCCTCTGGGAGTTTTTTTTCACTTTATAAACAGCATACAAATCTAGCAGCTAAACACTCATAGACAGGAATGAAGTTGTTGTACCAAACATATTCCAACAGGTATCAAGGGACCAGCAATGCCCTACACTCCGAACACCTGCTCGGGTCGCATAGAGACTAGCGGCAGAAGGGCACAAGGTTTTATTGCTTCTCCTATCAACGGAGACATAGAAATACCCCTACCTACACTGATCGAATGCAATCAAATACCCGACCAAAGGGATGAGATCCCTACCCCGGAAGCTGCGTTCCACCAACCACACTTAAGGCACCTAGCCATTTTATCCCATTTATTGGCACCCCTGCTGAAATCTTACTCCTGCTCGGCAGAGACAATTTAAGGTTACATAAGGTACGCCAACAGTGTAATGGTACTGACTACGCCCCCTGCGCCCAGAGACTCGACTTGGGGTGGGTAGTCATAGGAAATGTATGCTTGGACCAAATAAGAGTCGATTCCTTTAAGACCTACATACGTCAGGCCAGATGCACTACTCTCTGCAAACCATGTCTTCATAACTACAAGGTAAAAGAGAAGCCTCCAGAGCCCGTACAGCTGCCTGATACTTCTCCCTATGCAGACTACTTGGGAAGATTGGTATTTCATACAACTAAGGATAACAACAAAGTGGCCCTGTCAATGGAAAAGAAGGAATTCGTCAGGATAATGGACAATGAGTTCCTTAAGGATGAGACTAATCGCTGGGTTTCTCCCTACCCTTCCGAGCTACCAGGGTAAGGCTCCCGAACAATCGTGAACAAGCCTTGTCCAGATTCAACTCTCTCCAGCGCACACTAAGCAACAAACCGGAGATTAAAGAACACGTTGTCACCTTTATGGGAAAAATATTCCATAACAACCATGCGGAGGAAAATGAGGAGTGCTGGTACTTACCCTCATTCGGAGTATATCACCCACGAAAATCTAAGCAAATTAGAGTTGTCTTTGCTTCAAGCACCAAATATCAAGGCATATCTCTCAACCATGTCCTCACGGGTCCTAATCTGACAAACAACTTAGTAGGAGTGTTGATAAAGTTTAGGAAAGAGCCCATTGCCATTACTGCCGACATTGAACAGATGTTCCATTGCTTGATAGTCAGAGAGGACCACAGAAATTTCCTCAGGTTTGTGTGGCACAAGGACAATGACCCCAGCCAAGAGATGGTTGAGCATCACATGAGAGTGCACGTATTCGGGAACAGCCCTTCGCCCACCATGGCAAACTATGGCCTGCGGAGAACTGCACTAGAAGGAGAGTCCAAATATGGAACAGACGCCAGAGACTTTGTAGAGAAAGACTTCTACATAGATGATGGACTAAAATCTCTACCCACAGAAGAAGGGGCGATCGACCTACTTAAGAGAATCCAAGGTATGCTGTACCGAGCTAAGCTTAGACTACACAAAATTGCGTCATGAGAACCTTTGAGGTTTGACCACACACCAGGATTCAAGGACATAGACCTGGGACCAGACTGTCCGCCTGTGCAGAGAAGTTTAGGCCTGAGGTGGAACCTGCCAACCGACGCCCTCAGTTTCCAAATCAACTGTGCAGACAAACCATTCACTAAACGTGGTGTCCTGTCAGTGGTGAATTGCTTATATGACCCACTGGGATTCATAGCACCAATTACCATACAAGGTAAATCCCTTCTGAGACAGCTTTCCCACTACCTCTTGATAAGGAACCAAAATGGGAAACCTGGAAGTGCTCTTTGTGTTCCTTGGATGAAATCCACATACCGAGATGCTACGCCAGAATTTCACTTGCTGCTAGCACTAGGATGGAACTCCATGTATTCTCAGACGCATCTACAGAGGCCATTACAGCTGTTGCCTACCTGAAGGTGACGGGATCTGACAATCGAGATCATGTTGGGTTCGTTTTCAGCAGGGCTTAGTTGGCTCCCAAGCCTGACCACACCATTCCCAGGCTTGAACTCTGTGGGACTGTGCTTGCAGTTGAACTCGCAGACTTGGTGCATGAGCTGGACACCAACATAGATAGTTACATAGTTACATAGTTATTAAGGTTGATGGAAGACTTTAAGTCCATCTAGTTCAACCCATATCCTATCCTAACCTGCCCTAACATGTTGATCCAGAGGAAGGCAAATAAAAACCCCAAGTGGCAAACAGTAAGCTTCACATTGGGGAAAAAAATTCCTTCCCGACTCCACATACGGCAATCAGACTAGCTCCCTGGATCAACGCAGTATCTAGGAAACTAGTGAATATAGCCTGTAATATTATACTTTTCAAGAAAGGCATCCAGTCCCTTCTTAAATTTTAGTAAGGAATCACTCATTACAACATTAGACGGCAGAGAGTTCCATAGTGTCACTGCTCTTACAGTAAAGAATCTGCGTCTGTGATTATGGCTAAACCTTTTTTCCTCCAGACGTAGAGGATGCCCCCTTGTCCCCGTCACAGGTCTAAGAGTAAAAAGATCATTAGAAAGGTCTTTGTACTGTCCCCTCATATATTTATACATTGTAATAAGATCACCCCTAAGCCTTCGTTTTTCCAAACTAAATAACCCCAAGTGTAATAACCTGTCTTGGTATTGCAGACCCCCCAGTTCTCTAATAACCTTGGTCGCTCTTCTCTGCACCCGCTCCAGTTCAGCTAGATGACGTACAAGTAACTACAGTGACAGTAAGGTCATCTTAGGTTACAACTACAACCAAACAAGGCGCTTCTACGTGTAAGTCAGTAACCTTATCGAGAGAGTAAGGAGGTCTATAAAGCCTGAACAATGGCACTATATCCCATATGAACTTAATCCAGCTGACCATGCCACTAGACCTATGTCTATAAGTTCTTTTGCTAACTCTGCTTGGCTTTCAGATCCAAAGTTTCTGCTGGAACAGAAGAGGAATGAACATGTCCAGGAAGCCTTCAGCATCCAGGATCCGGATGACGATCCAGAAGTCCGCTCCGAGGTCAGTGCTCTGGCCATGAACACTAAACCAACCTCTAGCCTTCGTTGCCAGCACTTCGAATGCTTCTCCAATTGGATGAAACCCGTCAAGACTATCGCAAGGTTAGTCCACATTGCGAGAACTTATCACAACTCACATGGAGACAAAGACTGTCACGGTTGGAACGTTTGCCATAAACTGCGCTCTGCCGAGGACATTTCTCACTGCGAGTCCCTTATGATACGTTACGTCCAGCAAAGCATATTTAATACTGAATGGAAATGCTTAAACCACAAACAGCCGATCCCTCTGAAAAGCCCCATTGCCAATTTGAACCCAGTAATGGACAGTTTCGGTTTGCTGAGGGTCAGTGGTCGATTAAATCGAGCCAAGCTAGGGTTTCAGAGCAACATCCTTGCATCATTCCCAGTAAACATCATATCACCGATCTACTGATCTGGCACTTTCATGAAAAGACCAAACACCAAGGCAGTTAGATCACAGAGGGCAAGTTACGATCTGCAGGTCTTTGGGTCATAGGTATGAAAAAACTTGTAGCGGGATCACTACATCGCTGTGTCCAATGTCCCAAACCAGAGAAAAACAGGTGCATCAGCAAATGGCTGACCTGCCTTCTGACAGACTGAGTGCCGATCCACCTTTCACTTACATTGGCCTAGACGTCTTTGGGGTCATGGATGGTATCTGCACACAGTACTCAAGGCGGTCACGCCAACAGCAATCGTTGGGCCGTACTATTCACTTGCATGAGTGTCCATGCCGTTCACATAGAGGTGATAGAATCTATGGACACATCCAGCCTGATTAACGCTCTTCGGCGGTTTCTAGCGATCAGCGGACCGGCGAACCAGCTGAGGTCCGACCATGGAAGCAATTTCATCGGTACATGTCGAGAGCTGGATATTGACATCAAGCCAATCCAAGATCATATGGCAGAAAGGTTGCACCTGGATCTTCAATCCTCCGCATAGTTCTCACATGGGAGGTTCCTGGGAAAGGATGATGGGGATCTCAAGCAACATCTTGAACTCTATGCTTATGGACATAAACTCTTCAAGACTTACACATGAGACCTTGGCTACTCTTCTGGCTGAAGTTTCTGCCATAATCAACTCAAGACCCCTTGTCCCAGTATCAATGGATCCCGAAATGCCGACCATTCTTACGCCAGCTACTCTTCTTACCCAAAAGTTCAGGAACCCGCTAAATGTAAGTGGAGAGTTTACTCACACCTACCAGAAGCAGTGGAAACGTGTACAATACCTCGCTGATTACTTCTGGAACCGGTGGAGAAAGGAGTATATTGTGGTTCTGCAAGGAAAACCGAACTTGAAAGAAGAAGACATTGTGTTAATGAAGGAACAACAAGCTCAAAGGATCGATTGACCTATGGGAATCGTTACAAAGGCTTTCCCTGGTCAAGACGGTAAAGTCCGGAAGGTGGAGCTGAAGGTCCTTAGGAAAGGTAAGCCTAAGACTTTTCAGAGGCCAATCCACGAGCTCATATTGATACTACCAATCGAGGACATTCCGGTAGGATGAATGATGAACACAACACCGCACTAGTACTTTGACCTTTGATTGCAGTTGGGTAGGAAATAGTTTGGCCTAGTGTGGCTTCTCCGAACCGAAGATGGTATGTTTTGGATTGTCTCAAGAACTTATTTAAAGACATTCATCGATTTTTTTTTAAAGTTTTTATTACTGCATTCATGTTTGGTTCATTTTTCTAGGTCGTTGGACTTTGTTTCAAAAGCACTAGTATAGTGAAATTCCTAATGGAATTTCAGATGGGGAGTGTGCTGTTCTGTTTGGCTGGTTTATGTATTGTATTTTACATGCTATGTATAGTATCTATTTTACATGTTACTCTGCTGTCACCTACTGGCCTTTTTGCAGATAGCAGCTTGTAATTAATTAATCCTTTAAGGCCGTGCCTTTCACTTCCGGTTCAAGGGTCGCCTTTTCTCCTGGCAGCCATTTCATTTTAGTTTCACTTTCTGTGTGAGAGACTCCTTTGAACCGTGCTGAGGAAGGCATCAGTTTTCAACCTTTTTGCTCTACTTGCTATCACACTATGTTTACATCTGCGTTCTTGGAGAAGTAATCGCACTACTGAATATACATTGTATGTCCGGACTTCGAAAAATAAACAAGTCTGGATTGCACAATCCCTGGTATGCATCATCTCTCCGGACGCTAAACAGCGTCGATCCTGTTTGCTCTGCATTGAGGAAAACGAAGGTAGGATCTCTCACAGAGCCTATTAATCAACCACATCTTCATTCGCCTGATGCGCGGACAGAACACATACCACAGTTAAATATGTGGGAGCAGTACCATCACCAGCACTGCTGGCTCCAGTTGTCTCAGCAGTAGTAGTACCATATGTAGTTCACAACGGGCCCTCTTTTTCTCTAGCATGCATATTAGTGGGGTGGAAGTAAAATGTGTAATGAAAAAATGGCATCACATCAGGATGATGTTACCTCTGAACACCGTCAGTTTCAGTCAGCGTTCTGTACTGTCCACTTCATCTGCCACTGAAGCAGGCGTAAAAAGTCTTACAAATGAAAAAAAAATGGCATCTATGACCCTGCACAGGATTGGATACATTAACAGGGATGGGCACAAAGGGCAAAAAGTGTATTAAAAATAATTTAGGGCTTTTAAGATATCCAAATTACTTTCGGTCTTTGCTTATTCCTATTTTTTTGTGAAATTGTATTTTTCTGGAGGAGGCATCAATTGTCTTGAAGTCTCTTGGTACAACTGTGCACAGGATTGGGTCCCTGCTCAATGGGCACAAAGAGCAAGAATTGTAACTTGCTAAACAATAATTCTTGGTACTGCAATAACTCAATTTCCTTAAAAGAAAATCTCAGTTTTTATGGAAATATTTTATAATTTGTTGTGGTCAGGTGAAGTATCCTGATAGAACCCTGTGGATGATGGGCACAATGGGGAACATTTATTATCAAATAAAATCATTGGACTTCGATGGCTCCCAATTTCTTTTCGGTCTCAGCTTCTTTCTCATTTTTGGTGAAATAATTTTTTTTTAGGGCATTAACTGAAGTACCGTAAATTTGCCCAGTAGGAACCAACATGGGATTGGACCTCTAAGAAGCAGGGCGAAAAGCTCTAAAATTGTAACTTGGATGACAAAAATTATTGGTATTCCGTTAATGCAATTTTCTGTACCAAAATTAATTTTTTTTGTATAAGTAATGATTTTATTGGATCAGGTGAGGTTTACTGAAAGAACCCTGTACAGAATCAAGCCCCTGCACTGGGATGAGAACATACAGTAAAAGATTCTTGTAGTGTTTCTTCTTTACCTATACTCCATGTGTTAGGGTCTTTTAGGGAAAAAACCCGAGAGTGGACTCAGGACTGGCAGGCACGGCGGAGTCACAGGATAGACTGGCATGGCTGGGACTCGTGAGTAACCGGCACGGTTGGGGCACAGGAGTGACGGCACGACTGAGACACAGGGCAGGCATGGCTGAGACACAGGGCAGGCACGGCGGAGACACAGGGCAGACACGGCGGAGACACAGGGCAGGCACGGCGGAGACAAGGCAAAAGGTAAGGGGCCTGAGATGGAGGCAGGCGCCAGGCGCATAGACGCTTGGCGCAACCGCAAAAGATAATCAGGCATCTTACCTGCGCAGACGCCTGCAGAAATACCCGATGGGCGCCGCTATATTGGGGGCAGAGCCACGGGTTGAAAGGGAGCCACTGTGCCTGCGCGAAGCTCTGATGCTGCGAGACCCAAAGTGGGCGGTTGGGGAGCAGGGCGGGACAGCAGCGGAGACGTGCCGAGGAGCAGGGACGCACAGGTGAGTACTGGCGGCGTCCGTGACAGCACCCCCTCCATTACTCCCCCTCTTTTTAAGGCTTTTGAGGAATCTCCTCATGATATGAGGAGCATTGATGTTCTCACGGGGTTCCCATGATCTCTCCTCAGGACCGAACCCCTTCCAGTCAATCAGAAAAAAGGACCTCCCTCTGACTGTCTTTATAGCCATTGTATCCTTTACCTCAAAGGAATCTTCAGAACTGCTTGGTTGGAGGAAACGGGAAGGAGAAGAGTGGAAGCGATTAAACACTGCTGGTTTGAGGAGCGACACATGGAAACCATTGGGGATTCGCAGCGAAGCAGGCAATTTCAACTTGTAAGCCACGTCATTGATACGATTCATTATTTCAAAGGGACTAATGTAGCGAGGACCTAACTTATGGGAAGGAATCTTCAGCCTGATGTATCGTGAAGATTGCCAGACCCTATCGCCCGGAAGGTATGGAGGTGCGTCCAGGCGTTTCTTGTCGACGTACCTCTTCATTCTGTCGCTAGCTAAGTGCCTCCTTAGTCTCCAGCCAAATTCTAGAAAATTCCAAGGAAAGAGAGTCCGCTGCCGGTACATCAGAGGCGGAGTAAACGGGAAGAGGAATGCCAGGATGTTGCCCAAAAACTACAAAAAAAGGAGATTTGTTAGAAGATTCACCGGGGTGGTTGTTATAGGTGAATTCTGCCCATGGGAGAAGAGAGACCCAATCATTCTGGTGAGCATTGGAAAAATGACGAAGGTAGGATGTTAGTGCTTGATTGACTCGCTCCACTTGACCGTTGGACTGTGGATGATAGGCTGAGGAGACGTCTAGGGTTACCTTCATTAATCCGCAGAGAGCTCTCCAAAAACGGGAGATGAACTGGACCCCTCGGTCCGAGACGATATGTTGTGGAAATCCGTGAAGTCGGAATATATGGTGCAAGAAAATTTTCGCCAACTCGGGGGCAGAAGGCAGACCTGGCAAGGGAACAAAATAGGCCATCTTGGAAAACCGATCTACGACTACCAGGATAACGGTTCGAGGAGCGAGGCAGATCGGTGATAAAGTCCATAGCAATATGGCTCCAAGGGACTGAAGGCACGGGCATTGGATGCAGGAGTCCAGAAGGTAGCTGCCGGGGAATTTTGTTCCTGGCACAGGATGAGCAGGAGGCAGTGAATTCCAAGACATCTTGGCAAAGCGATGTCCACCAATAATGGCGGGAAATAAGAAAAAGAGTCTTCTTGGCTCCGGCATGTCCGGCAATCTTGGAGGAATGTCCACAACGCAAGACTCTCACCCTGTCACATTCTAATACAAAGGTTTTGCCAGGTGATGGGGTGATAATGTTTAGGGGAGCCACGGTGACAATCCTAGCTGGGTCGATGATATGTGCTGGTCTCTCCTCTTCGTCCACTGGCTGAAAAGACCTTTACAGGGCTTCAGCTTTGTTGTTCTTATTACCAGGACGAAAGTGAAGCTCAAAGTCAAACCGTCCAAAGAACAAGGATCACCTGGCTTGCCGAGGGTTGAGCCTTTGTTCTGACTGAACATAGGCCAAATTCTTGTGGTCGGTAAATATGACGAAAGGATGAACGGCCCCCTCGAGGAGGTAACGCCATTCCTCTAAAGCCAATTTTATGGCTAGTAGTTCTCTGTCCCCAATGGAGTAATTGCGTTCTGGGGGGAGAAGGCTTTAGAGAAGAATCCGCAGGTGACCAACCGCCCGGAGGCGGATTTCTGTAAAAGCACTGCTCCTGCTCCAACAGACGATGCGTCAACCTTGAGGATAAATGGCTTGTTGGCGTCCGGTCGATGAAGCACAGAGGCCGTAGCAAATTCTCGTTTCATGGTCTGAAAGGCGTTTTCCCTTGTGAACGAGGGCAGAAATTGGCTTAGTCAAGGAGGAAAAATGGGAAATAAATTGCCTATAATAGTTGGCGAAGCCAAGGAAGCGTTGGATTGCCTTTACTGCAAGGGGACGTGGCTAGTGAAGGACAGCAGACACCTTCTCAGGGTCCCAAAACATAACATCCTGACAGCACTTACTGTATCGGGGCGCTCGTCCCAAACCAAGGAACCTTTCTTGGATATATCAGACCAAAGCAAATTGAAGAAACAGCGCTCCATCCAGGTGAATTATATTTCAATGCAGTTTATTCCACCATATAACAGCAACGTTTCGACCCATAACAGGTCTTTTTCTCAGGGTCCATCCTCAGGCCGGAATCCGAGACGATATACCCAAGAAAAGGCAAGGAATGCTGTTCAAAAACGTACTTCCCCAACTTGGGGAAAAGATGATTCTCTCTGTGAGCTGATAGATCCGGAGAAAAGACGAGGATGTCGTCCAAGTAAACCACAACACTAGAGTAGAGGAGATCCCGAAAAATATCATTCACGAATTCTTGAAATACCGCAGGGGCGTTGCAAAGGCCGAACGGCATAACCAAATACTCATAGTGCCCGTCACGCGTGTTGAATGCAGTCTTCCACTCATCCCCAGCGTGAATTCGGACCAGATTATAGGCCCCACGAAGGTCAAGTTTGGTAAAACACTCGTGCTCCTCTCAGGCTTTCACAAAGCTCTGGAATAAGTGGTAACGGGTATTTGTTTTTTACCGTGATGTTGTTCAGGCCTCTGTAGTCAATACAAGGACTAAGGGAGCCATCCTTCTTCTTTACAAAGAAGAAGCCCGCACCAGCAGGCGAAGAAGATTTCCGATTGAAGCCTTTAACCAGATTCTCCTGAACGCACTCCAACATGGCTTGAGTCTCCACAGGCGAAAGAGGATAGATTCTCCCTCTAGGAGGAACGTCACCAAGAACGAGGTCAATGAGGCAGTCATATGATAGGTGCGGAGGAAGATCCCTAAACTAACCGCACAACTAGAAGTAGCCGTGGAGCGTACCTATGGTGATCCTAGACGACTCGGCACAGCCGGAGAGTTAGCTGCACCTGAAGATAGAAAGAGGAAAGCTAACTGCCCCGGAGTAAAGCCCCCAAAGAAATAGGAAGCCCCCGAACATGTAATGGCAGTTAGACAAGAGGAAAACACGAACACAGACAGAAAATAGAATGAGTAAATGTTGGGGCCCAATTCTGTCTAGAAAGTAAAGTACAGGACAGAAACTCTGTCTGCAACCCAGAAAAACCCTAATAAAAATACCAGCACTTCTGATTACAAAAAAAACCTGAGACCACACGATCTGGACCACCTATATCAGATCTCTGGTGTGACACACAGCTACCCAGCATTAAAAAATATCAATGGAACAGAGAACAAGTGCAAATACAAAATGAGAACAGAGGGCAGCGCAAGCCCCCAAAGGGGACCTGGCTGAAGTCCAAGGCAAGACTGCAGAAAGCAAGGAAAATCCAACCACAGAAAAAAAACAGAAAGTCACTTATCTGAATGATAGCAGGAAAGCAAGCTGAAATTCCAACAAAGACCTGGTAGCAACAATTGATTACCGGCGAGGATCATGGGAGCTCAGCTAACTTATATCAGGCCAGTCAGCCCCACCTGACACCCATTCCTTAATTGGTTCAATACCATCAGCAACCACCAGAGGGAGCCTCAGCTCTGAAGTCGTCTCCAACTATTCACAACAGAGATGCCCGCTAAAACATAAAATGCAATTATCTCTTTGTGTAAAGCCCCTACCTGAAACTCTACTATTTGCGTGACCTGGGTAATAGTCTCCTGCAAGGGTTTACCATCCACGGATGCAAGGATGTGAGGATTTTCTAAAGTCCTCACAGGGACTGAAAATTTAATAACCTCTTCAAGCCTCATAAAGTTCCCCGCTGCGCCATAATCCACATAGGCTGTGACAGAAAAACGTTTACCACCGACATGCAGCAGGACGGACAAAGTGAGGGGTAGAGAGGTATCACACACACCTAGGAAGGCTTCTCTTAAATTGCCTAGGCGAAGGAGTTTTCCGGACGTTCAGGACAGGCTCGGAGCAAATGGGACGCACTCCCGCAATAGAAGCAAAGGCCCTGGGTGCGTCTCTCCCTCTGACGTTGCTCGGATAGTTTATGTTGATCCACTTGCATCGGCTCGGGAACAGAGGCAGAATAGAAGTCCCGGGCCGACGGGTGGACGGAGGAGGACGAGGAGGTCTTCTCTCACGGGCACGCTCCTGGAAGCGAAGGTCAATGTGGGTCGCTAGGAAATTAAGTCTTCCAAGGCAGTAGGGGTGTCGCGACCTGCTAACTCATCCTTTATTCGCCCTGAAAGACCTAGTCAGAAAACTCCCACCAGTGCCTCGTTGTTCCAGCCTAAATCAGAAGATAGGGTACGAAATAGGATGGCATACTGGCCAACTGATTAGGATCCCTGGTGGAGATTAAAGAGTGACTCCGTAGTAGAAGCGAGGCGACCCGGCTCATTGAATACCCAACGAAAGGTCTCCAGGAAGGTCGACAGCTGAGAGACCACGGGGTCGTCACGCTCCCAGAGAGTATTAACCCATGCGAAAGTGTCTCCCTCCAGGTGGGAAACAATGAAGGCTACCTTGGCCCGATCCGTAGGGTATTGCTGAGGTAGGAGCTCGAAATGGAGACAGCATTGGTTGAGAAACCCCCGACATTGTACAGGGGTGGTTTTGCCAAACGGGGAGGCGGGTGGGGAGTCATGGCTTGGGCAGAAGTCGAAGCGGCCAACTGTAAGGAGAGCAGACGGTCGTCCACCGAGGTCATATAACTAAGAATATGAGCCTGGGTGTCTCGCTGCTGGGCCAGCTCCTGTTGTAGACCAGCAAGCTGAGAGACATCCCCCGGATTGGAAGTCTGGAGCGTGGAGAGTCGCGAGTCCATGGACTTAATAAAAGACATGATACGCGTCTGATTCTCCCATAAATATACAAGCTCCTTCTGGGCGGCCGAGGCTCCAGCGGGGTCCATGGCCTGATTATACTGTTAGGGTCTTTTAGGGAAAAAACCCGAAACTGGACCCTCTGGGTTGTGGCTCCAGAGCCCCCGAGGGCGAGCGGACCAGGTGAGGCCACCCCCTTTACAGGGAGTGTTAGGAGCTGGTCCAAGGGATGTGGAACCACAACAGCCGTAGCCAAAGGGGCGACTCAGGGCAGAGCAGGAAAGGTATGAGAATACTGAAATAGCTGAGCTGGGGAAGGTACACAAGAACGGAAGGTACAAGGGAAACAGAAACCTGGGCAGACGGAACCAGAGCTGTAGGGAGAAAGAGGAAACAAAATGAGGGAGATGCAAAGGGGCAGTGCTGGAGATATGTGCACACAACAGAAGACACGGAGAGACCCTGACTGGCAGGCACGGCGGAGTCGCAGGATAGACTGGCACGGCTGGGACTCAGGAGTAACAGGCACAGTTCGGGCACGCACCTGGAAGCGAAGGTCAATGTGGGTGGCTAGGAAATTAAGCCTTCCAAGGCAGTAGGGCTGTCGCGACCTGCTAACTCATCCTTTATTCGCCCTGAAAGGCCTAGTCAGAAAGCTCCCACCAGTGCCTTGTTGTTCCAGCCTAAATCAGAAGATAGGGTACGAAATAGGATGGCATACTGGCCAACTGATAAGAACCCCTGGTGGAGATTAAAGAGCGACTCCGTAGTAGAAGCGAGGCGACCCGGCTCATAGAATACCCAACGAAAGGTCTCCAGGAAGGTCGACTGCTGAGAGACCACGGGGTCGTCACGCTCCCAAAGAGTATTAACCCATGCGAAAGTGTCTCCCTCCAGGTGGGAAACAATGAAGGCTACCTTGGCCCGATCCGTAGGGTATTGCTGAGGTAGGAGCTCGAAATGGAGACAGCATTGGTTGAGAAACCCCCAGAGCCCCCGAGGGCGAGCGGACCAGGTGAGGCCACCCCCTTTACAGGGAGTGTTAGGAGCATGTCCAAGGGATGTGGAACCACAACAGCCGTAGCCAAAGGAGCGACTCAGGGCAGAGCAGGAAAGGTATGAGAACACCAAAATAGCTGAGCTGGGGAAGGTACACAAGAACGGAAGGTACAAGGGAAACAGAAACCTGAGCAGACGGAACCAGAGCTGTAGGGAGAAAGAGGAAACAAAATGAGGGAGATGCAAAGGAGCAGTGCTGGAGATATGTGCATACAACAGAAGACACTGAGAGACTCCGGACTGGCAGGCACGGCGGAGACGCAGGATAGACCGTCACGGCTGGGACTCAGGAGTAACAGGCACAGTTCGGGCACAGGAGTGACGGCACGACTGAAACACAGGGCAGGCACGGCGGAGACACAGGATAGACAGGTACGGCAATGATTTATATGAAGGAATTGAGGATACACTGATTAAATTTGCTGATGACACAAAGCTAGGAGGGATAGCTAATACTAGAGAAGAGAGAGAGGATTCAGAAAGATATAAATAAACTGGAGCAGTGGGCAGCAACTAACAGAATGGTTTTTAACAGGAAAAATGCAAAGTACTACATCTAGGCAATAAAAATAAAAAAGCATATACAGAATGGGAGGAATAGGGCTAAGCAACAGCACATGTGAAAAAGACTTGGATATACTGAAAGATCACAGACTGCACATGAGTCAACAGTGTGATGCAGCAGCAAAAAAGGCAAATACAGTTCTGGGATGTATTAACAGAAGCATACAGGCTAGATCAAGTGAAGTCATTATTGCCCTCTACTCCTCTTTGGTCAGACCTCATCTGGAATACTGTGTCCAATTTTGGACACCACATTTTAAAAAAAGATATCAACAAACTGGCGCAAGTTCAGAGAAGAGCGATCAGAATGGTCACCAGTCTGCAAACTACGTCCTGCGAGGAACAGTTACAGGATTTGGGAATGTTTAACTTGAAAAAAAGAAGACTGAGAGGAGACTTAATACTTGTAATTGTCTAAAAATATCTCAAAGGCTGTCACATTGTAGAAGGATCATCTTTATTCTCATTGGCACAAGGAAAGACTAGAAGCAATGGGATGAAACTGAATGGGAAGTGACACAGATTAGATATTAGAAAAAAACTTTTTGACAGGGTGATCAATGAGTGGAACAGGCTACCACGAGAGGTGGTGAGTTCTCCTTCAATGGAAGTCTTCAAACAGAGGTTCGACATACTTCTGTCTGGGATGACCCAGGAGGTCCCTTCCAACTTTACCATTCTATGATTCTATGATCTCCCATCAGGAATGGAGCCACCACATCAGCCCACTGATGGAAAGTTCACCCGTCCTGCGGTTCTTTCAAAGACAGTGAGGAAGGCTTTCAGGTCCTCCTCCGGGCTTATTTTTCTTAGAGCTGCTTTAACTTTGTTCAGGTCTCAGGATGGACTGTGGTCAGTGGTAGGGGCATCTCTTGCAGGGCTGCAATCAACTGCAGAATCAGGCTATTAGTCTGTTGCTGTTGTGCATCGGAGAGGACCAACTGTTTCAGCATTTCCTCCAATCTTGTCAGCAGGCCTGGGCTGTACCGTTGCAGGCTTAATGACAGGCATGCAGCTTGCTTTTTGTATGCCTCAGTTCACACTGCCCGCAATTTCCCACCTATGTAAAGCAGCGGCTCTCGTGCCCGTGCAGCAATGAGGCAGTGACCCAAGAAAGTTCAACTTAAACATCCTTATTTTCAAAACTTACAAAATAAAGGCAAA
>JARQOD010000001.1:503072196-503100528 GCA_033576555.1 Oophaga sylvatica
CCTTGAGGATAAATGGCTTGTTGGCGTCCGGTCGATGAAGCACAGAGGCCGTAGCAAATTCTCGTTTCATGGTCTGAAAAGGCGTTTTCCCTTGTGAACGAGGGCAGAAATTGGCTTAGTCAAGGAGGAAAATGGAAATAAATTGCCATAATAGTTGGCGAAGCCAAGGAAGCGTTGGATTGCCTTTACTGCAAGGGACGTGGCTAGTGAAGGACAGCAGACACCTTCTCAGGGTCCCAAAACATAACATCCATGACAGACACTTACTGTATCGGGGCGCTCGTCCCAAACCAAGGAACCTTTCTTGGATATATCAGACCAAAGAAAATTGAAGAAACAGCGCTCCATCCAGGTGAATTATATTTCAATGCAGTTTATTCCACCATATAACAGCAACGTTTCGACCCATAACAGGTCTTTTTCTCAGGGTCCATCCTCAGGCCGGAATCCGAGACGATATACCCAAGAAAAGGCAGGGAATGCTGTTCAAAAACGTACTTCTCCAACTTGGGGAAAAGATGATTCTCTCTGTGAGCTGATAATCCGAGAAAAAGACGAGGATGTCGTCCAAGTAAGCCACAACACTAGAGTAGAGGAGATCCCGAAAAAATATCATTCACGAATTCTTGAAATACCGCAGGGGCGTTGCAAAGGCCGAACGGCATAACCAAATACTCATAGTGCCCATCACGCGTGTTGAATGCAGTCTTCCACTCATCCCCAGCGTGAATTCGGACCAGATTATAGGCCCCACGAAGGTCAAGTTTGGTAAAAACTCGTGCTCCTCTCAGGCTTTCACAAAGCTCTGGAATAAGTGGTAACGGGTATTTGTTTTTTACCGTGATGTTGTTCAGGCCTCTGTAGTCAATACAAGGACTAAGGGAGCCATCCTTCTTCTTTACAAAGAAGAAGCCCGCACCAGCAGGCGAAGAAGATTTCCGATTGAAGCCTTTAACCAGATTCTCCTGAACGCACTCCAACATGGCTTGAGTCTCCACAGGCGAAAGAGGATAGATTCTCCCTCTAGGAGGAACGTCACCAAGAACGAGGTCAATGAGGCAGTCATATGATAGGTGCGGAGGAAGATCCCTAAACTAACCGCACAACTAGAAGTAGCCGTGGAGCGTACCTATGGTGATCCTAGACGACTCGGCACAGCCAGAGAGTTAGCTGCAACCTGAAGATAGAAAGAGGAAAGCTAACTGCCCCGGAGTAAAAGCCCCAAAGAAATAGGAAGCCCCCGAACATGTAATGGCAGTTAGACAAGAGAAAACACGAACACAGACAGAAAATAGAATGAGTAAATGTTGGGGCCCAATTCTGTCTAGAAAGTAAAGTACAGGACAGAAACTCTGTCTGCAACCCAGAAAAACCCTAATAAAAATACCAGCACTTCTGATTACAAAAAAAACCTGAGACCACACGATCTGGACCACCTATTCAGATCTCTGGTGTGACACACAGCTACCCCGCATTAAAAAATATCAATGGAACAGAGAACAAGTGCAAATACAAAATGAGAACAGAGGGCAGCGCAAGCCCCCAAAGGGGACCTGGCTGAAGTCCAAGGCAAGACTGCAGAAAGCAAGGAAAATCCAACCACAGAAAAAAACAGAAAGTCACTTATCTGAATGATAGCAGGAAAGCAAGCTGAAATTCCAACAAAGACCTGGTAGCAACAATTGATTACCGGCGAGGATCATGGGAGCTCAGCTCACTTATATCAGGCCAGTCAGCCCCACCTGACACCCATTCCTTAATTGTTCAATACCATCAGCAACCACCAGAGGGAGCCTCAGCTCTGAAGTCGTCTCCAACATATTCACAACAAGATGCCCGCTAAAACATAAAATGCAATTATCTCTTTGTGTAAAGCCCCTACCTGAAACTCTACTATTTGCGTGACCTGGGTAATAGTCTCCTGCAAGGGTTTACCATCCACGGATGCAAGCATGCGAGGATTTTCTAAAGTCCTCACAGGGACTGAAAATTTAATAACCTCTTCAAGCCTCATAAAGTTCCCCGCTGCGCCCTAATCCACATAGGCTGTGACAGAAAAACGTTTACCACCGACATGCAGCAGGACGGACAAAGTGAGGGGTAGAGAGGTATCACACACACCTAGGAAGGCTTCTCTTACCTTGCCTAGCAAAGGAGTTTTCCGGACGTTCAGGACAGGCTCGGAGCAAATGGGACGCACTCCCGCAATAGAAGCAAAGGCCCTGGGTGCGTCTCTCCCTCTGACGTTGCTCGGATAGTTTTATGTTGATCCACTTGCATCGGCTCGGGAACAGAGGCAGAATAGAAGTCCCGGGCGACGGGTGGACGGAGGAGGACGAGGAGGTCTTCTCTCACGGGCACGCTCCTGGAAGCAAAGGTCAATGTGGGTCGCTAGGAAATTAAGTCTTCCAAGGCAGTAGGGGTGTCGCGACCTGCTAACTCATCCTTTATTCGCCCTGAAAGACCTAGTCAGAAAACTCCCACCAGTGCCTCGTTGTTCCAGCCTAAATCAGAAGATAGGGTACGAAATAGGATGGCATACTGGCCAACTGATTAGGATCCCTGGTGGAGATTAAAGAGTGACTCCGTAGTAGAAGCGAGGCGACCCGGCTCATTGAATACCCAACGAAAGGTCTCCAGGAAGGTCGACAGCTGAGAGACCACGGGGTCGTCACGCTCCCAGAGAGTATTAACCCATGCGAAAGTGTCTCCCTCCAGGTAGGAAACAATGAAGGCTACCTTGGCCCGATCCGTAGGGTATTGCTGAGGTAGGAGCTCGAAATGGAGACAGCATTGGTTGAGAAACCCCCGACATTGTACAGGGGTGGTTTTGCCAAACGGGGAGGCGGGTGGGGAGTCATGGCTTGGGCAGAAGTCGAAGCGGCCAACTGTAAGGAGAGCAGACGGTCTTCCACCGAGGTCATATAACTAAGAATATGAGCCTGGGTGTCTCGCTGCTGGGCCAGCTCCTGTTGTAGACCAGCAAGCTGAGAGACATCCCCCGGATTGGAAGTCTGGAGCGTGGAGAGTCGCGAGTCCATGGACTTAATAAAAGACATGATACGCGTCTGATTCTCCCATAAATATACAAGCTCCTTCTGGGCGGCCGAGGCTCCAGCGGGGTCCATGGCCTGATTACTGTTAGGGTCTTTTAGGGAAAAAACCCGAAACTGGACCCTCTGGGTTGTGGCTCCAGAGCCCCCGAGGGCGAGCGGACCAGGTGAGGCCACCCCTTTACAGGGAGTGTTAGGAGCTGGTCCAAGGGATGTGGAACCACAACAGCCGTAGCCAAAGGGGTGACTCAGGGCAGAGCAGGAAAGGTATGAGAATACTGAAATAGCTGAGCTGGGAAGGTACACAAGAACGGAAGGTACAAGGGAAACAGAAACCTGGGCAGACGGAACCAGAGCTGTAGGGAGAAAGAGGAAACAAAATGAGGGAGATGCAAAGGGGCAGTGCTGGAGATATGTGCACACAACAGAAGACACGGAGAGACTCCTGACTGGCAGGCACGGCGGAGTCGCAGGATAGACTGGCACGGCTGGACTCAGGAGTAACAGGCACAGTTCGGGCACGCACCTGGAAGCGAAGGTCAATGTGGGTGGCTAGGAAATTAAGCCTTCCAAGGCAGTAGGGCTGTCGCGACCTGCTAACTCATCCTTTATTCGCCCTGAAAGGCCTAGTCAGAAAGCTCCCACCAGTGCCTTGTTGTTCCAGCCTAAATCAGAAGATAGGGTACGAAATAGGATGGCATACTGGCCAACTGATAAGGACCCCTGGTGGAGATTAAAGAGCGACTCCGTAGTAGAAGCGAGGCGACCCGGCTCATAGAATACCCAACGAAAGGTCTCCAGGAAGGTCGACTGCTGAGAGACCACGGGGTCGTCACGCTCCCAAAGAGTATTAACCCATGCGAAAGTGTCTCCCTCCAGGTGGGAAACAATGAAGGCTACCTTGGCCCGATCCGTAGGGTATTGCTGAGGTAGGAGCTCGAAATGGAGACAGCATTGGTTGAGAAACCCCCAGAGCCCCCGAGGGCGAGCGGACCAGGTGAGGCCACCCCCTTTACAGGGAGTGTTAGGAGCATGTCCAAGGGATGTGGAACCACAACAGCCGTAGCCAAAGGAGCGACTCAGGGCAGAGCAGAAAGGTATGAGAACACCAAAATAGCTGAGCTGGGAAGGTACACAAGAACGGAAGGTACAAGGGAAACAGAAACCTGAGCAGACGGAACCAGAGCTGTAGGGAGAAAGAGGAAACAAAATGAGGGAGATGCAAAGGAGCAGTGCTGGAGATATGTGCATACAACAGAAGACACTGAGAGACTCCGGACTGGCAGGCACGGCGGAGACGCAGGATAGACCGTCACGGCTGGGACTCAGGAGTAACAGGCACAGTTCGGGCACAGGAGTGACGGCACGACTGAAACACAGGGCAGGCACGGCGGAGACACAGGATAGACAGGTACGGCAATGATTTATATGAAGGAATTGAGGATACACTGATTAAATTTGCTGATGACACAAAGCTAGGAGGGATAGCTAATACTAGAGAAGAGAGAGAGGATTCAGAAAGATATAAATAAACTGGAGCAGTGGGCAGCAACTAACAGAATGGTTTTTAACAGGAAAAATGCAAAGTACTACATCTAGGCAATAAAAATAAAAAAGCATATACAGAATGGGAGGAATAGGGCTAAGCAACAGCACATGTGAAAAAGACTTGGATATACTGAAAGATCACAGACTGCACATGAGTCAACAGTGTGATGCAGCAGCAAAAAAGGCAAATACAGTTCTGGGATGTATTAACAGAAGCATACAGGCTAGATCAAGTGAAGTCATTATTGCCCTCTACTCCTCTTTGGTCAGACCTCATCTGGAATACTGTGTCCAATTTGGACACCACATTTTAAAAAAAGATATCAACAAACTGGCGCAAGTTCAGAGAAGAGCGATCAGAATGGTCACCAGTCTGCAAACTACGTCCTGCGAGGAACAGTTACAGGATTTGGGAATGTTTAACTTGAAAAAAAGAAGACTGAGAGGAGACTTAATACTTGTAATTGTCTAAAAATATCTCAAAGGCTGTCACATTGTAGAAGGATCATCTTTATTCTCATTGGCACAAGGAAAGACTAGAAGCAATGGGATGAAACTGAATGGGAAGTGACACAGATTAGATATTAGAAAAAAACTTTTTGACAGGGTGATCAATGAGTGGAACAGGCTACCACGAGAGGTGGTGAGTTCTCCTTCAATGGAAGTCTTCAAACAGAGGTTCGACATACTTCTGTCTGGGATGACCCAGGAGGTCCCTTCCAACTTTACCATTCTATGATTCTATGATCTCCCATCAGGAATGGAGCCACCACATCAGCCCACTGATGGAAAGTTCACCCGTCCTGCGGTTCTTTCAAAGACAGTGAGGAAGGCTTTCAGGTCCTCCTCCGGGCTTATTTTTCTTAGAGCTGCTTTAACTTTGTTCAGGTCTCAGGATGGACTGTGGTCAGTGGTAGGGGCATCTCTTGCAGGGCTGCAATCAACTGCAGAATCAGGCTATTAGTCTGTTGCTGTTGTGCATCGGAGAGGACCAACTGTTTCAGCATTTCCTCCAATCTTGTCAGCAGGCCTGGGCTGTACCGTTGCAGGCTTAATGACAGGCATGCAGCTTGCTTTTTGTATGCCTCAGTTCACACTGCCCGCAATTTCCCACCTATGTAAAGCAGCGGCTCTCGTGCCCGTGCAGCAATGAGGCAGTGACCCAAGAAAGTTCAACTTAAACATCCTTATTTTCAAAACTTACAAAATAAAGGCAAACATTATCCTCCAGATCGCAGTCCATAACAATATGTACAAACCCATTGCTGTGGGCGAGTGCACCGCGTATCACTGGTGGGTGTGTCAATCTCTAGCCTGTGTTCAGTCTTCACATAGCCCTGTCCTGCACAGAACCTCCTGCTCTTGTGCTTACAAACCAAACACTGACACACCCAAACCTTATGTAGCGCCCGCATCTCTGCCTGCAGTCCCTCTCTCTCTGTGCAGAGACATTAGAGTGCTCACCGCCAAGGCTCCTGTCCACTCCTTCTGGGTCTGCTGCTGCCCGGGGTGCATGCGCTCCTAGCAGATCTTCAGGCACTGTCCTTAGAGCGTGCGTGCGCAGGCACACTTTCTCTTTCTTAAAGGGGCCGCGCGCGTTCCTCTAAAGTGTACCCAGCCAATAACTGGAGGTCACTTACTATTTAAACCACCTCCTCCAACATGGAGGTGCCTGTGCAATGTTGTGAGTTTGTTTCTAACATGCTTGTCAGTTCTTAGGTCCCTTATTTGTAACCGAGTAAGCTGCACCCTCCACTGCTCACCTCAACAGAAGCGGAGCCAGCTGCACCTGCCAATGCTCACCTCAACGGCAACAGAGCCAGCGGCACCCACCAGTGCTCACCTCAATGGCAGCAGAGCTAGCTGCACCCGCCAGTGCTCACTTCAATGGCAGCAGAGCCAGCTGCACAAGCCAGTGCTCACCTCAATGGCAGCAGAGCCAGCTGCACCCGCCAGTGCTCACCTCAACGGCAGCAGAGCCAGCTGCACCTGCCAGTACTCACCTCAATGGCAGCAGAGCCAGCTGCACCAGCCAGTGCTCAACTCAATGGCAGCAGAGCCAGCTTCACCAGCCAGTACTCACCTCAACAGCAGCAGAACCAGCTGCACCCACCAATGTTCACCTCAATGGCAGCAGAGCCGGCTGCACCCGTCAGTGCTCATCTGTCCGTTAGACTGTCCTGTCTGCATCTGTTGGACATTTCCCCGGGCCACTCTAGCTACCCACTCCTAGGGGTCAGCCGCCATCTACCCAAGGTCAGTCCTGGATTAGCACCTGGATCACCTCCCTTGTCTATCCACGGACTGCGGAGTCGTTAGCTGCTGCGTGTCCATGGTCAGATTGGGTGAGGCTCCTAGTCACGACCCTCCAGGTTAAACTTGGGCTTTGGCACAGTGGTTCCACCACCCAGCCCATTACACTTTGCACAGGCCATGGAATCTGCTGGCTCCAAGGTGTCTTCCATCTTGGACCTATACCAGGAGGTCTCCCCCCAGAAGGATCAGCAGGACAAGGTTCTTTCCTATCTATGGTCTGTGAACACCCGCCTTGATATGCTGGCAGTACCAGCCGCTTTCACACCCTCACAGGCGGCAGTTACCACCACGGGGACCCACCAGGCAGCCAGTTATGCACCAGGTTCCGGAGCTTGTCTGTCGGCTCCTCCACGCTATGGCTAAGATCCCGCCCTGTGTTGATGGTTCATTAACAAGTGCACATTGCACTTCGAACTCTTGGCTCATCAGTTCACCTCGAACTGAGCCAAAGTGGCCTTCATCATGTCACATCTATCTGGTGAGACCCTAGCATGGCTCAATCCTCTATGGGAAAGAGGGGATCTGTTGGTGTTGGACCTACAGTGCTTCTTGGAAGACTTTCGTAAGGTCTTCGATGAGCCCGGCCGTGTTTCTTCTGCAGCCTCTTCACTGCTCCGGTTACGCCAAGGTAACCTCTCCGTGAGCCAGTATGCTGTCCGTTTTCGTACCTTATCTTCGGAACTCGCTTGGAACAATGATGTTCTGGTGGCGAATTTCTGGGAAGGCCTTTCCGGGCAAATCAATGACCAACTGGCAGGTCGGGAGATACCCCCCTCTCTTGATGACCTGGTGTCTCTCGCAAACAGAATTGACATTAGGTTCCAGGAACGGACCAAAGAGGTGAACCTTGAGAGAAGATCAGTATGCCTGGCTCCCACCTTCCAACGACCGATCAGTAAGCAAGTTCCTGCTGCGACTTCTTCGCTTGAACCCATATGCAGATAGACCAGATGAAGCTATCGAAGTACCGCCAAGAGGTTCGTCGGACAGAAGGGACATGCTTCTACTACAGCAGCTCCAAACACCTTATTCAGTCCTGCCCCGAGAGACTAGGCAGCGCCAGTGCCAAGGGTCGGTAGGAGAGGCTACCCTGAGCAAGACTTCTACCTCTCCATAAATGAGAAAACCAAAAACAAGAAACAAATATCCTAAAATAAAATAAAATAAAAAATATATTGCAAAAAATGCATGAAGGTAGTAATAATAATAAAGGTATTTGGTAAACATAATTTTGATCAAAAGAATGTACAAGCCATCCCGCCACGTCAAGGCAACCCTTTGTGGGACAGTCCTAACTCTTGTATTAAAAACCTTTCCACTTGTCAAGTGACAAATGTGAACAAGGACAGAGAGACTGAACCCACCAGTTAAAGCATAGGCCAGACAGGATGGATTTCTCAGCTCAGAAGCAGGGTGGTCACACCCTTATATGCACAAGATGCACTAAGAACTAAATGAAAAACTAGGTCTGAGCTGAAAAAGTAAGTTGATGTGTATGCAAAATGTAAATGCATATTGACACATGACCATTACACAGAGAAAACAAAAAACAAGAAACAAATATCCTAAAATAAAATAAAATAAAAAATATATTGCAAAAAATGCATGAAGGTAGTAATAATAATAAGGGTATTTGGTAAGCATAATTTTGATCAAAAGAATGTATAAGCCATCCCGCCACGTCAAGTCCGTTAGACTGTCCTGTCTGCATCTGTTGGACATTTCCCCGGGCCACTCTAGCTACCCACTCCTAGGGTCAGCCGCCATCTACCCAAGGTCAGTCCTGGATTAGCACCTGGATCACCTCCCTTGTCTATCCACGGACTGCGGTGTCGTTAGCTGCTGCGTGTCCATGGTCAGATTGGGTGAGGCTTCTAGTCACGACCCTCCAGGTTTTACTTGGGCTTTGGCACAGTGGTTCCACCACCCAGCCCATTACACTTTGCACAGGCCATGGAATCTGCTGGCTCCAAGGTGTCTTCCATCTTGGACCTGTACCAGGAGGTCTCCCCCAGAAGGATCAGCAAGACAAGGTTCTTTCCTATCTATGGTCTGTGAACACCCATCTTGATATGCTGGCAGTACCGGCCGCTTTCACACCCTCACAGGCGGCAGTTACCACCACGGGGACCCACCAGGCAGCCAGTTATGCACCAGGTTCCGGAGCTTGTCTGTCGGCTCCTCCACGCTATGGCTAAGATCCCGCCCTGTGTCGATAGTTCATTAACAAGTGCACATTGCACTTCGAACTCTTGACTCATCAGTTCACCTCGGACTGAGCCAAAGTGGCCTTCATCATGTCACATCTATCTGGTGAGACCCTAGCATGGCTCAATCCTCTGTGGGAAAGAGGGGATCTGTTGGTGTTGGACCTACAGTGCTTCTTGGAAGACTTTCGTAAGGTCTTCGATGAGCCCGGCCGTGTTTCTTCTGCAGCCTCTTCACTGCTCCGGTTAGCCAAGGTAACCTCTCCGTGAGCCAGTATGCGGGTCCGTTTTCGTACCTTATCTTCGGAACTCGCTTGGAACAATGACGTTCTGGTGGAGAATTTCTGGGAAGGCCTTTCCGGGCAAATCAATGACCAACTGGCAGGTCGGGAGATACCCCCCTCTCTTGATGACCTGGTGTCTCTCGCAAACAGAATTGACATTAGGTTCCAGGAACGGACCAAAGAGGTGAACCATGAGAGAAGATCAGTACGCCTGGCTCCCACCTTCCAACGACCGATCAGTAAGCAAGTTCCTGCTGCGACTTCTTCGCTTGAACCCATATGCAGATAGACCAGATGAAGCTATCGAAGTACCGCCAAGAGGTTCGTCGGACAGAAGGGACATGCTTCTACTAAGCAGCTCCAAACACCTTATTCAGTCCTGCCCCAAGAGACTGGGCAACACCAGTGCCAAGGGTCGGTAGGAGAGGCTACCATGAGCAAGACTTCTACCTCTCCATCATTGAGCCTGACTGTATCTGAGTCGCCCCCCAGGGCTGTGGGGTACTCGGCACCGAGCCCGTTCACTTCTATGGAGGATGTCACGGCGACACAGCTCGGTGGCCCTGGGCGCTCACTGAAAAGGGGGAATATTTACAGGGGATTCTAAGGTATGTAGAAATGTTTGTGACGCCACCTGTGGTTCCTGGTCAGGGTGATCAGCGCTGCTGTATTGGTCCACTGAAGGGATGGTATTGGGCAGCAAGATGTTAAGCCTTCCACAGGTAAGGCTGGGTTCCTTCAGGGTAGATAGGATGTGTCGGGGTGCAGCATGAAGGAGGGGAGTTCGGCAGAAGGAGTAATAATGCGAGCACACACGCAAAAGTCTCTTTCTGTACCTTTACTGATGGATTTGCAGGCACATCCCAGGATACTGGCAGGGTGAAGGATGCACGTCCAGTTCTTCCCACTGAGTAGGTGTAGGGCCTCCTTACTCCTGTAATGTGAGTCTCTGACCTGTATGAAACGAGGCCTAACTCTGTCTTCAACTTTACACCCGGCTGACATTGTGTAGGGCCTTCTATTGGAAAGAACACAGTCTCTAATGGTTGCGCCGACCAGACTCCTGTCTTCCTGACCCAGTTACGCATCAACACTTATGGGCCCCTGCGACTTGTAGTCCCGCAGGGTCTCCGGTATCTCCCACTGGTCGTGAAGAATCCAGCAAGCTCGGACCCGGTGTCCGGTTATTCAGAGTAGAGGTAAGCTATCAATGCTATTTCCACCTCTGGCACTCTCTTATACTCTTCCACTCGCCTTTCGTCCTACTCGACCCTCACATAAGCACACTCTAGCAGATGGTGGACTGCTTCTTTCCTTTCTTCACCGCTCTCAAAGCGTCAGCACGCTTGCTCACTGAACTGCACTCGGTTGACTCAGTTCTGACTAGGCTGGAGTGGCTTCCTTCCCACTTGTACTAGCCTCCGCACGTTTGAACTAAGCTTGGAGCTGCAGATTTCAGGTTCTTTCAACAACTGCTGTTCTCTCTCTCTTCTCTCCAAGAGAAATAAACTCAGACTGATCTACTCTCACGTAGACTCAGACTAGACTAAACTGCTCTCTGTGTCTTCACCATCCTTATATATACTAAAAAGGCTCCCTCTGGTGGCTCTAGGGATTGGTGAAGATGTGTGAATGCATATTTGGTCCTCTAGTGGTCATTACCTTCGGTGTATCCCTCTGGGAAATGAGATTCCAAGGCAGCTGGGCTCTACATATCTGTCTCTTGCGGCAAAGAGACATTAGTTGAATTGGCCCACCTGGACTCCGACTCCGTGGGTAACTTTGTTTAATAGGCTGTGGTCGAGCAGTATAAGATTCCGGTCCTATGTCTTCCGGTGGATGGAAAGCCGCTTCCCGAGACCATCCAGTTCATCACGGAGCTCGTGGATCTTCAGGTGGGAACGCTGAAGATTTTTCTTCATGTCCTGTCTGGTTTCTCATATCCTCTACTTCTAGGTCTCCCGTGGCTGCAAAAACACAAACCAGTTCTGGACTGGAGGTCCGGAGAAGTACTTCGTTGGGGCTCAGGATGTCATGAAATGTGCCTTACTCCCATTCGTCCTGTCCGGTCTCCTACTTCTTCTATTTCTCCTGCTAATTTCCCGGGCCTGCCCGCAGCATATTAGATGTATGCGGACGTCTTTGACAAGAAGGAGGCTGAGACCTTGACACCTCATAGGCCGTATGACTGCCTGATTGACCTCTTGCTGGGTACCTCACCTCCACGAGGCCGAATCTATCCCCTGTCCCAGGCTGAGACTCGCGCTATTTCCGAGTATATAGAAGAAAACCACGCTAGGGGGTTTATCCGGAAATCCTCATCTCCGGCTGGAGCTGGGTTTTTCTTTGTGAAGAAGGATGGCTCTCTGAGAACCCTGCATTGACTACAGGGGCCTTAACCAAATCACAGTAAAGAATAAGTACCCCTTACCCCTGATCTCTGAGCTGTTTGATCGCCTGAAGGGTTCCAGAGTCTTCACAAAGCTTGACCTATGAGGAGCATACAACCTGGTTTCAATTCACCAGGGAGATGTGTGGAAGACGGCTTTCAACACCCATTATGAGTATTTCGTTCGGACTCTGTAATGCTCCAGCCATCTTCCAACAACTGGTGAACGACATCTTCCGTGACCTGCTCTATACGTGTGTGTTAGTATACCTGGATGACATCTTGGTATTTTCTCCTGATCTGCCAACACACAGGAGGGACGTTCGCCAAACTAACCATCTCTACGCCAAATATGAAAAGTGCATCTTCAAACAGTCCTCCCTTCCGTTTCTGGGGTACATAGTTTCTGAGACTGGTCTGAAGATGGATCCAAAGAAAGTATCCGCCGACATGAATTGGCCCCGTCTAGACTGTCTTAAGGCTATCCAGTGGTTTCTCGGGTTTGCAAATTATGCATCTTCCACAGGGGCTGGAGCAGTCCTCACTCAGAAGTCTTCATCCGGTCACATGGTGTCCTGCGTCTTTTTCTCTAAACTCTTCTCGGCACCAGAACATAATTATTCATTGGCAATAGGGAACTGCTCGCGATCAAGCCGGCTCTGGAGGAGTGGCAGTACTTCCTGGAAGGAACATTGCGCCCTGTGAAAATTTACACTGACCACAAGAATCTGGCTTATCTGCTATCTGCTCAGCGGCTTAACCCTCGTCAAGCAAGATGGTCTTTGCTCTTCACTCGCTTCAACTTCACACTACACTTTCATCTGGCTGATAAAAACGTTAAGGCAGATGTGTTCTCTAGGTCCTTCCAGGCCTCCGACCAGGAGGAGGAGCCTAAACATATCATCAAGCCCTCCAAAATAATCAGTCGCTCTGCTAGACTTATCTCGTCTACCCTCTGGTAAGACTTACGTGGCTGAACCTGACAGGAAGCGGTTTCTTCTCTGGGGACATTCTTTTAAGGTGGCAGGCTATGCCGGACAGAAGAAGACTACTCTCCTTATCTCTCAATACTATTGGTAGCCAATTCTGCGCAAAGATGTTGCGAATTTCATCTCTGCTTGTCCTTCGTATGCCCAAAATAAGACTCCCAAAGAACTTCCGACAGCATATCTCCATGGATTTCATCATGGATCTACCAGTGTCAGCTGGATGTACCGTCATCTGGGTGGTGGTGATCGTTTTTCCAAGATGGCTCATTTCATCCCGCTATCCGGTCTTCCATCTGCGCCAGTACTATCAAAAGAATTCATTCCTCAGATTTTTTGTCTCCATAGTCTACCGCTTCACATAGTCTCCGATAGAGGTGTCCAGTTTACCTCTCTTTTCTGGAGGGCCACCTGTAAGCTGCTGGATGTTACTTTGGATTTCTCATCTTCTTACCTTCCTCAGTCGAATGGTCAAGTGGAACGAGTCAATCAGATCCTGACTAATTTTCTCCAGCATTTTGTTTATGCTCATCACAGTGACTGGGCTGAACTACTGCCTTGGGCCGAATTCTCTTATAATAACCACTTGAGTGAGTCTTCGGCCAAATCTCCATTTTTTGTGGTCTACGGTCAACACCTCAAAGTGCCATTCCCTGTGGCTCTCACCTCCGATATTCCAGCTGCCGATTCCCTCGTCAGGAACTTTTCCAAGATCTGGGAGGACACCAAAGTGTCTTTGGTAAAATCCTCCGAACGGATGAAAAGACATGTGGATAAGAGACGTCTGGATTCACCTCTGTTTCATCCTGGAGATAAGGTCTGGCTGTCATCTAATTATATCTGCCTCAAGATACCATCCTATAAATTGGGTCCTCAGCCTCACTTCATTGGTCCCTTCGAGGTGTTGAAACAGATTAATCCAGAAGCCTACAAACTCAAACTCCTTGCTAATTCCCAATTCCTTCCATGTGTCTCTTCTCAAACCTGTTGTCCTCAGTTCTTTCTTCAAGGTTACTGGTGCCACTCTGACTCCTGTCAACGCTGAGGACGTTTTCGAGGTAGAAAACATTTTGGTCACCAAGAAGGTAAGAGTAAAACCTTCTTTCTTGTGGATTGGATGGGATTTGGTCCTGAGGAGAGGTCCTGGTAACCCAGGGAGAACATCCATGCCCTCCCTCCTGGAGAAATTTCTGACAGGCTTGAAAAAAAGGGGGCATAAGGGAGGGGGTACTGAGCTGGCTGCACCCGTCAGTGCTTATCTGTCCGTTAGAGTGTCTTGTCTGCATCTGTTGGACATTTTCCTGGGCCACTCCAGCTACCCACTCCTAGCTGTCAGCCGCCATCTACCCAAGGTCAATCATGGAGTAGCAACTGGATTAGCACCTGGATCACCTCTCTCCGCAGACTGCGGTGTCGTTAGCTGCTGCGTGTCTGTGGTCAGATTGGTGAGGCTCCTAGTCACGCCCCTCCAGGTCTTACTTGGGCTTTGGCACAGTGGTTCCACCACCCTGCCCGTTACACCTTAACTGCAAGTTTAAATGGGTTTTGTGGACATGGGCCACTCCCAAGACCTGGAGTGAAGGGAGAGAGCTGCCTCACTATCATCCTACCAATCTCTCCAAAAATAAAAGCCCATGTCAGGTTTTCCTAAATTTGACTTGGTCAAATAGTTTGACCAAATCCACACTCTCTTTGATGCTGCATTGGAACCACAGCTGTGGCTGTAGTTACAATGCTCTCCAGAGGGTTTAGTATGTTTCTATGCACACCTTGGGGAACACGTACAGGCCCTCGTATATGATTCTCCTCACTGCCTCACAACTGACTCAGATTCATGTTGAAATATAACATTTTTTCTTTTTGGAACATATTATACCTACAGCAGTTTGGCACCGCAATGGGGACTCAGGTCACCCCAAGTTTCAAAAACATATTTATGGGGAGATTCAAGTTCCTATCGCCCAACTTTCCCAGCTCAACATACATTGCCATTTTCTCACCTCTTTTATCATTACATAATAACTACTCCTTAATAGTGAGCCTTCTTTTCCTCTATCACTAGGAAGCCTATTTACTCATGATTGCCACAAGAATGGATGGATGGTGGTCAAGTCCAGAACCATACGAGCATCATTCATAAAATGTATTGTCAAAAAGGATCAGGTAGACCAGTCATTTATCATGGTGAGGTAATTTTGATTTTTGTGTGTAGTACAATGGTATTTTGGTCTTTTTTTTAAGTCATTTTGTTATTTATATTGTTTTTGCTTTTCTCTTTTGTAATAAAGCTTTTCTAAAATTGCATTTTTCATGACAACCACTGGAGTGCGATGCTGTCATCCTTAGAGATATTAGTCTTTTCTTTTGGTAGGAAGGTTTCAGACAGGGGTCTCAAACTCAGCAGAGTAAATGGGCCACACATAAAAAAAATTTTAACTGGCGGGCCACACTCCTTTCCTACTTAATACAGTACAAAATTATTGTTAAACAATTGTTTATTTGAACTACTATAACAATTCTATATTACTGTACTATAATACTGCTAGGTTTAAACTTAACGGAAATTTGCAGGCTTACTCCACATGCTTATTTTAACAATCCAGTTTTCAGTCAGTGCCGCAATTCAGTCTGGCTGTCAGTTGGCAGCGTTTGCCAGATTCGAGAATGTCAAGATTGGGCTTGAAATTGTGAGCGTTGGCCAATCGCAATGTTGCACGAAGATGTTCATCTGTAAGTATTGACCGTAGTGCTGATTTGTTAAGCTTCATTAAAGAGAAAAACTGTTCGCATATGTATGTACTTCCAAACATGGCCATGATCCTGGCAGTGGCTTTAAGAAGTTTTGGAAATTTTTCTCGTGCGACAAACCTATAGAAATCTGGAACATCAATGTCCATATACTTCTGTTTAAGAACAGTGTCGCATTGCAAGTCCACAATCCCCATCTGCAAATCTTCTGAAACACAAGCAATGTCTACCGCAAACGGAGTGGCGAAGAGTGCAAATTCAGTTTCAAGCTCCTGAAACTCATGAAAACGTCTATCAAACTCTTGTAGTAACTGAGAAATTATATTGGAATAGTAGTTTAAGCGTTCTGGTTCAGCTCGTACCAGCGACTGCATAGCTGAGAAATGAGCCAAATTGCCAGATTGCAGCCCCTGGGCCCACAAAGACAGCTTACATCTGAAAGCTTTTATATTATCAAACATCACTGTAATCATCTGCTTTGGGCCCTGGAGCTTCAAGTTGAGTGCGTTGAGGTGTTCTGTGACATCTGTTAAAAACGCTAAGTCAGATAGAAAAGCTGGGTCAGAAAGTTGGAAAGCGTCATTATCTTTCAGTGCCATAAAAAAACGTTATCTCCTGTCTCAAAGCAAAAAAATTTTCATCACTCTTCCCCGACTCAACCATCTGACCTCGGTATGATACAACAAGTCTCCATATTCACTGTCCATATCAGACAAGAAAGAAGTGAACTTCCTATGGTTAAGACCTCTTGCCCGTATAAAGTTACAGTCTTAACCACAAAGTCCATAACTTCTTTCATTTGTACACTTTTTCCGCACAGCGCTTCCTGATGCAGAATGCAATGTATTGCACTGAAAGGACCTGACAATGAAAGCTGGTTTCGTTTTGCTTTCAATAATCCCACAACACCAATGTTTTCAGAACACATTGCTGGTGCACCGTCCGTGACCACATACACCAGTTTATCCCATGGCAGTCCTGCTGTGTTAATGCAGCCTTCAAGTTCTTTAAAAATGTCACGACCAGTCGTTGTGCCTCTCATTGGAAATAAATCCAATAATTCCTCGGTTATGATTAGGTTTTCATCAACCCCACGAATGAACACAGCACAGTATGAAGTATCTGTTACCCCGATGCTCTCGTCAAGCGCTATGGAAAATGCTTCAAAACTTGGCGCTGCTGTAATCAGTTGCTGATGAACGTCACTAGCAGATTCAGTGATTCTACTACCAACAGTATTTGCCGACAAGCTTATACCTTTGAACAGTTTCTTTTTGTCCGGACAAATGATTTTACTTGCTTTTATAAAGCAGTCTTTAATGAACTGACCCTCAGTAAATGGTCGTGAATGTTTTGCTATCATGTTATTGAGTACAAAACTGGCTTTCACAGAAGCTTTACTTGACTTGTTAACACTTGAGAAGAAGTTTTCCTGTTTTTTAAGAGATGATTTCAGTTGCTGAAGCTTTTCTTCTCTCAGTTTGCCAGACAGTGCTTCATACTGTTCTCCATGCTGCGTCATGTAATGCACATTGTAGTCCTTAAGCACTGTGACAAACTGAAAACAAATCAGACACTGGGCTCTCTCTCCAACCTCCGTGACAAAATATGTTTTCCCACTTTTCCTGAAATATTCATTTTTAACCCCTTCATGACCCAGCCTATTTTGACCTTAAAGACCTTGCCATTTTTTCCAATTCTGACCAGTGTCCCTTTATGAGGTAATAACTCAGGAACGCTTCAACGGATCCTAGCAATTCTGAGATTGTTTTTTCGTGACATATTGGGCTTCATGTTAGTGGTAAATTTAGGTCAATAATTTTTGTGTTTATTTGTGAAAAAAATGGAAATTTGGCGAAAATTTTGTAATTTTCAAATTTTTAATTTTTATTCTGTTAAACCAGAGAGTTATGTGGCACAAAATAGTTAATAAATAACATTTCCCACATGTCTACTTTACATCAGCACAATTTTGGGAACAACATTTTTTTGTGTTAGGAAGTTATAAGGGTTAAAAGTTGACCAGCGATTTCTCATTTTTACAGCAAAATTTACAAAACCATTTTTTTAGGGACCACCTCACATTTGAAGTCACTTTGAGGGGTCTATATGGCAGAAAATACCCAAAAGTGACACCTTTATAAAAACTGCACCCCTCAAGCTACTCAAAACTACATTCAAGAAGATTATTAACCCTTCAGGTGCTTCACAGGAACTAAAGCAACGTGGAAGGAAAAAATGGACATTTTCATTTTTCCAACAAAAATTTTCTTTTAGCATCAATTTTTTCATTTTTACATGGCATCAGGATAAAATGGAACCTAAAATTTGTTGGGCAATTTCTCCTGAGTACACAGATACCTCATATGTGGTCATAAACCACTGTATGGGCGCATTGCAGGGCTCAGAAGGGAAGGAGCGCCATTTGACTTTTTGAATGGAAAATATGCTGGAATATTTAGCGGTTGCCATGTCACATTTGGAGAGTCCCTGTGTGCCTAAACATTGGAGCTCCCCCACAAGTGACCCCATTTTGGAAACTAGACGCCCTAAGGAACTTATATAGATGCATAGTGAGCACTTTGAACCCCCAGGTGCTTCACAAATTGATCTGTAAAAAAAAGAAAGTACTTTTTTTTCACAAAACTGTTCTTTTAGCCTCAGTTTTTTCATTTTCACATGGGCAACAGTATAAATTGGATCCTAAAATTTGTTGGGCAATTTCTCCTGAGTACACAGATACCTCATATGTGGTCATAAACCACTATTTGGGCGCACGGCAGGGCTCAGAAGGGAAGGAGCGCCATTTGACTTTTTGAATGGAAAATATGCTGGAATATTTAGCGGTTGCCATGTCGAATTTGGAGCGTCCCTGTGTGCCTAAACATTGGAGCTCCCCCACAAGTGACCCCATTTTGGAAACTAGACCCCCTAAGGAACTTATCTAGATGCATAGTGAGTAGGGTTGAGCATTCCGATACTGCAAATATCGGGTATCGGCCGATATTGGCTGTATCGGAATTCCGATTCCGAGTTCCGATATTTTCGTCATATCGGATACCGGAATCGGGATGTCACTGTCACTGTCAGTGTCCGTCTGTCGGGTCTGTCAGGAGTCAGCGGCACTTACCTGGCAGAAGATCTCCGGCGGTCACGTCCTGGACTGCTTCATGGCTGCCATCCTCTTCTCCCCGGCGGTCACATGCAGTTTCTCGCGATAACTGCAGTGACTGCTGGGTAATCCCGGCCGTAAAGCAGTCAGTCCGATGACGTCACCGCCGGGGAAGCAGATAATCAGCTGTGCTGCGTTGCAATGACAGGCTCCGCCTGTCATTGCGATGTAGCAGAGCTGGATCGTCGTGGGACTGTCGTTATGGACTGCGTCGGACAGGTGGTATACTGTTGGTTTGTTTTTTTTATTTTTTTACAGGAGATCGATGGCGTCGCAGGAATGAGAGAGTAATAAAAAAAATGAAAACTGTGTTGTCTCTTTTATTTCATTAAAAGACTTTTTTCTTGCTGTGTCTTTTTTTTTACACATTTAAAAACTTTGGGATTAATAATGGATCGGTGTCTTATTGACACCTATGTCGTCACGCGGTCTTATGATATGTGTACGATGTCAGTAAACTATTCTTAAAAGAACAACACTCTATACAACATATAGATTAGCAACATCAGCATGTAAATATAGAATAGATTTACCTGACACGATATCCGTTGAACTCAGGGTTAATCTTGAGGACTTGATACACTGTCACAGGAAAGAGGAGGACCGGGGGTCTAACCTGACCCTAAACTGGGGTCCTAACTAATCCCTCACCTTGGAGGTACTGATAATGGTTCAGAGGTCCAAGTCTCCAGCCTAACCCTGTCTCCTATCAGTCCCTGAACCCTGTAATCAGTCCTAAGAAGGATTCTGATTACCACCAAAGGGATATGGGCTGATCTCTGCTAAATACACAGATTAGACATATAAGACAGACTGGAGAAAACACAGACTTGCATACACACTCAAACACAGAAGGAACATAAATGATCTGGGATATTAAACTCTAAGCAAGGTGAGCTTAAAAACAACTAAGGAGCTCTTTAACTTAAGTCTATACAGATACAATCCTATCTGTGGTCTGCATGAAGAATTTCACTGGCAACTCCCAACACAGACAACCAGAGATTTAAAGGAAACCAATCAACAAATAATTAATTGCAGCCGGGAGAAAACTGCACCCAGTCCCAGAACTGAGCACAGACAGAATTAACTCCCTAACTGCCAAACACAAAGAAACAGCAACTCAGCTGTGAGAAGTCAGAATGTGCAACCGCGACGATCTTCGTGGCGATGCACACATGACAGTACCCCCCCTTCTACGAGGGGCCTCCGGACCCTCAGGGCCAGGTTTGCCCGGGTGAGTTCTGTGGAAGGTCCGCACCAAACGATCTGCGTTAATGTCAGACGCAGGAACCCACGTCCTCTCCTCTGGACCATACCCCTTCCAATGCACCAAGTACTGAAGGGACCGGCGATTCAGACGTGAGTCAATGATCTTTGACACTTGAAACTCCAAGTTACCATTGACCACCACTGGAGGAGGAGGTAGAGGTGATGGTATGACTGGTGCCACGTACCTCTTAAGTAATGACTTGTGGAACACATTGTGGATTTTAAACGTAGGAGGGAGGTCCAGACGAAATGCCACAGGATTAATTATGGAACTGATCCTGTACGGCCCGATGAATCTGGGGCCCAGCTTCCAGGAGGGAACTTTAAGTTTTATATTCCTGGTAGACAACCATACCAGATCGTTCACATTAAGATCTGGACCAGAAACTCTCCTCCTATCAGCCATACGTTTATAACGGTTCCCCATAGCACTCAGATTATTCAATACACCTCTCCACGCTGAAGCAAGTGACGACGAGAAACGCTCCTCCTCAGGAACCCCAGAAGGGCCCCCCCCATTGAATGTACAAAACTGGGGATGAAAACCATATGCCCCAAAAAACGGGGACTTACCAGTGGACTCGCTCCGCCTGTTGTTAAGAGCGAACTCTGCCAGAGGCAAGAAAGAAGACCAGTCCTTCTGGTTCTCTGAGACAAAACACCGAAGATAAGTCTCTAGGCTTTGATTCAGACGCTCTGTCTGACCATTGGTCTGCGGATGAAAAGCCGAGGAAAATGACAATTGCATCCCCCGACGTAAACAAAATGCCCTCCAAAACTTGGACACAAACTGAGACCCCCTATCTGACACCACATCAGAAGGCAACCCATGAAGTCTCACAATCTCCCCAATGAACACCTGCGCCAGAGTTTTAGCATTAGGGAGGGCAGGAAGAGCAATGAAATGTGCCATCTTACTGAACCTGTCAACAACCACCAGTATGACAGTCTTCCCTGACGACTGAGGAAGGTCCGTGATGAAGTCCATAGACAAATGAGTCCATGGACGCTCCGGAAGTTTCAAGGGTAAGAGGGTCCCAGACGGACGGGTATGAGGGGTCTTAGAGCGAGCACAAACCCCACAGGACGCGACAAAAGTTAAAACATCTTTATTAACGTTAGGCCACCAAAACCGGCGAGAAAGGAGATCTAAAGTAGCCTTACTCCCTGGATGTCCTGCTAAAGCAGAATTATGATGTGCCTCAATAACCTTTTGTCTCAACTGATTTGGGACAAACAGTCTCCCTGGAGGTCCTGCAGGGGCGTCCCCCTGAGCCTCTAACACCTCCTCCTCAAGCTCAGAACATACAGCCGACACTACCACCCCCTCCTGAAGGATAGGAATCGGGTCATCCATTTTCCCGGCCCCTGGGAAACTGCGAGACAAGGCATCCGCCGTAACATTCTTAGATCCAGGGCGATAAGTGACAACAAAATTAAACCTGGTAAAAAACAACGACCATCGAGCTTGTCTGGAATTCAGACGCTTAGCGGATTCCAAATACAGCAGGTTCTTGTGATCAGTAATGACGGTGACCGGGTGGACTGCCCCTCCAAAAAGTGACGCCATTCTTCAAAAGCCAACTTAATGGCCAAAAGTTCCCTATTGCCGATATCATAATTCCTTTCGGCGGACGACAATTTTTTAGAAAAGAAAGCGCACGGATGCCATTTACCAGGGGACGGACCCTGGGACAATATTGCACCCACCCCTACGTCAGACGCGTCCACCTCCACAACGAACGGCTGTGATGCATCTGGTTGGATGAGAACGGGTGCCGAAGCAAAACATTTTTTCAAAGAGGAAAAAGCTTGGCAAGCTTTGTCCGACCATTTAGAAAAATCCGTCCCTTTTCTTGTCATGTCAGTGAGAGGTTTGACAACAGATGAGAAATTACAAATAAATTTCCGGTAGTAGTTAGCAAACCCCAGAAAACGCTGCAGAGCCTTAAGATCCTCTGGCTGATCCCATTCAAGCACTGCTCTCACCTTTTCAGGGTCCATACGGAAACCGGAGGCTGACACCAAGAAACCCAAAAACTGAAGTTCCTGTACGGCGAATACACACTTTTCCAGTTTGGCGTATAGTTTATTGTCTCGCAAGATCTGCAACACCTGTCTCACATGCTCCTGGTGAGACACAAGATCTGGTGAGTAAATTAAAATGTCGTCCAAATATACAACCACAAACAGCCCCACAAGGTGACGAAAAATGTCATTAACAAAATGTTGGAATACTGCTGGTGCAGTAGTCAGACCAAAAGGCATGACAAGGTTCTCATAATGTCCCTCCGGCGTGTTAAACGCCGTTTTCCACTCATCCCCCTCTTTTATCCTAATCAGATTATACGCCCCCTGAGATCCAATTTAGAGAACCATTTGGCGCCAACAATTTGATTGAAGAGATCAGGAATCAGAGGGAGTGGATACGGATCTCGAACAGTAATCCGATTAAGTTCGCGGAAATCCAAGCAAGGGCGTAGGCCTCCATCTTTTTTCTTCACAAAGAAGAACCCCGCGGCCACTGGGGAAGATGAAGGTCTAATATGCCCTTTGGCCAGACGAAATATAATCTTTCATAGCCTGCCTCTCAGGACCAGAAAGGTTATATAACCTAGCTTTAGGTAACTTAGCATTAGGAAGTAAATTAATAGAGCAGTCATACACGCGATGAGGAGGCAACTCCTGACACCCCTCCTCAGAGAACACATCCCCAAAGTCCTCCAAAAAAGGAGGCAAAGTACTAGGCACGACCGCACTGATGACTGTGTTCATGCAGTTACTTTTGCAAAACTCCCCCCATTGGCTTATATCTCTGGACTGCCAATTAATCACAGGGTTATGTTTAACCAACCAAGGAAGTCCCAACACAATAGGAGTAGGTAGACCCTCCAACACATAACAAGATAATAGTTCTCTATGTATTGCCCCTACCCGAAGGTCAATGTTATGAACCTCATGAACAAAGCTACCTTGGCCGAGAGGCCTGGCGTCAATGGAGAATATAGGGATCGGTTTGACCAATACACTCAGATGCATACCTTGAGCCTGAGCAAACTGAGCGTCAACCAGATTAGCCCCGGACCCACTATCAAGAAAAACAGAAAATCTCTCCACTCTCGTACCAACCACCACCTCCACTGGTACAAGGAACTGAGAAGAACTAGCGGACGAAATACATACTCCCAGGTTGTCGTCCACCACACAACCTGGGATTAACAGTTTTCCGGCAACTTTTTGCTCAACAAGGCACGGGATGGACATCCCCCAACAAAATGTCCCTCTTTCCCGCAGAAGAAACACCTTCTAGTCCTGCGGCGTACCGCCAATCCCCTCCTACGAAATGATGTCCCTCCCAACTGCATAGGCTCCTCCGAACAGACAAGGGGAACCTCAACATAAGGGACTTTAGTAGTAGGTGGAGTAACAACAGGGGGCGGAGTTACCTCGCACCTCTCCCGGAGCCGTCTATCAGTACGGATAGCTAGGGCCATAGCAGCCTCCAGTGATGGAGGAGAATCATACTGAGCCAAAACGTCCTTTAATTTGTCAGAAAGCCCATGACAAAACTGGCTCCTAAGAGCTGGGTCATTCCACTGAGTATCCGTGGCCCATCTACGAAACTCAGAAGCAAATTCCTCTGCCGGACGATCTCCCTGCTGTATCTTACGTAATTTTGTCTCAGCAAGAGAGACCCGATCTGGGTCATCATATACCAAACCCAGGGCAGTAAAAAATCGATCTACTGACTGTAGAGCCGGGGATCCCGGAGGAAGGGAGAAGGCCCAGGATTGACGGTCCCCTTGTAGGAGCGAGATAACAATTCCCACTCTCTGCTCTTCACTCCCTGATGATTGAGGCCGAAGCCGAAAATACAATTTACATGCTTCCCTGAAGGTAAAAAATTTGTCTCGCCCACCAGTGAACCTGTCCGGGAGAGCTACTTTAGGTTCAAATCTGGATTGCTCCGAGGGAGACAAAACTTTGGACTTAATGTCCGTCAGCTCCATGGATAATCCCTGCAACTGCAGAGCCAGCTGGGCTACTGGATCCATGGCAACTGGGAATAATTTTACGGGCCAGTGAAAATGTCACGCGGTCTTATGATATGTGTACGATGTCAGTAAACTATTCTTAAAAGAACAACACTCTATACAACATATAGATTAGCAACATCAGCATGTAAATATAGAATAGATTTACCTGACACGATATCCGTTGAACTCAGGGTTAATCTTGAGGACTTGATACACTGTCACAGGAAAGAGGAGGACCGGGGGTCTAACCTGACCCTAAACTGGGGTCCTAACTAATCCCTCACCTTGGAGGTACTGATAATGGTTCAGAGGTCCAAGTCTCCAGCCTAACCCTGTCTCCTATCAGTCCCTGAACCCTGTAATCCTAAGAAGGATTCTGATTACCACCAAAGGGATATGGGCTGATCTCTGCTAAATACACAGATTAGACATATAAGACAGACTGGAGAAAACACAGACTTGCATACACACTCAAACACAGAAGGAACATAAATGATCTGGGATATTAAACTCTAAGCAAGGTGAGCTTAAAAACAACTAAGGAGCTCTTTAACTTAAGTCTATACAGATACAATCCTATCTGTGGTCTGCATGAAGAATTTCACTGGCAACTCCCAACACAGACAACCAGAGATTTAAAGGAAACCAATCAACAAATAATTAATTGCAGCCGGGAGAAAACTGCACCCAGTCCCAGAACTGAGCACAGACAGAATTAACTCCCTAACTGCCAAACACAAAGAAACAGCAACTCAGCTGTGAGAAGTCAGAATGTGCAACCGCGACGATCTTCGTGGCGATGCACACATGACAACCTATCCATTATTAACCGGGCTTATTATCACCGTGCAATCAACGGTGACATTAACCCCTTATTACCCACTTGCCACCGCTACAGGGCAGTGGGAAGAGCCGGGTAAAGTGCCACAATTGGCACATCTTTTGATGCGCCAAATGTGGGGCTGCTGTAGCCTGGTATTATCAGGCTGTTGAGGGCCAAAATCCATGGGCCTTGACAGTCTTTTAATACCAGGCCGCAGCAGTCTGCATTTTACTTGGCTGGTTAACAAAAATAGGGGGACCCCTACGCCGTTTTTTTTTCGAGGGGATCCCCTATTTTTGTTAACCAGCCAAGCTAAGCAGACTGCTGTGGCCTGGTATTATCAGGCTTGCAAGGTCCATGGATATTGGATCCTTACCAGCCTGAAAAACCAGGCCTCAGCAGTCTGCTTCATCTGGCTGGTTAACAAAAATAGGGGGGACCCCACGCCAATTTTTTTCGAGGGGATCCCCTATTTTTGTTAATCAGCCAAGATATGCAGACTGCTGTGGCCTGGTATTATCAGGCTGGCAAGGTCCATGGATCTTGGCTCCTTAACAGCCTGAAAAACCAGGCCTCAGCAGTCTGCTTCATCTGGCTGGTTAACAAAAATAGGGGGGACCCCACGCCAGTTTTTTTCGAGGGGATCCCCTATTTTTGTTAATCAGCCAAGATATGCAGACTGCTGTGCCTGGTATTATCAGGCTGGCAAGGTCCATGGATCTTGGCTCCTTAACAGCCTGAAAAACCAGGCCTCAGCGGTCTGCTTCATCTGGCTGGTTAACAAAAATAGGGGGACCCCACGCCATTTTTTTTTCGAAGGGAACCCCTATTTTTGTTAATCAGTTCCTCTGACGTCACTGATTGTGTCCCTGGCTGACCTGAAGTGAAAGTGGAAAGCAATCAATTAAGCTTTCCACTTCCTCTCCTGTCAGCCAGGAGAGGAACTCATTCATTTGGGGGTTTACTGTGAGACTGCAGCATTAGCTGCGGTCCCTGCAGTAAACATTAACCCTTTCTGAAGGATTACACCGTGGGACCTGACTGTGCATCGGATTGGTAAGAATAATTTTGCTTTATTATTTTATTTTTATTACAGGAAATGGTTTTAGCAGGTAAATAAAATATGGTCAAAAACTGTGTGATTATTTCATTAAACTTCTTTTTTATTAAAGTGTGTGTGTTTGATTTTTCTTTCATACAATAGGATTAATAATTGATAGTTGTCTAATTGACAGCTCTCAATTATTAACCTGGCTTAAAGTGACCTTTCAATTGCAAGGTCATTTTAACCCCTTATTAACCCATTCGCCACCGCTACAGGGCAATGGGAATAGACGGGCAAAGTGCCAGAAAGGGCAAATCTAATTAGAGATTTGCCCTTTCTGGGGTGTCTGGGGGCAGATGTTAAGTAGCCGGGGGGGCCAAAAAAATGGTCCCTCTCTGGGCTATTATTATCTGCCCCCACTCACTGGCTTTGTCTGTCTGGTTGCGAAAATAGGGCGGGAGCCCACGCATTTTTTTCAGCAATTTTACACCTCATATATATATATATACATGTCATTGAATTTGTGACACATATATATATATATTTATATTTATAGTTCATACACTTCTACATAGTATAATAGCCGCTAATTCAATTGCCGGCTTTTGTGAAAATGCAGAACCCGACATGAAATGACACTTGGTGTACATAGGGTTAACCATGTCTTTTCATGTAGTTTGATATCTGATTTGCACAAACAATTACATGAGTGTAAGTGTGCAAAATTTCACACCTGTAGGGGTTAATTAAAGGTGTAAATTCGTAGCAAAAAAGTCCGTTTTTTTTACAACGAATTTACACCTTTAATTAACCCCTACAGGTGTGAAATTTTGCACACATAGACTGATTTAATTGTTTGTGCAAATCAGATAGCAAACGACATGAAAAGACATGGTTAACCCTATGTACACCAAGTGTCATTTCATGTCGGGTGCTTCTGTCTTTTCACTGAAGCCAGCTTTACCCGGCAATTGAATCAGAGGATATTTTACTATGTAGAAGTGTATAAACTATACATATATGTATATATATATGTCACAATGACATGTATATATATATATATATATATATGTATTCTATGTGTGTATATTTAGTGTTTACAAGGAAAGAAAGAGGTTTTTTTAGTTGCGATATTTTGTTCCCATAGACTTACATGGGACTTCCGGTATCGGTATCGGGTATCGCCGATATTTTAATGGTATCGGCGATACCATTCCGATTCCGATACTTTAGGATATCGGAAAGTATCGCTCAACTCTAATAGTGAGCACTTTGAACTCCCAGGTGCTTCACAAATTGATCCATAAAAAAAAAGAAAGTACTTTTTTTTCACAAAAATTTTCTTTTAGCCTCAGTTTTTTTCATTTTCACATGGGCAACAGTATAAATTGGATCCTAAAATTTGTTGGGCAATTTCTCCTGAGTACACAGATACCTCATATGTGGTCATAAACCACTGTTTGGGCGCACGGCAGGGCTCAGAAGGGAAGGAGCGCCATTTGACTTTTTGAATCGAAAATATGCTGGAATATTTAGCGGTTGTCATATCGCATTTGGAGAGTTCCTGTGTGCCTAAACATTGGAGCTCCCCCACAAGTGACCCCATTTTGGAAACTAGATGCCCTAAGGAACTTATCTAGATGCATAGTGAGCACATTGAACCCCCAGGTGCTTCACAGAAGTTTATAACGCAGAGCCGTGAAAATAAAAAATCTTTTTTTTTTCTCAAAAAATGATTTTTTAGCCCACTATGTTTTATTTTCACAATGGTTACAGGAGAAATTGTACCCCAAAAGTTGTTGTCCAGTTTGTCCTGAGTACGCTAGTACCCCATATGTGGGGGGGAACCACTGTTTGGGCACACGTCAGGGCTCGGAAGGGATGTAGTGACGCATTTAAAATGCCGACTTGATGGAATGGTCTGCGGGCATCTTGTTACGTTTGCAGAGCCCCTGATGTGCCTAAACAGTAGAAACTCCCCACAAGTGACCCCATTTTGGAAACTAGACTCCGCAAAGAACTTATCTAGATGTGTGGTGAGCACTTTGAACCCCCAAGGGCTACACAGAAGTTTATAACGCCCGGGCATGAAAATAAAAAAATCATATTTTTTCCACAATCAGGATCTTTTAGTCCCCAATTTTTTTATTTTTCCAAGGGTAACATGAGAAATTAGACCCCAAAAGTTGTTGTCCAATTTGTCCTGAGTATGCTGATATCCCATATGTGGGAGAAAACTACTGTATGGGCACACGTCGGGGCTCGGATGGGAAGTAGTGACGTTTTGAAATGCCCACTTGATGGAATGGTCTTCGGGCGTCATGTTACGTTTGCAGAGTCCCTGATGTGCCTAAACAGTAGAAACTCCCCACAAGTGACCCATTTTGGAAACTAGATCCCCCAAGGAACTCCTATAGATGTGTGATAAGCACTTTGAATCTCCAAGTCCTTC
>JARQOD010000001.1:503100628-503136495 GCA_033576555.1 Oophaga sylvatica
AAGAAATTAATTAAATCATCAGAATAATTACTGAACTTTTGTAAATGAAATTGAAGCGCTGTCATAGCAATATGATGTGGAATACAGGTGTACAAAGAAATAACGTCACAGCAGAGCCACGTAAGACTATGGTTCCAAACTCTGTTTGAAAACATTTTAAGGACATCTTTCGAATCTTTGATGAAGCCAGGAGTTCTGCGCACCAGGGGTTGCAAAAGAGAGTCCACCCATTCTCCCAAGTGTTCATTAGATGAACCGATGCCCGAAACAATTGGTCTCATCGGAGGGATTCTTTTTTCCTTATGAATTTTCGGTAACCCATGCATAATTGGAAGTATCGGATGTGAGACTTCTAAATATTCTGCTTGCTTCTTAGTTATCACTCCCAAAGTGAGACCCTCTTTGATGATATTATCAGCTTCAGATTTAAATTTAATAGACGGATTACTGTCAAGTTTCTCATAAGTGTCTCTATCTTGTAAAAGTTCCATCATTTTATCATAGTAATCATTTTTATTCGTCACAACAACCACTCCACCTTTGTCTGACATTTTAATAACAATTTCAGACATATTTCTCAACTCCTCCAAGGCTGTTTTGTGATTATGAGATAAATTTGATTTATATTTATATCCATTTTGACTTTTGACATTATTGTGCAACTTTCTTAATTCCTTTTCAACAATTTCTTGAAATTTATCCATATTCTCAGATCTAGATTGAATTGGATAAAATGATGGATTCTTTATTTTGAACTGAGACACAGAAATTCGTGAATTAGATGACTCATTCGATTCTGATGATAAGTTCTGTAATATATTTAGTGAAACTTGTTCTCTAAAATCTAACTCTGCAAATTCATTAACAGAGGGAGACAAAATTTCACGATGGTCATCTTCGCAGTTTTCATGAAAAAAATGTTTCTTGATAGTGAGATTTCTAATAAATTTATTTACATCCAGAATAGTTTGAAAAAGGTCAAAATTTTGATCAGGCACAAAATTCAAGCCCAGAGATTCAAGCCCTCCTGCTGCATATTTGTCAAAGAAATTGAAGATAAATTCAAAACATTATTGTTGTCTTTTACTTGAAAAAACTTTTCTTCCGACTTGTAGTCATTCCTTGTTCCTTTGCGATGTTTCCTGCCCCCCCGCCTTTTGCGTTTTTTGAATGGCGATAATTATAACTAGAACTAGTAGAAGGGACATCATTCAGTGAGGCATCCGAAGCACTTAAATTATTATCAGATGATTCAGGTTCAGATGATGTGAAAAAAACATGTGGTTTATTAGTTGGCTTATTCCGAGCATGGTTGCGTTTCAAAATGGATCTCGGAGTTCTTGGTGTATACTCCCATTTGCCCTTTTTGGGAATTCAATTACATTTTTTCTGCCGAAAATCCTTTTTGTGATTCTTTGGTCTGGTATGGCAGATACATCGATGATATCCTAATCATTTGGGCTAGTGATGTGTCTGCCATACCGGATTTCATTGATTACATTGAAAACAATAATTTCAATATCCGTTTTACGAGTAGACATCATTCCAGTCAAATGTCATTTTTGGATTTGGATTTATGTGGAGTGGAGGGACAAATCATTTGTACTAAAACACATATTAAACCATTTGGGGGTAATACTATTTTACATGCCGGTAGTAGTCACCCTAAGCATACGATCAAATCTATTCCTTTGGGCGAGTATATCAGAATTAAGAGAAATTGCAGCTCACAAATTAATTTGGAGGAACAGTTTAGAATGGTAGATGACAAATTGATTAATAGAAATTATCCACGTTGGATGATAAATAGAGCCCGGCGAATCGTAACCCAAAGGGAACGTGACAATCTGATTGACCCTCATGGGGAAGTATCAACATCGCAGAACAGTGATTCATTTTGAGATCGTTCTTTTGTTAGTCTGCAGTTTAGCCCACAATTTGGAGAAATAAAAAAGATTATCAACAAATTTATACCGATCTTATATGAAGATGACACTTTATGTGAAATTTTACAACCAGGTGTAAACATCATAGCCAGAAAAGCCCCATCCATAGGCAATAAGGTCTCGCCCAGTATGTTTCATGCTCAAATCAAAAATGACACATGGTTAAAATTCAAAGGTTTTTTAAGTGTGGCGTAAATAATTGTAGGACATGTAAACACGCACTAATCACTAAAACTTTTAGTAACAATAATCAATCTGTCAGTTATGATATTAAACAGTATATTAATTGTAATTCGACGCATGTGGTCTACAAAATTAATTGTACTTCTTGTAGCCTGTCATACGTGGGGTGTACAACTAGAAAATTAAAAACAAGGATATCGGAGCATCTATCTGATATTGGAAATACCACTAATCCTAATCGAAATGTATCGGCGGCTGCTAAACATTTTATTCTATCTCACGATCGCAATACTACGTCTTTCCAGGTTAGCGCCATAGAAAGAGTCACAAAATTTGTGCGAGGTGGTGACATCGGTAGACATCTGCTGACTAGGGAGGCCTTTTGGATCTTTTCCTTAAACACGAGATACCCAAATGGATTAAATAAAAGAAACGAGCTTATGTACCATTATAATTATTGATTATATCTCTTACCATATTGTGTTCATGGGTTTTTTCTTTTTTATTATTTTTTTGTAATTTTAATGATGTCAGTTCACTGTTTTATAAGGACCTGTGATTATTTGTGATCGCAACTTACCTTCCAGGACCTTCAGTCTATCATGTGATTGTCAATCTGAATATTCATTGGTCCGTGAGTTGTATATAGGTTTGTATGTTTCACATATGTATAGCAGCCTTGATGAAGATCGACTGATCGAAACGCGTTGCTGTTTGCGGCTTCCTCAATGGAGCATTTACCACTTTGTATTTTATATCGAATGGACGAATAAAATTTTGGAATTTTAAGGAGCTGGAATATCTCTTTTCTCTGCAGTAATAGGGACACATACGGCAGCAGTGGCTCAGTATTGGGGTATCAGGTGCAGTAATAGGGACACATACGGCAGCAGCGGTTCAGCATTGGGGTATCAGGTGCAGTAATAGGGACACATACGGCAGCAGCGGCTCAGTATTGGGGTATCAGGTGCAGTAATAGGGACACATACGGCAGCAGCGGCTCAGTATTGGGTATCAGGAGCAGTAATAGGGACACATACGGCAGCAGCGGTTCAGCATTGGGGTATCAGGTGCAGTAATAGGGACACATACGGCAGCAGCGGCTCAGTATTGGGGTATCAGGTGCAGTAATAGGGACACATACGGCAGCAGCGGCTCAGTATTGGGGTATCAGGAGCAGTAATAGGGACACATACGGCAGCAGCGGTTCAGCATTGGGGTATCAGGTGCAGTAATAGGGACACATACGGCAGCAGCGGCTCAGCATTGGGGTATCAGGTGTAGTAATAGGGACACATACGGCAGCAGCGGCTCAGTATTGGGGTATCAGGTGCAGTAATAGGGACACATATGACAGCAGCGGCTCAGTATTGGGGTATCAGGAGCAGTAATAGGGACACATACGGCAGCAGCGGTTCAGCATTGGGGTATCAGGTGCAGTAATAGGGACACATACGGCAGCAGCGGCTCAGCATTGGGGTATCAGGTGCAGTAATAGGGACACATACGGCAGCAGTGGCTCAGTATTGGGGTATCAGGTGCAGTAATAGGGGCACATACGGCAGCAGCGGCTCAGTATTGGGGTATCAGGAGCAGTAATAGGGACACATACGGCAGCAGTGGCTCAGTATTAGGGTATCAGGTGCAGTAATAGGGACACATATGACTGCAGCGGCTCAGTATTGGGGTATCAGATGTAGTAATAGGGACACATATGGCAGCAGTGGCTCAGTATTGGGGTATCAGGTGCAGTAATAGGGACACATACGGCAGCAGCGGTTCAGCATTGGGGTATCAGGTGCAGTAATAGGGACACATACGGCAGCAGCGGCTCAGTATTGGGGTATCAGGAGCAGTAATAGGGACACATACGGCAGCAGCGGTTCAGCATTGGGGTATCAGGTGCAGTAATAGGGACACATACGGCAGCAGCGGCTCAGTATTGGGGTATCAGGTGCAGTAATAGGGACACATATGACAGCAGCGGCTCAGTATTGGGGTATCAGGAGCAGTAATAGGACACATACGGCAGCAGCGGTTCAGCATTGGGGTATCAGGTGCAGTAATAGGGACACATACGGCAGCAGCGGCTCAGCATTGGGGTATCAGGTGCAGTAATAGGGACACATACGGCAGCAGCGGCTCAGTATTGGGGTACCAGGTGTAGTAATAGGGACACATGACAGCAGTGGCTCAGTATTGGGGTATTAGGTGCAGTAATAGGGGCACATACGGCAGCAGCGGCTCAGTATTGGGGTATCAGGAGCAGTAATAGGGACACATACGGCAGCAGCGGCTCAGTATTAGGGTATCAGGTGCAGTAATAGGGACACATATGACTGCAGCGGCTCAGTATTGGGGTATCAGGTGCAGTAATAGGGACACATACGGCAGCAGTGGCTCAGTATTGGGGTATCAGGTGTAGTAATAGGAACACATACGGCAGCAGCGGCTCAGTATTGGGGTATCAGGTGCAGTAATAGGGACACATATGGCAGCAGTGGCTCAGTATTGGGGTATCAGGTGCAGTAATAGGGACACATAAGGCAGCAGCGGCTCAGTATTGGGGTATCAGGTGCAGTAATAGGGACACATACGGCAGCAGTGGCTCAGTATTGGGGTATCAGGTGTAGTAATAGGAACACATATGGCAGCAGTGGCTCAGCATTGGGGTATTAGGAGCAGTAATAGGGACACATATGGCAGCAGCGGCTCAGTATTGGGGTATCAGGTGCAGTAATATGGACACATACGGCAGCAGCGGCTCAGTATTGGGGTATCAGGTGCAGTAATAGGGACACATACGGCAGCAGCGGCTCAGTATTGAGGTATCAGGTGCAGTAATAGGGACACATACGGCAGCAGCGGCTCAGTATTGGGATATCAGGTGCAGTAATAGGGACACATGGCAGCAGCGGCTCTGTTTTGGGGTATCAGGTGCAGTAATAGGGACACATACGGCAGCAGCGGCTCAGTATTGGGGTATCAGGTGCAGTAATAGGGACACATACGGCAGCAGCGGCTCAGTATTGTGGTATCAGGTGCAGTAATAGGGACACATATGGCAGCAGCGGCCCAGTATTGGGGTATCAGGTGCAGTAATAGGGACACATATGACAGCAGCGGTTCAGCATTGGGGTATCAGGTGCAGTAATAGGGACACATACGGCAGCAGTGGCTCAGTACTGGGTATCAGGAGCAGTAATAGGGACACATACGGCAGCAGCGGCTCAGTATTAGGGTATCAGGTGCAGTAATAGGGACACATATGACTGCAGCGGCTCAGTATTGGGGTATCAGGTGCAGTAATAGGGACACATACGGCAGCAGTGGCTCAGTATTGGGGTATCAGGTGCAGTAATAGGGACACATACGGCAGCAGCGGCTCAGTATTGGGGTATCAGGTGCAGCAATAGGGACACATACGGCAGCAGCAGCTCAGTATTGGGGTATCAGGTGCAGTAATAGGGACACATACGGCAGCAGCGGCTCAGTATTGGGGTATCGGGCAGTAATAGGGACACATACGGCAGCAGCGGCTCAGTATTGGGGTATTGGGCAGTAATAGGGACACATACGGCAGCAGCGGCTCAGTATTGGGGAATCAGGTGCAGTAATAGGGACACATACGGCAGCAGCGGCTCAGTATTGGGGTATCAGGTGCAGTAATAGGGACACATACGGCAGCAGTGGCTCAGTATTGGGGTATCAGGTGCAGTAATAGGGACACACGGCAGCAGCGGCTCAGTATTGGGGCAAAGTGCCAGAAAGGGCGAATCTAATTATAGATTTGCCCTTTCTGGGGTGTCTGGGGGCAGATGTTAGTAGCCGGGGGGCACAAAAAAAATTTACCCTCCCTAGGCTGTTATTATCTGCCCCCACTCGCTTGCTTTGTCTGTCTGGTGGAGAAAATACAGCGGGAGCCCACGCATTTTTTTCAACGAATTTACACCTTTAATTAACCCCTACATGTCTGAAATTTTGTACAAATACACTCATGTAATTGTAAGTTCAAACCATATATCAAAATACAGGAAATGACATGGTTAACTGTGTGGAAACAATGTATCATTTCATGTCGGCTTCTGTGATTTCACAAAAGTCGGCAATTGAATTAGGCCTCTTTCACACTTCAGTCGTGCGACGTCAGTCAAAATCCGTCAAAATGTGAAAAAAACGGATCCGCCATTTTTTTTTGGCGGATCCGTTTTTTTCCCATAGACTTGCATTAGTGACGGATTTTGACGGATGGTCGTCCGTTAGGTCCGTTTTTGGACGGATCCGCCAAAAAATTGGCGTCCGTCATTTCAAAAAAACGTCCAATGCAACGTTTTTTTTGACCGCCAAAATGGCGGACAACGGCGGATCCGCCGCATCCGCCATTTTGTACAATGGCCGCCATCCGTTTTTGACGGAATCCGCCTGCGGATCCGTCGCCTCTATTGAAAACCATAGTAAAATGCAGAAAACAGTGTCCGGGGTCTCTCTCTCTCTCTCTCTCTCTCTCTCCCTCTCTCTCTCTCTCTCTCTCTCTCTCTCGTGTGAAAGAGGCCTTAACGGCTATTACAGTATGTACAAGTGTAAGAACTATAAATATATATATATGTATGTGTTACAATGACATGTAATATATATATATATATATATATATATATATATATATATATATATGTGCTCTATGTGTATATATCTATTCTTTCTTTTGTGATTGAAATACTATTCTTTTGGATCCATTATATGTCAGTTTTGCAAGCCTGCGAGAAATTCTCGCAAGTTGGATGAAAATCGGATGTTACAAGGTACACACACATGCGACTAAATCGCATCTTTGAAGGAAAATCGGATGCCAGAAGGATGTGTGATGTTTGCATTTTGATCCGACAATCGACCGACTAAAACGGACCGATTTTTTGTAGTTGTGTGTGACGCCGGCCAAAGAACGTCAGCGGTAAGTCATTATCTGTAACTCTGCTATGATCTATTATATGTTCTGTAGGACTGGTATTATTTACCACTGACCATATAGCGGTGATATCAATAATGGTCTTTTCATATATAGATAATTTTTGCTGAGGTTCTCTGGTTAGGGGCCCACTCAGAAGTTTTGCCCCCCCAAACCAAAACCCTAGCTACGCCTCTGACTGGGGGGATATACCGCATGATTGTGTCGCCTCATTAGCGAAACACATGCACAGAATACACCACGGTGAGATACGAGACATCGCTTACTGTTTAATGGAGGTGGTGAAGCCACAGGGGGGGACCAAAGGGGGAGACCACAACAAAAGTATCCTTAGGAAGGAGAGTGAATGGATGTTTGCAATGGACTCACTGGATGGGCAAATATCATAGACCTGTTTTGTATGAAGACTACCCTATGACGGACTGGTATGTGTCTACCCATTGCTATTTTGGTGCCCTGTGACTGGGGTTCAATTATCACTATGGTTTATCATCATATCTTAACTATGTATATCTTTTGTCTATCTACTACAGTGAAGGAAAGAATTATTTGATCCCTTGATGATTTTGTAAGTTTGCCCACTGACAAAGACATGAACAGTCTATAATTTTAAGGGTAGGTTAATTTTAACATTGAGAGATAGAAAATCAAAAGTAAAATCCTACTATACAAATTATATGAATTTATTTGCATTTTGCAATGAGAAATAAGTATTTGATCCCCTACCAACCATTAAGAGTTCAGGCTCCTACAGACCAGTTAGATGGTCATAATCAACTCGTTACCTGATTAAAGACAGCTGTCTTACATATTCACCTTCCACAGACTCAATTAATCAGTCAGACTCTAACCTCTACAACATGGGCCAGACCAAAGAGCGTTCTAAGGATGTCAGGGACAAGATCATAGACCTGCACAAGCTGGAATGGGCTAAAAACCATAAGTAAGACGCTGGGTGAGAAGGAGACAACTGTTGGTGCAATAGTAAGAAAATGACTGTCAATCGGCATCGATCTGGGGCACCATGCAAAATCTCACCTCATGTGGTATCCTTGATAATAATAATAATAATCATGACGAATGTGAGAGATCAGCCTAAAACTACATGGGTGGAACTTGTTAATGATCTCAAGGCAGCTGGGACCACAGTCACAAAGAAAACCATTGGTAACACATTACGCCGTAAAGGTTTAAAATCCTGCAGTGTCCGCAAGGTCCCCCTGCTCAAGAAGGCACATGTGCAGACCCGTCTGAAGTTTGCCAATGAACATCTGGATGATTCTGTGAGTGATTGGGAGAAGGTGCTGTGGTCAGATGAGACAAAAATTGAGCTCTTTGGCATTAACTCAACTCGCTGTGTTTGGAGGAAGAGAAATGCTGCCTATGACCCAAAGAACACCGTCCCCACTGTCAAGCATGGAGGTGGAAACATTATGTTTTGGGGGTGTTTCTCTGCTTAGGGCACTGGACTACTTCACCGCATCAGTGGGAGAATGGATGGAGCCATGTACCGTAACCTACTTCCACCCGCCAGGACATTACAAGTGGGTCATGTCTGGATCTTCCAGCTAGACAATGACCCATAACACACAGCCAAGGCAACAAAGGAGTGGCTAGAAAAGAAGCACATTAGGTCATGGAGTGGCCTAGCCAATCTGCAGACCTTAATCCCATAGAAAACTTATGGAGGGAAATGAAGCTCCGAGTTGCCAAGTGACAGCCTCAAAATATTACTGATTTAGAGATGATCTGCAAAGAGGATTGGACCAAAATTCCTCCTGACATGTGTGCGCAAACATCATCATCAACTACAAAAAATGTCTGACTGCGGTGCTTGCCAACAAGGGTTTTGCCACCAAGTATTAGGTCTTGTTTGCCAGAGGGATCAAATACTTATTTCTCACTGCAAAATGCAAATAATTTTATATAATTTATACATTGTGATTTTCTGGATGTTATTTTTGATATTCCACCTCTCAATATTAAAATTAACCTACCCTTAAAATTATACACTGCACATGTATTTGTCAGTGGGTATACCTATAAAATCAGCTAGGGATCAAATTCTTATTCCCCCCACTGTGTGTGTGTATATATATATATATATATATATATATATATATATATAATTTCCTTCACTGTATGTCCCACTGATATTGGATGATAATGGGAATAATCTTTGGGCTAATGTTCATGTGGCGAGGATGATACCCCCTTTTCCTATTATGCAGTTACTTTTCTCCCCTTTTTTGGCTGTAATCTGATCCATATATGCAAAAACAATCATGGAGGCGTTACATACATGTGCAGGTAAAGGGCTCATGCCCACTTGCAATGAAATCGGACAAATTCAATCTGATAAAAAACCGGATTGAATTTGGACCAATGTTAATCTATGATGGTGTATTCATCTGCGCTTTTTTTTCCAGCTCGGATCGGATCACGATCGTACTGGCAAAAAATCGCAGCATGCTGCGATTGTCAGCAAAAATCGCATTGCATCACGCAAAAGAAGTTAACGGGTGCGATAAAAAAATCGCACAGCACTCACACAGCAACCATACCATGCGAGTGCTGTGCGATTTTTACGCACCTGTGTCCTTTGAAAAGCCGGCAAATCATGTGCGGCTACAGTAAAATCACACTTACAGGTTAGAATAGAAAAGATAGAATACATATATACACATAGAATAGGTGTGTATATATAGATATATATATATAATATGTATATGTATGTCAGTGACATAAATATATATATATGTGTGTCATGAAATGAACTTGACTGTTTGCGCTCCTGTAGTAGTTCATTTCATTAGTATTCCTATGGTTGCTTGGATTTAGCCATGCACTAGCTACCAGGGACTTGCAGCATACCGATCACAGAAGAAACTCACCTCGGAACATCTAAGGGTGAGTTTCCACGATCAGTATTGCATCAGGAAATGCTGCGTGCTTGGCGCTGTGCGTTGGCGCAGCGCCAAACACGCAGCGTCCAGATGTTACAGCATAGTGGAGGGGATTTCAAGAAATCCCGTCTCCACTATGCGTAACAACACGCAGGTGGAAGACCTGCGTATCCGGACATGCGGCGCGTCTTTTCAGACCGCAGCATGTCCTAGCGTATTGCGGCGACGCTGCGTCGCCGCAACGGAATTTAACACAGGGCTATGTAGCCCTGCGTTCTTTTCGGAGGTGTTCCGGAGGTGTCCTGAACACCTCCGGAAAAAGCGCGCGTAAGAAAGGGGGCGGGGCTTAGGACGGAGCGGAATTTCCGCTCCATCAAATGCGCTGTGTTTCCTGACCATGGAAACACAGCCTAATGGTCCTATAGTGACCTATATGCAAGTATTCAAGACATTTATAAGGTGAGTGTTATCTCATTCACCTATGATTTTATTTTACTCCTACATTTAGATCGGTGCGCTTTCTCCCTTTCCTTCCTTTTTTATTAGTAATGTATATACAGTATGTCAGTGACACATATATACACACTGCTCAAAAAAATAAAGGGAACACTCAAATAACACATCCTAGATCTAAATGAATGAAATATTCTCATTGAATACTTTGTTCTGTACAAACTTGAATGTGCTTTCAACATAATCACACAAAAATCATCAATGGAAATCAAATTTTTGAACCAATGGAGGCCTGGATTTGGAGAGACCCCCAAAATGAAAGTGGAAACAAGTCAAAATGATGCTCAGTATTGTGTGTGGCCTCCACGTGCCTGTATGACCTCCCTACAACGCCTGGGAATGCTCCTGATGAGGTTGCGGATGTTCTCCTGAGGGATCTCTTCCCAGACCTGGACTAAAGCATTCGTCAACTCCTGGACAGTTTGTGGTGCAACGTGACATTGGTGGATACAGCGAGACATGCTGTCCTAGATATGCTTAACCGGATTCAGGTCTGGGGAATGGGCAGGCCAGTCCATAGCTTCAATGCCTTCATCTTGCAGGAACTGCTGACACACTCCAGCCACATGAGGTCCTGCATTAGGAGGAACTCAGGGCCAACCGCACCAGCATATGGTCACACAAGGGGTCTGAGGATCTCATCTCAGTACCTAATGGCAGTCAGGCTACCTCTGGCAAGCACATGGAGGGCTCTGTGGCCCTCCAAAGAAATGCCACCCCACACCATTACTGACCCACTGCCAAACCGGTCATGCTGAAGGATGTAGCAGGCAGCAGGTTCACACTCAGCACATGTGACAGACGTGACAGAGTCTGGAGACGCTGTGGAGAGCAATCTGCTGCCTGCAACATCCTTCAGCTTGACTGGTTTGGCAGTGGGTCAGCAATGGTGCGGGGTGGCATTTTTTTTGAGGGCCGCACAGCCCTCCATGTGCTTGCCAAAGGTAGCCTAACTGTCATTAGGTACCGAGATGAGATCCTCAGACCCCTTGTGAGACCATATGCTGGTGCAGTTGGCCCTGGGTTCCTTCTAATGCAGGACAATGCCAGACCTCATGTGGCTGGAGTGTGTCAGCAGTTCCTGCAAGATGAAGGTATTGAAGCTATGGACTGGCCTGCCCATTTCCCAGACCTGAATCCGATTGAGCACATCTGGGACAGCATGTCTCGCTCCATCCACCAACGTCACGTTGCACCACAGACTGTCCAAGAGTTGACTGATGCTTTACTCCAGGTCTGGGAGGAGATCCCTCAGGAGAACATCCGCAACCTCATCAGGAGCATGCCCAGGCGTTGTAGGGAGGTCATACAGGCATGTGGAGGCCACACACAATACTAAGCATCATTTTGACTTGTTTCCACTTAGGCCACACATAATACTGAGCATCATTTTGACTTGTTTCCGCTTTCAATTTAGGGATCTCTCCAAATCCAGGCCTCCATTGGTTCAAAAATTTGATTTCCATTGATGATTTTGATGTGATTATGTTGACAGCACATTCAGCTTTGTACATGACAATGTATTAAGTGAGAATATTTCATTCATTTAGATCTAAGATGTGTTATTTGAGTGTTCCTTTTTTTTGAGCAGTGTATATATATACTGTATATGTATTTATATTGCAGAGAGATCTAGATAGATTAGCCGGTAATTCATTTGTCAGCTTCTGTAAAATCAATGCTGGAGCCAACAGTATAGAAGATATGGATTACATACACTAAATAGATGCAGAATATGGAGCTATATACATGTCAGTGACAAATACACTGAGTAGTGTGTGTGTGCAGATTATGGGAAATGTATGTAATTAATAAAAGATTCTTATTGGGGGAAAAATGGTGTGGGATCCCCCTATAATTTATAGCCAGCAATAGCTATGCAGACAGCTGAAAGCTGATATTTATAGCCTAGGAAGGGACCATGGATAGTGGACCCCCGGCTACAAACACCAGCTCTCAGCCGCCCCAGAAAAGGCGCATCTGTAAGATGCGCCAATTCTGGCACATAGCCTTGCTCTTCCCACTGCCCTGTAGCTGCGGCATATGGGGAAATAGTTGGGGGGTTAGTAATGAAGATGCATCAATTAGATGCCCCCATTACTAATCCCATAGTCAAATTGTAAATAAAACACAGACACCCTGAAAACATTTATTTTATTGAAATAAAGACACAGACTCCTTTATTATTCTAAATTAAACCATACTTACAAAATCACACAATTCCCCGAAGCCCTCGATCTCCTGTAACAAACATAAAAATAATAAAAAAACAACAATATACCATACCTGTCCGGCGTTCTGTCCCACGCCGTAATCCATATCTTGGCAATATACAGTTTACAGCCAGGATGGTGCCAAGATGCGACCGCCCCGGCTGTAAACCATTGGTGAATGAGGAGATGCAGGGAGCGGAGCTTCAATGACTAATGGTGACGTCACTAAAGCTGCGCACCCTCACAGCCTGACCCGCGCTGAACTCTGGAATGTGGGAAAATGAACTGGCATCTCAGGGTCAGCCACCAAGGAGCAGGATGCCATTATCGCTTGTTTTGGGTGCCAACCTTCGATGTTAGGTAGCGTCAGTGTGCACAGATACTTAACAGGGTGAGGTAGTTTTTCATACAATATATATATTATTTATACCTTTATCTTACTTGTGGCGTTATGTCGGTGTGTTTGTGTTTGTTGTTAGTCCGGTTTCCGGTTTTTAAATTTTTATATATAAAGTTTAAGTTCTAATAGTTGGGGTCTGCACATGATAGCTGCATCATTCTGAAGACTCTGAATTCCTTTGTTATTCCTCCTGGAAATGTGTAGGGTATGCCACACTAAACAACATCGCTAACGGGATCGCTAAAAAACGTCACTATTTAGCGATCCCGTTAGCGATGTTGTTGTGTGCGGCATCTACCAGCGACGAGGCCCCTGCTGTGATCTCGTTCATCACAGTGATCGTTCCGGACCCTATTTTCGTCGCTGGCGCCCCGCTGGTAAGTATCTAATCGCTGAGTGTGGCACCTTTTTTAGCGATTTAGCGGTACTTTTGTACCGCTAAAGTCGTTAAGGAGATCGCTAACCGCGATAGCGTCCTAACGACATCGCTAAAATAGGTAGCTACTAGCGATATAGAAACAATCCCGCTAGCGATCTCATTAGTATGCGACGCTAACGAGATCGCTAGCGGGATTGTGTAGTGTGGCAGTACCTTAAATTTATTGGTAACTTGATGTCATCAGTTATTTTGTATCAGAAATCTTAGTAAATCTTTCCATACCTGACAAGAGTGCTGCTTCAGAACTAAGACAATGGAAAATGCCCAGGAGAGGCTGCAGCTTGTGCTTTGTACAGCAGCACACAGCATGACACATGCTTCAGGGCAAAACACAGGAAAATGCCCAGAAGAGGCTGCAGCCTGTGCCTTATACAGCAGCACAAAGCATGTCACAGGCTACAGGGCCCAAACTCAGGAAAATGCCCAGCAGAGGCTGCAGCTTGTGCCTTGTACAGCAGCACACAGCATGTCACATGCTTCAGGGCAAAACTCAGGAAAATGCCCAGGAGAGGCTGCAGATAGTGCCTTGTACAGGCATGCAGCATGTCACATGCTTAAGGCCAAACTCAGGAAAATGTCCAGGAGAGGCTGAAACCTGTGCCTTGTACAGCAGCACACAGCATGACACATGCTTCAGGGCAAAACACAGGAAAATGCCCAGAAGAGGCTGCAGCCTGTGCCTTATACAGCAGCACAAAGCATGTCACAGGCTACAGGGACCAAACTCAGGAAAATGCTCAGGAGAGGCTGCAGCCTGTGCCTTGTACAGCAGCCACACAGCATGTCACAGTTTTCAGAGCAAAACTCAGGAAAATGCCCAGGAGAGGCTGCAGCCTGTGTCTTGTACAGCAGCACACAGCATGACTGTCATGTGTGCATTGCCACGAAGATCGTCGCGGTTGCACATTTTGACTTCTCACAGCTGAGCTGCTGTTTCTTTGTTTTGGCAGCTAGGGAGTTAATTCTGTCTGTGCTCAGTGCTGGGACTGGGTGCAGTTTCTCCCGGCTGCAATTGATTATTTGTTGATTGGTTTCCTTTAAATCCCTGGTTGTCTGCTTGGGGAGTTGCCAGTGAAACCTTCATGCAGACCACAGATAGGAATGAATCTGTATAGACTTTAGTTGTGAGCTCCTTAGTTGTTCTAAGCTCAACTTGGTTAGAGTTTATTTCCCAGACCATTTATGTTCCTTTGGTGTTTGAGTGTGTATGCAAGCGAGTGTTATCCTGTCTGTCTTATATGTCTAATCTGTGTATTTAGCTAAGATCAGCCCATATCCCTTTGGTGGTAGTCAGGATCCTTCTTAGGACTGATTACAGGGTTCAGGGTCTGATAGGAGACAGGGTTAGGTTGGAGACTTGGACCTCTGAACCATTATCAGTACCTCCAAGGTGAGGGATTAGTTAGGACCCCAGTTTAGGGTCAGGTTAGATCCCGGTCCACCTCTTTCCTGTTTCAGCTCATCAAGTCCTCAAGATTAACCCTGAGTTCAGCAGATATCGTGTCAGGTAAATCTATTCTATACTTACATGCTGATGTTGCTATACTAGTTGTTGTATAGAGTGTTGTTCCTGTATTAATAGTTTACTGACATTGTATACATATCATTAGACAGCATGACAATGACACATGCTTCAGGGCAAAACTCAGGAAAATGCCCAGGAAAGGCTGCAACCTGAACTTTGTACAGCAGCACACAGCTTGTCACAGGCTACAGGGCCCAAACTCAGGAAAATGCCCAGCAGAGGCTGCAGCTTGTGCCTTGTACAGCAGCACACAGCATGTCACAGGCTACAGGGAAAAACTCAGGAAAATGCCCAGGAAAGGCTGCAACCTGAACTTTGTACAGCAGCACACAGCTTGTCACAGGCTACAGGGCCCAAACTCAGGAAAATGCCCAGCAGAGGCTGCAGCTTGTGCCTTGTACAGCAGCACACAGCATGTCACAGGCTACAGGGAAAAACTCAGGAAAATGCCCAGGAAGGCTGCAACCTGAACTTTGTACAGCAGCACACAGCATGTCACAGGCTACAGGGCAAACACAGGAAAATGCCCAGGAGAGGCTGCAGATAGTGCCTTGTACAGGCATGCAGCATGTCAACATGCTTAAGGGCCCAAACTCAGGAAAATGTCCAGGAGAGGCTGAAACCTGTGCCTTGTACAGCAGCACACAGCATGACACATGCTTCAGGGCCAAAACACAGGAAAATGCCCAGAAGAGGCTGCAGCCTGTGCCTTATACAGCAGCACAAAGCATGTCACAGGCTACAGGAACCAAACTCAGGAAAATGCCCAGAAGAGGCTGCAGCCTGTGCCTTATACAGCAGCACAAAGCATGTCACAGGCTACAGGAACCAAACTCAGGAAAATGCTCAGGAGAGGCTGCAGCCTGTGCCTTGTACAGCAGCCAAAACAGCATGTCACAGTTTTCAGAGCAAAACTCAGGAAAATGCCCAGGAGAGGCTGCAGCCTGTGTCTTGTACAGCTGCACACAGCATGTCACAGGCTTCAGGGCAAAACTCAGGAAAATGCCCAGGAAAGGTTGCAACTTGTCCCTTGTAAAGCAGCACACAGCATGTCACAGGCTTCAGGGCCCATACTCAGGAAAATGCCCAGGAGAGGATGCAGCCTGTACCTTGTGCAGCAGCACACAGCATGTCACAGGCTTCAGGGCAAAACTCAGACAATGCCCAGGAGAGGCTGTAGCCTGTGCCTTGTACAACAGCACACAGCATGTCACAAGCTTCAGGGTCAAACTCAGAAAATGCCCAGGAGAGGCTGTAGCCTGTGCCTTGTACAGCAGCACACAGCATGTCACATGCTTCAGGGCAAAACTCAGAAAATGCCCAGGAATGGCTGCAACCTGAGCCTTGTACAACAGCACACAGCATGTCTAAGGCAGGAATGATTCTGCTTCAGGAAAATCAGATTTTATTTTTCCAATTATGGACAAACTGGTTAAACCCTTGGCAACATGAGGCAATCACTTAAGTCACTGTGGGCAGTTCCATGAAAACTGCAGCACTTCAATTAAGCTCCTCCCATGGCATTTTAGAGCAGATTAAAAAAAATATAAAAAAAAATACAAAATCAAACAGTTTAAATTCCACCTTTCCTTTTCCAATTTATTACAAGTTATTACCTATCTGACTGATCACTGGGGCTCTGAGTGCTAGGACAGCCACCAATCGCTAGATCAGTGGTGAACAGGTAAAATAATACAATGTGATACAAACTTACCACAACAACAATTTTTACAGGGATGATGGTGGCAACGATTATCCAACGACTAAAACGATCTGTCCAGAGAAAACAAAATGAGAGTTTAATTATAGACTCTGATATCATACCTGAAAATGATGTGTTCTGCCTAAAGGAGCTACTGCAGACAATGCATTGAGCTTTGTATTGTGTTGTCCCTATGTTATTCCTACGGGAAACATAGAAATACATGGATAACTTGGTGTTACCATTCCTCATGGGTGTGGCCTTGTACATTCTGACCATGTCCAATCAGTGTTGATAGAGTTAGACTGTAAACAGACATAGCCCTTTGCTCTGCCCCCACGGGAATTGCACCAAGCAGTTTTGCCTGCAGTTCTCTTTAAATGATGATTTCCTGTCTAATCATCCACTTACCTTTCCTTGGCATGGTGTACTCCTTTCTGTCTTCACTGGCAGCATTACACACGACCACCCTGTATACTCCGGTGGCAGTGACTGGGACGGTCAGAGTCTTGTTTCGGTTGGACAGTAGGTAACCGGTAGGTAATTCTCCTCCCATCATGCTCCAGGTGACTGTGGATGGCTCGTCTCCAGTAAAGAAAACTGTCAGGGATAAGTTCTCACACATACTAGTCATTGATACGTTGCTGATTATGATTGGGGCTGGTCAGAAGAAAATGAGACAGAATAAAATTCGCATATAATGTGTTAGGACTGAGCTGCCTCTAGTGGCAACCACAAAATTTTCACAATGTCTGAGCTGGTGTCAATTCTACCTGAAGAACTTTCAGTAGAGCAGTCAGGACATGATGGCACTGCTGATATTCAAGGTTATCTTAGACAGCAAGGACGTTTGCCATTGACTGCGGCTTATCCAAGTTATCATGTGCCCGTCTGCTCTCCCATCTGCTTCTGAGCCCTTTCTCCCTCCATACTTTGCAGTGAGATATAGGACAGTGTATAATGGTTTGATCCATAGGTGGTAGATGTTGCATATTCTGCCTCTCAATATTCCTTCTGTCCTGACCTGGAAAGCACTCATGGCCATATACCTATTTTTTGATGCCACATTGTGAAGCCCCTACATAAACTCAACATCCTGCTTCCTCTCTGGACAGGACACCAACGACGCCATAAGACTGGCTGCCATGTTGTCCAAAGATGTCTGTGTAAGGAGGTGGCAGGAATCCCCGTCTGCCCCCCTCTCCTATGTGCACTTTCCTGTTTATGTCATGTGCATTTACTATATTGTTTGTCTTGTGTAAGTAATGTAATATATGTTATGTATTTTATGCTGTGTTTGCAAAGTGTGTACCGCCATATGTTGCACCTGTTTGCTATGTATTGTATTGTGTAATATGGGGAGTTCCCCTTTAATTATTGTTTTTAACCTAGGGACAGTTAAGGGTTAGGCCTGGGTCTCACATAGCGATACACCAGCGATCCCGACAACGATATGCACCTGTCAGGATCGCTGGTGTATCGCTACATGATCGCTGCTGAGCTGCCAAACAGGCAGCTCAGGGCAGCGATCAGCACAGCAACACTGCGGGTTTCATCGCTTAGTTACCCGCAGTGTACCTTGGATACCAGCGCCCTGATGCAGGGAGCTGGTAACCAAGGTACACATCGGGTTTCCAGGCGCTGCGCGGTGCCTGGAAACCCGTTGTGTACCTTGGTTACCAGCTCCCTGCATCAGGGCGCTGGTATCCAAGGTACACAGTGGGTTTCTAGGCACAGCCCCGCGCCTGGAAACCCGCTGTGTACATTGGTTACCAGCGGATCGCTGATCTCCCGCCTGTCACACGCAGCAATGCGTGCCTGTCAGTGGGAGACCAGCGATCAAAAAAATGTCCAGAACATTCAGCGACGATCAGCGATACCCAGCAAGGGGCTGATCATCGCTGAATGTCACACACAGCAATATCGTTGGGGAGATCGCTGCTGCGTCACAAAACTAGTGACTCAGCAGCGATCTCGCTAGCGAGATCGCTGTGTGAGACGGGGGCTTTAAATTGGGGGCTGGGCCATCAGCATAAAGGAGGGAGGAAGCTGCTGCTCTAGGTCAGTAGCCCGGGCATGTTGGCCCAGGACAGATGTATATCATTGTAGATTGTAAGCTCTCACGAGCAGGGTCATCTTATTTTGCTTTAATTATTGTATTGTTAATGTTGTTTCTTATGACTTGTGTTTTGAAACTGTTAAACTGTAAAGTGCTGTGGAATATGTTGGCGCTAAATATTGTTATTATTGTTATTATTATATCAACAGACGGGGCATTGCCAGACTCCCGGAGGGGTGAAGATCTGCTGCATCGGACTAAGGACCACAACACGGGCCCCAGGACTACCGAAGGGCCCCCGCTGAAGGGACTATAAGCATTCAGATCCCAGCATGTGGACAACTGCTTGAACTCGGCTACCGTGGCCGTTGTGGGTGTGGCCGTGGACAGCGTCAGGAAGAAAGCAGAAAGCCAGTGTTGTATTTTCTCTATCTCATCACCGTTTTATTAAAAGTTATTCCCTGTTGGATCGCAGCTGCATTCTTGAACTTTAATTGTCTGGACTGCTGTGGCCAGAGGAAGAGAAAGTAACCCATGGGGGAAAAGCTGTGTCAGCCCTGTGTTTCGTGTGCAAGGGGCCGGGGTGTCTGCGGAATGTGTTTTGTGGGTGAACTCGGTCAGGACTACCACCCCGGTCGCCCTTGTTACATCTGGGCAGTAAACTCTGCAGTCATTACATGTTATGATTTGGTAGCAGAGGAGGACAGGAGCAAAAAACAGCCAAGGCAGCCGAACACCCAGAGAGGTTGGGAACTAATGTGTTGCAGATCCCTAAACTAACCACACAACTAGAAGCAGCCGTGGGACGTACCTACGGTGACCTAGACGCCTCAGCACAGCCGGAGAGCTAGCTACACCTAAAGATAGAAACAGGAAAGCTAACTGACCCGGAGTAAAGCCCCAAAGGAATAGGTAGCCCCCACACATATAATGGCAGTTAGACAAGACGAAATACAAACACAGGCAGAAAATAGAGTGAGCAAACGCAGGGGCCAAATATTGCCTAGATACAGTTAGGTCCATATATATTTGGACAGAGACAACATTTATCTAATTTTGGTTCTAGACATTACCACAATGAATTTGAAACAAAACAAATCAGATGCAGTTGAAGTCCAGACTTTCAGCTTTCATTTGAGGGTATCCACATTAAAATTGGATGAAGGGTTTAGGAGTTTCAGCTCCTTAACATGTGCCACCCTGTTTTTAAAGGGACCAAAAGTAATTGGACAAATGACTCCAAGGCTATTTCATGGAGAGGTGTGGGCAATCCCTTTGTTATGTCATTCTCAATTAAGCAGATAAAAGGGCCAGAGTTGATTTGAGGTGTGGTGTTTGCATTTGGAAGGTTTTGCTGTGAAGGAAACATGTGGTCACAGGAGCTCTCCATGCAGGTGAAACAAGCCATCCTTAAGCTGCAAGAACAGAAAAAAACCCATCCAAGAAATTGCTACAACATTAGAAGTGGCAAAATCTACAATTTGGTACATCCTGAGAAAGAAAGAAAGCACTGGTGAACTCATCAATCCAAAAAGACCTGGGAGCCCACGGAAGACAACAGTGGTGGATGATCGCCGCATACTTTCTTTGGTGAAGAAGTGTGTCGACCCGCCACCACAATTGTGGATTACCAGGGCAATGGGGTACTCAGAGCCGAGCCCATGGAAGTCTATGGGGTTTTTGTCACAGGTAGCTGTGGCTCGGTCTGTGGCCCGGGCGGTCTGGCGTATGTTGGGGATATATTTACAGGGGATTGATTTATGTACAGTTCGTGACGCCACCTGTAGTATTCTGGTAATTTGTACCAGCGCTGCTGTAGATCTCTGAGGGGATGGTGAGGCAGCTAGATGTCGGGTCCCCTACAGGTGGGACTTTTCCCTCAGGTCGGTAGTTAGGTAGGGATTGTGCAGGCATGCAATAATAACTCAGTCTCACACAGTCAACGTCTTTCCATACCTTTACTTGCAGGATGATAAGGCAGGTCCCAGGGAGGCTGATGGGGTTGATGGAGGATGAGCTTTGAGGCAACAGCTAAGCAAGTTAGGGGCCTCCTTTACTGTCCAATGAAGCTGAGTACGACCAGCCTGAAGCGTAATCCTCTCAAATCTCCAGCTTTTCTTTAGCTGTACTTGCCCAGTCAGATTTGTGTTAGAAGCCTTCCTGCGAGGGAGCTGAATCCTTTTATTGTCGTGCACTAACTCAAAGTCTTCACACCCTCTGACTCCAGCTACGTTCTGACTATAAGGGGCTTGTCTGCCGCGACCTAGGGTCCGGTAGATTCCTGGTTTTCTCTTCACTATGCTGTACAATAGTGATCCTTCGGTCCCCAGTAACCGGTTGCAACGTGCAGGACTTTTCCAAGTCAAAAGCACTTTTTCAATTATCTTCCTTCCACTTTGCCCTTCGCCTTGCTTGTCTCTTAATAGATAGTTCAGTCTTTCTTCCAGTGGGGCACAGCTCTGACTAGACTAAGGTGTATACAGACACCTACACCAGACTCCACTTTCTGAACTGATGATAGACTTAAACTGGACACGTCTACTCTGTCCAAGGACAGGAAACTGACTTCTCACTCTGAAGTCCGGACACTGACTGACTAAATCACTCCCTTCCACACCCCTGCTGGGTGTGTCAGAAGTGTACATGATGTCATGAAGAGACCTTAACTGTTACCTCTCCACTCATCCTCCTGGTATTGTGTACCAGGGCTACACATTCCCCCATGGTAAACGACAGCACTCCCGGGCTGTAAAATATAAAGAGACATTTTTGTTCATACAATAAACATTAAACAATAACATCTTCCCATCCGGGAGGTGAGAACACCTTGAACGTTACGAACAATAACATTTTACATATAGAAATACAAAAGTATCAAATAGCATTTAATAAATATATATACAAGATACTTGTGAAGGACCCGCACCAAACCTTCAACGTGGGTCCTGGGTGGGCTGCAGGACATCCAAATGCAGACCTCACTCAGTGCCACACCACACGGGTTTTTGGTTCAGAGGTGAGTCAAGGTTTCATGTGAAACCATTAAGAAGGCACTTTAGTGCAACTATTTACAGGATACAGTTTTTGGGCTGGCTCAGTCCTCAGCCTCTGAGTCCATTGTTAAACGAAGACATAATAGGGAAAAAACACATTTATATATATAGACTTTTACAATGTTCACATAAATTCGTTATAATCACTGCTGATATCTAATGGGTAATTTCCCTTTTGTGATTCTCTCTGATCTACGTGGTGTAGTTTCAGGTATAACAAGTTGCGATCTGTCTGCACTGCGTAACGGCAAACTATAGAACTGCCTTAACCTTTCTATGGATCTGGCAAGCGTACTGATGGCTGGGCGGTGTGAGTCAGCTTCACCAGGGGATCCCATAGTATGGGGCGCTGCTTCAGATGATCCATCTTGAGGTTCTACAGGTTGAGGTGTTGCTGGAATGGGTAACTCCTGGACGGGCTCAACTGGCACCACAGGCACAACTGGAGGTAAAACTTCCTCTTGTGGCTGATAAAACTGCAACACTGGAATTATCACAGCATCTCCCAGTCGGGGCCAATCCGCAGGAAAATCTCCCAGATCGGTGTGTAGGACCTCTTCCTTTCTTTCTCTTTGATTGAAGACAGGGTTCTTTTCACAACTCTTTAAGTGCTCTGGACACAACTTCAAATGATCTCTGGACACAGTGGTTGTTGTTCTTCCTCCGTCTTTACTGACGACACAAACTTTTCTGTTGTCGTATTTAGAATCTTGTATGACGTAGGGTTCTTGCTCCCACTGATTATCCAGTTTGTGCATCTTTCTTTTTCTTTTTAATACTACCTCTCCAGGCATCAGAGGCTTGGCAGGAGCATTTCGGTTGTAAACATCTTCCTGTTTCTCCCGTGCCTTATTAAGACTTTCCTCCACACAGATTTGTACTCTTCTGTATTGCTCTTGCCGATTGACGTCCCAGTTTTCCACGGCATCGTCTGCCTCCGGTTCTACCACTCCAAGTTCTAGGTCCATTGGTAGTTTTCCGGGCCTTGCTCTCATAAGATAGGCTGGAGTGCAGTTAGTTGAGCTTACAGGTATATGGTTGTACAAATCAACCAAATCAGGTAGTAAATCCGGCCATCGATTCCTGTCTTCCAACGGTATGGATCTCAACAAGTCAAGGACAATATGGTTCATCTTTTCACAAAGACCGTTGGTTTGAGGGTGATATGGTGTTGTTCTTATTTTCTTGCACCCGTACATTTGACAGAATTCCTTGAATAAATCGGCTTCAAAAGCAGGTCCCTGATCGGTTAAGACTTGCTCGGGATACCCATGCGGTCTGCAGAAGCTTGCTTGAAAGGTCTTCGCGGCCGTCACTGCGGTCTGGTCTTTCACTGGAACGACTACCAGAAATCTGGAGTAATGGTCCACCATGGTCAAGGCGTATGAGTATCCAGATCTACTCGGCGACAGTTTGACGTGGTCCAGGGCCACAATCTCCAGGGGACGAGTCGTCCGGATAGGTTGCAGGGGGGCCTTTTGACTACCGTAGTCCTTTCTTCTGAGACCACAGGGTCCACAGTTCCGACACCACCTCTCGACGGAGCTGCGCATCCCTACCCAGTAGAACCGGCATCTCAACAGGGTCTCCAGCTTCCTCCAGCCAAAGTGTCCTGCTTGATCGTGGTACGCTTCCAACACCATTGGGACGTCTGCCTTGGGGACCACTATTTGCCAGACCATTTCATGGGTTCTGGGGTTGACGTATCTTCTGCACAACTTCTCACGGTATAGGAACAACCTGCTTTTCTCGTTCCACAGGAGCTTGGCTGACATAGGTGCATCCTTTTCCAGAGAGGAGCCTTCCTGTCTTAACAACTCCTTGATGCGGCTGACCACTGGATCACTGTCCTGAGTCTCTTTCCAACTATGATGGGGTAAAGGATTTAATGTTGCACCATTCTGCTTTCTGTGGACTCGATGCTCGTGGACTACCCCATTTCGATGGAACGCGGGTAGCTCAATTTCTTCCAGGTCGTCCGATTCTTCTTCCGTGTCAGAGTCATGCGGCATTCGGGACAACGCATCAGCATTAGCATTCTTTCGACCTGCCCGGTACTTGATAGTAAACTGGTAATTGGACAACCGAGCCATCCATCGCTGCTCCATGGCGCCCAGCTTGGCGGTTTCCAGGTGCGTTAACGGGTTGTTGTCTGTAAACGCAGTGAACTTATTGGAGGCCAGATAGTGCTTAAATCTTTCAGTGATGGCCCAGACCAGCGCCAGAAACTCCAGCTTGAAGCTGCTATAATTTTCCGGATTCCTTTCAGTTGGCCTGAGTTTTCTGCTAGCATATGCGATGACTTTTTCTTGGCCATTCTGCTTCTGACTGAGAACTGCTCCCAGCCCTTCATTACTGGCGTCGGTGTACAACAGGAACGGTTGGCTGTAATCAGGATAGGTTAAGATCTCATCACCTGTAAGGATCTCTTTCATCTTTTGGAATGCTTCAGCCTGTTCTTTACCCCAATTAAAGGGAGGGTTTCTGCTCTTTAAGGATTGTCCTACCAGGAGGTCCTGTAAAGGAGCTGCCTTCTTCGTGTAATCTTTCACGAATCTCCTGTAGTAACCCGTTAGTCCCAGGAACTGTCGCACTTCCTTAAGGTTCTTCGGCTCCGGCCACTTCTGGATGGCAGTGACTTTCTCTGGGTCCGGCGCTACTCCTTCCGAACTGACGATGTGCCCCAAGTATTGTACCTTCTGCTTGAGTAGATGGCATTTTGAGGGTTTCAACTTCATCCCGTACCTGGACAGGGACTCGAATACTTCTGCCAGGTGCTTCAGATGGTCCTCATATGTCTTGGAATACACGATAACGTCGTCTAGGTATAGCAGCACGGTTTCAAAATTGAGATGTCCCAGACAGTTTTCCATCACTCTCTGAAATGTTCCTGGGGCACTACTGAGCCCAAACGGCATTCTGTCGAACTCACAGAGCCCCATTGGGGTGGTGAAAGCCGTTTTCTCACGATCCTCCTCAGCCACAGCCACTTGCCAGTAACCACTAGTCAGATCAAGGGTAGAAAAGTAGTTAGCCGTTTTCAGAGCAGCTAATGATTCCTCTATACGTGGTAGCGGGTATGCATTCTTGTGTGTTATGCGGTTCACCTGCCTGTAATCCACACACATTCTCATACTACCATCTTTCTTTTTAACCAGAACTAGAGGGGCTGCCCAGGGACTACAACTATCCCTTATCACCCCAGCTTTCTTCATATCATTCAACATTTCTTTAGCCTTCTGATAATGAGCTGGAGGTATGGGCCTATACCGCTCTTTGATGGGAGGATGACTGCCTGTAGGGATATGATGTTGTACTCCCTTAATTGTCCCAAAATCAAGTGGATTTTTGCTAAACACTTGGGCGTACTCTTGCACCACCCGTAATACCCCTTGCTTCTGGTGAGCGGGAGTGGTGTCCGTCCCAACATGGAGCTGCTGACACCATTCCGCCACCTGGGTTGCTGGGTCATTGTCCTCCGCTATTTGACAGGAGTCTAAGGACTCAGCCGGGAGAATAGAATTATTATCAACAGCATGAAGTTTAGCAATGGTTGCATAACGGGGTAAATTTACCTCATCATCTCCCCAATTGAGAAGCCGTACCGGTACTCTTCCATTCACCACTTCTACTACTCCTCTAGCAGTCATAAGTGTAGGTCTATGTTCTGAATGGTGGGGTTCTACTACAGCTTGGTAATTCTGTCCTCTCAGACCTATGGCTGCCCTGCACCAAATGATCATTTCACTCATTGGGGGTATCACAATAGGAACTGAGTCAGTGACCCGTACATTACCAATTTCGCCGTCGGTAAGCTTCGCTTGCTGCTGACACACCAGGGCCCGGATCTCTCTTTGGATTACTCCTCTCTGCCTTGGTCGGGCAATCTCAGCGAGCTGTTGGAGTAAGAACACAACTTCTCCCAAACAATTACCGATAATGTTAGTACCCAAAATGATATTTAAACCGTTCTCCTCATTTACAGTCTTTACTACCAGAAGCCCTTGGTCCTTCAACTCCTCTCTGCCCACCTTTACATCTACACATTTTGTTCCGAGTACTTCTACAGGAAGACCATTCGAAGCATACACAGTAAAGTCAAGGCTCGGAGGTTTAAGACTGTCCATTGACCAGTACTTGGTATATAGAGCATCAGGTATTAGGGTCACCTGGGACCCAGTGTCTAACAATGCTGGAACAGCAATACCATCTAGAATAATAGACAGGTAGGGTCGCCCGCCCACATACCTGCGGTTCCAGTCTAGGGGGCCTGACGGGTATTCTCCTGGGTGTTGGCCCTTGGACCCAGGTTCTGCCCGTTTAAAGGACACTGTGTAGACAGATGACCTTTCCGGTTGCAGCGGTAACAGATGATCTCTCGACGAGAAGGGTGTTGATCAGAGGTTGCTCCTGGGGGTGGCGTTGTCCTCCTCCGGGGGGGCGACGTCTTCTTTCTCCTCCGGTGCATCCACGGAACGTCCTCTGGGCAGTCAGCTAGCAAGATCTTCCCTTCCTCTTCTTTCCGCAGCTGTAGGGCACTCATCACAGCGGCCAGATTTTTAGTCAGCTGGCGCACCTCTGAGCGCAGACAGTCCAATTCACTAGGAGGTGTCACCTGCGTTTTGGTTTCTGCCACTAGCGGGGAACAGGGGGTTACTGCCGGTTCCAGAGTGACTTCACCCTGATGATGTTGGGTGGCCACCTCGGGTTTGCCCAGGGGCCGCAGCCCTTTTATTGCCATGTCCTTTAGGGCATCAAAGGTAGCATCCGGATGATCTAAGGACCACCAATTTACAGTTCTGCGTTCCTCTGGGGATCTCAATCCCTGTATAAATTGTTCTTTCAGCATTCTATTCTCGTCGATAGCATTTAAATTGTTAATTTGCTTGAGGGCTCTCAGGGCTCCCTGTAGTCGGCAAGCATAGTCCCGGATGCTGTCACCTGGCTGTTGTGAACAGTGATAGAAGGCCAACCGGAGATCCGTTTCTGTGCGGTCTTCAAATATGGCATGAAGCTTCAGGAAGATCGCAGGCACCGACTCCTGATCAACGGTATCCCAAGTCTCCACTTCCCTCTCAGCAGCGCCAGTTAGCTGCCCTATTAGCACAGCAGCTTTTTGTCTCTCAGGCATGGAGTACATTTCTAGGATGCTGCATAACTTCCGCTTGAAGCCTGCTAATGTGCCTGGCCCACCGCTGTATTGGGGAAGCCATTTCGCCCCAGGCATATATGGGAGCGTTAGTGGCATGATCGGGACTACCGGACTGGGTGCTGGACCTGCGCCCCCATCTGGCGCTACAATACCAGACGGTGCGGGATTGGGGCCTCCGGCCGGGGCCGCACTGTCAGCCGGTTGTTGTGACATCTTAGCGCCCCCTTGGTTAAACGGAGCCTACCGGTTTCAGATGCTGCTACTTCACAGGCACCGCAGTGGGAACAGGACCTTCGTCGCAGGCGCTCTGATGTCAGAGCGTTCACTTCCTGTTGCAGGACCTGCCGCTCTATTTTGCGATGCAATTTGCTATGCGGATTGCAATGCAGATTGTGATGCGGTTTGCTATGCGGATTGCGATGCGGTTTGCGATGCAGATTGCTATGCAGTTCGCTATGCGGTTTGCGATGCAGATTGCTATGCAGTTCGCTATGCGGTTTGCGATGCAGATTGCTATGCAGTTTGCGATGCGGTTTGCGATGCAGATTGCTATGCAGTTTGCGATGCGGTTTGGGGTGCAGGTTGGGGGCGTGTCCAAGACTCTGCGCGCTTTTTCAGGTCCGCCCACCTTCTTCTCCAGCGCCTGAGGGCGCGAATATGGCGGCAAAATGGCGGATTTTAGCGCCAAAAATAGCAAACAGTCCTTTTTCACAAAAACAATCCACAGGCACACAGGGCTCGCAATGCTGCAAGTTTCGTATCCTGTTCGTGACGCCAAAATTGTGTCGACCCGCCACCACAATTGTGGATTACCAGGGCAATGGGGTACTCAGAGCCGAGCCCATGGAAGTCTATGGGGTTTTTGTCACAGGTAGCTGTGGCTCGGTCTGTGGCCCGGGCGGTCTGGCGTATGTTGGGGATATATTTACAGGGGATTGATTTATGTACAGTTCGTGACGCCACCTGTAGTATTCTGGTAATTTGTACCAGCGCTGCTGTAGATCTCTGAGGGGATGGTGAGGCAGCTAGATGTCGGGTCCCCTACAGGTGGGACTTTTCCCTCAGGTCGGTAGTTAGGTAGGGATTGTGCAGGCATGCAATAATAACTCAGTCTCACACAGTCAACGTCTTTCCATACCTTTACTTGCAGGATGATAAGGCAGGTCCCAGGGAGGCTGATGGGGTTGATGGAGGATGAGCTTTGAGGCAACAGCTAAGCAAGTTAGGGGCCTCCTTTACTGTCCAATGAAGCTGAGTACGACCAGCCTGAAGCGTAATCCTCTCAAATCTCCAGCTTTCTTTAGCTGTACTTGCCCAGTCAGATTTGTGTTAGAAGCCTTCCTGCGAGGGAGCTGAATCCTTTTATTGTCGTGCACTAACTCAAAGTCTTCACACCCTCTGACTCCAGCTACGTTCTGACTATAAGGGGCTTGTCTGCCGCGACCTAGGGTCCGGTAGATTCCTGGTTTTCTCTTCACTATGCTGTACAATAGTGATCCTTCGGTCCCCAGTAACCGGTTGCAACGTGCAGGACTTTTCCAAGTCAAAAGCACTTTTTCAATTATCTTCCTTCCACTTTGCCCTTCGCCTTGCTTGTCTCTTAATAGATAGTTCAGTCTTTCTTCCAGTGGGGCACAGCTCTGACTAGACTAAGGTGTATACAGACACCTACACCAGACTCCACTTTCTGAACTGATGATAGACTTAAACTGGACACGTCTACTCTGTCCAAGGACAGGAAACTGACTTCTCACTCTGAAGTCCGGACACTGACTGACTAAATCACTCCCTTCCACACCCCTGCTGGGTGTGTCAGAAGTGTACATGATGTCATGAAGAGACCTTAACTGTTACCTCTCCACTCATCCTCCTGGTATTGTGTACCAGGGCTACACAGAAGAACCCGTTCACAACATCAACTGAAGTCCAGAACACTCTCAGTGAAGTAGGTGTATCTGTCTCTAAGTCAACAGTAAAGAGAAGACTCCATGAAAGTAAATACAAAGGGTTCACATCTAGATGCAAACCATTCATCAATTCCAAAAATAGACAGGCCAGAGTTAAATTTGCTGAAAAACACCTCCAGAAGCCAGCTCAGTTCTGGAAAAGTATTCTATGGACAGATGAGACAAAGATCAACCTGTACCAGAATGATGGGAAGCCAAAAGTTTGGAGAAGAAAGGGAACGGCACATGATCCAAGGCACACCACATCCTCTGTAAAACATGGTGGAGGCAACGTGATGGCATGGCCATGCATGGCTTTCAATGGCACTGGGTCACTTGTGTTTATTGATGACATAACAGCAGACAAGAGTAGCCGGATGAATTCTGAAGTGTACCGGGATATACTTTCAGCCCAGATTCAGCCAAATGCTGCAAACTTGATTGGACGGCGCTTCATAGTACAGATGGATAATGACCCCAAGCATACAGCCAAAGCTACACAGGAGTTCATGAGTGCAAAAAAGTGGAACATTCTTCAATGGCCAAGTCAATCACCAGATCTTAACCTAATTGAGCATGTGTTGCGACCACGCACCACAATTGTGGATACCAGGGCTATGGGGTACTCGGAGCCGAGCCCATGGAAATCTATGGGAGTTGTCACTGGTAGCGGTGGCTCGGTCCGTGGCCCTGGCGGTCGTGCAATAGGGGAATATTTACAGGGGATTATTAGGTATAGGTAGTTCGTGACGCCACCTGTGGTATCTGGTTAATTGAACCAGCGCTGCTATAAGGACTTTCACAGGGGATGTTATGGGGCAGCTGGGTGGTAAGTCTCCCACAGGTGAGACTGGTCCCTGGAAGTCTATGGTGGTGATGATACAGGGTGTAGTAATAATTCAGTCCACACACAAGGTAGCTCCTTTTCATACCTTTTACTGATGATGGTTCAAGCAGATCCCGGGGAGCTGGTCGGGGTGGAGAGTGCACATTCCGGTAACAGCTGAGCAGGTTAGAGGCCTCCTTTACTCCATATACATGTGAATCCAACTTGCCTGAAGCGAAGTTAATTCTGAATCCCCAGCTTTCTCTATAGCTGTACTGCCCGGCCAATATTGTGGTGGAGCCTTCTATGTGGTGAGAACAGAGTCCTTCTATGCTTGGCCTAGCTAAAAGTCCTTGTTCCTCCTGACTCCGATTACGTATTGACACTTAAGGCTGCACTCTGCGACCTGTAGTCCAGATGCCTCCGGTTTTCTTGTTACTATGCCTGAAACAGTAGCAACACTTCGGACCCCGGTGTCCGGTGATTTAGTGCAGGCAATCCAATTCCTAAAGCACTTCTCTATCTTCTCCACTGTGCCCTTCGCCCTGCTCTCGCTCTTAGCATAAACACTTGGAGCTTCGTTGGTAATGTCAGCTTTCTCCTAGAGCTCGCTGAGCAGCTCTCAGTATCCTCCTTACTTCAGCTTCTGTTGAGGTACTGATTAAGGGTAGCTCTGACTAGGCTAGGATGATCCACTTCACCCGTACTAGCCTCCACTTGCTTGTCAGGTGAGCTACGCTAACTCTGCGAGGATTCAGTCTTTTCTCCTCTCCTTCCAAGTCCAGACTCCACTGGCACTGATCTGCACTGTCCGAAGACAGGAAACTGACTGAACTCAGATTGCTAAGTGTCACTTCCTCTTGTACCCCTGATGGGCGTGTCTAAAAGTGTGAGTGAAGTGCATATCAAGCTTTGGCTGTTACCTTCCTGTGCACTTTCCTGGATTTTCATGTGTGCCTGCGTAGCTGGGCTACACATCCCCCCTTGGTAAAACACAGCACTCCCGGGCTGTAAAAGACAAAAAGAACATTTTGTTTTGCATTAACAACAAACATTTTAACTCATCCCATCCGGGAGGTACGAATTCTTGAACGTTACAATTTTTTTACAATGAAGAATAAAAAAGTATCAAAAGTATCAAAATATTTCATATATACAAGATACTTGTGGAGGACCCGCACCAAAAACCTCCCACGTGGGTCCTGGGTGGGCTGCAGGACTTCTGACTGCAGACCTCACTCTAGGCCTACCATACGGGTTTTTCTTCAGAGGTAGATATTGTAGTAGTTTTATGTAAAACCAAGATAATGCACCGAAGCGCAACTATTTACAGGATAAGTTCTGGGCTAGCACAGTCCTCAGCCTCTCAGTCCATGGCATGGCTAAGGACACATATATACATTTCACTTAATTACATTAATACTTTTTCAAACTTTATACAATCTTTCAGATGCAATAAACCCTATCTGGGTCTTGCTAACTAGTCTACTAGGACTACTCCTGATAGCGAATAGGTAGTTTACCTTTAGTGATACGTTCTGACCTACGTGGGGTAGCGTCAGGTATGGTATTCTCTAACCTTTCTGTTCTGCGTAACGGCAAACGATAATACTGTCTCAACCTTTCTATGGATCTGGCAAGCGTGCTAGTGACTGGACGAGGCGGTACTGCTTCACCAGCTTCACCAAGGGATTCCACTTCTGTTGGCGCTGCTTCTTGCGGGTCCGCTTCTTGGAGTTCTAACGGTTGAGGGTCTGCCGGAACAGGTTCTTCTGGAACTGGCTCTACTGGCACAATTGGTATGACCGGTTGTAGAGACTCCTCTTGTGGTTGATAAAACTGCAGCACAGGAATAATTACAGCGTCTCCTAATCTGGGCCAATCTGCAGGTAAATCTCCCAAATCCGTGTGTATGACCGCTTCAGCACTCTCTTCTTGATGAACAACAGGGTTTTCTTCACGGAGCTTCAATGGGCCAGGACACAACTTCAATTGATCTCTAGACACAGTTGCCGTCGTTTTTCCTCCATCCTTGCTGATGGTACAGACCTTGCTGTTATCGAAATTGGAATTTTGCACGACATATGGCTCCTGTTCCCACTGATCATCCAACTTGTGTGTTCTTCTTTTCCTTTTGAGCACCATTTCTCCAGGCATTAAAGGCTTAGCGGGAGCATTTTTGTTATAATTCATCTCTTGCTTTTGTCTTACTTTGTTGAGATTGTCTTCCATGCAGGCTTGAACTCTCCTGTACTGTTCTTGTCGAGTCGTGTCCCAATCTTCAGCGTTGCTATCAGCCTCTGGTTCTACCACACCGAGTTCTAAGTCCATTGGCAGCCTTCCCGGTCTTGCTCTCATAAGGTAGGCTGGAGTGCAGTTGGTGGAACTTACTGGGATATGGTTGTACAAGTCGACCAGGTCAGGTAACAAGTCTGGCCACCGATTTCTTTCTTCCAGTGGTACAGTTTTCAGTAAGTCGATGACAATGTAATTCATTTTTTCACAAAGGCCGTTGGTCTGAGGGTGGTATGGTGTCGTTCTGATCTTTTTACATCCATACAATTGACAAAATTCCTGAAACAGTTCAGCTTCAAAGGCTGGACCTCGATCGGTCAGTACCTGCTCCGGATATCCGTGTGGTCTGCAGAAACTTGCTTGGAAGGTTCTTGCTGCTGTCTCTGCTGTCAGATCTTTGACAGGGGCGACCACCAGAAACCGGGAATAGTGATCCACCATGGTCAGGGCATATGTGTATCTTGACCTGCTTGGGGACAACTTGACGTGATCCAATGCCACGATCTCCAAGGGATGAGTCGTCCGGATAGGCTGCAAGGGTGCCTTCTGGCTACTGTAGTCTTTTCGCCTGAGGCCACAGGGTCCACAGTTCCGGCACCACTTCTCGATGGAGCTGCGCATCCAAACCCAGTAGAACCGGCACCTCAACAGGGTCTCCAGCTTTCTCCAGCCAAAGTGTCCTGCTTGATCGTGGTATGCTTCCAGCACCATTTGGATGTCTGCTCTCGGGACCACTATTTGCCAAACCATCTCATGGGTCCTTGGGTCGACGTATCTCCTGCACAACTTCTCACGGTATATGAACAACCGGCTTCTCTCGTTCCACAGGAGCTTTGCTGGCATGGATGCATCTTTCTCCAAGGAGGAACCTTCCTGTTTTATCAACTCCTTGATACGGCTGACCACGGGATCGCTGTCCTGAGTTTCTCTCCAGCTGTGATGAGGTAAAGGGTTCAACATCTCACCACACCGCTTCCTGTAGACTCGTTGCTCTTGGACCATCCCATTTCGGTGGAACGCAGGTAGCTCTATTTCTTCCAGATCGTCTGACTCTTCCTCCGTGTCAGATTCATGCGGCATTCTGGACAAGGCGTCCGCGTTAGCATTTTTACGGCCCGCTCTGTATTTGATGGTAAACTGGTAGTTTGACAACCGAGCCATCCAACGTTGCTCCATGGCTCCCAGCTTGGCTGTTTCCAGATGCGTCAAGGGGTTGTTGTCTGTAAACGCAGTGAACTGGTTGGAGGCAAGGTAATGTTTAAATCTTTCGGTAATGGCCCAGACCAGCGCCAGGAACTCCAGTTTGAAGCTGCTATAGTTTTCCGGATTTCTCTCAGTTGGCCTGAGTTTTCTGCTGGCATATGCGATGACTTTTTCTTGGCCGTTTTGCTTCTGACTGAGGACCGCTCCTAATCCTTCGTTACTGGCATCTGTGTATAGCAGGAACGGTTGGCTGTAATCTGGGTAGGCTAAGATTTCATCGCCGGTAAGGATCTCTTTCATCTCTTTGAATGCCTCAGCTTGTTCTTTTCCCCAATTGAATGGAAGGTTTCTGCTCTTAAGAGGTTGTCCTACCAGGAGGTCCTGCAAAGGTCCCGCTTTCTTAGTGTAATCTTTTACAAACCTCCTGTAGTAACCTGTTAATCCCAGGAACTGACGCACCTCTTTTAAGTTCTTCGGCTCTGGCCATTTCTGAATAGCGGTGACCTTCTCGGGGTCCGGCGCTACTCCTTCGGAACTGACAATGTGTCCCAAGTACTGTACCTTCCGTTTGAGCAGGTGGCATTTAGAGGGCTTTAGTTTCATCCCAAACTTGGACAATGACTCAAATACCTCCGCCAGGTGCTTCAGATGATCTTCATATGTCTTAGAGTACACAATTACGTCGTCCAAGTACAGCAGCACAGTTTCGAAGTTGAGATGTCCCAGACAGCTCTCCACACCCTCTGGAATGTTCCTGGGGCACTGCTGAGACCAAACGGCATCCTATCGAACTCGCAGAGTCCCATTGGGGTGGTGAAAGCAGTTTTCTCCCGGTCCTCCTCAGCCACAGTCACTTGCCAGTACCCACTAGTAAGGTCGAGGGTAGAAAAGTAGTTAGCCGTTTTCAGAGCAGCTAAGGATTCCTCTATACGTGGTAATGGGTATGCATCTTTATGTGTTATACGATTTACTTGCCTATAGTCTACACACATTCGCATGCCACCATCCTTTTTCTTCACTAGAACCAGAGGTGCTGCCCAGGGGCTACAACTATCCCTTATCACCCCGGCTTTCTTCATGTCATGCAGCATTTCCTTAGCTTTCTGATAGTGGGCTGGAGGTATGGGCCTGTACCGCTCTTTGATGGGAGGATGACTGGCTGTAGGGATATGATGCTGTACTCCCTTAATTGTCCCAAAATCAAGTGGGTGCTTGCTAAATACTTGTGCGTACTCTTGTACCACCCGTAGTACCCCCTGTTTCTGGTGGACGGAAGTGGTGTCTGTCCCTATATGGAGCTGCTGACACCAGTCCGCTACCGGGGTTGCCGGATCATTATCCTCCGCTGGCTGGCGGGAGGCTAAGGACTCGATTGTGAGGATAGAATTATTATCTACGGCATGTAACTTAGCAACTGTAGCATAACGTGGCAAATTTACTTCATCGTCCCCCCAGTTGAGAAGTCGTACTGGTACTCTCCCATTTATTACTTCCACTACCCCCCTCGCAATCATGAGTGTAGGTCTATGTTCTGAGCGATGGGGTTCTACTACTGCTTGGTAGTTCTGTCCCCTCAGACCTATGGCTGCTCTACACCATATTAACATTTCACTCATTGGGGGTATTACAATGGGATTCGAGTCTGTGACCCGTACATTACCGATTTCACCATCTGTAAGCTTCGCTTGCTGCTGGCACATCAGGGCCCGGATCTCCCTCTGGATCACTCCCTTCTGCTTTGGCTTGGCAACTTCAGCGAGCTGTTGGAGCAAAAACACAACTTCTCCCAGAGAGTTACTGATAATGTTAGTACCTAGTATCACATTTAGACCATTTTCCTCATTTACAGTCCTGACTACTAGGAGTCCCTGATCCTTCAGCTCCACCCTGCCCACTTTTACATTTACGTTTTTGGCTCCAATTACTTCAACAGGGAGACCATTGGTAGCGTACACTGTCAAGTCAGGGCTCGGGGGCTGGAGGCTGTCCATGGACCAAAATTTATTGTAAAGGACGTCAGGTATGATGGTCACCTGAGATCCCGTGTCCAGCAGTGCAGGGATTGCAATCCCGTCCAGAATCATGGACAGGTAGGGCCGTCCACCCACGAACCTGCGGTTCCAGTCTAAGGGGCCTGATGACTCTACTCCTGGGTGTTGGCCCTCTGACCCAGGATCGGCTCGTTTAAAGGACATTGCTGAGCCATATGACCTTTTTGGTTGCAGCGGTAGCAGACGATCTCCCGGCGACGATGGTGTTGCTCCGGAGTCGCTCCTGGGGGTGGCGTGGTCCTCCATTTCCTCCGGTTCATCCAAGGGACATCCTCCGGACAGTCGGCTAGTTGGATCTTCCCTCCTTCCTCTTTCCGCAGTTGCAGGGCCTCCATTACAGTGGCCAAGTTCTTAGTCAGCTGGCGCACTTCTGAGCGCAGACATTCCAACTCACTAGGGGGCGCCACCTGCATTGTAGCTTCTGCCACCTGCGGGGAAAAGGTGGGTACTGCCGGCTTTAGAGTGGCTTCATTCGGGCGATACTGGTTTGCC
>JARQOD010000001.1:503136595-503200838 GCA_033576555.1 Oophaga sylvatica
GATCAGTCTGTTATCTGTTCTACACACAAAGCGCAGAATTAAGGAGGCAAGAGCTGAAATCACTGAAAAAGATGCAAAAATGCTGCTGAGCTGTGTATCTAATCCTATCCTGTGTGATACTGACTGCTGAGCCGTGTATCTAATCCTATCCTGTGTGATACTGACTGCTGAGCTGTGTATCTAATCCTATCCTGTGTGATACTGTCTGCTGAGCTGTGTATCTAATCCTCTCCTGTGTGGTACTGACTGCTGAGCTGTGTATCTAATCCTCTCCTGTGTGATACTGACTGCTGAGCTGTGTATCTAATCCTATCCTGTGTGATACTGTCTGCTGAGCCGTGTATCTAATCTCTCCTGTGTGATACTGACTGCTGAGCCGTGTATCTAATCCTATCCTGTGTGATTACTGACTGTTGAGCCGTGTATCTAATCCTCTCCTGTCTGATACTGACTGCTGAGCCGTGTATCTAATCCTATCCTGTGGATTACTGACTGTTGAGCCGTGTATCTAATCCTCTCCTGTGTGATACTGACTGCTGAGCCGTGTATCTAATCCTATCCTGTGTGATACTGTCTGCTGAGCCGTGTATCTAATCCTATCCTGTGTGATACTGTCTGCTGAGCCGTGTATCTAATCCTCTCCTGTGTGATACTGACTGCTGAGCCGTGTATCTAATCCTATCCTGTGTGATTACTGACTGTTGAGCCGTGTATCTAATCCTCTCCTGTCTGATACTGACTGCTGAGCCGTGTATCTAATCCTATCCTGTGTGATTACTGACTGTTGAGCCGTGTATCTAATCCTATCCTGTGTGATTACTGACTGTTGAGCCGTGTATCTAATCCTCTCCTGTCTGATACTGACTGCTGAGCCGTGTATCTAATCCTATCCTGTGTGATTACTGACTGCTGAGCCGTGTATCTAATCCTATCCTGTGTGATTACTGACTGCTGAGCTGTGTATCTAATCCTCTCCTGTGTGATACTGACTGCTGAGACGTATCTATTCCCATCCTGTGTGATACTGACTGCTGAGCCGTGTATCTAATCCTCTCTGTGTGATACTGACTTATGAGCCGTGTATCTAATCCTATCTTGTGTGTACTGACTGCTGAGCCGTGTATCTAATCCTCTCCTGTGTGATACTGACTGCTGAGCCGTGTATCTAATCCTATCCTGTGTGATTACTGACTGTTGAGCCGTGTATCTAATCCTCTCCTGTCTGATACTGACTGCTGAGCCGTGTATCTAATCCTATCCTGTGTGATTACTGACTGTTGAGCCATGTATCTAATCCTCTGCTGTGTGATACTGACTGTTGAGCCGTGTATCTAATCCTCTGCTGTGTTATACTGACTGTTGAGCCGTGTATCTAATCCTCACCTGTGTGATACTGTCTGCTGGAGCCGTTGTATCTAATCCTCTCCTGTGTGATACTGACTGCTGAGCCATGTATCTAATCCTCTCCTGAGTGATACTGACTGTTGAGCCGTGTATCTAATCCTCTCCTGTCTGATACTGACTGCTGAGCCGTGTATCAAATCCCCTCCTGTGTGATACTGACTGCTGAGCCATGTATCTAATCCATCTGCTGTGTGATACTGACTGTTGAGCCGTGTATCTAATCCTCACCTGTGTGATACTGTCTGCTGAGCCGTGTATCTAATCCTCTCCTGTGTGATACTGTCTGCTGAGCCATGTATCTAATCGTCTCCTGTGTGATACTGACTGTTGAGCCGTGTATCTAATCCTCTCCTGTGTGATACTGACTGCTGAGCAGTGTATCTAATCCTATCCTGTGTGATACTGACTGCTGAGCCGTGTATCTAATCCTGTCCTGTGTGATACTGTCTGCTGAGCCTTGTATCTAATCCTCTCCTGTTGATACTGACTGCTGACCGTGTATCTAATCCTCTGCTGTGTGATACTGACTACTGAGCCGTGTATCTAATCCTATCCTGTGTGATACTGACTGCTGAGCCGTGTATCTAATCCTCTGCTGTGTGATACTGACTGCTGAGCCGTGTTATCTAATCCTCTCCTGTGGTGATACTGACTGCTGAGCCGTGTATCTAATCCTCTCCTGTGTGATACTGACTGCTGAGCCGTGTATCTAATCCTCTCCTGTGTGATACTGACTGCTGAGCGTGTATCTAATCCTCTCCTGTGTGATACTGATTGCTGAGCCGTGTATCTAATCCTATCCTGTGTGATTACTGACTGTTGAGCCGTGTATCTAATCCTATCCTGTGTGATACTGACTGCTGAGCTGTGTATCTAATCCTCTCCTGTCTGATACTGACTGCTGAGCCGCGTATCTAATACCTCCTGTGTGATACTGACTGCTGAGCTGTGTATCTAATCCTCTCCTGTGTGATACTGACTGCTGAGCCGTGTATCTAATCCTATCCTGTGTGATACTGACTGCTGAGCTGTGTATCTAATCCCTCCTGTGTGATACTGACTGCTGAGCCGTGTATCTAATCCTCTCCTGTGTGATACTGAATGCTGAGCTGTGTATCTGATCCTCTCCTGTGTGATACTGTCTGCTGAGCTGTGCATCTAATCCTCTCCTGTCTGATACTGACTGCTGAGCCGTGTATCTAATCCTCTCCTGTGTGATACTGACTGCTGAGCCGTGTTTCTAATCCTATCCTGTGTGATACTGTCTGCTGAGCCGTGTATCTAATCCTATTCTGTGTGATACTGACTGCTGAGCCATGTATCTAATCCTATCCTGTGTGATACTGACTGCTGAGCCGTGTATCTAATCCTATCCTGTGTGATACTGTCTGCTGAGCCGTGTATCTAATCCTATCCTGTGTGATACTGACTGCTGAGCCGTGTATCTAATCCTCTGCTGTGTGATACTGTTTGCTGAGCCGTGTATCTAATCCTATCCTGTGTGATTACTTACTGTTGAGCCGTGTATCTAATCCTCTGCTGTGTGATACTGACTGCTGAGCCGTGTATCTAATCCTCTGCTGTGTGATACTGACTGCTGAGCCGTGTATCTAATCCTATCCTGTGTGATACTGACTGCTGAGCCGTGTATCTAATCCTCTGCTGTGTGATACTGTCTGCTGAGCCGTGTATCTAATCCTATCCTGTGTGATACTGACTGCTGAGCCGTGTATCTAATCCTGTCCTGTGTGATACTGTCTGCTGAGCCTTGTATCTAATCCTCTCCTGTGTGATACTGACTGCTGAGCTGTGTATCTAATCCTCTCCTGTGTGACACTGACTGCTGAGCCGTGTATCTAATCCTCTGCTGTGTGATACTGACTACTGAGCCGTGTATCTAATCCTATCCTGTGTGATACTGACTGCTGAGCAGTGTATCTAATCCTCTGCTGTGTGATACTGACTGCTGAGCCGTGTATCTAATCCTATCCTGTGTGATACTGACTGCTGAGCCGTGTATCTAATCCTCTCCTGTGTGATACTGACTGCTGAGCTGTGTATCTAATCCTCTCCTGTGTGATACTGATTGCTGAGCCGTGTATCTAATCCTATCCTGTGTGATACTGACTGCTGAGCTGTGTATCTAATCCTCTCCTGCTGATACTGACTGCGGAGCCGTGTATCTAATCCTATCCTGTGTGATACTGACTGCTGAGCATGTATCTAATCCTATCCTGTGTGATACTGTCTGCTGAGCCGTGTATCTAATCCTATCCTGTGGTGATACTGTCTGCTGATCTGTATATCTAATCCTATCCTGTGTGATACTGTCTGCTGAGCCGTGTATCTAATCCTATCCTGTGTGATACTGTCTGTGAGCTGTGTATCTAATTATATCCTGTGTGATACTGTCTGTGAGCTGTGTGATGATATTGCAAGCTTCATGTCTTGTGCTGTTGCTAGAACTACAACCCCCTTCCCCCCCCCCCCTGTCATCCTGCACTCAGCAGTGTAAGTGAGCTGCCAGTGCTGGAAGTTTTCCGCTTCACCGCAGGGGTCCTGCATTGTCCGAACACGTGCTTTCTTCCTATAGCAGCCATGTTTGGAGTATTCATTCTCTTTTTGGTTAATAACACGGTGGGAGCATTCGCTAGAAACACGAAAGTTACTGTGTTGAACCATGCGCCGATGGGCATCGTTCCCGTGGTACTGGTAAACCGTAACTCCAACAGAACCCGAGAAATGGAATTCTCGGGTGCCCCATGAACTAGCCCACCCAAGTGTGGGCTCATTGGAACCGTCATTTCAAAGCAAGACCATTGATAGGTCTGCCATTATTCTGCTAGGTTCACAGAACGAGTTATGAACCTTATGATATCGCAGAGCTCAAACCATAGCTTGTAGCCAGGGGAGGTGGCTAGAGGACCAGCCCTTTTTGTGAGGTCAGAAGCTGACATGCATAAGTCTTACAGTGAAGTTCCTTACCAGGGTTCTTTCTGCTGAGTAAGAGATCTACCAATGAACTATGACGTGTGGCTCCTTCCCCCAGCCTGGCTGCCTGTATATGATCTAACAACCATGTGAGTTATCTTTCATTCTTAATCCCATTTTATTTTATAACTGCATCTGTACATAACTATATTGTCTCAGTTTGTTACATCTTTTTATATTATATAAGCATTGCCGTTTTTAAGGAATAAACCTATAAATTTATTAGTTTGTTTCTCCTGCTCTATAAACGAATTCTGCACGTGCCTGAAGTAACTACGCTACTGTTTTGGGGTTGCTACGGACCCTCTTGATAAATTGTGTATCAAGTCAAACCGTAGCTGGTGGCAGCTAAAAGGAAGGGGTGTAAAGTGTTAATCTATTGGGGGACGCTGGCAGTGACGCAGCGGGGTTTATAAGGGTACTGCCTGGCTGCAGCCAGGAGTAATTATAATTCCCTCACTGCAGCGTGCCCAATAGCCAGCACACATCCAAGTGACCCGTCTGGCGACCAATTATCCTAGGTGCAGTTCCCTGACTGACCTGAGGGTAAGGGGGGCGCCAGAGAGCTGCAAGTTCCTAAGTGGAAGTGGGATAGTTATAAATCCCTGCAGTTTACTGGGTCGGACGGCAGCAGCCGTCGTGTGTGTGCACGTTCATCACATGTGGTGCAGCGGTGGATCCCAAGCCGTGACCCCCGGGCTACCGTGTGGCGGACTGTGTGCCCGTTCATCACATATTGGTGGGAGCGGTGGGATCCCAAGCCGTGACCCCGGGCTACCGTGTGGCGGACTGTGTGCCCGTTCATCACATATTGGTGGCAAGCGGTGGGATTATAGAGCATTAGTGATCTGGTCTGAGCAATCATTCCTCAACTAAAAAACTTGCACGGTTCTTCAGGGACCCTGCATCTAAAGTTTTGGAGAACAGACTCAGTGTTTATTAGTCCTGAGACAATTGTGTGTACTTGCGGTTACCCTCCCTTCTCTTGTTTTTCTATCCTATCTTTTATTTGGCAACCATGGCTACAAGAGGAGCAAGTTGGTTCGAAAAGCAGAACAGGGACACTCTTGTGGGAATCTGCGTGTACCACGGCCTTGACCACAAGAACCAAACCAAAGCCCGACTGGTCCAGGCCCTGAAGGAACTGGAAGAGCATCGGAGCGTGGCGGGCGCAGGAGCCGGTCCAAGCCAAGGTGGTGCCACAGGAGCAGAGGCCCAACCCCTGACTGCTTACACCCAGAGAGAGGTGGACCCTTACCTGCAGGCGGCCCTGGAGGGACTCACCGCTGACAACCGGGGAAGAACGCCTGAGGCTGATTCAGCAAGCTCAAGAGAGAGCCGACCAGCGAGAGGCAAAACAGCGAGAGGCTGAGAGAGCCGAGCGCCAAGCCCAGCGAGAGGCTGAGAGAGCCGAGCGGGAGGCTGAGAGAGCCCGAGCCGAGCGGGAAGCCCAAGCGCAGAGAGCCCATGAGCTGGAGATGGTTTCAGCGAGGGGCAATGCCCTCCACAGCCCAGAGCAGTGTGCCCAGCAGCACTCAGAGTCCCAAGCCCCGGCCGGAGCACTTTCCCGTGCTGGAAAGGGACGGAGACTTGGACACTTTTCTGCGGGCCTTTGAGAAAGTCTGCAGACAGTACCGGCTGCCTGCCGACCAATGGGCCAGGTACTTGACCCCCGGGCTGAAGGGCAAAGCTTTGGAGGCGTTCGCTTCCCTCGCGCCAGATCAAGACAGTGACTATGAGGCCATCAAGCAGGCCCTGATCGCCAAGTACCAGCTAACCCCTGAGGTATACCGAAAGAAGTTCCGGAACCTCCAACGTGGCCCACATGACAGTTATAGCGATTGTGTGCAAGGACTCAGGAACCACTTTGACCAGTGGATCCATGGACTGTCAGTTGACACCTATGAGGAGCTGAAAGACCTGATGATCAAAGACCAGTTCCTGCATCTGTGCCCAGCTGAGGTCCGACAGTTCATCCTGGACCGAGAACCAGAGGACGCGGTCACAACAGCCCGGATCGCCGACAGCTATGAGGCCAACCGGAAACCCGAGGTGCGGAAGCCCGTCGCCACCCGCTGGGGAGGGGGTAAGCCTGCAACCAACCCCAGTGCCCCTGCCAGTCGTCCCTCTGGAGGCACTATCCCCTTTGCCAGCGCCAGGCCTACATCAGACCCCCGCCAGTGTTTCTCCTGTAAAAGGACTGGTCATATCAGCGCCACCTGTCCGGAGAGGCAGAAGAACCCCCCAGCCAAGGCCTCCGGGCCCAACGCCTCTGTTCTTTTGGTGGGTGGTGTGGTGGGGAGGGTTGATGACAACGTGCAGCCCGTCCGCGTGGGGGCCCGTCTTGCTACAGGCCTCAAGGACACCGGGGCTGAGCGAACCCTCATCCGACCCGAACTGGCGGCCCCTGAAGAGTTGATTCCGGGGAAAACCCTAACTGTCACAGGGATTGGGGGCGTCCACTACCCCTTGCCGATAGCCCGAGTTTTCATTGACTGGGGTACCGGGAGCGGGGTGAAGGAAGTGGGGGTGTCCGAAAACCTGCCCACTGATGTTTTATTGGGGACGGATCTGGGGAGGATGGTGGCGTACTATGTCCCTGACACCCCTTCCCAATCTGATGATAAGGTTAACGTTAACCATGATGTTGATGTTGATGATGATGGGAAACTGATTGTGTTACCTGCTAATGCTTTGCGAAGTGAGGATGCAACTGATAACCTTTCTTTCCCTAGGACTGATGTTGATAATGATGTATCTGTGCCATCTGAATCTGTTAACCCTTTCTCCGAAGTGGTAGATGTGTCCACAGGTACAGGAGCGTTCAGTCCCGTCGCTCTGCGGAGTGAGACGGCTGAGGAACCCCTAGCAGGAGCAAGCGACAGTGCTCAAGGAAATGGGGAGGTGCATGGGAACCGGGAGGAAGGTGACGCCATGACACTGACCAGTGCCACCGAGGAAGGTAACTGGCCCATAAGTAGCACTGCTCCTGAAGTGTTGGGGGTGGATGGGGAGGTAGAGCCCATAGCAGCGCAGGCTGATGGGTCTATAGAAATCCCCGGGGAGACTGCATATGTAGCTGCTGTCACCCGCAGTCAGAGTGCCCGGATCGCAGGTAGCGCCCTGCCATCTGGACCCTCCTCCGCTACAGGAGAGACTGAACCAGAGGTGGACCCAGAGCCGGTCCCAGAGGGTCCCAGTGAGGAAGGAACCCTGACGTCACTTCTGGCTGCCTCCAGCCAGGAGTTCCAGGCCGCTCTGCACTCAGATGCGAGCCTGGAGAACTTGAGACACCTCGCCGAGACGCACACCTCCGTGACTGATAAGGAGAGGGTGTTCTGGGAACGAGGAAGGTTGTACCGGAAGACCGTACCCGGAGATTCCCAAAAGGAGTGGTTGAGGGGGAAACAGCTGGTCGTCCCGCACCAGTTCCGAGGTGAGTTGTTGAGGATTGCCCCTGAGATTCCACTTGCTGGACACTTGGGGATTAGCAAAACTAAGGCACGGCTGTCTCAACACTTCTATTGGCCCAAGATGGGGACAGATGTGACTAACTACTGCCGCTCCTGTATCACCTGTCAAAGAGTGGGGAAGGCGGGGCCTGCTCTTAAGGCTCCCCTGATCCCGTTGCCAGTGATAGAGGAGCCTTTCCAGAGGATCGCGGTGGACATTGTGGGCCCGCTGGCCGTCCCCAGCAGCTCTGGAAAGCAATACATCCTGACTGTGGTAGACTACGCTACCCGGTACCCGGAGGCAGTAGCTCTGTCCTCAACTAGGGCAGATAAGGTGGCAGATGCACTGGTGACCATCTTTTCACGGATAGGATTTCCCAGGGAGATGCTTACCGATCAAGGGACCCAATTTATGTCTCGCCTAATGAAGGCTCTCTGCAGCAAAATGCAGGTGACGCGTATGGTATCGAGTGCGTATCACCCACAGACCAATGGTTTGTGTGAGCGCTTTAACGGTACCCTCAAACAGATGCTCCGCATGCTGGTTGAGACCCAGGGACGCGATTGGGAGCGGTACCTCCCACACCTGCTATTTGCCTACAGAGAAGTCCCGCAGGCCTCGACGGGGTTCTCCCCCTTCGAGCTCCTGTATGGTAGGCGAGTCCGGGGACCCCTTGGGTTGATAAGAGAATCCTGGGAAGATGAGCCAAACCCCACGGAAGTGTCCATCGTGGATTATGTCATGCGCTTCCGCGACAAGATGCAGACCTTGACGCAGTTGGTGCATGACAACATGACGCAGGCTCAGGCTGACCAGAAGCACTGGTACGACCAGAACGCCCGGGAGCGGACCTACCAGGTGGGTCAAAAGGTGTGGGTGCTGGTCCCCGTACCAAAGGATAAGCTTCAGGCAGCCTGGGAAGGCCCGTACGTCGTGCACCAACAGCTCAACCCAGCCACCTACGTGGTCACGCTTGACCACACTCGGGGTAGGCGCAAGGCCTTTCACGTCAACATGATGAAGGCCCATCACGAACGTGAAGCCTGCGTCCTACCGGTCTGCAATCTGCCCGAGGACGGGGAAGAGGATCCCCTCCTAGACATGCTGGCCCAAGCTAATGCCAATGGGTCCATTGAGGACATGGAGGTAAATGCCTCGCTAACCGCCTCCCAGCGGTTGCAGTTGCTGACCACTCTGGAATCCTTTCGGGCCGTGTTCACTAACCGACCCGGAAGGACCAAGTTGGCAGTCCACGAGGTGGACACCGGGAATCACGCCCCGTTACGGCGGACACCTTATCGGATCTCTGAGGAAGTGCAGCAGATTATGCGCCAGGAGATCCATGAGATGTTGCAGCTGGGGGTGATCCGGCAGTCCAAAAGCGCGTGGGCCTCACCTGTAGTTCTCGTGCCAAAAAAGGATCGGACCACCCGGTTCTGCGTGGACTACAGGGGGCTCAACGCCATCACTACCTCTGATGCGCACCCAATGCCACGCATCGAGGATCTGCTGGAGCGGTTGGCGAATGCCAAGTACATATCCATCATGGATCTGAGCCGGGGATACTGGCAGATTCCCCTGAGCCCTGCGGCGCAGGAGAAATCTGCCTTTATCACCCCTTTTGGACTGTACGAGTCCACGGTCATGCCTTTCGGCATGAAGAATGCCCCTGCCACTTTTCAGCGGATGGTCAACCACCTGCTTCAGGGACTGGAGGAGTACGCTGTGGCGTACCTGGATGACATTGCCGTCTTCAGTTCCACCTGGGAGGAACACCTTCAGCATCTCCAGGAGGTGCTCAAGCGTATTCACCAGGCAGGTCTGACCATCAAGCCGGGAAAATGCCAGATGGGCATGAGGGAGGTCCACTACCTGGGGCACCGGGTAGGCGGGGGTTCCGTGAGTCCAGAGCCCGAGAAAGTGGACGCGATCGTGTCCTGGCCCACCCCCAGGACCAAAAAGCAGGTGAAGTCCTTCCTGGGCACTGCAGGGTACTACAGGCGTTTCGTACCGAACTATAGCGCCATTGCAAAACCCTTGACGGACCTCACCAAGGCGGTCTACCCCAAACAGTCAACTGGACAGATGGCTGTGAGGCGGCATTCCGATCTTTGAAAACAGCCCTGTGCAGCTCTCCAGTGTTGAGAGCCGTCGACAGCAGTCGGCCCTTCCTGGTACAGACTGACGCCAGCGAATTTGGCCTCGGTGCTGTACTCAGCCAGGTTGATTCGGGGAACCAGGAGCACCCCGTGTTGTACCTGAGCCGGAAACTTCTGCCAAGGGAAGTGGCATACTCCACCATCGAGAAGGAGTGCCTGGCCATGGTCTGGGCACTGCAACGTTTGCAGCCCTACCTGTACGGGCGCACCTTCCAGGTGGTCACCGACCACAACCCTCTGAGCTGGCTGCACACAGTGTCCGGAACCAATGGTAGGTTGCTACGCTGGAGCCTTGCCCTGCAGCAGTATGATTTTGCCGTACAACACAAGAAAGGCAGTGATCATGGGAATGCTGATGGGTTATCACGACGTGGCGAACCCGCTGAGGTGCGCATGTCGGATTACCGACAGGTCATGCCTCCGTAGCGCCCTCAAAAGGGGGGAGGTGTGATGATATTGCAAGCTTCATGTCTTGTGCTGTTGCTAGAACTACAACCCCCTTCCCCCCCCCCCTGTCATCCTGCACTCAGGCAGTGTAATGTGAGCTGCCAGTGCTGGAAGTTTTCCCGCTTCACCGCAGGGGTCCTGCATTGTCCGAACACGTGCTTTCTTCCTATAGCAGCCATGTTGGAGTATTCATTCTCTTTTGGTTAATAACACGGTGGGAGCATTCGCTAGAAACACGAAAGTTACTGTGTTGAACCATGCGCCGATGGGCATCGTTCCCGTGGTACTGGTAAACCCGTAACTCCAACAGAACCCGAGAAATGGAATTCTCGGGTGCCCCATGAACTAGCCCACCCAAGTGTGGGCTCATTGGAACCGTCATTTCAAAGCAAGACCATTGATAGGTCTGCCATTATTCTGCTAGGTTCACAGAACGAGTTATGAACCTTATGATATCGCAGAGCTCAAACCATAGCTTGTAGCCAGGGGAGGTGGCTAGAGGACCAGCCCTTTTTGTGAGGTCAGAAGCTGACATGCATAAGTCTTACAGTGAAGTTCCTTACCAGGGTTCTTTCTGCTGAGTAAGAGATCTACCAATGAACTATGACGTGTGGCTCCTTCCCCAGCCTGGCTGCCTGTATATGATCTAACAACCATGTGAGTTATCTTTCATTCTTAATCCCATTTTATTTTATAACTGCATCTGTACATAACTATATTGTCTCAGTTTGTTACATCTTTTTATATTATATAAGCATTGCCTGTTTTTAAGGAATAAACCTATAAATTTATTAGTTTGTTTCTCCTGCTCTATAAACGAATCTGCACGTGCCTGAAGTAACTACGCTACTGTTTTGGGGTTGCTACGGACCCTCTTGATAAATTGTGTATCAAGTCAAACCCGTAGCTGGTGGCAGCTAAAAGGAAGGGGTGTAAAGTGTTAATCTATTGGGTGACGCTGGCAGTGACGCAGCGGGGTTTATAAGGGTACTGCCTGGCTGCAGCCAGGAGTAATTATAATTCCCTCACTGCAGCGTGCCCAATAGCCAGCACACATCCAAGTGACCCGTCTGGCGACCAATTATCCTAGGTGCAGTTCCCTGACTGACCTGAGGGTAAGGGGGGCGCCAGAGAGCTGCAAGTTCCTAAGTGGAAGTGGGATAGTTATAAATCCCTGCAGTTTACTGGGTCGGACGGCAGCAGCCGTCGTGTGTGTGCACGTTCCATCACATGTGGTGGCAGCGGTGGGATCCCAAGCCGTGACCCCCGGGCTACCGTGTGGCGGACTGTGTGCCCGTTCATCACATATTGGTGGCAGCGGTGGATCCAAGCCGTGACCCCCGGGCTACCGTGTGGCGGACTGTGGCCCGTTCATCACAAGCTGTGTATCTAATCCTATCCTGTGTGATACTGTCTGCTGAGCCATGTATCTAATCCTATCCTGTGGTTATAATGTCTTCTGACCGTGTATCTAATCCTATCCTGTTGATACTGTCTGCTGAGCCGTGTATCTAATCCTATCCTGTGTGATACTGTCTGCTGAGCGTGTATCTAATCCTATCCTGTGTGATACTGTCTGCTGACGTGTATTTAATCCTATCCTGTGTGATACTGTCTGCTGAGCCGTGTACTAATCCTATCCTGTGTGATACTGTCTGCTGAGCCGTGTATCTAATCCTATCCTGTGTGATACTGTCTGCTGAGCCGTGTATCTAATCCTATCCTGTGTGATACTGTCTGCTGAGCCGTGTATCTAATCCTATCCTGTGTGATACTGCTGCTGAGCCGTGTATCTAATCCTATCCTGTGTGATACTGTCTGCTGAGCTGTGTATCTAATCCTATCCTGTGTGATACTGTCTGCTGAGCCGTGTATTATCCTATCCTGTATACGTCTGCAGCCGTGTATCTAATCCTCTCTCGTATACTGTCTGCTGAGCGTGTATCTAATCCTCTCTTGTGTGATACGTTTGCTGAGTATGTATCTAATCCTATCCTGTGTGATACTGTCTGTGAGCCGTGTATCTAATCCTATCCTGTGTGATACTGTCTGCTACGTGACACCTACCTTGATAATTGTGTACCAGTAAACCGTAGCTGGTGCATACTACAAGAGGTGTGTTTAAAGTTGTGATACTATTGTGAGTGACCTCGGTGACGCAGCGGGGTGTATTAAGGTCCTATCCTGGCTGACGCTCATGAGCTAATTATTAATTCCCATCACTGTAGCGTGCCCAATATCCAGCAACATCAAGTGACACCTTCTGTGCTGACCTAATTAATCCTAGGTTGCAGTTCTCCTGACTACCTACCTGTGTGATACGGGGGCCCGAGAGCTGAATTCCTAATGGAAGTGGGATAGTTATAAATCCCTGCAGTTATACTGGTCTGGACCGGAGCATCCTTCCTGTGTGTAGTTGCACGTGTATCAATCCATCTGGTGGCAAGTCGTGAGGATCACCAATGCCTGATCCCCGGTCTACCTATTGTGCTGACTGTGTGCACCGTTATCACTATCTGGTGAGCGTTGCTGACCAAGTCCTGATCCACCGGGTACTGTTGCTGACGTGTCATACCGTTATCGACAACTGTATCTAATCCTATCCTGTGTGATACTGTCTGCTGAGCCATGTATCTAATATCCTATAGTCCTGTGTATATACTGTACTGTCTGAGCCGTGTATCTATCATCCTTGATACTTCTGCTGTCGTGATCACTACCTGTGTAACTGCTCTGAGCCGTGTATCTAATCCATCCTGTGATACTGTCTGCTGACCTGTATCTAATCCATCTGTGTGATACTGTCTGTGAGCAGTGTATCTAATCCTATCCTGTTGTGATTACTGTCTGCTGAAGCGCTGTATTTAATCCTATCCTGTGTGATACTGTCTGCTGAGCCGTGTATCTAATCCTATCCTGTGTGATACTGTCTGCTGAGCCGTGTATCTAATCCTATCCTGTGTGATACTGTCTGCTGAGCCGTGTATCTAATCCTATCCTGTGTGATACTGTCTGCTGAGCCGTGTATCTAATCCTATCCTGTGTGATACTGACTGCTGAGCCGTGTATCTAATCCTATCCTGTGTGATACTGTCTGATGAGCTGTGTATCTAATCCTATCCTGTGTGATACTGTCTGCTGAGCCGTGTATCTAATCCTATCCTGGTAATACTGTCTGCCGAGCCGTGTATCTAATCCTCTCCTCTTTCATACTGTCTGCTGAGCTGTGTATCTAATCCTCCTTGTGTGATACCGTTTGCTGAGTCATGTATCTTATCCTATCCTGTGTGATACTGTCTGCTGAGCCGTGTATCTAATCCTATCCTGTGTGATACTGTCTGCTGAGCAGTGTATCTAATCCTATCCTGTGTGATACTGTCTGCTGAGCCGTTATCTAATCCTATCCTGTGTGATACTGTCTGCTGAGCTGTGTATCTAATCCTATCCTGTGTGATACTGTCTGCTGAGCCTGTATCTAATCCTATCCTGTGTGATACTGTCTGCTGAGCCGTGTATTAATCCTATCCTGTGTGATACTGACTGCTGAGCCGTGTATCTAATCCTATCCTGTGTGATACTGTCTGCTGAGCAGTGTATCTAATCCTATCCTGTGTGATACTGTCTGCTGAGCCGTGTATCTAATCCTATCCTGTGTGATACTGTCTGCTGAGCGTGTATCTAATCCTATCCTGTGTGATACTGTCTGCTGAGCGTGTATCTAATCCTATCCTGTTGATACTGTCTGCTGAGCCGTGTATCTAATCCTATCCTGTGTGATACTGTCTGCTGAGCTGTTATCTAATCCTATCCTGTGTGATACTGTCTGCTGAGCCATGTATCTAATCCTATCCTGTGTGATACTGTCTGCTGAGCGTGTATCTAATCCTATCCTGTGTGATACTGTCTGCTGAACGTGTATCTAATCCTATCCGTGTGATACTGTCTGCTGAGCCGTGTATCTAATCCTATCCTGTGTGATACTGTCTGCTGAGCCGTGTATCCAATCCTATCCTGTGTGATACTGTCTGCTGAGCCTGTATCTAATCCTATCCTGTGTGATACTGTCTGCTGAGCCGTGTATCTAATCCTATCTGTGTGATACTGTCTGCTGAGCTGTGTATCTAATCCTATCCTGTGTGATACTGTCTGCTGAGCGTGTATCTAATCCTATCCTGTGTGATACTGTCTGCTGAGCTGTGTATCTAATCTATCCTGTGTGATACTGCTGATGAGCGTGTATCTAATCCTATCCTGTGTGATACTGTCTGCTGAGCCGTGTATCTAATCCTATCCGTGTTATACTGTCTTCTGAACCGTGTATCTAATCCTATCCTGTGTGATACTGTCTGCTGAGCCGTGTATCTAATCCTATCCTGTGTGATACTGTCTGCTGAGCAGTGTATCTAATCCTATCCTGTGTGATACTGTCTGCTGACCGTGTATTAATCCAATCCTGTGTGATTCTGTCTGCTGAGCCGTGTATCTAATCCTATCCTGTGTGATACTGTCTGCTGAGCCGTGTATCTAATCCTATCCTGTGTGATACTGTCTGCTGAGCCGTGTATCTAATCCTATCCTGTGTGATACTGTCTGCTGAGCCGTGTATCTAATCCTATCCTGTGTGATACTGACTGCTGAGCCGTGTATCTAATCCTATCCTGTGTGATACTGACTGCTGAGCCATGTATCTAATCCTATCCTGTTTGATACTGTCTGCTGAGCCGTGTATCTAATCCTATCCTGTGTGATACTGTCTGCTGAACTGTGTATCTAATCCTATCCTGTGTGATACTGTCTGCTGAGCTGTGTATCTAATCCTATCCTGTGTGATACTGTCTGCTGAACTGTGTATCTAATCCTATCCTGTGTGATACTGACTGCTGAGCTATATATCTAATCGTCTCCTGCGTGATACTGACTGCTGAGCCATGTATCTAATCCTATACTGTGTGATACTCTCTGCAAAGCGGTGTATCTAATCCTATCCTGTGTGAGACTGTCTGCTGAGCTGTGTATCTAACTCAACCCTGTGTGATACTGTCTGCTGAGCTGTGTATCTAACCCTATCTTGTGTGATATTGTCTGCTGAGCCTTATACCCTTATAGCTAATCCTATCCTGTGTGATACTGACTGTTGAGCTGTGTATCTAATCCTATACTGCGTGATACTCTCTGCTGAGCTTAGAGAATGTTATCGTTCAGTGACAGCCAGCAGAGTTCCTGAAAACCATAACCCATAAAACTGATGAGAACAAGTGATGTGAGTGCGTTTTGCTTGCGCCCACGCTCTCTGGGATTTTCTCACCTCTAATTTTACGGCTGTTTTCATAATTCTAACGAGGAGCTGTCATAACAGAGGTAATGGCTTCTGTCTTCTGATTCCCTGACTCCTCGTCTTGTGCCATGATCATGATGCCCTATGCCATGGCTGCCATCAGGCCATCGGTGACCACATGACCAGGATATAGACAGTGGCACTAATGATGCCTGTGAGGAAAGGGACGCCGCATCTTGTATAGGGCCTATACCAGCCTCCATTTTGTCGGTTCACAGAGCCACAGACTGCTAACTACACAGGGCCTGTTAGCATATTCAATACGACAGGGTTTGATGTCCACTGTTAAGCAAAATGGCTTTAGTATGCTAAGCAATTCAGGCCCCTGTTTGAATAAGAAGGTCATTAGTATGCTAAGTAATTCACCCCAAAACAGAGTTTACAGCTCATTGTGAATAGCCAGGCCTGATTAGTATGCTGCTTCAAAGTAGAGGCTTCAATTAGATTATACCTGCCAGCCTACCAGAAACACACGGAGGGGAGGGACCTAGCAGGTTTAAGAACTGTGGGCTATGGGCAGACTGGATCCATTTTCACACAGAAGCCAAGAAGATGGTCTAAGAAGGACCAAAGGGACAGATTTACCAAGGGAGCAGCAGCACATGTTTTGGAGGACTGTCCAGCCACTAAGACTTTCACCTGGGGATCGCAGAGCTCCCTGCCTCCCATGTCCATACAACCTGGTAATATTGATCTCTAGCTAATACCTCTAAGCCTTGTATCATTATTGTTGTATTTTACTCTGACTGCAAATCCATTGTAATTCAGTTGTATGGCTTACTGTATATTTCTGTAATTATCTAGTGCACCCTTAAGGCAATTAAACCATAATATTAATCTTGGGCTGATGCTTTTACTCTGATCACGAGTCTTAGAATACCCAGTGGGTAACAGGACACCCTCCCTGGCGGCCATTTGCTCTAGGTGTAGTTCCCTTACTGACCTGAGAGACAAAGGGGGCGCCGGGAGACTGTGCCTGTGGAGTTACGTCACGTTGGTGACGTGGAAGGACGGGGGCGTCCTTCACATTTGGTGGCAGCGGTGGGATCAGAGTAATAGTGTGCGTGGGACCCCTACTCCCAGACACTAGAGACTACCAGCGGTACTTTCACTGCTGGGGTCTTAAGGTCAGCCCAGCACTGGACGGTCAGAGTGTAAATATAATAAGTTGTGTGCAAGGTCAGGGTTGCAGCTGTGTCAGTACTCAAAGGTTCCCAAGATGGCGGAAGGCACCAGGAGTAGGGCAAAGGGGGAGGCCAATGCTATGGTCTATGAGGGGTTCGATACCGATGAGGGGGAGCTCAGCGAGGGCTCCCCAAGGAGCTCGACCCCCGTGCTCAGTCTCACAGTGGACTGTCCACCCCCTACCCGTCCCAGCCTGTCCAGATCGGAGGCCCTTTTCCAAGCGGCTATGGCACAGCTCGAGGCTGGTAATGACGCCGCCCATGAAAGACTCCTGGTGGCGGCAGAGAAAGCAGCAGAGCGGGAGCAAGCAGCAGCAGAGCGGGAGCAAGCGGCGGCAGAGAGAGTAGCGGAGCGTGAGCATACAGAACGCCGTGAAGCTGCGGAGCGCAGGCACCGACTGGAGATGGCTCAGCACGGGCCCCCGCTGGGCGCTCCAGCCCCACCAGAGACAAAGGCTCCCAAGGTCCGGGTGGAGGACTTTCCCCTGCTTGAAAAGGATGGAGACCTGGATTCCTTTCTGCTGGCCTTTGAGAGGACCTGCCTCCAACATCATCTGGCCCTAGATCAGTGGGCAAGGTACCTGACTGTTATGATTTGGTAGCTGAGGAGAGCAGGCAAAAAAGGAAATACACCAGAGAGGTTGGAATCTATGGGATTGCAGTACCCTGACTAACCACCACAACTAAAGGCAGCCGTGGAGCGTACCTACGTTGGTCCTAGACGCCTCGTCACAGCCTGAGAAGCTAACTACACCTAAAGACAGAAAGAGGAAAACTATCTGCCCCGGAGCAGATCCCCAGAGAACATAGAAAGCACCCAAACAAGACACTTACTGCAATCCCAAAAAACCCTGAAAAGTACCAACTCTACTAATTACAAAAACACCTGAGATCACACGACCTCTACCACCTAAATTAGTTCTCTGGTGTAACAAAACTAAACAGCAGCCACTGAAAAAACTGGAAAAGGCAAATGAACAAACAACAGTGGCTGAACTAAACTGAGAGGAGCACAAGCCCCGGAGGGGACCCGGCAGACCTCCACAGAAGTGCAGGACAAAATGCAAAAAGCAAGCACAAAAAACTAAAAGAAGAAAATGTCTTATCTGTTAGCAGAAGATGCAGGCACGAAACAGCAAGCTACAAAGTGAACAGGAATCAAAGATGAGACCAGAACAATTCAACACCGGCAACCCTGATGGGAGGGAACCTCCCTTATATAAGACCGGTCAGTAACACCTGATCGCCAATCTTCACAATCTTCATTGGATAGTTCAGTACTGTTTGTAACCACCAGAGGGAGCTTCTGCTCAGAATTCATTTCTAGCACATTCACAACAGTACCCCCCCCTTGAGGAGGGGTCACCGAACCCTCATTTGAGCAACCAGGTCGGTCAGGATGAGCTCTGTGATACACATGGATGAGTCTCCTAGCATGGATGTCCGAAGCAAACACCCAAGAATTGTCCTCCTGACCATAACCTCTCCACTTAACCAAATACTGGAGTTTCCGTCTAGAAAAACGAGAATTCAATATTTTCTCAACCACATACTCCAGATTGCCCTCAACCAAAACAGGGTCAGGAGGCACAGCCTGTAAGGTCCTTTGTCTCTTTTGACATGTTCCTTGAAACTCAGTTTTCCGTCGGCCATTTTGCTTTCTGTCTTTCTGCAGCTCTTGCCCTCAGTTAATATGGAGTTTCCAGTTTTCATGTTCCCGCCCTGATTCTCTCCCTCTTGCTTCTTAAGCAGCCTCAGCTGAACAATCAGTGCTCCTGAATCAAGCCTCAGTCAGCCTGTGACCTGACTCCTGGAAACCTAGGATTTTGGACTCCAGCTATTTCCTACTGAGGAACTTTGGAACATATTTGGACTTTGGAAACCTGCTGTCTGGTGAATCCATGTTTGCAGAGGAATTACGGTACAGAGAAGAGATCCTGAACCTGCCTGGAGAGTTATTGTAGAGCTTGAAGTTACTCTGGCCTGCTGTGTTCTCCTGCCTCTGTTCCTGCAAACTGTGTGACCTTTTCTGCATGCTTGTATGAAGTAATACAAGTCATTTCATATCAACCTATGTCTCATGTGTTTTCCTCGCACCCAAGCACAAGACGCTATAGGAACTGTACACTATACATGACACAGCCATAGGAACCACTGTCTCGACAAACCTCTTCAATAAGGACTTGTGGAACACGTTATGGATCTTAAATGTCCCTGGAAGAAGTAAACGAAAGGAAACAGGATTAAGAATCTCCATGATCTTATAAGGTCCAATGAACCTAGGCTTAAACTTAGGAGATGCAACTCTCATAGAGATATTTCTTGAGGACAACCAGACCAAGTCCCCCACTTCAAACCGAGGACCATCAGTCCTATGCCGGTTGGCAAACCGCTGGGCCCTCTCCTGAGAGAGGGACAACCTCTCCACTACCTGGTCCCAAATCTGCTGCATACGCTCCACAACAGAGTCAACACCTGGACAGACAGAAGCCTCCGTCTGTCCTGAAGAAAATCGAGGGTGAAACCCAAAATTGCAGAAAAATGGAGAGATCAAAGTGGCAGAGCTAGCCCTATTATTAAGAGCAAACTCAGCCAAAGGCAAAAAAGAGACCCAGTCATCCTGATCAGCAGACACAAAGCATCTCAGATAAGTCTCCAATGTCTGGTTTGTTCTCTCAGTTTGTCCATTGGTCTGAGGATGAAAAGCCGAGGAGAAAGACAATTGAACACCAAGTTTAGAACAAAAAGTCCTCCAAAATCTGGAAACAAACTGGACTCCTCTGTCAGACACAATGTTCTCAGGGATGCCGTGTAACCGAACCACGTGCTGAAGGAACAAAGGCACCAATTCAGAGGAGGAAGGCAACTTAGGTAATGGCACAAGATGTATCATTTTGGAAAACCTATCACAAATCACCCAGATAACAGTCAGACTGAAGAGACCCTTGTGGCGTATAGCGGTGCTTCCCCGCCTCCCACCAATCCCATAACAACAAAACACAACAGGCCTGGATGGGTTGAACAGGTCGGTCACAGTTTATTTAAATTATAAGCAGGGAGGGGCAAATACGGTCCGGAACCGCCTCTCTGCTGAGAACCCCCGGCGCCGCCGGTGGGCGTAGACTATAAGCAGAGAGGGGCAAATACGATCCGCAACGGACTCTCTGCCAAGGACCCCCGGCGCCGCCGGTGGCGGGCAGGCAGATGAGAGGTTACGAACCGTTGCCCCCCCATACTACCGCTGTGACAATGCATACAACCATAAAACTTTGTAAGTGATGAGAATGGTATTTTTTTTTTTTTTTTTAACATTATATACAATAGCCATACGGCCAATCTTCGAATATACAGGGAAGGGAGGGTGGGACAAGACTTCCACTGATCAGCCGAGGGAGGAAGAGGAAGGGTCCAGCCCTCGCACGAGAATTTAACCCCTGAGGGTGTGGCCGGACTCCACTTCCCCCTCGTCCCCACTGGTCAGTGAAGTCCGGTATATGGCATCACCTGGGAGGGGAGTGACGGGAGGAGGGAAGCACAGCCCCCATTTCATTTTAAGTTATAGTCTATATGGGCTCCTCAGTCAGAAGCTCGATCCCTATTCGGTGCCGTGCTTGCCAGACTGAAGAGACCCTTGTGGCGTATAGCGGTGCTTCCCGCCTCCCACCAATCCCATAACAACAAAACACAACAGGCCTGGATGGGTTGAACAGGTCGGTCACAGTTTATTTAAATTATAAGCAGGGAGGGGCAAATACGGTCCGGAACCGCCTCTCTGCTGAGAACCCCCGGCGCCGCCGGTGGGCGTAGACTATAAGCAGAGAGGGGCAAATACGATCCGCAACGGACTCTCTGCCAAGGACCCCCGGCGCCGCCGGTGGGCGGGCAGGCAGATGAGAGGTTACGAACCGTTGCCCCCCCATACTACCGCCACGGAGGATCATGGGTATACCTACACAGGACTCCGACCCCCCACGACGACCTGTTCGAACCCCATCCTGTAAATTGTTTAATAATATAACGAGTCCAATATTGTTCAAGTGAACGCCGTCCAGTCTCGTAGGTTGGAATTGTCCTTTTGCAGTTCGTGGTTAACCACAATGCCGTAGTTTTCTCAAATGAAATTTGCCATTTTTTTTTTGTTTATTTTCTTTCTTGATTTGTTGATGGATTTCGGGTCTTTGGCTCCCCGCCAGACAGCGCGTGGTATTATGTCAGACCACACCACCACCATATCAGGGCCAGCAGGCAAAGTGTCGTATATCTGTCTATATTGTTGCGTATAGCTCGGTATATATATATATATATATATATATATATATATATATATATTTTTTTTTTTTTTTTTTTTTTTTTTCTTCTCGCCAATTCATTTCCACAGGCGAGCAGTACCAATATCACCGACCCTTTGGCCGTCTTAACCACGTTGAAATATTTGCTGCCACCGCAGCCTCTGATGCTACTCCAGATGACCTCCAGTTCCACTTTTTTTTTTTATTTTTTTTTTTATTATAATCCGGGCGTATGCTGGCCTTTTTGTACGCCCAATATACATAATAATCCGCAAGCACCCAAACTGTAGGTTTGTGGCCGCCTGTAAGAAACGAGAGGTGTTAGAGCAGATCTGACCTTATATACTGTATCTTGCGAAACATGCGGATTTCCAGCGGCCTAATCTCTGGACTTCAGCTTCCGATACGCCGGCCCTGGCAGCTTCATAGGCTGCCCCTATTCTGAAGGGATGTGTCCCGAATTGTTTTGGGTTACCGCCGACTTCTTCCACGCAATGTTAAAGATTGTGTGAAAATGATGTTTGGTGAGCGGGGACCCGTCGGTGTATGATAGAAGAATCTACTGTCGTGTGTTATAAACGCAAAGCGCTTCGCTATTTTTACCGGGCATATCGGGCCATCTAAAACCTTGAGCAAGACCCACGCACCTCTACCGGTGGGTTCGCATTTGGACTTCTGAACTCTAATTTGTAAAGCGTCGCTACATTTGACGACGCCCTTGTTGATCAACCCGCCCACCGATGTGGTTTTTTTTTTTTTTTTGACCGCGGCACTGGTTCGCCGACACGCAGCGCCCCGAAAATGCAAAGTGCCCCGAAAATGCAATTGCAAACACTGTAGATATTAGGGTCGCCTCGTACTGCGACTTGCAAACTGACGTCGAGATTATGATATCGCGCAACAGGCTTACAGACATGGAGCGACGACGTTCCTGACTAGGTTGGAGCCTCTTCCGGCCTTTAACGGCTTGCCTGATAAGGAAGTATTAAGTAACGTTGCCTCAACCTAGAAACTGGAAGAAAAAGGATTATTCCTGCTAGGTATCGCTGCGCTGACGTACCCAACGCTCCTCTATTCCTGAGTTGATTCAGGAGTTCTACTAAAACGTTGCCGCTGGGCCGAAAATGTGTATCTACTGGCCTTCCCCTGTTTAAGGAGCGCCATTCCTCCCACGCCTTACCGTAGACCTACCAGGTAGCCGATGTCACTGAGGCTTGGAACAATTTGAAGGCCTGCTAATCAGAAGACAACAGGGAGTTAACAATCACATCTTCAGCGATAGACGTAAATCTGGCACGACACCAGACGTGTCTAAGGCATAATAACGCTAAGCGGCGCCGCAGCGCGTGAATGGGCAGGAGAAGAGAACACTGTTCAAACTTCTTGCGGTTCCTGGGTGTTTGTTTAGACGTGATGTTAGAGTTTTCCAAATGGGTACCCCAAGGCTGTATGGCTGTTACTATTGAGGGCTGCGGCCCCGGGTGGATATGGTCCATAAAACAAGCCAGTTGCATTTACACCATTGGTTTTTTGGAGATTGTGACAAAATATTATTGATATCTCAAACAACCCCTAGACCTAATTCCTTGCTCAGCGCTTCCTGCGCCATTACGCATGCATGTCCCTTGTAGGAATCTAAGAATGACTACCAGGCAAGCAAATCTGCTTTCAAGGAGCGGTTAAGTCTGATCTATATCCCGGCTGGGTAATGCCTTTTTGTTGACGACGATAGGTGGCGTGTAAAATCTGCCCATTGCGAATTGAGCTACCCTAGCGAGTGCGTCCACTAAAGGGTGACTTTCAGCTTTGAGGTAAGTTTCAAACGTTCTGCCGCTTTTTTGTAGTTTATCCGGCGGTAAACGAAAAACCGTTTTATTGGTATATATTTGAAATGCCGAGGAAAGGGAGCACGTTGTATGGTCCGATCGTTTTTCCGGGTGAAGGTGGATGAAGTGCTGGGCTATAGGTTTTTGAACTTCTGGAGGTTGCACGGGCCGATTGTTTTTCCGATGCTAGTGCATAAATGATTCAGAGATCAGGGCTTAAGTTTCTGGAAGTCTAGAAGGGTATTGGAGAGCTTGAAGTAGTGACATGTTATGGAGCAGCCCAACGGAAGGCTCATATAGGATTAAAGGTACTGGTTCACCGCATAACGGTTCACCGCAACGTTATGGACGTCTCTTCTGAGGGTGACGCGTCGTTAACTGAATCGCCTATTGGGAAGGAAGGTGATGTTTTAGATGGTATATATACAATTATTTTTTATTTATTTATTTATTTATTTATTTTATTTTTTTTTTAAGAATGCCTAGGGAGAGTTTCTGAACTTACTCATCGGTAACGATTTACGTGGGCCCGCCAACCTGCTTAGCTCTACCTATTTGTGATATTCTGCTGTAGAAACTTGGAGGATTCCCGCGACGATTTTAGATTATTTCCCCCGGGGTTATAATTATTCTGTTTGATTTACTCCTTGAGGCACTTTCTCAGCTTAACTTCCGCGATAGACGTACCTCTGGCGCGACACCAGGTGTTGTCTAAAGCATTTTTTTTTTTTTTTTATATTTTCCATTCCGTAAACCAGCAGCTTAACCACTCAGCCATCAACTCAAACAGCGAAAACTGCATTTAAGACCATAATATACCTGCTGAGCCGCTTCTTTTTCAGGATAAAGGTATAGCCATGACGTAAGTGCTCCGTTTGCTTGGTGGGTACGCCCTGATGCAGGGGTGTCCGCCAGCACAGCACTGGTCCACGAAACGCTGCTGAGCAGCTTTATCTGAGCATCATTGCTCGTAGGCGAACATTTGTTACTTTAACTCCCCAGTCACAGAAGTGACCATATATCGATGTAATCATTGTTCCAGATTTTTTCTTTTGTCTCTAGGTCTATGTGTGCGCCTAGAGGGCTGATACCACAGTAAAACGCGTCCTTGTGTAGGCTCGCTGAATTAGGTTTAGGTGTTGTTCTGGTGACAGATGACCCAGTAGGGTGATCCAGTTTTTTGAATCGGCGCCCTGACGGCGGACGCCAGATCGCTGTCTCCAGTGGTGTGTTGTGCAACGTTAGTTCATTTATCGTGCGTAACTCACCACTGTCGGTCGTAGGCGGGGCGTCCTGGGCGCTGGCGGCTCCGGCTGATGGAGATTCTCCGTCAGCGGTGGAAGTGCTGGCTTGTTGGCTGCTAATAAAGGGGTCATTAGGAGATGAGGCTTTGCCTCCCCGGGTGCGTGACAACCTTTGGTTGTCGTGCGCCAGGGGCCGAGTAACAAACTCTGTAAGCGGGTTTTCCGCGCCGTAGAGGATGTCGTTCTGGCCAGGTGCCCTGTGGGCTGTAGCGGATTCCCTCCGTCGGGAAGACCGCGTTGCGGAACGTGAGCGCCGTCTTGCGCTGGATCCATATGACCGTCTGTCGTGACCCTCAGACGTGTCGGACCGTCCCGAAGTTGACGGTGAGCGCCATCTGGAGGACCGTGATCTGCGGTAATCCCTGTAGGTGCTGCGTCTTTGTCTGTCCCTGAAACGAAAACAGCAACAACCAGGGGGACAGCGAAAATGTCTGTGGGAATCTTCGGAGGAAGAGGGTGAGGGTCGACGACGTTCATGATTAATGCGACCGTGGCTACGGACAGCATCAGGGGCGCTAGGATCTAGTGACCGGGGAACGGGGTTCTGGAGCTGGCTATATGACAGCTGCGGGGCAGTATTGTGTGGCGGAGGAGACGGCATATTATATGGCCGCGACGGCGCGGGGGATGTGAGTAGGTGGGGGTAATTGTGTGATCGCTGAAGCTGTGTTCTTGGGTCGCGGGGGGGGGGGGTTGGTGGCATGTTATGTGTAGTGGTGTTTATGTGGCGTATTGCGCACTTGCTGCGGAGCGCGCTGAGCGGTCGGGTTGGACCGGACAGCGCGCTCCGCCGACGCAGGAACCATATTTACCCTGGGCCGTGCGATATCCCGAGCAGGCGGCACTGCTGCGCCTGCCAGGGAAAAGCTGCGGCCCAGGCGGGATGAGACGGGCACTTGCCGGCGAGTGCCTCCCTGCAGCATAGGAGCTGACAGGTTGCTTGTGGCATTTTTTTTTTTTTTTTTTTTTTTTGCTGCAGCCTGACCTTCCTGCAACCAGGGGGTTAGTTGTACATAACAATTAATTGTATTCTGTGCGGTGTATGGAGGGGCAGGGGTTAATGTGGTTACAGTACTGTTAGTGACTGGGGCATTGGCGGTTAGTATTGGCGTGTTTGTGATACGTGAGTGCATACGTGTTTTATACTTTATTTGATGCAGAGCGCGCTGGTCGGTCTGTATGGACCGATCAGCGCGCTCTGCAGCAGCGTGGTTATATTTTGTGGCTGCTCCGGCATCCCTCCTCGCAGGCAGTGCACATGTGCCTGCTGGAGAGTCGCTTTGGAGCAGGCCACGTAATGTTTTGGGGCCGTTAAGGCTCCGTACAGGCATCGCTATTGTGCCTGAAGGAGAGAGATGCAGAGCTGGCCCTGCACCACCGCCGACCGGAAGTCGACTGGCAGAGACCGGAAGTGACGTTTGATAGTGGGCGGAGCTACCCAGGAGTGCATAGTGAGGCCTACCCGGTCCAAAAGCCGGGGAGTAAAGTACGGGGAACAGCCGCATCAGGCGGAGGCGGCCACGGTACATGGGGGCAACAGCGCGCGGGAGGTGAGGAGCAGGACCGACTCCCAGGAGCCGGCCGCGGTGGCAGCCCGGAGAGGGCCCGTGGCCTACCGAGAAAGGCAGCGGCAGTAGCTGGGGGGCCCAGGGTCCAGGAGCAGGCCGTGCTAAAGGCCACAAGCTGCACTCCGCGTGCCAGGAGCCCCGCACACGCGGTCATACCCACCCGATCCGCCATCCCTTCAGCAGGTCCCCGGCACCAGGCGCCCCCGCAGCAATATACAGGGGGAGACCCATGACTGTCTGAGGGCCGCAGCTCCGGAACCAGGAGGGACCGGCAAAGCACCAGGCCCGATGGCCAAAGGTGAGACACGGGCTGCCCGGAGGGGAAGTGAGGGGAGAACAGAACGCACGACGACGGAGGGGCAGACGGAGACGACAGTGGAGCACGGGGCCTGGGAGAGGGGGCGAACATCGGGGAGGCTTGCGGCGACGCTGGAGAGGGCACAGGGAGGTGAGCACTAAGGGAGGACAGTAAAGATTGTATCCACGGCTCACCTTCCTGTGCTGCTCTCTGCCGCAGGGCCTCAGTTAGGGGATCAGACGTCACTGCAGGGACAAGACTTCCACTGATCAGCCGAGGGAGGAAGAGGAAGGGTCCAGCCCTCGCACGAGAATTTAACCCCTGAGGGTGTGGCCGGACTCCACTTCCCCCTCGTCCCCACTGGTCAGTGAAGTCCGGTATATGGCATCACCTGGGAGGGGAGTGACGGGAGGAGGGAAGCACAGCCCCCATTTCATTTTAAGTTATAGTCTATATGGGCTCCTCAGTCAGAAGCTCGATCCCTATTCGGTGCCGTGCTTGCCATTCTCTGAGAAACAGGGAGGTCGGAAATGAAATCCATAGAGATATGGGTCCATGGTCTCTTGAGCACAGGCAATGGCATCAACAAACCACTAGAGCGAGAGCAAGGCTTGGAGCGAGAGCAAGTCCCGCAGGACTGCACAAATTCCCTGACGTCACGAGACAAAGTAGGCCACCAAAAGGACCGACTAACCAAGTCTCTGGTACCAAAAATTCTGGGATGACCGGCCAACGCGGAACAATGAATCTCAGACATCACACTCTTTTTCCACCGGTCTGGGGCAAACAATTTCCCAATAGAGCAGCGCTCGGGTTTATCCTCCTGACACCCTTCCAGAGCCAGTCTCAAATTGGGCGACATGGCGGAAAGAACTACACCCTCTTTCAAAATAACAGCAGGATCAGATAACTCAGGAGAGTCCGCAAGGAAACTCCTCGAGAGGGCATCCGCCTTAACATTCTTAGTGCCAGGAAGAAAGGAAACCACAAAATTAAAACGTGTGAAAAACAAGGCCCACCTGGCCTGTCTAGGATTAAGTCGCTTGGCTGATTCCAGATAAACCAGATTCTTATGGTCCGTGAGGACCACCACCTGATGTTTGGCTCCCTCCAGCCAATGTCTCCACTCTTCAAAAGCCCACTTCATGGCCAATAACTCCCGATTACCCACGTCATAATTACGTTCAGTTGGAGAAAATTTTCAAGAGAAAAAGGCACAAGGGTTACTTTTAGAGGTCTCTGGATCTCTTTGGGACAAAACAGCACCTGCCCCAATTTCAGAGGCATCAACCTCCACCTGAAATGGCAGAGAAACATCAGGCTGCCGTAGAACAGGAGCAGAAGTGAATCTCTGCTTAAGTTCCTGAAACGCAGAGACTGCCTCAGGAGTCCAATTCACCACATCAGAACCCTTTTTGGTCAAATCAGTCAATGGTTTAACAATAACAGAGAAATTACCAATAAATTTACGATAAAAATTGGCAAAACCCAAGAATCTTTGAAGAGCCTTTAATGAAGTAGGTTGGACCCAATCACAGATGGCCTGAACCTTGACCGGGTCCATTTCAATAACAGATGGGGACAAAATGAATCCCAGAAATGAGATCCTCTGTACGCCAAAAAGACACTTTGATCCCTTCACATACAGAGCATTCTCTCTCAAAATCTGGAACACAGTCCGAACATGTTTCACTTGAGAGTCCCAGTCATTGGAAAAAATCAAGATATCATCCAAATAAACAATCAGAAATTTATCCACAAAATCCCTGAAAATGTCATTCATGAAGGACTGGAAGACAGAAGGAGCATTAGTGAGCCCAAAGGGCATCACTAGGTACTCAAAATGCCCCTCTGGGGTATTAAATGCCGTCATCCATTCATCCCCGTGCTTAATGCGAATAAGGTTATATGCCCCCCTGAGGTCAAGCTTGGTAAACTAAGTAGCACTTTTCACCCTGGAAAACAGGTCAGAAATCAAGGGTAACGGATATTGATATTTCACAGTGATATTGTTCAAGAGACGATAATCAATACACGGCCTTAATGAACCATCCTTTTTGGCCACAAAGAAAAAACTGGCACCCAAGGGTGAAGAGGATGGTCTGATATGACCCTTCTCCAATGACTCCTTGATATAAGGCCGCACAGCGTCATGTTCAGGTACAGACAAGTTAAAAAGGCGACCTTTAGGGAATTTACTACCAGGCACTAATTCAATAGCGCAGTCATAGCTCCTATGGGGGGCAAGGATGCAGATTTACTTTCGCTAAACACATCAGAAAAATCAGTCAAAAATTCAGGAACATCCTGAGCCTGGGGGGAGGCAGAAAAAACAGGAGTGTTGGTATTAACACATTGGCAGCCCCAACTGGTTACAGACACAGATTTCCAATCCAAAACAGGATTATGAGACTGTAACCAAGGGAAACCCAGTACGATAATGTCATGCAGATTATACAGCACCAAAAATTTGCAACTCTCCTGATGATCAGGTTCACCCTCATTATCACCTGAGTAGAGAACTGAGGTTTATTCTCAGCCAAAGGGGTAGAATCGATCCCCAGTAGGGAATAGACTTCCGTAGGGGTATCAAGGGAAACCCACAACGTTTAGCAAAATCAAAATCCATCAGGTTAATAGCTGCTTCCGAATCAACAAAAGCCTGAGCAGAAAATGTGGACAGGGAGCAAATCAGGGTAACAGTCAACAAAAATTTAGTCTGAACACTACCCAAGACAACTGAACGTGCAAAACGTCTTCCCCGCTTAGAGCAGACTGAAATAGCATGAGAGGCATCACCACAGTAGAAACATAACCCATTGCGTTTACGAAACTCATGACGCTGTGCCCCAGAAGCCACTCTATCACACTGCATGGGTTCAGAAGCTGGTTCACAAGGCAACACTGTTCCACGCTACCTCTACGCTCACGCAAACGTCTGTCAATTTGAATCGCTAATGACATAGAATCATTGAGACCAGAGGGGACAGGGAATCCCACCATAACATCCTTTACATTCTCTGACAGACCCTTCCGAAAAAGGGCTGCCAAAGCATCGTCATTCCATTTGGTCAGGACTGCCCACCTTCGGAATCTCTGACAGTATAACTCAGCGTCCTCAAGCCCCTGATTTAATGCCAACAAGGCTTTTTCAGCTTGATCAGTGACATTAGGCTCATCGTACAATAACCCCAGAGCCTGAAAAAATGCATCAACATTACTCAAAACAGGATCCCCAGGTGTCAGGGAAAAAGCCAATCCTGAGGATCGCCACGCAGGAGAGAGATGACAATTTGAACCTGCTGTGCTGCGTTCCCTGAGACTTAGATTTCAAGGCAAAAAACAACTTACAGTTATTTTTGAAATTCAGAAATTTAGCTCGATCCCCTAAAAACAAATCTGGCATGGGAATCCTAGGTTCCACAACAGGCAACCCTGCAAGATAGGTAGCAATACTCCGAACTTCAGTGGCAAGCTGATCCACACGGCCAGACAACTGTGCAAACTCCATTGAGAGAAAAAAAAATCCTCCTCAGCATTCAGAGAAACAGAGGGAAAAAAAAAAAAAAAAATCTCTGACATCTCTGACAATCTTCTTTCTTTAACACTATTTTTCCCTTCTGTGAGTACCATACAAATATCAGTTTTTGGGCCGGTGATACTGTTATGATTTGGTAGCTGAGGAGAGCAGGCAAAAAAGGAAATACACCAGAGAGGTTGGAATCTATGGGATTGCAGTACCCTGACTAACCACCACAACTAAAGGCAGCCGTGGAGCGTACCTACGTTGGTCCTAGACGCCTCGTCACAGCCTGAGAAGCTAACTACACCTAAAGACAGAAAGAGGAAAACTATCTGCCACGGAGCAGATCCCCAAAGAACATAGAAAGCCCCCAAACATGTAATGGCGGTTAGACAAGAGGAAAATACAGACACAGACAGAAAATAGTATGAGCAAACGTTGGGGCCCAAACTTCCTAAATAGAAAAGGATAGGAAGGACACTTACTGCAATCCCAAAAAACCCTGAAAAGTACCAACTCTACTAATTACAAAAACACCTGAGATCACACGACCTCTACCACCTAAATTAGTTCTCTGGTGTAACAAAACTAAACAGCAGCCACTGAAAAAACTGGAAAAGGCAAATGAACAAACAACAGTGGCTGAACTAAACTGAGAGGAGCACAAGCCCCCGGAGGGGACCCGGCAGACCTCCACAGAAGTGCAGGACAAAATGCAAAAAGCAAGCACAAAAAACTAAAAGAAGAAAATGTCTTATCTGTTAGCAGAAGATGCAGGCATGAAACAGCAAGCTACAAAGTGAACAGGAATCAAAGATGAGACCAGAACAATTCATCACCGGCAACCCTGATGGGAGGGAACCTCCCTTATATAAGACCAGTCAGTAAACACCTGATCGCCAATCTTCACAATCTTCATTGGATAGTTCAGTACTGTTTGTAACCACCAGAGGGAGCTTCTGCTCAGAATTCATTTCTAGCACATTCACAACACCTGACCCCCCGTTTGAGGGGTAAGTCCCTGGAAGTTTTGGGGGACTTACCTGCCGGGGAGGAGCAGGACTACAACAGCATCAAGCGGGCCCTGATCCAGCACTACAACCTCACCCCGGAGTCCTACCGCAGGAAGTTCAGGAGCCTGCAGCAGGGTTCAAAGGACACCTGGACCGACCACATGCGGGCCCTGCTGAGAGCTGCGGAGCACTGGACCTCGGATCTAGAGCTCACTACCCGCCAGGAGGTCCAGGAACTGTTCGTCACGGAGCAGTTCTTGTGGAACTGCCCAGAGGACCTCCAGCAGTTCCTCCGTGACCGGAAACCAAAGGGGGCTTCTGGTACAGCCGCCCTGGCAGACGAGTATGCCAACAACAGGCGCCAGAGCCAAAGAAGCCTGCCAGCAGCACCTGGAGAGGGGGTAAGCCCAATCCTGCCCCGGCTCCATATCCAGCCCCCAGAGTGCAAGGGGTGTACCCCCCAGCTGCCCTCTCCAGGCCAGGAACAGAACCTAGACGTTGTCATAATTGCAATCAGCCAGGACACTTTAAGGCTGCGTGTCCCCAGCGCCAGAAGGCCCCATCCCTGTCCCAGAAACCGTCCACTGTTTTGTGTGTGGGAGGGGGTGGTGGGAGGTCCCTGGACAATTACCAACCCGTCACCATCGGCCGCTCAGCGGTCATGGGACTGCGGGACACAGGCGCTGAACGAACCCTGGTACGTCCTGAGGTGGTGTCCCCTCAAGACTTGGTACCTGGGAAAACCCTTTCCGTCTCCGGAATTGGAGGCGTTGAACCGGCGCTGCCCATTGCCAAGGTGTATTTGGACTGGGGCGCCGGGAGGGGGATGCGGGAGGTGGGAGTAACGCCAAATATTCCTGCAAATGTGTTGCTTGGGACCGATTTGGGGCGGCTAGTGTCCCAGTATGTGGCCACTGAACCCCCAAGTTTGGCTCCCCAAGAATGTCATGACTCTACTGTGAATGCTAATGTTACTGTATTGAATGTGCCTCCAACAGTGGAGGAGGGAGTGAAACCTGATGGTAAGTCATGCACTGACACTACACACACAGGGCTCACAGTGAGGACAGGTGAGGAGGCTGCACGGGAGAGCTCAGAGGTGGGGGGAGGGTGTTATGATTCGGTAGCTGAGGAGTGCAGGCAAAAAGGCAATACACCAGAGCAGTTGGAATCTATGAGATTGCAGTACCCTGACTAACCACCACAACTAGAGGCAGCCGTGGAGCGTTCCTACGTTGGTCCTAGACGCCTCGTCACAGCCTGAGAAACTAACTACACCTAAAGATAGAAATAGGAAAGCTATCTGCCCCGGAGCAGAACCCCAAAGATAATAGCAAGCCCCCAAACATGTAATGGCGGTTAGACAAGACGAAATACTGACACAGACAGAAAATAGTATGAGCAAACGTTGGGGCCCAAACTAACTAAATAGAAAAGGATAGGAAGGGTACTTACTGCAATCCCAAAAAAAACCCTGAAAGCACCAACTCTACTAATTTCAAAAACACCTGAGATCACACGACCTCTACCACCTAAATTAGCTCTCTGGTGTAACAAAATCAAAACAGCAGCCACTGAAAAAACTGGAAAAAGCAAAAGTACAAACATCAGTGGCTGAACTAAACTGAGAGGGCAAAAGCCCCCTGAGGGGACCCAGAAGGCCCCACAGAAGTGCAGGACAAAATGCAAAAATCAAGCACAGAAACAAAAAGAGAAAATGTCTTATCTGTTAGAAGGAGATGCAGACACGACACAGCAGGCTACAAGGGAAACTGGAATCAAGGATTCAGACCAGAACAATTGATCACCGGCAACCCTGATGGGAAGGTGACTCCCTTATATAAGACCAGTCAGTAACACCTGATTCCCAGTCCTCACAATCTTCACTGAACAGACCAGTACCGCTTGTAACCACCAGAGGGAGCCTCTGCTCAGAACTCATCTCAAGCCCATTCACAACAGTACCCCCCCCTTGAGGAGGGGTCACCGAACCCTCATTTGAGCAACCAGGTCGGTCAGGATGAGTTCTATGATACGCACGGATGAGTCTCCTAGCATGGATGTCCGAAGCAAACACCCAAGAATTGTCTTCCTGACCATAACCTCTCCACTTAACCAAATACTGGAGTTTCCATCTAGAAAAACGAGAATCTAATATTTTCTCAACCACATACTCCAGATTGCCCTCAACCAAAACAGGGTCAGGAGGCACAGCAGCAGGAACCACTGGCTCAACAAACCTCTTCAACAAGGACTTGTGGAACACGTTATGGATCTTAAATGTCCCTGGAAGAAGCAAACGAAAAGAAACAGGATTAATAATCTCCATGATCTTATAAGGTCCAATGAACCTAGGCTTAAATTTAGGAGATGCTACTCTCATAGGAATATTTTTTGAGGACAACCAGACCAAGTCCCCTACTTTAAACCGAGGACCATCAGTCCTATGCCGGTTAGCAAACCGCTGGGCCCTCTCTTGAGAGAGGGACAACCTCTCCACTACCTGGTCCCAAATCTGTTGCATACGCTCCACAACAGAGTCAACACCCGGACAGACAGAAGCCTCCGTCTGTCCCGAAGAAAATCGAGGGTGAAACCCAGAATTACAGAAAAATGGAGACATCAAAGTGGCAGAGCTAGCCCTATTATTAAGAGCAAACTCAGCCAAAGGCAAAAAAGAAACCCAGTCATCCTGATCAGCAGACACAAAGCATCTTAGATAAGTCTCCAATGTCTGGTTTGTTCTCTCAGTTTGACCATTGGTCTGAGGATGAAACGCCGAGGAGAAAGACAATTGAACACCAAGTTTAGAACAAAAGGTCCTCCAAAATCTGGAAACAAACTGGACTCCTCTGTCAGACACAATGTTCTCAGGAATGCCGTGTAAACGAACCACGTGCTGAAGGAACAAAGGCACCAGTTCAGAGGAGGAAGGCAACTTAGGCAATGGCACAAGATGTATCATCTTGGAAAACCTATCACAAATCACCCAGATGGCGGTCATTCTCTGAGAAACAGGAGGGTCGGAAATGAAATCCATAGAGATATGGGTCCATGGTCTCTTGGGCACAGGCAATGGCATCAACAAACCACCAGAGCGAGAGCAAGGCTTGGAGCGAGAGCAAGTCCCGCAGGACTGCACAAATTCCCTGACATCACGAGACAAGGTAGGCCACCAAAAGGACCGACTAACCAAGTCTCTGGTACCAAAAATTCCGGGATGCCCAGCCAACGCGGAACAATGAATCTCAGACATCACACTCTTTTTCCACTGGTCCGGGACAAATAATTTTCCAACAGGGCAGCGCTCGGGCCTATCCTCCTGACACCCCTCCAGAGCAAGTCTCAAATTGGGTGAGATGGCGGAAAGAACTACACCCTCTTTCAAAATAACAGAAGGATCAGATAACTCAGGAGAGTCCGCAAGGAAACTCCTCGAGAGAGCATCCGCCTTAACATTCTTAGTGCCAGGAAGAAAGGAAACCACAAAATTAAAACGTGTGAAAAACAAGGCCCACCTGGCCTGTCTAGGATTGAGTCGCTTGGCAGATTCCAGATAAACCAGATTCTTATGGTCCGTAAGGACCACCACCTGATGTTTGGCTCCCTCCAGCCAATGTCTCCACTCTTCAAAAGCCCACTTCATGGCCAATAACTCCCGATTACCCACGTCATAATTACGTTCAGTAGGAGAAAATTTTCGAGAGAAAAAGGCACAAGGGTTACTTTTAGAGGTCTCTGGATCTTTTTGGGACAAAACGGCACCTGCCCCAATTTCAGAGGCATCAACCTCCACCTGAAATGGCAGAGAAACATCAGGCTGCCGTAGAACAGGAGCAGAAGTGAATCTCTGCTTAAGTTCCTGAAATGCAGAGACTGCCTCAGGAGGCCAATTCACCACATCAGAACCCTTTTTGGTCAAATCAGTAAATGGTTTAACAATAACCGAGAAATTACCAATAAATTTACGATAAAAATTGGCAAAACCCAAAAATCTTTGAAGAGCCTTTAATAAAGTAGGTTGGACCCAATCACAGATGGCCTGAACCTTGACCGGGTCCATTTCAATAACAGATGGGGACAAAATGAATCCCAGAAATGAAATGAGATCCTCTGTACGCCAAAAAGACACTTTGATCCCTTCACATACAGAGCATTCTCTCTCAAAATCTGGAATACAGTTCGAACATGTTTCACATGAGAGTCCCAGTCATTGGAAAAAATCAAGATATCATCCAAATAAACAATCAGAAATTTATCCACAAAATCCCTGAAAATGTCATTCATGAAGGACTGGAAGACAGAAGGAGCATTAGTGAGCCCAAAGGGCATCACAAGGTACTCAAAATGCCCCTCCGGGGTATTGAATGCCGTCTTCCATTCATCCCCGTGCTTAATGCGAATAAGGTTATATGCCCCCCTGAGGTCAAGCTTGGTAAACCAAGTAGCGTTTTTCACCCTGGAAAACAGGTCAGAAATCAAGGGTAACGGGTATTGATATTTCACAGTAATATTGTTCAAAAGACGATAATCAATACACGGCCTTAATGAACCATCCTTTTTGGCCACAAAGAAAAAAACGGCACCTAAGGGTGAAGAGGATGGTCTGATATGACCTTTCTCCAATGACTCCTTGATATAAGACCGCATAGCGTCATGTTCAGGTACAGACAAGTTAAAAAGGCGACCTTTAGGGAATTTACTACCAGGCACTAATTCAATAGCGCAGTCATAGCTCCTATGGGGAGGCAAGGATGCAGATTTACTTTCGCTAAACACATCAGAAAAATCAAATCAAAAGTCAGGAACATCCTGAGCCTGGGGGGAGGCAGAAAAAACAGGAGTGTTGGTATTAACACATTGGCAGCCCCAACTGGTTACAGACACAGATTTCCAATCCAAAACAGGATTATGAGACTGTAACCAAGGGAAACCCAGTACGATAATATCATGCAGATTATACAGAACCAAAAATTTGCAGCACTCTTGATGATCAGGTTCCACCCTCATTATAACCTGAGTAGAGAACTGAGGTTTATTCTCAGCCAAAGGGGTAGAATCGATCCCCAGAAGGGGAATAGACTTCTGTAGGGGTATCAAGGGAAACCCACAACGTTTAGCAAAATCATAATCCATCAGGTTAATAGCTGCTCCAGAATCAACGAAAGCCTGAGCAGAAAATGAGGACAGAGAGCATATCAGAGTGACAGTTAGTAAAAACTTAGTCTGAACACTACCCAAGACAACTGAGCGTGCAAAACGTCCTCCCCGCTTAGGGCAGACTGAAATAGTATGAGAGGCATCACCACAGTAGAAACATAACCCATTGCGCTTTCGAAACTCATGACGCTGTGCCCCAGACACCACTCTATCACACTGCATGGATTCAGAAGCAGGTTCACAAGGCAACACTATTCCACGCATACTTCTCCGCTCACGCAAACGTCTGTCAATTTGAATCGCTAATGACATAGAATCATTGAGACCAGAGGGGACAGGGAATCCCACCATAACATCCTTTACATTATCTGACAGCCCCTTCCGAAAAAGGGCCGCCAAAGCGTCGTCATTCCACTTGGTCAGGACTGCCCACCTATGGAATCTCTGACAGTATAACTCAGCGTCATCAAGCCCCTGATTTAATGCCAACAAGGCTTTTTCAGCTTGATCAGTGACATTAGGCTCATCGTACAATAACCCCAAAGCCTGAAAAAATGCATCAACATCACTCAAAACAGGATCCCCAGGTGTCAGGGAAAAAGCCCAATCCTGAGGATCGCCGCGCAGGAGAGAGATGACAATTTGAACCTGCTGCGCTGCGTTTCCTGAGGACTTAGATTTTAAGGCAAAAAACAATTTACAATTATTTTTGAAATTCTGAAACTTAGCTCGATCCCCTAAAAACAAATCTGGCATGGGAATCCTAGGTTCCACAACAGGCAACCTAGCAAGATAGATAGCAATACTCCGAACCTCATTGGCAAGCTGATCCACACGGCCAGACAACTGTGCAAACTCCATTGAGAGAAAAAAAAATCCTCCCCAGCACCCAGAGATACAGAGGGAAAAAAAAAAAATGCAACAAACAGAAAAATATCTCTGACAACTCTGACAACCTTTTTTTTTTTCTTTCACAATATTTTTTCCCTTCTGTGAGTACCATACAATTTTCAATTTTTTGGGCCGGTGATACTGTTATGATTCGGTAGCTGAGGAGTGCAGGCAAAAAGGCAATACACCAAAGCAGTTGGAATCTATGAGATTGCAGTACCCTGACTAACCACCACAACTAGAGGCAGCCGTGGAGCGTTCCTACGTTGGTCCTAGACGCCTCGTCACAGCCTGAGAAACTAATACACCTAAAGATAGAAATAGGAAAGCTATCTGCCCCGGAGCAGAACCCCAAAGATAATAGCAAGCCCCCAAACATGTAATGGCGGTTAGACAAGACGAAATACTGACACAGACAGAAAATAGTATGAGCAAACGTTGGGGCCCAAACTAACTAAATAGAAAAGGATAGGAAGGGTACTTACTGCAATCCCAAAAAAAACCTGAAAGCACCAACTCTACTAATTTCAAAAACACCTGAGATCACACGACCTCTACCACCTAAATTAGCTCTCTGGTGTAACAAAATCAAAACAGCAGCCACTGAAAAAACTGGAAAAAGCAAAAGTACAAACATCAGTGGCTGAACTAAACTGAGAGGGCAAAAGCCCCCTGAGGGGACCCAGAAGGCCCCCACAGAAGTGCAGGACAAAATGCAAAAATCAAGCACAGAAACAAAAGAAGAAAATGTCTTATCTGTTAGAAGGAGATGCAGACACGACACAGCAGGCTACAAGGGAAACTGGAATCAAGGATTCAGACCAGAACAATTGATCACCGGCAACCCTGATGGGAAGGTGACTCCCTTATATAAGACCAGTCAGTAACACCTGATTCCCAGTCCTCACAATCTTCACTGAACAGACCAGTACCGCTTGTAACCACCAGAGGGAGCCTCTGCTCAGAACTCATCTCAAGCCCATTCACAACAGGAGGGGCTGCTATGGGCAGTGTAGGGCCCCTAAGTGAACCCAGCCTGCTGAGTCTAGGGCCCCTGCAGGAAGAGGAACAGGCCATGGGGGGGGGGTGTCCCGGGAGAGGAGCCACCAGGTAAGACCCCAGGGCAGGAGTTCCCCACATGCGGGATGTCAGCAGGTCAGGGAAGTCTGCCTGACCCGACGACTTGGTCAGGGGACGAGGGGAAGCAGGCACTACCCGTGGTCTCAGCGGTCGTGGCCGCTGTTACCAGGAGTGGGAGCGCCGGAGCCCAAGGGGTCTCGCGGAGGTCCGACGGTTTCCCCCTCTCCGACCAAGTGGCTGCCGAGTCAGACAGCGGCCAGGAGACAGATCCCGGGGAACTGACAGAGGACATGGCAGTTTCATCAATTCTTGCCACATCAAGTCAGGGATTTCAGGCAGCGTTGGAAGCTGACACTAGCCTGAAGACTCTCAAGGAGCAGGCGGCACAGCCTCCCCTGGAGTCCGACCGCGAGCGAGTGGTCTGGGACCAGGGACGGCTGTACCGGGTAATGGTCCACAGGGTTCACCGGAGGCGTGGCCCAGGGACCGACAGTTAGTGGTACCCTATCTGTTCAGGGCGGAATTGTTGCGGATCGCACATGAGATTCCAATGGCCGGACACCTAGGGATCACTAAAACCAGGGCCATGGCTAGCTCAGCATTTCTACTGGCCTGGAATGAGGACCGAGGTGATAGCCTACTGCCGTTCGTGTGACACCTGTCAGAGGGTGGGGAAGGCGGGGCCGCGTCCCAAAGCCCCACTGGTAACTCTGCCCATCATCGAAGAGCCTTTCTGGAGGGTGGCTGTGGATCTCATTGGACCTCTGTCCACTCCCAGCGCTCCGGGAAATGCTTCATACTAATGGTAGTGGACTATGTACCCGGAGGCGGTAGTTCCTATAGCGTCTTGTGCTTGGGTGCGAGGAAAACACAGGAGACATAGGTTGAAATGAAATACTTGTATTACTTCATACAAGCATGCTGAAAAGTTCACACAGTTTGCAGGAACAGCGACAGGAGACACAGCAGGCCAGAGTAACTTCAAGCACTACAATAAATCTCCAAAGCAGGTTCAGGATCTCTTCTCTGTACCGTAATTCCTCTGCAAACATGGATTCACCAAACAGCAGGTTTCCAGAGTCCAAAAGTGTTCCAAGGTTCCTCAGTAGGGAATAGCTGGAGTACAAGTCCAAGGCTTCCAGGAGTCAGGTCACAGACTGACTGAGGCTTGATTCAGGAGCACTGATTGTTCAGCTGAGGCTGCTTAAGAAGCAAGAGGGAAGAATCAGGGTGGGAACATGAAAACTGGAAACTCCATATTAACTGAGGGCAAGAGCTGCAGAAAGACAGAAAGCAAAATGGCCGACGGAAAACTGAGTTTCAAGGAACATGTCAACAGAGACAAAGAACCTTACAGCGGTTCAATGGCACCTTAAAGCAGATGCTGAAGATGTTGGTCGACTCCCACGGGAGAGACTGGGAGCGGTATCTCCCACCTGCTGTTTGCCTACCGGGAGGTCCCACAGGCCTCAACGGGGTTCTCCCCCTTTGAGCTCCTGTACGGGCGACGTGTACGGGGCCCCTTGCTCTGGTGAAGGAAGCATGGGAAGGGGATTTAGTCACCCCTGGAGTGTCGGTCATTGAGTATGTCGTGCGCTTCCGGGACCAAATGATGGCCTTGACACGGCTGGTGCATGACAATATGGCCCAAGCCCAGGCTGACCAGAAGCGGTGGTACGACCAGAATGCTTGTGAGCGGACCTACCAGGTGGGTCAAAAGGTGTGGGTACTGGTCCCCGTACCTCAAAACAAGCTTCAGGCGGCCTGGGAGGGTCCATACCTCGTGCACTAGCAGCTCAACGCCGTCACCTACCTGGTCACCCTGGACCACGCCCGTGGAAGGAGGAAGGCCTTCCATGTGAACATGATGAAGGCCCATCATGAGCGGGAGGCTTATGCCCACCCAGTGTGCAACCTTCCAGAGGAAGGAGAGGCAGAAACCCTCCTGGATCTGCTCACCCAAGCCTAGGTGGGTGGATCCATCGAGGATGTGGGGGTTTGCCACCAGCTCTCGGAGGACCAACGTTCCCAGCTGGGGGTCACCCTACACCCCTTTCTGGAGCTGTTCAGCAGCCTGCCCAGAAGGACTGAGACAGCAGTCCATGACATGGACACCGGCAATCACCCCCCAATCCGGCGTTCAGCATATCGGGTCTCTGTTGAGGTGCAGCAGCAAATGCGCCAAGAGATAGACGAGATGCTGAAGCTGGGGGTGATCCAAGCGTCCAACAGCGCGTGGGCTTCGCCTGTAGTCCTCGTCCCTAAAAGGACCGAACTACGCGGTTCTGCGTGGACTACAGGGGGCTCAACGCTGTGTCGGTCACCGATGCGTACCCAATGCCGCGCATCGATGACCTGCTCGACCAGCTGGCCGGGGCCAAGTACCTGACCATCATGGATCTGAGCAGGGGGTATTGGCAGATTCCCCTGACCCCTAGGACACGGGAACGCTCTGCCTTTATCAGCCCATTCGGACTGTACGAGTCCACGGTGATGCCCTTCAGCATGAAGAATGCCCCTGCCACTTTTCAGCTGATGGTCAACACGCTGCTCGAGGGACTGGAAGGGTATGTGACCGCGTACCTGGATGACATTGCCATCTTCAGTCCCACCTGGGAGGATCACCTAGAGCACCTGGCGCAGGCTTGACCATTAAGCCGGAAAAATGCCAGCTGAGTATGAGTGAGGTCCACTACCTGGGACACCGGGTAGGTGGGGGAGCTCTGAAGCCAGAGCCCGGGAAGGTGGATGCCATCGCATCCTGGCCCACCCCCAGGACCAAGAAGCAGGTGATGTCCTTCTTGGGTACTGCTGGGTACTATAGGAGGTTTGTTCCACACTATAGTGCCCTGGCCAAGCCCCTGACGGACCTCACCAAGAAAAGGCTGCCCGTCGCAGTCGACTGGACAGTCGCCTGCGAGACAGCTTTCCAGGCGCTCAAGACCGCCCTTTCTAGTTCTCCTGTACTACAGGCAGCCGACTTCACGCGGCCGTTCTTAGTGCAGACCGACGCCAGCGACTTCGGCCTCGGTGCTGTGCTCAGCCAGGTTGACACTACGGGCCATGAACACCCCGTTTTGTACCTGAGCCGGAAGCTCCTGCCGGGGGAAGTGGCCTATTACACGATGGAGAAGGAATGTCTGGCAATTGTGTGGGCCCTGCAGCGTCTGCAGCCATACTTGTACGGACGCCAATTCACCGTGGAAACAGACCACAACCCCCTCAGCTGGTTACACACGGTCTCTTGGACGAGTGGGAGGTTGCTACGCTGGAGCCTCGCTCTCCAACAGTACCACTTCACCATTCGCCACAAAAGAGACAGGGACCATGGTAATGCTGATGGGTCGTCCCGGCAAGGAGAGGGTGCGGTAGGGCGCACGGGGAACACAGGAATGTGATACCCCCTAGCGCCCTCAAAACAGGGAGGTGTGAGGAAAGGGACGCCCCATCTTGTATAGGGCCTATACTAGCCTCCATTTTGTCGGTTCACAGAGCCACAGACTGCTAACTACACAGGGCCTGTTAGCATATTCAATACGACAGGGTTTGTGTCCACTGGTAAGCAAAATAGCTTTAGTATGCTAAGCAATTCAGGCCCCTGTTTGAATAAGAAGGTCATTAGTATGCTAAGTAATTCATCCCAAAACAGAGTTTACAGCTCAATGTGAATAGCCAGGCCTGATTAGTATGCGTGCTTCAAAGTAGAGGCTTCAATTAGATTATACCTGCCAGCCTACCAGAAACACATGGAGGGGAGGGACCTAGCAGGTTTAAGAACTGTGGGCTATGGGCAGACTGGATCCATTTTCACACAGAAGCCAAGAAGATGGTCTAAGAAGGACCAAAGGGACAGATTTACCAAGGGAGCAGCAGCACATGTTTTGGAGGACTGTCCAGCCACCAAGACTTTCACCTGGGGATCGCAGAGCTCCCTGCCTCCCCATGTCCATACAACCTGGTAATATTGATCTCTAGTTAATACCTCTAAGCCTTGTATCATTATTATTGTATTTTACTCTGACTGCAAATCCATTGTAATTCAGTTGTATAGCTTACTGTATATTTCTGTAATTATCTAGTGCACCCTTAAGGCAATTAAACCATAAAATTAATCTTGGGCTGATGCTTTTAATCTGATCACGAGTCTTAGAATACCCAGTGGGTAACAGGACACCCTCCCCGGCGGCCATTTGCTCTAGGTGTAGTTCCCTTACTGACCTGAGAGACAAAGGGGGCGCCGGAGAGCTGTGCCTGTGGAGTTACGTCACATTGGTGACGTGGAAGGACGGGGCGTCCTTCACAATGCCGATGTAGCTGGTGTTCATGCTGTACAAAGCGGCACAGAGTATTTCAGGAGATGACCATTCTGCTTTTATGGGAGGCAGTGAACTCATGAGACGATGCTTTTAGAGGACAGGGTTATATGTGACATAATGTGAGAAAGGGAAAGGATAAGAATGGACACTGGCCACAGCAGCACAGAGTATTAGGCTGGGATCACACATGCGAGAAACACGGACGAGTCTCTCATGTGAATTCCCGGCACTGCCGCCTGCACTCGGGAGCGGAGTGTTCGGCTGCATGTATTTCTACGAAGCCGCTCGCTCCGCTCCCGAGTGCAGGCGGCAGTGCCGGGAATTCACATGCGAGACTCGTCCGTGTTTCTCGCATGTGTGATCACGGCCTTACAGAAAGTGTTCTGTTCTCACTTGTGAGGGAGAGAACTCCTGTGGCCATGATAGTGAGGACAGCGTGGTATGAGCCAAGGGTACCGTTATTATAGAGGTGGGCTGTCAGCAGCACAGAGTATTACAGGAAAGGAATGTACTATCTTAATATGAGCAGTTCAGCTGTCCACTTACAGTGCCTTGCAAAGTATTCAGCTCCCTGGAACTTATCAACCTTTTCCCACATATCATGCTTCAAACATAAAGATACCAAATGTAATTATTTGGTGAAGAATCAACAACAAGTGGGACACAATTGCGAAGTTGAACGAAATTTATTGGTTATTTTAAATTTTTGTGGAAATACAAAAACTGAAAAGTGGGGCGTGCAATATTATTCGGCCCCTTTACTTTCAGTGCAGCAAACTCACTCCAAAAATTCATTGTGGATCTCTGAATGATCCAATGTTGTCCTAAATGACTAATGATGATAAATATAATCCACCTGTGTGTAATCAAGTCTCTGTATAAATGCACCTGCTCTGTGATAGTCTCAGAGTTCTGTTTGAAGCACAGAGAGCATCATGAAGACAAAGGAACACAACAGGCAGGTCCATGATTCTGTTGTGGACAAATTTAAAGCCAGATTTGGATACAAAATGATTTCCATAACTATAAACATCCCAAGTAGCACTGTACAAGCGATCATATTGAAATGGAAGGAGTATCATACCACTGCAAATCTACCAAGACCCGGCCGTCCCTCTAAACTTTCATCTCAAACAAGGAGAAGACTGATCAGAGATGGAGCCAAGAGGCCCATGATCACTCTGGATGAACTGCAGAGATCTACAGCTGAGGTGGGACAGTCTGTCCATAGGACAACAATCAGTCGTACACTGCACATATCTGGCCTTTATGGAAGAGTGGCAAGAAGAAAAACATTTCTCAAAGATATCCATAAAAAGTGTTGTTTAAAGTTTGCAACAAGCCACCTGGGAGACACACCAAACATGAGGAAGAAGGTGCTCTCGTCAGATGAAACCAAAATTGAAATATTTTGGCAACAACGCCAAACGATATGTTTGGCATAAAGGCAACACAGCTCATCACCCTGAACACACCATCCCCACTGTCAAACATGGTGGTGGCAGCATCATGGTTTGGACCTGCTTTTCTTCAGCAGGGACAGGGAAGATGGTTAAAATTGATGGGAAGATGGATAGAGACAAATACAGGACCATCCAGTTTCAGTCTCTCGATGTACAAAACTGATAGAGACATACCCCAAGCGACTTGCAGCTGTAATCGCAGCAAAACGTGGTGCAACAAAGTATTAAGTTAAAGGGGCCAAATAATATTGCACGCCCCACTTTTCAGTTTTTGTATTTCCACAAAAATTTAAAATAACCAATAAATTTCGTTCAACTTCACAATTGTGTCCCACTTGTTGTTGATTCTTCACCAAAAACTTACATTTGGTATCTTTATGTTTGAAGCATGATATGTGGGAAAAGGTTGAAATATTCCAGGGAGCCGAATACTTTCGCAAGGCGCTGTATGTAATGTGAATGCACCACAACTAAATTTGATATATCAGTGCTGTACTAATGCGGCAGACAGCCTCGCATACAGAACACCGTGCACACAGCGCAGTCACAGCCTGCAGTCAGCATTCCAGCAACAAGGACTCGGCCCAATGAGAACCAGATTGTAGCACTACACAAGACACCAGGGACTGCTCACTCCACTCCCACACACTCCGCCCTTTGGCAGATCCTGCAAACATTTCCCTCATCTGAATTTTATCACTCAGTACAGAGATTACCGTCTCCATAGCTTACTAATGTACAGATAGACGCTCCATACATCAGGGCAACACCGCTGTATACATCAACACTATGGCGTTTGTCACACTACTGTAGATCTATTACTATAAAAATGAAAATGATAAGAATAAGAATAATAACAGAAACAAAACAAAAATTTCAGCCAGAAAATAATCCTAATAATGAACACTGGTCCAGCCGCTCATTCTCTACTCATACTCATATTATAAATACAGAATAATAACTAATATTAAGTACTTACACCTTCTGGTCCGATCACCAAACAAACTAATAACAAACAAATAAAATAAACAATAGCAAACAAAAACTATATACATTTTTATTTTTTTTTAGTTTTTTAAGTTTTTTAAATTTTAAATAAAATAACCACAAACTATACAAATATATACAATACTAAGCTAATCACCCCACACTCAAGCCCGCCATTCCCAACCCCCCGCACTGACCTGAGAGCTGATCCTGCGTCTCATGCCTCAGTCCATGTCCAACGTCCATAGGCCAGATCAGGCAGTGCCAGTTTTCCCCCAAACACCCCGGTGTCCCATAGTCCCACAAGATAAACCCACCTCCCTCCTTTTCCACCACCCAACCTAACACCTACACACCAAATCTATATTCCTATATACAATATAGAAACAAACACTAGAATATACACAAACCACAAAGCCAAAGTTCGGCGCCTGCAGCCCTACATCACTGTATAATGATCAAACAAAACAAAAATCTACAGTGTCAGCAGCAGCACACCACCAGGAAAGGAGATGACCAGACTAGGGCACACTAAAAGAAAAGCCCCTCCAGAGGAGAGCGGCCCTACGTGTGCCCAGTCTCTCATACTCCAGAGATCGCACCTTCACCAGGTCACCGAGTATGGCCCTAAACACATTGTCCACTGGGAGGATTTTCTGTTGCGTCGAGTCTAAGCACTGTGCGTTCCACGTGTGATACCTAACCACTGCACTAACTAAAAATAAGGTTCAGCGGTCCCAACCACCACCCTAAACACATTGTCCACTGGGAGGATTTTCCGTTGCGTCGAGTCTAAGCACTGTGCGTTCCTCGTGTGATACCTAACCACTGCGCTAACTAGAAATAAGGTTCAGCAGTCCCGACCACCAAGGTCTCCGAATGCCTCATAGGCCCATTCCGCATAGGAGAGACCGGCCAGCCGAGACCAGCCAATGGAGGCGCCCACCCTGTTGTGCACCTTTGTGTTGATGGGACAATGAAGCAGGAAGTGGTCCATGCTTTCCAGCATGGTACTACAATGCTCCCGAGGACAATTCCTGTCCTCAGAGCTCCTACACTTCAGATTGTCCATCACACACAGTTTCCCATGGAAGCAGTGCCAAGCCAAGTCCCAAAACTTTGAGGGGATCCTGACAGAATAAGATGCAAACCCACCCCAAGATCCCGACTTGGGCAATCCCTGAGCGCCAGAGGCCTCTGGAAATGGGTCAACAAACCCTATTGTCAAGGAGTTTGCTTGGCAGAGTCCTGATCTCCCACATTCCCAGACCCCACTGGCGAATTACCTTCAGAACCAAGGTAGCGTAAGCCAGAAGATGTCCATGCGGTGTGCGAAGATCCTTCACTTGCCCTCCTGTCTCCCATTCCTGGAAGAAAGGCTGAAACCATCCACTACAGGAGAATACTCACGGAGGAGCCCTCTCTTTCCAGAGGTTTGCAATATTGATCTTAATGAAGGTATCCACAAGGAATACTACAGGGTTGACCATACCCAACCCTCCTAGTCTCTTCGTACGGTAAGTAACCTCCTTCTTGACCAGGTTCAGTCTATTCCCCCATAACAGTTGGAAGAACAAACTGTAGACCTTGAGTCCAGAGAGACTCCGGCAAGATGCACACACTGCCCAGATAAATCAGTAAAGGGAGCAGGTAAGTTTTGATCAGGTTTACCCTTTCCCTTAGGGTCAAAGACCAACCCTTCCATTGGTTCACCTTCTGAGTGGCGATCTCCAGCCTGCTGTCCCAATTTTGTTTGGGGTAATCCCCCTGGCCAAGGACTTTTGCAGAGACTTTGGGTCCTGGAAGGGTGTCCGGGAGATCAAAACCAGGATCTCCTCCTCCCAGCCAGAGACTCTCACACTTATCCCGGTTGATCTTGGACCCAGATGCCTCCGAGTAGCAATCTACCTCTGACATCAGCCATCCTGCCTCCTCGTGATATCATCGGCATACGCCACCACCTTCAGAGTGGCTTCCGGTGCTGCCCGGTCCATACCGATCCTGGCCAACGGTCCACGCTCCACCTTCCTAAGAAGTGGGTCAATCGCAAACATGTACAGCAGTGGGCTCAAGGGACAACCCTGGCGAGTCGGGGTGCAAATTTCACCAGCCGATTAAACAGCACCTTTGCCAGAACCTTCCTGTCTTCATTGAGAAGCGCTATGGGACACCAATTCTCAATGCAAGATGGGTCCTTACCCTTTGACAAGATGATTAGGGCAGACCTCCTCATTGACTTCGGCAGAGCGCCCGAGGAAAGACACTCATTGAATACCTCAGTCAAGAGGGGAACCAAAGCGTCTTTAAAGGTATTATAGAATTCAGATGTTAAGCCATCTGGACCAGGCAATTTTTTGGAGGCAAGCCCTTCAATCGCCAACTTAACTTCCTCTTCCCTGATCATCTTTGTCAAAACGTCAAGAGGGGTCTACCCCTGATTCGTGGACGGCTTCGGCCAGGAAAGCCGACATCTCATCCCAATTAAGATCCCTCTGCCCCAAGAGGTGTGAGTAGAAAGATCTGACGACCTCCAGGATCCCTGATCTGGATCGCCTCAGGGACCCTGCAGTGTCGACCAGTCCTGTAACCACTTTAATGTTCACTTAAATCTTGCAGTTTCTGTAAGCGTTGGGCGAGCGGTACTTTCTGTAATCCCTCTCAAAAACCAAAGATGCGTGTCTATCGTACTGACACCTCATAAGCAAAGATTTCAATCTGGAGATCTCCTCGCGGCTACCTCCAGTTGAGACAAGATGCTTGAGTTTCCTCCTCAGACCCTGATACAGGCGGTACCTGCTCAGATTCCTGAGGCTCGAGAGCTGGTGGAAGAATCTCACCACCCTTTTCTTGAACATCTCCCACCACTCTGACTTATATTACAAAGATCCAGTAAAGGTACCTGGCTCTGACGAAAATCCTCAAAGGACTGTCTTATCTCCGCTTCTTCCAAGAGAGACGAATTGAGCCTCCAAAAGCCTCTTCCCATCCGGAGGGTCGCTGTAACATTCAGAGAAAACAAAATTAAACAGTGGTCGGAGAACTCCACCTCAACAACAGACTGCTGAAGAGACAGCTTCCTCCTTTAAATAAAACCTATCTATTCTGGACCTACAGTTACCTCTATTATAGGTGAACCCCCTCGTGGCCTGGGGTGTGAGGAATGTGGACATCCACCAGGCGAGCCTCACTAGCTATACTGTTAAGGGCGACGCTATCATAAGTCAGCTTGTCTCTGGAACCTCCTCTATCTCGGGGCCTCGTGACAGCATTGAAGTCCCCTCCAAAGACAACTTGCCGGCTTGTAAAAAGTAAGGGCTTGATCCTCATAAAGAGACATTTCCGGTCCCACTTAGATTGGGGACCATAGATGTTAATGAGCCGGAGCTCTTGTCCCTTCATGAGGACATCTAAGATCAGGCACCTCTGCATTTCTAACTCAATAACCCGTCGGCATTCCACCAGTGCGGTAAAAAGGACCGCCACTCCGCTATACGGCTTGGCTGCAAGAGACCAATAGGAGGACCCGATTCTCCATTCCCTCTTAGCTTTAAACATGTCTGCCATGTTTGGTAGCCTGGTCTCTTGCAAAAAGAAAATGTCAGCTTCAACCCGGCTGAGAAAATCAAAGGCCGCAAATCTGGCTGTTTTTGACTTTATGCTGGCGACAATAATGGACGCCAGCGTCAACGGAGTGGGTACCGCCATCATTGGTGATTGAGTTAAATGGCTTTCTTCTTCCCACTCCCCTTATTCTCCGCCTCAGAGGAGGAATACTTCCCCCTCTTTAATGACACAGAGGTGTCCATTCCCGCGTGTTTTTTCTTTTTATCGTCCTCAACTCCGGACTCTGAGCCAGTCCCTCCTTCCAAGGGCCTTACATTCCCAGAAGAAGGAGACTCGGCACCTCTTGTAAGTCCCGCCGAAGCCGGAACCTCACCCTCAGCTTCCTCATCAGAGGAAGAGATGTACTCAAGGGCTTGGAACCGGTTAAAAAGACCAACCAGAGGGCAGTCAGTTTTTCCTTCCTTAGGTACCTTGGTCAGTGCAGGAGAAGATGTTTTATCTCCCTACTTTCTTTTCTTTTTGGTACCGAGCTTACGCTTGTTCTCTAACCATTGCCTATTATCCTCATCCATATTTTCATAATGGGAGGATTCGGAGGCAGTGGCGCTTTCCTCCCTGTGGATCCTCCTGACCTCCTCATCCAACTCATCCCTCAGGGCCTCAGCAGCAAGACTGGCGTCCAGGACAGGGGCTGCCCCAGTAGCCCGGGGCTCGCCCAGCTCCCTCTCCTGCCTGCGCTTGTCTAGACGCCTCAGCTGGGCAGGCGTCTTTTTATTGCTTTTTCCTCCTTGGCCCCTAAGCTCCCTCACCCTTGCTAGTCCCTTCCCCAGCAGAATCAGCCTCATGGTTTCTCTCCACCGGCGTCACGACTGCATTAGCAAAGGAGTAAGGACAACGGCTGAATGGGTGACCTAAGTCACCACACAGGTGGCACCTAATCTCCACACAAGATGCAGCAAGAAGGTCAATATCCCCACACAATGCACATTTCTGCACAGTGCAGTTTGCACTGAAGTGTGTGGGGTTGCCGCACCTGTGACAGAGCTTCGGTTGCCCCTGGTAGAAGACCTGGATACGATCCCTGCCCAGGAAGACAGATGATGGCATATGGGCAACCGTACCACCTGAACGCTTAAGTTTTACCATAAACATCCAGGCCCCTGACCAGATACCAAACTCGTCATGGTTTTTCTTTGGCATCTCTACCACCTCTCCATATCGGCCAAGCCACGCCATGATGTCATAACAAGAAAGCAACTCGTTACAAGTCATCACGGTCACTTTCTTGACTTTATTTTGGCGAGACACCGCCTGGATGGCAAAGTCTCGCCAGCCGGTCTCATTTTTTGCCAACTCATAATTCGACCAGAAGAGCTCAAGCACCTCTGGCTGAACAAAGCTGATATCAAATTCAGGCATGGAATAGGGATGTATCAAGGCGTAGATGTCAATAGCCTTGTAGCCCATTTTCAGCAGGAGCTCCACAACCTTAGACCTTGGAGGACATGCATCACTGCCCCTTCACCGAAGAAGGACCACATTCCTACGCGCACTACCCGGCCCAGCTGTTGGGAGGGACCACACTGTATTTCCCCCATGTTGCTCTCGGAAGATCCCGAGGCTGTGCCTCTCTATCCAGAAGGATAGATCAACCTCTCGACCCTCTACCATTAGTGATCTCTCCCTCTTCTTTAGAGCCTCCAGGAGACGCCGCTGCAACATGCCGTCCCTAGAGACGATGAGGATACCCTGTTTCCCCCGGAGCTGACAGCGGCATAACTCCTGTCAGGTTCTGCCACCACCGGGGTGGCAACCGGACCAGTGACCACATCAACACCAACAGTATCACTATTTACCCACCTCCATAACACCCTCACTCTCCACCAAACCAGCAACCACACCCCTAGACAAGAATTTTCCACATTCACACCCCCCACCACATTCACTCCTGCTGGACCAGTGACAACAGGGGGTGACATTTTGACCTCCGCATCATCAGGCACAAGGGGCTCAGTCTCCTCCACAGAACTGGAGGCAACCTCACCCCTGGTCTTGCGTGTGCCCTCCGAATCATCAGTTGATATTTTCCGCTGCTTTATTGTTGATATCAGGCGCCGCTGATCCTTAGCTGCAGTGAGGTGCCGCTGATCCTTTATATCAAGATCTTGCTAACCAGAGGCACCAACGCAGAACAGGACTTTGGGAGGACCGCAACTCCCTGCTCCGGCAACCCCCTCACACTGCCGCCACTTCTCAACTAAGTGATCAGCGACAACAGCATTTAGGGGCGCCGAGTCTACCGGGCCTGCCCCAGACACTGGGCCGCTCCCACCTCCCACTGAGGAGCGCACCACAGTATCGTGGCCTGACCGTTCGCCCGCCGCCGAGCCGCCCTCACTGTCCAGCTTCTCGGCTGATGCACCTGCTGCTTCGTCCCTGCTACTACAAGCAGAGACGGAGCTCTGCACCTCACTACCGTGCTCTGTAATCTCCCCGCACCTTTGCAGATCCACAGAAGTGGGCCAGCAACGGGGCTTATACAACAAGCTGACCCTGCAGCCAACTCAGGGGGTACAGGGAGGGGGGCATATACATAGCTTACAGCTTCTTGCAGCTTGGGCTTGGTTGTCTTTGCCTTTTTCTTCCGGCCCCAGGTGCCTCCTCTGGTAAATCGTCATCAAGATGGAAATTCTGAAGGCACACTGGGGACTCCAAACAGCTCATTTATTTCATGCTTCAGTTTCTTTACCTCTGCCTGGAGTTGGGTCTTCCTGGGTTTGGAGGCACCTGCAGCTTTGGCGCTTGTGCAGCGCAGCTCCTCCCGGAGCCTCCTGATGGTCTTGCTTGTGTCTTCATACTCACGGAGGTGGCTCATGACCCAGGAGGCATAGGTGGTTACAGACTCCCTGGGTCTCTGCAGCCCCCAACCTTCCTCAGTGAGGTCGGCCTCAACTCTGTGAGCACTCAGCTTTCCTCCGGAAGGACCGCCATCATGCACGCTAGCAGGCTTCTCCTCCATGTTGGAAGCCTTGCGGCTTCTCTAGGTCTCTGCAGACCTGGGGGGAGTAGGAGCCACATTGCTGTGACTCCTGGTGGAGCGTCTCACCTCTGAGTCCTCTGATGTGCAGGCCGGTTGCTGGTTTCTTCTGCCCCCCGCCAGCCTGGCCGGGAAACAGAAGCCTGGGACTTTGCTCCTTCACTCATCCCAGGATACCACTTCTCCCTGGGTAGGAGAGAGAACAGGTCCCTTGGTGGAGAAGTGTTGGATTCTCTGGAGCTCAGGAGCAAACAGCAGGATCAGTGTCCACCGCACCCATAATTAGCACAATGAGCAGCAGCTGAGCAGAGCTGCATTCACTATTCTGCTGGTGCAGTCACTGTGTACATACATTACATTACTGATCCTGTACTGATCCTGTGTTACATCCTGTATTATACTCCAGAGCAGCACTCACTATTCTGCTGGTGCAGTCACTGTGTACATACATTACATTACTTGTTATGTCCCATGAATGAGACATTTTACAGACTGTCCTGTGTATTTTACATGCTGTATTGCAGTCTCTCATATTGTTTACTGTTGCTATGTGTCCCTGTGTTTGCATAGCTGAAATCCTCCCTTTACATCAAGTTTGTCCCTTCTGTCTCTCTGTCTCCCTCTTCTGGTGTGATGTCATTTCCTTCTTCTTTCTCCTGTGTTTCATTCTCCATCTTGATTTTATCAGAATCACATGTGTTTTCAGTCGTCTGAAGAAAGTCTTTTTTACCTGCTGCTGTTTGTATGCATTCAACAAGAATTCTTAAAGAAATCAAAGTCTCTTCTGGATTCTTCATAACATGTGTGCCGGCAGCCGAGTTAAGCTATCTGCGATCGTCGCCAATTGTAAGTAAGGTGAAAGAGATCCGGCATCTCACAGAGCCATATTTACAGCCACAGGCCCCGGGGACAGAATAGTAAAAAAGACTCTTCAGATTCATCTGTAAAACCCACAGCTTCTATAAAGCTACAGAACTTCCTGCAGAGCATCCGCTCTCAACATATAAGAGTCTATACAGCTCCCCTTCTCCCTGTGCAGCAGGATGGCTGAAGGAATGACTACACGGTCTCTGCCAGACCCATTGTCAGAGGAAGAGTGCATAGACCCTGATCCACCATTTAGTGAGAAGGCTAGACGTGTCACAAAGCCGACATGGAAAATAAGGGAGAATCTAGAATCCAGTAAACATGATCTTCTCCGTGCAACAGCAGAGCTATGGCAAAAACTCTTATGCCACATAAATAGCCTACTCAGCCTGCTTCTCTCCAACGACCACTGGAGGGAGCTCTCGCACAACTGTGTTCAGATTATCAATGTTATGCAAAAATAACAGACCAATATATCGCAGTGTTAAAAAACACTTAACCCATCAGTTACCTGCAAAGAGCTGCAAGCTTTCCAAAAACTTAACTCTGAGAGAGAAAGCATGGTGCGCGATATAAAAGCCAAAACAGAGGCAAGAATCGCACTAATAGCCGAGATGTCATCTTGCATTTCTGGCTCTGCCAGACAGTCAAAGCGAACATCTAAGTCACGCTCTTCAAAATCCTCAACCCTCAGCGAACAGCTCATAAAAGCACGTGCGGAAGCTAGGCCACTAAAATACAAGCTGCCTTTGCTCAAAAGGAAACTGAAATGAAAACTGAGGCCACTAAAATACAAGCTGCCCTAGAGGCCACTAAAATAAAGCTGCCCTAGAGGCCCTAGAGAAGGAAACTGAGATGAAAACTGAGGCCACTAAAATACAAGCTGCCCTAGAGGCCCTAGAGAAGGAACGCCAACACGCCATAGCCATGGCAAAGTTAAAGGTCCTGGAACAAGCCATCAGTGGGAGCCAAAGAGACAGCATCAGTTTAAGTGTTTTTGATACTGAAGACCCTCTTAAGCATACTAGAGACTATGTACAAAGCCAACACAGCGCTATCCCTGCTCCTGCAATCCTTCCTGACCACACTGATGCTCCCCTGAGACAACAGGACACAGAGCGTTTATTCCCATCTGCACCCAAGGTCAGTACAATTACAATACGCTGCCAATCTTGTATCCTGATCCACCTCTGTGCACCGAAATGTACCAGAAACCTGCAAATCACCAAATCTTATACTCAGAATCCTACGTACAGGCCAATATGCAGGCAGTCACCACACTCCGGTCAATCACACAATTCCAGTCCCATGTGTAGCAGAAACTAAGCTCATTAAGCCAGTTAATGGACTGAACGCCTACGCTGCCCCATAGTACCTGCATTCCCAGGTCAAATCACAGACTGTATGAACAAAGCTATCCAGCCAGCATCGGTCCTTCCAAAATCTGAGAATGCTGATATGACTGGCCTCGCAAGGTACATGATTCGGCGCGATCTAACTAAGACCGGTCTTACAGAGTTTGACAATAAACCTGAGAACTACAGGGGTTGGAAGTGTACCTTTGAAACCACGATCAGTGATCTCGGCATCACCGCCGCTGAAGAGCTAGACCTGCTAATCAGGTGGCTTGGGCCACAATCCACGGATCGGGTCAAGAGACTTAAATCTGTCCACATCAGTAATCCCATTGCTGGTCTCACTGCTGCATGGAAGAGGTTAGAAAGAAGCTATGGCAGTCCTGAGGTCATAGAAAGGGCCCTGTTCAAACGACTAGAGGATTTTCCAAAGGTATCTAATAAAGACAGTACAAGGTTCCAAGAGCTCAGCGACCTCCTGTTAGAGCTTCAGCTGGCCAAAGCAGACCCGTACCTTCCTGGCCTCAGCTACCTGGACACTGCTCATGGGGTAACCCCAGTAGTTTCCAAGCTGCCGTCCAATATCCAAAATAAGTGGGCCATGCTTGGATCAAAATACAAAAGGGAAAACCAAGTCTCCTTCCCTCCATTTTCCTACTTCTGCGAGTTCATCGAAAATATCGCAGAGTGTAAGACCGATCCAAGTTTTTCCTATGGAGAACACAGCGACCCTGTTTCATCTACTAAACACGACAGTCCACGTCTTAACTACAGGAGCCACCAAGCTCCAATGTCCATCAAGAAGACTGATGTTCTTCCGGCACCTTCAGTATCACAAGATAAGAGCGACAAAGGTGAGAAGGTTGAGAATCCTAATCGCCAGTGTCCAATTCACAAACTGCCACATCCCTGAAGAAGTGCATCGGCTTCAGGAAGAAGCCCCTTCAAGAACGAAAGGAGCTCTTGAAGAAGTTTGGAGTATGCTTCAGGTGCTGCGCCTCTACCGAACGTCTTGCTAAGGACTGTGTCATCCCCATCAAGTGTCTAGAGTGCGACAGCGAAGACCACGTACAGGCGCTCCATCCATCACAGCCTGACTCTGCGTCTTCACCTTCTCCCACCACAAGCCATGGCGGGGAGAGTACAGACCAAGTGACAAGCCATGTTGCGGTATCTTCCTCATGCACCGATGTCTGTGGAGAAGGTCTTCGAGACAAGTCCTGTGCGAAGATTTGCCTGTCATGGGTGTATCCCAAGGGCCATCCAGAGAAGGCAGTCAAGGTGTACGTTAGCCTGGATGACCAGAGCAACAAATCATTAGCCAGGTCAGAACTCTTTGACTTGTTTGGCTTAAAAGGAGATGTCTATCCCTACACCTTGGGCACCTGCAGCGGCGTTTTACAAACCTCTGGAAGAAGGGCCAGTGGCCTCATAATAACTTCTCTTGAGAAAGGCGCCACGGAGATTCCACTACCCACACTTGTAGAGTGTAACCAAATACCATTCAATAGGGAAGAAATCCCAACACCAGAAGTCGCTCTTCAGCATCCTCATCTCAGAATGATAGCCAAAGAGATGCCACCCCTGGATGATAAGGCAGACATCCTAATTCTCCTCGGCAGAGACTTATACGACTGCACAAGATGCGTCAACAAATCCACGGACTACTCAATGAACCATATGCCCAGCGCCTCGAGTTGGGCTGGGTCATCATTGGCAATGTCTGTAGTGACCAGACAAAGAATCAGAACGACATCTCCTCTTACAAAACCGTTATTACGTCAGATGACAACGACTTGTCCTCCCTGTCATACTCACATCACCAATGGATGAAGGAGAAGTCAAACGACACTACGTGTCAACGGCAACCATCCGATATTTCAAGTCCGCTTTATCCTCGAGACTACAACCTCGAGATAACAGCATTCGATCCTTCAACCAAGGACAACAACTCACTACCTACAGAGGGAGACAAAGTGATCATCAGGGTCATGAGCATCAAACCCACCGAAGACAACTATAACAGCTGGGTAGCTCCCTCACCTTCTCTTCCAGCAAAGACTAAGTTGCCAAGGGATCCACAGCAAGTAACTGCTAAGTTCCCAACCTTTGATACCCATCTCCATCACAAGCCTGGTCAAACCGAAGCCATGCTAGACTTCAGTGCTCAGAGTGAGAGCCCCTCTCTCAACAGCCTACCTCTGACCGATGGTGCCAGCGTTTTCCCCACGCAATTCAGCCTCAGCTCACTGGCGGATGTTGAACGAGACACGTTCACTTCCCAAGCATCACCCTGTAAGGAACTTGCTATCGAACGAGGAGCCTCGCCTGTTGAAAACAGCATCGACGGTCCTCTCGGGTTTAAGACACCCATCGCAGTTCTAGGCAGGGTACCACTGAGACAGCTTGCTACTCCGGATATCAACGGGAACACTATGCTACCATCTCAGAGACAGCAAAGATGGGAGACGGCGAAGAAGTCTCTAAAGGCCTTACAACAAGTCCTGCCCCGTAGTTCTGTAAAGACTCTTTCAACCGTCATCAAGAGACAAGTCTACCTTTCCTACGACGTGTCTAAGAAGACTACAGCTGCAGGAGCCTCTCCCAGCGCTTCAGAAACCGGCAAAAAGGTACAGAAGCTGAGCTCTCTTTACCCTGGACATCCTTTCAGCTGGTCAGCCATCCTATCTGCTGACATACATTTCAGGCAAATCATCTGCTGGCTCCTTCGAGCAGGAGTCACATGATCTTAGCTTCGTCTCTGAACTCAGCTCACGGCGGGGAGCCTACCGCCATATACTCCTCCAGCTGTGTTGGAACATTGTAATATTTTAACTTTCTCCAGCGGATTATTGGGTTGGTGGAAGTGTTTGCACGTTGCGGCTTCCCCAATCCGAAGATGGGTTTTCGTTTGGACTCGGACTATTCCGCTGTTGAGGACTTCATGCCTCCAACTGAACATTGGACCATGCCAATTGGATTTCAACTGTTGTTGTTATTACCTGCATGCTTGTTTTTTCCTTTTGTCTTTCAGGTCTACAGTGACATCTCCAGTGGACATCATAAAATTATGAAATCTATAGATTTCAGACGGGGAGTGTTATGTCCCATGAATGAGACATTTTACAGACTGTCCTGTGTATTTTACATGCTGTATTGCAGTCTCTCATATTGTTTACTGTTGCTATGTGTCCCTGTGTTTGCATAGCTGAAATCCTCCCTTTACATCAAGTTTGTCCCTTCTGTCTCTCTGTCTCCCTCTTCTGGTGTGATGTCATTTCCTTCTTTCTCCTGTGTTTCATTCTCCATCTTGATTTTATCAGAATCACATGTGTTTTCAGTCCGTCTGAAGAAAGTCTTTTTTACCTGCTGCTGTTTGTATGCATTCAACAAGAATTCTTAAAGAAATCAAAGTCTCTTCTGGATTCTTCATAACATGTGTGCCGGCAGCCGAGTTAAGCTATCTGCGATCGTCGCCAATTGTAAGTAAGGTGAAAGAGATCCGGCATCTCACAGAGCCATATTTACAGCCACAGGCCCCGGGGACAGAATATTACTCATCCTGAGTTACATCCTGTATTATACTCCAGAGCTGCACTCACTATTCTGCTGGTGCAGTCACTGTGTACATACATTACATTACTGATCCTGTACTGATCCTGAGTTACATCTTGTATTATACTCCAGAGCTGTACTCACTATTCTGCTCGTGCAGTCACTGTGTACATACATTACATTACTGATCCTGTACTGATCCTGAGTTACCTCCTGTATTATACTCCAGAGCTGCACTCACTATTCTGCTGGTGCAGTCACTGTGTACATACATTACATTACTGATCCTGTACTGATCCTGAGTTACATGCTGTATTATACTCCAGAGCTGCACTCCCTATTCTGCTGGTGCAGTCACTGTGTACATACATTACATTACTGATCCTGAGTTACATCCTGTATTATACTCCAGAGCTGCACTCACTATTCTGCTGGTGCAGTCACTGTGTACATACATTACATTACTTATCCTGTACTGATCCTGAGTTACATGCTGTATTATACTCCAGAGCTGCACTCCCTATTCTGCTGGTGCAGTCACTGTGTACATACATTACATTACTGATCCTGTACTAATCCTGAGTTACATCCTGTATTATACGCCAGAGCTGCACTCACTATCCTGCTGGTGCAGTCACTGTGTACATATATTACTTTCCTGATCCTATACTGATCCTGAGTTACATCCTGTATTATACCCCAGAGCTGCACTCACTATTCTGCTGGTGCAGTCACTGTGTACATACATTACATTACTGATCATGTTGTACTGATCCTGAGTTACATCCTGTATTATACTCCAGAGCTGCACTCACTATTCTGCTGGTGCAGTCACTGTGTACATACATTACATTACTGATCATTGTTGTACTGATCCTGAGTTACATCTGTATTATCTCCAGAGCTGCACTCTCTATTCTGCTGGTGCAGTCACTGTGACTACATACAGTTACATCTACTGATCCTGAGTTAATCCTGATTATACTCAGAGTGCACTCACTATCTGCTGTGCAGTCACTGTGTCATTATGTGATCCTGAGTTACATCCTGTATTATACTCCAGAGCTGCACTCACTATTCTGCTGGTGCAGTCACTGTGTACATACATTACATTACTGATCCTGTACTGATCCTGAGATACATCCTGAATTATACTCCAGAGCTACACTCACTATTCTGCTGGTGCAGTCACTGTGTACATACATTACCATTCTATGAAACCTTCTATAATACAGGGTGTAACTCAGGATCAGTAATGTACAGTTGGAAAGAACCTCCTGGGTCATCTGGTCCAAGCACCTGCTCAAATCAGGATTCACTAACTCATCCCAGACAGATGTCTGTCCAGCCTCTGTTTGAAGACTTCCATTGAAGGAGAACTCACCACCTCTCGTGGCAGCCTGTTCCACTCATTGATCACCCTCACTGTCATAAGTTTTTTCTAATATCTAATCTGTGTCTCCTCCCATTCAGTTTCATCCCATTGCTTCTAGTCTTTCCGTGTGCAAATGAGAATAAAGATGATCCTTCTACAATGTGACAGCCCTTGAGATATTTGTATACAGCTATTATTACTGTTCCTTCCAGTAGCAGTGCTGATGTTTCACCTCTCGTGCTCACGCTCCGCACACAGACTTATCAGGATGAGAATAAACTTCAGTTTGTGGCCATGAGTGTGATCCACACAGGTGAAATGAGTGGAAAGAGAGAGGAGCCAGCAGCGCTGCTGATATTACAGAAAATCTGCTTGTTATTTTTCCAGCGACCCTCTAAAGGATCCCCCCGTAGCGAGCAGTTACCCTGACGGAGCCAGTAATCAGGGGTCCTGTAAATGTGTGTATGGCAGTAAATGGCCATCAATAGGGTGGCTCGGCAGGAAAATATAATTAGGGGTCAGTGGTTTGGAGCGGCCACTTGAGTGTCCTCCATAAACATGTGTTGGCTTCACCCTGATTGTGACATTTCACAGGATCAGAGAAGTTCCCATACTGTGCACAATTCTCATTGGCCCAGCAGCCAGGGGCCCCGGAGTTGGCTTTTTTGTAGATTATTGACGGGGACGCACAACTAGAGAGCGATGCACTAAGCTGCTTCTCTCTACGGATGTCAGGTCACAGGATATATAATTCTGACACATTCAGGCTTACTTATCCTATTATCCGGCCCTCGTGCAGGCCATGTGGGCCGTACTCCCGCCATATATATATATCTCCTCGCTCACATCAGTCCTGCTTCATATCAAAGACGTCAATATTTAATCTACCAGGGTATAACAAAGGAAGTGAAAAATCCCTTATGTTATATCAAGGAGGGATTGTTCCAAGGTGCTCAGTGGCCAAGGACAAAGCTGGTAAACTGGACTACTTGGAAATTGTAGTCCCTGGTGACTAGAGGCTCAGCGACTTAGTCCCTGGAGACTAGTGGTTTAGTACTCTATCGTTTAGTACTCTAGTCCCCTGGTGCTTAATGAGATTACCTACTTACAGGCCTAGGTTTAAGTAACTTCCATCAATACAAGATCCTACAGAAGCATATACCGAGTAACATAAATATCCTTTATTAGATCCAAAAGATAAAAACCTTACATAAATTGTACTTTTAAGGGAGATACAAATGTAAAATAAACTGTCTGCCAGGGGAACATACCAAAGTCTAAAAAACCTGGTCATAATGTAGGCATTTATTCAGAACCTAATAAATAGTACAAAGACATGGTCAACCTGAAAGTTCATACATCGTTATTTAGAAAATAAATAAATTAAACATAAATTGAGAATCAATCCACAGATGCCAGTATATAAGTAGAGGTTAGCTTAATCGGTCCCGAAGGCTCCTATATATATATCCAATGGCATGTGGGGGTTCCATACTGAGACCAAGCAGTCAATATATGCACAAGAGGCAATCTAGCAAAAAGCCATACATATAACCAGCCGTGTAAGGAGGTGGCGGGGACCCTCATTTGCCCCCTCTCTCCTATATGCCGGGCATGTGTGCCCCCTGCGGTATCCTGATATACTAAAGTATTCATGTTATATAATAATGTTTTATCAATGTAATGTGCTGTGTCTGTAATATGGTCTTGTAACGTGTAACCGATATTGTATTTGTTATCTGTTGCATGTGATGAGTTTAGGGACTGAAAGGGTTACATTAAAAAGGGGGCCGGACCAGCAGGCTGAAAAAGCAGCAATTTCCTACTTCTAGAGTAGTACCTGGGCAGGCTTGCCCAGGGAGGGCAAGATGCTCTGCTTGGTTGGGAGCATAATATACCCCTGGAGGGGAGAAAGTGCTGCCAAAGGACTGCCGGGCAGTGGAAACGGGCACTGGAACCGTGTGAGTGCCCACCAAAGGACTGGTTGTTCCCAGGAAGCAGATGGGAGCTGACCATACTGCATATCTGGATAGGGAAAGCGCAGGAAGTGTTTTCTCCTTTATTTCATCGTTATTAATAGTTTGCCACTAGTGGAACCGAAGTGTGATGCGTGGTGCATTCAGAGGACGCCGTTCCAGTATGGAGAGCAGCCGTGTGCCGGGGATAACTAACTGTGCCACAGGGCCGAGATTTTATCTGTCTGTTCATGTGCTAGGGGCCGGAGTGCTCACTGACTGTGACATAGTGGACTTGCCCATGACTACCACCCCGTGCCCCCTTGTTACACATGAACTAAGAGAAGCCTGAAAAAATAGTTAATAGAGAGCTAGATTATAACAGCTATGTTAAATAAACATGCAAAGGCAGTAGTAGGCTGGGTAACAGAGTCCAACAGAGGACCTAAGTCATAAGACAGTGCAAATAGCAAAAAAACTAATGCGCATTATAAGGCACAGTGGCCAAACATCAGGAGGCTGTTAGATTGTTTATGCTCATATACAGTGCAGCAGGCAGATCAGATATATAGGTGTAAAATAGCAGCAAGTAGATAAGCTGTCTCTAGTGCATTAGGCTGAATAGGGCATGTTACCTGGCAGTGCAATGCTATGCCCCGATGCGCGTTTCGCGTGTTGCTTCTTCCTGGGGGGTTATTGCTGGTGCTTAATGGTTTAGTACTCTAGTTCATGGCGTTCAGTAGTTTAGTACTCTAGTCCCTGGTGTTTTATAGTTTAGTTCTCCAGTCCATGATGTTTAATGGTTTAGTACTCCAGTCACTGGTGTTTACTGGTTTAGTTCAAAACTGGTAAAGCTGGTAAACAGGGACTACTTTGAAAATGTAGTCCCTGGTGACTAGAGGTTCAGCACCTTAGTCCCTGAAAAATAGTGGTTTTAGTACTCGAGTTCCTCGTGTTCAGTGGTTTAGTACTCCAGTCCCTGGTGGTCAGTGGCTTAGTACTCCAGTCCCTCGTGGTCAGTGGCTTAGTACTCTAGTCCCTGGTGTTCGGTGGTTTAGTACTCCAGTCTCTGGTGTTCAGTGGCTTAGTACTCCAGTCCCTCGTGGTCAGTGGCTTAGTACTCTAGTCCCTGGTGTTCGGTGGTTTAGTACTCTAGTCCCTGGTGTTCGGTGGTTTAGTACTCCAGTATCTGGTGTTCAGTGGTTTAGTACTCCAGTATCTGGTGTTCAGTGGTTTAGTACTGCAGCTCCTCATGTTCAGTGCTTTAGTACTCAAGTCCCTGGTGGTCAGTGGCTTAGTACTCTAGTACACGGTGTTCGGTGGTTCAGTACTCCAGTTCCTGGTGGTCAGTGGTTTAGTACTCCAGTCCCTGGTGGTCAGTGGCTTAGTACTCCAGTCCCTTGTGCTTAACGGTTTAGATCTCCAGTCCCTGGTGGTCAGTGGCTTAGTCCTCTAGTCCCTGGTGTTCAGTGGTTTAGTACTCCAGTCTCGGGTGTTCAATGGCTTAGTTCTCCAGTCCCTGGTGGTCAGTAGTTTAGTAATCCAGTCCCTGGTGGTCAGTGGCTTAGTTCTCCAGTACCTGGTGTTCAGTAGTTTAGTACTCCAGTCTCTGGTGTTCAGTGGCTTAGTACTCCAGTCTCTGGTGTTCAGTGGCTTAGCACTCCAGTCCCTGGTGGTCAGTGGCTTAGTCCTCTAGTCCCTGGTGGTCAGTGGCTTAGTACTCCAGTCCCTGATGGTCAATGGCTTAGTTAGCAGTCCCCGGTGTTTAATGGTTGAGTACTCCAGTTCCTCGTGTTCAGTGGCTTAGTACTCCAGTCCTTGGTGGTCAGTGGCTTAGTACTCCAGTCCCTGGTGGTCAGTGGCTTAGTACTCCAGTCCCTAGTGGTCAGTGGCTTAGTACTCCATTCCCTGGTGGTCAGTGGCTTACTGCTGCAATGCTTGTTAATACTTTCTTTCTGTAGGTCAGTATTCGGTAGTGAACCCCAATGCTGACAATACGTTATTAGGACAGTGGATTGTGTCCTCCGTTCCCCTCTGTTGGTTCCTTTGCCCCAAGACCACGGCCAGGGTGAGCTAAATACTTGACTCATCAGTTTGGTTATCTTCATTTCTTCAATGCCTTGGACCTAGAATGAAGCAGCATGGTGCCTACATGACCAGCTGCGGCTTTACACCTCCCCTGGCCATGGTCTTGGGGCCATGAGTGAACTGCGGATACAAGCTCCCATCTTGGCAATCAGTAGGGATATCGAGAGATTCTTTGTTCACATGAATGGAGCAGCTGACGGCACATGCGCCCCATCGCTCCATTGTAGGTGTATGGCGCAGGTGCCCCATCGCTCCATTCTAGCTGTATGGCACAGGCACCCCATCACTCCATTCTAGGTGTATGGCACAGGCGCCTCATCGCTCCATTGTAGGTGTATGGCACAGGCACCTCATCGCTCCATTCTAGGTGTATGGCATATGCGCCCCATCGCTCCATTCTAGGTGTATGGCACATGTGCCCCATAGCTCCATTCTAGGTGTATGGCACAGGCGCCCCATCGCTCCATTCTAGGTGTATGGCACATGCGTCCCATCGCTCCATTGTAGGTGTATGGCACAGGCACCTCATCGCTCCATTCTAGGTGTATGGCACATGCGCCCCATCGCTCCATTCTAGGTGTATGGCATATGCGCCCCATCGCTCCATTCTAGGTGTATGGCACATGTGCCCCATAGCTCCATTCTAGGTGTATGGCACAGGCGCCCCATCGCTCCATTCTAGGTGTATGGCACATGCGTCCCATCGCTCCATTGTAGGTGTATGGCACAGGCACCTCATCGCTCCATTCTAGGTGTATGGCACATGCGCCCCATCGCTCCATTCTAGGTGTATGGCACATGCGCGCCATCGCTCCATTCTAGGTGTATGGCACATGTGCCCCATCGCTCCATTCTAGGTGTATGGCACATGCGCCCCATCGCTCCATTCTAGGTGTTTGGCACATGCGCCCCATCGCTCCATTCTAGGTGTATGGCACATGCGCCACATCGCTCCATTCTAGGTGTATGGCGTAGGCACCCCATCGCTCCATTCTAGGTGTATGGCACATACGTCCCATCGCTCCATTCTAGGTGTATGGTGCAGGTGCCCGATCGCTCCATTATAGGTGTATGGCACATGCGCCCCATCGCTCCATTCTAGGTGTATGGCACATGCGCCCCATCGCTCCATTCTAGGTGTATGGCACATGCGTCCCATCGCTCCATTGTAGGTGTATGGCACAGGCACCTCATCGCTCCATTATAGGTGTATGGCACATGCGCCCCATCGCTCCATTCTAGGTGTATGGCACATACGTCCCATCGCTCCATTCTAGGTGTATGGTGCAGGTGCCCGATCGCTCCATTATAGGTGTATGGCACATGCGCCCCATCGCTCCATTCTAGGTGTATGGCACATGCGCCCCATCGCTCCATTCTATGTGTATGGCACATGCACCCATTGCTCCATTCTAGGTGTATGGCACATGCGCCACATCGCTCCATTCTAGGTGTATGGCGTAGGCACCCCATCGCTCCATTCTAGGTGTATGGCGCAGGTGCCCCATCGCTCCATTCTAGCTGAATGGCACATGCGCCCCATCGCTCCATTCTAGGTGTATGGCACATGCGCCCCATCGCTCCATTCTAGGTGTATGGTACATGCGCCCAATCGCTCCATTCTAGGTGTATGGCACATGCGCCACATCGCTCCATTCTAGGTGTATGGCTTAGGCACCCCATCGCTCCATTCTAGGTGTATGGCACATACGTCCCATCGCTCCATTCTAGGTGTATGGCGCAGGTGCCCGATCGC
>JARQOD010000001.1:503200938-503266514 GCA_033576555.1 Oophaga sylvatica
TCCATTATAGGTGTATGGCGCAGGCACCCCATCGCTCCATTCTAGGGGAATGGTGCAGGCGCCCATTGCTCCATTCTAGGTGTATGGCACAAGCACACCATTGTGCCATTCTAGGTGTATGGCACAGGCGCCCCATTGCTCCATTCCAGGTGTTTGGCGGAGGCACCCCATCGCTCCATTCTAGGTGTATGGCACATACGCCCCATCGCTCCATTCTAGGTGTATGGCACAGGTGCCCCATCGCTCCATTGTAGGTGTATGGCACAGGCACCTCATCGCTCCATTCTAGGTGTATGGCACAGGCGCCCATCGCTCCATTGTAGGTGTATGGCACAGGCACCTCATCGCTCCATTCTAGGTGTATGGCACATGCGCCCCATCGCTCCATTCTAGGTGTATGGCACATGTGCCCCATAGCTCCATTCTAGGTGTATGGCACAGGCACCCCATCGCTCCATTCTAGGTGTATGGCACATGCGTCCCATCGCTCCATTGTAGGTGTATGGCACAGGCACCTCATCGCTCCATTCTAGGTGTATGGCACATGCGCCCCATCGCTCCATTCTAGGTGTATGGCACATGCGCCCCATCGCTCCATTCTAGGTGTATGGCACATGTGCAAGTAAAAAAAGGGGGGGAAGCCAGCGCAGCACATGATCAGCATGAAATAATTTGAGTGCATCTGCACATAATTTTAACTGTTTTTTAAAATGAGACATTTAGCAAATAATTGATCAATTCTTTGAGCTACTCCGCCACGACAAGGCATTCTCATATGGGGCAGTACCTACTCTACGTTTTTCATTTTCACTGTGCCATTACGGCAAAAATGCAGGCGCCCCATTGCTCCATTCTAGGTGTATGGCACATGCACCCCATTGTGCCATTCTAGATGTATGGCACAGGCGCCCCATCGCTCCATTCCAGTTGTTTGGCGGAGGCACCCCATCGCTCCATTCTAGGTGTATGGCACATGCGCCACATCGCTCCATTCTAGGTGTATGGCGTAGGCACCCCATCGCTCCATTCTAGGTGTATGGCTCATACGCCCCATCACTCCATTCTAGGTGTATGGCGCAGGTGCCCGATCGCTCCATTATAGGTGTATGGCGCAGGCACCCCCATCGCTCCATTCTAGGTGAATGGTGCAGGCACCCCATTGCTCCATTGTAGGTGTATGGCGCAGGCACCCCATCGCTCCATTCTAGGTGTATGGCACATGCACCCCAATGTGCCATTCTAGGTGTATGGCACAGGCGCCCCATCGCTCCATTCCAAGTGTATGGCGGAGGCACCCCATCGCTCCATTCTAGGTGTATGGCACAGGCAACGATAGCGGAGGCAAGCTCCCATAATCTTAGGATGGATCAGCAGCGCACTTGTGCACACTGGTGGATGACCTATTAATTACAATCTGCCATACAAGATGAACACCAGATGAACACCTTGGTCGCCTCAAAAAGACCTTTTTGAATCAGGGCTACCATCCAAGAACAATTCAAAACCAGATTACAAGAGCCACCAGAATATCAAGGAATCACCTGCTACATTACAAAGCTAAAGAAGAAAATAATCGGGTGCCTCTAGTAGTCACCTACAATCCAAATCTGGAGGTGCTAAGGGGAGCTCCATGGAAATTACAACCTTTACTACAAAAAGATGCCCGATTACAAGCCATATTTCCAGACCCCCTACTACTGTGTTTTAAGCCCCCGTCACCGATTTTGTGACGCAACAGCGACCTAGCCAGCGATCTCGCTACATGTGAGATGCAGCGACGACCGGCCTCCCTGCTGGATATCGCTGATCGTCGTCGAATGTACTGGACCATTTTTTCATCGTTGGTGTCCTGCTGGCCAATGGGCATCGCTGTGTGTGACAGCGGGAGACCAAATATTTCAAAATCCAGTAAAAAACGATAATTCACTGGCTGTCTCATTATTTCAGCATATACTTGAAGTGAATATCCTACAAATCTCTCTAGGAACTCTGCAGTTGACAGTGAGTTCATCATTTTGCTTTATTGTTATGTTTGATTACTTAATTTTATCAGGTGTCCTTGATTAGCGCGGTGTTTATTTATTTTAAATTTTATATTTGTATATTTGAATATGTGTTTAAAATTATTGTTTGTATCTCACTATTTAATTAATTTCATCCTAATAGTAATGTTTCTTTTTTCATTATAAGGTCATTCATCTTTTGTTTCACATCGCAAGCCTGCTTGGAGTGTCATTTGCGGTCTTTTAGTGGGACTTACCACATACGTCACTATTGTGACGTTGTACTTCGCACCACGTGACCTCGCCTTTCACTCTCCATTAGCTATTCGGGCCTGTTCGACCTGCGCATGCTCCAGGTGGCTCCATTATGAGTTACACTGTTTCTCGTCACTTCCGGGTGACAATCACGTGGTTAGTTTCAGTTTTGTTTTCTCATTTGTGCGCCCATTGGCCTCTCATATATTAATTTCTCCCCGACCAATCCGGCTTATACTACAGTATATTTATACCCGACGTGCCCCCTGCCCCGACACGCCTCCCGAAGAAGGATTGCAAAACGCGCGTCGGGGCAGCAGGGACGCCAGGAACTCCACGTGCACCTTATAAGTAACTTTTGGCCCGTTTTTATTACCAATGTGGCATATATTTACCGCTAGTATGCATCTACAGATGGACAGTAAGTCCGCGTTATAAGCACTGTACACTTTAGTATGGCATGATTTGCCACATCCAGATTTGGTAGATTGTTTACACTTTAGAGCACGTCGCACTTTATACATTTTTGCCATATTGCAATATAGCCTTTCCTATATATATATACAGTATATATTGTAGGGATCTGCTCTGGTAGGCAGGGGCCGGGCCGCAGTAATGAGGCATACACACAGGCTTTTAGTTCAAAGTTCAGTGGTTTTAATAACGGGTTCAACAAAAAGTCCAGATAACAAAATCAAAACAGAATATAAATTACTCCAGTTTGGAGAACCACTGGTCCCAGACTCACCCTTGCTTGGGACGGGCTTAACTACGCGGCTGCAGGACAGCAGAGACCGCCAGGTGCCATTCCGGGTGGTCTGGTACTCGCTTCCTAGTGCACACTGACACACTGTAACAAAAACAAGCTTCCAGACTGACTCCAGCCAAACTCCTTCCTTCCACACCCACCAACTACAACAGCTCCTTGTTTTATAGGCCTAGTCCACACCCTCAGGTGAGGTACACATCAGCTGACCTGATCACATGACTATGACCTCATCACAGGTCCTTGAGATCAGGGAAAATCCTGACCAAACTCCAGTCTGCTAGGAGAAATATATCTCCCATCCATCAAGACCCCCTTTGGTGTACCACATACCTCCCCCTTTGTTCAACCTTAGGAGGGTGGACACATGACATACAGTGAACTCTGGACAGTGCATCTGCGTTCCCCTGTAATTTGCCTGCCCGATGTTCTACTGAAAATTTGAAATTTTGCAGAGACAGAAACCACCTGGTGACTCGTGCATTTCTCTCTTTGGCTTGACTCATCCAAGTCAAAGGGGAATGATCAGTTACCAACCGAAACGTTCTCCCCAACAGATAGTAGCGCAATGACTCCAGTGCCCACTTGATGGCCAGGCACTCTCTCTCTACAATGCTGTATCTGGTTTCAGCTGGAGTGAGCTTTCGACTCAGGAAACTAATGGGATGCTCCTCCCCGTTAACCTCCTGAGACAACACGGCACCCAGACCTACCTCTGACGCATCAGTCTGGACAATGAATTCTCTTTTGAAGTCGGGTGTGATCAGAACTGGTGACCCACACAGTGCCCCTTTTAGTTTTACAAACGCTTCTTCGAGCTGATCATTCCATCGCACCATTACTGACTTCCTCCCTTTTAGGCAGTCAGTTAACGGCGCCGACAGGGTTGCAAAATTGGGAATAAACCGCCGGTAGTATCCCACTAACCCCAAAAACCCTTTCACTTGTTTTGTGGTGAGGGGACGGGGCCAGTTTTGGATTGACTCCACTTTGTTTATTTGGGGTTTGATAACTCCTCTCCCAATCACATACCCCAGGTACCGAGCTTCCTCCAACCCTATGGAACACTTCTTTGGGTTGGCAGTTAGCCCTGCTTGTCTCAGAGAATCTATCACCGCCTGTACCTTGGCTAAGTGACTTTTCCAGTCTGTACTGTACACCACAATATCGTCCAGATAGGCCGCGGCCTATCGGCGATGAGGACGAAGAACAACGTCCATTAACCTCTGGAATGTCGCTGGAGCGCCATGCAACCCGAAGGGTAGGACTATATACTGGAACAGTCCCTCGGGTGTTACAAAAGCCGTTTTCTCTCTCACTGCTTTTGTTAGGGGCACCTGCCAATACCCTTTTGTGAGGTCAATGACTGAAAAATACCGGGCCTGCCCAAACCGCTCTATTAACGCATCGACCCGGGGCATGGGGTAGGCGTCAAACTTAGAAATTTTATTCAGTTTTCTGAAGTCATTACAGAACCTTAGTGTCCCATATGGCTTTGGTATTAGGACTATTGGGCTGGCCCACTCACTCTGGGACTTTTCAATGACCCCTAACTGCAGCATCTTCTGGACCTCTTCCGAGATGGCTTGTCGCCGGGCCTCAGGCACCCGATATGGCTTTAATCGGACTTTGGCCTGCGGCTCCGTGACAATGTCATGTTGGATTAGGGAGGTACGACCAGGAAGTTCCGAAAAAACATCGGTATTTCGGCTAACAAACTCTCGGACTTCCTGAACTTGTCTGGGCGACAAAGTGTCTGCTATTTTGACGGCGGAGAGGACTTCTCTTGCCTTCTCCTGAGGCAAGGAAGCCATCTCTACTGGAAATGCAGGCCGTGGACAATCCTCACCAAGCGGGTCTCTGTCTTTCCATGGTTTGAGCAGATTCACATGGTATACCTGTTCTGGCTTTCTCCGCCCCGGTTGGTGTACTCTATAGTTTACCGGTCCCACCTTCTCTATAATCTCGTAGGGTCCCTGCCACCTTGCAAGGAACTTACTATCCACCGTAGGCACAAGTACCAACACCCGATCCCCAGGGTTAAAGGACCTTACCCGTGCCTCCCGGTTATAGACCTGCCTCTGTGACCTTTGTGCTGCTTCCATATGTTCTCGGACTAATGGCAGGACTGTCTCCATTCTCTCTTGCATTTTGGCCACATGTTCTATCACACTTTTGTGGGGAGTTGGTTGGTTTTCCCAGGCCTCTTTAGCTATATCGAGTAAGCCACGGGGATGTCTGCCATATAATAGTTCAAAGGGCGAGAACCCCGTAGATGCCTGGGGCACCTCCCGTACTGCAAACATCAGGTATGGCAACAAGAGATCCCAGTCCTTACCATCTTTAGAGACTGCTTTTTTCAACATATTCTTCAGGGTTTTATTGAACCTTTCTACTAAACCGTCTGTTTGGGGATGATAGACCGATGTGCGCAACTGTTTAACACTTAACAAGTGGCAGAGTTCCTTCATGATTTTTGACATAAAGGGGGTCCCCTGATCTGTTAAGATTTCTTGAGGGATTCCCACCCGAGAGAACATACCCATGAGTTCTTTTGCGATCAGTTTGGCCGAGGTGTGTCGCAGGGGAATAGCCTCAGGATACCTGGTAGCGTAATCTAGAACTACGAGGATGTGTTGGTGACCCTTGCTGATTTATTAACCGGCCCAACCAGATGTTTAGTACTAAACATCTGGTTTAGTACTCCAGTCACTGGTGTTTACTGGTTTAGTTCAAAACTGGTAAAGCTGGTAAACAAGGACTACTTTGAAAATGTAGTCCCTGGTGACTAGAGGTTCAGCACCTTAGTCCCTGAAAAATAGTGGTTTTAGTACTCGAGTTCCTCGTGTTCAGTGGTTTAGTACTCCAGTCCCTGGTGGTCAGTGGCTTAGTACTCCAGTCCCTCGTGGTCAGTGGCTTAGTACTCTAGTCCCTGGTGTTCGGTGGTTTAGTACTCCAGTCTCTGGTGTTCAGTGGCTTAGTACTCCAGTCCCTCGTGGTCAGTGGCTTAGTACTCTAGTCCCTGGTGTTCGGTGGTTTAGTACTCTAGTCCCTGGTGTTCGGTGGTTTAGTACTCCAGTATCTGGTGTTCAGTGGTTTAGTACTCCAGTATCTGGTGTTCAGTGGTTTAGTACTGCAGCTCCTCATGTTCAGTGCTTTAGTACTCAAGTCCTGGTGGTCAGTGGCTTAGTACTCTAGTACACGGTGTTCGGTGGTTCAGTACTCCAGTTCCTGGTGGTCAGTGGTTTAGTACTCCAGTCCCTGGTGGTCAGTGGCTTAGTACTCCAGTCCCTTGTGCTTAACGGTTTAGATCTCCAGTCCCTGGTGGTCAGTGGCTTAGTCCTCTAGTCCCTGGTGTTCAGTGGTTTAGTACTCCAGTCTCGGGTGTTCAATGGCTTAGTTCTCCAGTCCCTGGTGGTCAGTAGTTTAGTAATCCAGTCCCTGGTGGTCAGTGGCTTAGTTCTCCAGTACCTGGTGTTCAGTAGTTTAGTACTCCAGTCTCTGGTGTTCAGTGGCTTAGTACTCCAGTCTCTGGTGTTCAGTGGCTTAGCACTCCAGTCCCTGGTGGTCAGTGGCTTAGTCCTCTAGTCCCTGGTGGTCAGTGGCTTAGTACTCCAGTCCCTGATGGTCAATGGCTTAGTTAAGCAGTCCCCGGTGTTTAATGGTTGAGTACTCCAGTTCCTCGTGTTCAGTGGCTTAGTACTCCAGTCCTTGGTGGTCAGTGGCTTAGTACTCCAGTCCCTGGTGGTCAGTGGCTTAGTACTCCAGTCCCTAGTGGTCAGTGGCTTAGTACTCCATTCCCTGGTGGTCAGTGGCTTACTGCTGCAATGCTTGTTAATACTTTCTTTCTGTAGGTCAGTATTCGGTAGTGAACCCCAATGCTGACAATACGTTATTAGGACAGTGGATTGTGTCCTCCGTTCCCCTCTGTTGGTTCCTTTGCCCAAGACCACGGCCAGGGTGAGCTAAATACTTGACTCATCAGTTTGGTTATCTTCATTTCTTCAATGCCTTGGACCTAGAATGAAGCAGCATGGTGCCTACATGACCAGCTGCGGCTTTACACCTCCCCTGGCCATGGTCTTGGGGCCATGAGTGAACTGCGGATACAAGCTCCCATCTTGGCAATCAGTAGGGATATCGAGAGATTCTTTGTTCACATGAATGGAGCAGCTGACGGCACATGCGCCCCATCGCTCCATTGTAGGTGTATGGCGCAGGTGCCCCATCGCTCCATTCTAGCTGTATGGCACAGGCACCCCATCACTCCATTCTAGGTGTATGGCACAGGCGCCTCATCGCTCCATTGTAGGTGTATGGCACAGGCACCTCATCGCTCCATTCTAGGTGTATGGCATATGCGCCCCATCGCTCCATTCTAGGTGTATGGCACATGTGCCCCATAGCTCCATTCTAGGTGTATGGCACAGGCGCCCCATCGCTCCATTCTAGGTGTATGGCACATGCGTCCCATCGCTCCATTGTAGGTGTATGGCACAGGCACCTCATCGCTCCATTCTAGGTGTATGGCACATGCGCCCCATCGCTCCATTCTAGGTGTATGGCATATGCGCCCCATCGCTCCATTCTAGGTGTATGGCACATGTGCCCATAGCTCCATTCTAGGTGTATGGCACAGGCGCCCCATCGCTCCATTCTAGGTGTATGGCACATGCGTCCCATCGCTCCATTGTAGGTGTATGGCACAGGCACCTCATCGCTCCATTCTAGGTGTATGGCACATGCGCCCCATCGCTCCATTCTAGGTGTATGGCACATGCGCGCCATCGCTCCATTCTAGGTGTATGGCACATGTGCCCCATCGCTCCATTCTAGGTGTATGGCACATGCGCCCCATCGCTCCATTCTAGGTGTTTGGCACATGCGCCCCATCGCTCCATTCTAGGTGTATGGCACATGCGCCACATCGCTCCATTCTAGGTGTATGGCGTAGGCACCCCATCGCTCCATTCTAGGTGTATGGCACATACGTCCCATCGCTCCATTCTAGGTGTATGGTGCAGGTGCCCGATCGCTCCATTATAAGTGTATGGCACATGCGCCCCATCGCTCCATTCTAGGTGTATGGCACATGCGCCCCATCGCTCCATTCTAGGTGTATGGCACATGCGTCCCATCGCTCCATTGTAGGTGTATGGCACAGGCACCTCATCGCTCCATTATAGGTGTATGGCACATGCGCCCCATCGCTCCATTCTAGGTGTATGGCACATACGTCCCATCGCTCCATTCTAGGTGTATGGTGCAGGTGCCCGATCGCTCCATTATAGGTGTATGGCACATGCGCCCCATCGCTCCATTCTAGGTGTATGGCACATGCGCCCCATCGCTCCATTCTATGTGTATGGCACATGCACACCATTGTGCCATTCTAGGTGTATGGCACAGGCGCCCCATTGCTCCATTCCAGGTGTTTGGCGGAGGCACCCCATCGCTCCATTCTAGGTGTATGGCACATACGCCCCATCGCTCCATTCTAGGTGTATGGCACAGGTGCCCATCGCTCCATTGTAGGTGTATGGCACAGGCACCTCATCGCTCCATTCTAGGTGTATGGCACAGGCGCCCCATCGCTCCATTGTAGGTGTATGGCACAGGCACCTCATCGCTCCATTCTAGGTGTATGGCACATGCGCCCCATCACTCCATTCTAGGTGTATGGCACATGTGCCCCATAGCTCCATTCTAGGTGTATGGCACAGGCACCCCATCGCTCCATTCTAGGTGTATGGCACATGCGTCCCATCGCTCCATTCTAGGTGTATGGCACATGTGCCCCATCGCTCCATTCTAGGTGTATGGCACATGCGCCCCATCGCTCCATTCTAGGTGTATGGCACATGCGTCCCCATCGCTCCACTGTAGGTGTATGGCACAGGCACCTCATCGCTCCATTCTAGGTGTATGGCACATGCGCCCCATCGCTCCATTCTAGGTGTATGGCACATGTGCCCATAGCTCCATTCTAGGTGTATGGCACATGCGCCCCATCGCTCCATTCTAGGTGTATGGCACATGCGTCCCATCGCTCCATTGTAGGTGTATGGCCACAGGCACCTCATCGCTCCATTCTAGGTGTATGGCACATGCGCCCCATCGCTCCATTCTAGGTGTATGGCACATGCGCCCCATCGCTCCATTCTAGGTGTATGGCACATGTGCAAGTAAAAAAAGGGGGGGAAGCCAGCGCAGCACATGATCAGCATGAAATAATTTGAGTGCATCTGCACATAATTTTAACTGTTTTTTAAAATGAGACATTTAGCAAATAATTGATCAATTCTTTGAGCTACTCCGCCACGACAAGGCATTCTCATATGGGGCAGTACCTACTCTACGTTTTTCATTTTCACTGTGCCATTACGGCAAAAATGCAGGCGCCCCATTGCTCCATTCTAGGTGTATGGCACATGCACCCCATTGTGCCATTCTAGATGTATGGCACAGGCGCCCCATCGCTCCATTCCAGTTGTTTGGCGGAGGCACCCCATCGCTCCATTCTAGGTGTATGGCACATGCGCCACATCGCTCCATTCTAGGTGTATGGCGTAGGCACCCCATCGCTCCATTCTAGGTGTATGGCTCATACGCCCCATCACTCCATTCTAGGTGTATGGCGCAGGTGCCCGATCGCTCCATTATAGGTGTATGGCGCAGGCACCCCCATCGCTCCATTCTAGGTGAATGGTGCAGGCACCCCATTGCTCCATTGTAGGTGTATGGCGCAGGCACCCCATCGCTCCATTCTAGGTGTATGGCACATGCACCCCAATGTGCCATTCTAGGTGTATGGCACAGGCGCCCCATCGCTCCATTCCAAGTGTATGGCGGAGGCACCCCATCGCTCCATTCTAGGTGTATGGCACAGGCAACGATAGCGGAGGCAAGCTCCCATAATCTTAGGATGGATCAGCAGCGCACTTGTGCACACTGGTGGATGACCTATTAATTACAATCTGCCATACAAGATGAACACCAGATGAACACCTTGGTCGCCTCAAAAAGACCTTTTTGAATCAGGGCTACCATCCAAGAACAATTCAAAACCAGATTACAAGAGCCACCAGAATATCAAGGAATCACCTGCTACATTACAAAGCTAAAGAAGAAAATAATCGGGTGCCTCTAGTAGTCACCTACAATCCAAATCTGGAGGTGCTAAGGGGAGCTCCATGGAAATTACAACCTTTACTACAAAAAGATGCCCGATTACAAGCCATATTTCCAGACCCCCTACTACTGTGTTTTAAGCCCCCGTCACCGATTTTGTGACGCAACAGCGACCTAGCCAGCGATCTCGCTACATGTGAGATGCAGCGACGACCGGCCTCCCTGCTGGATATCGCTGATCGTCGTCGAATGTACTGGACCATTTTTTCATCGTTGGTGTCCTGCTGGCCAATGGGCATCGCTGTGTGTGACAGCGGGAGACCAAATATTTCAAAATCCAGTAAAAAACGATAATTCACTGGCTGTCTCATTATTTCAGCATATACTTGAAGTGAATATCCTACAAATCTCTCTAGGAACTCTGCAGTTGACAGTGAGTTCATCATTTTGCTTTATTGTTATGTTTGATTACTTAATTTTATCAGGTGTCCTTGATTAGCGCGGTGTTTATTTATTTTAAATTTTATATTTGTATATTTGAATATGTGTTTAAAATTATTGTTTGTATCTCACTATTTAATTAATTTCATCCTAATAGTAATGTTTCTTTTTTCATTATAAGGTCATTCATCTTTTGTTTCACATCGCAAGCCTGCTTGGAGTGTCATTTGCGGTCTTTTAGTGGGACTTACCACATACGTCACTATTGTGACGTTGTACTTCGCCCCACGTGACCGCGCCTTTCACTCTCCATTAGCTATTCGGGCCTGTTCGACCTGCGCATGCTCCAGGTGGCTCCATTATGAGTTACACTGTTTCTCGTCACTTCCGGGTGACAATCACGTGGTTAGTTTCAGTTTTGTTTTCTCATTTGTGCGCCCATTGGCCTCTCATATATTAATTCTCCCCCGACCAATCCGGCTTATACTACAGTATATTTATACCCGACGTGCCCCCTGCCCCGACACGCCTCCCGAAGAAGGATTGCAAAACGCGCGTCGGGGCAGCAGGGACGCCAGGAACTCCACGTGCACCTTATAAGTAACTTTTGGCCCGTTTTTATTACCAATGTGGCATATATTTACCGCTAGTATGCATCTACAGATGGACAGTAAGTCCGCGTTATAAGCACTGTACACTTTAGTATGGCATGATTTGCCACATCCAGATTTGGTAGATTGTTTACACTTTAGAGCACGTCGCACTTTATACATTTTTGCCATATTGCAATATAGCCTTTCCATATATATATATACAGTATATATTGTAGGGATCTGCTCTGGTAGGCAGGGGCCGGGCCGCAGTAATGAGGCATACACACAGGCTTTTAGTTCAAAGTTCAGTGGTTTTAATAACGGGTTCAACAAAAAGTCCAGATAACAAAATCAAAACAGAATATAAATTACTCCAGTTTGGAGAACCACTGGTCCCAGACTCACCCTTGCTTGGGACGGGCTTAACTAAGCGGCTGCAGGACAGCAGAGACCGCCAGGTGCCATTCCGGGTGGTCTGGTACTCGCTTCCTAGTGCACACTGACACACTGTAACAAAAACAAGCTTCCAGACTGACTCCAGCCAAACTCCTTCCTTCCACACCCACCAACTACAACAGCTCCTTGTTTTATAGGCCTAGTCCACACCCTCAGGTGAGGTACACATCAGCTGACCTGATCACATGACTATGACCTCATCACAGGTCCTTGAGATCAGGGAAAATCCTGACCAAACTCCAGTCTGCTAGGAGAAATATATCTCCCATCCATCAAGACCCCTTTGGTGTACCACATACCTCCCCCCTTTGTTCAACCTTAGGAGGGTGGACACATGACATACAGTGAACTCTGGACAGTGCATCTGCGTTCCCCTGTAATTTGCCTGCCCGATGTTCTACTGAAAATTTGAAATTTTGCAGAGACAGAAACCACCTGGTGACTCGTGCATTTCTCTCTTTGGCTTGACTCATCCAAGTCAAAGGGGAATGATCAGTTACCAACCGAAACGTTCTCCCCAACAGATAGTAGCGCAATGACTCCAGTGCCCACTTGATGGCCAGGCACTCTCTCTCTACAATGCTGTATCTGGTTTCAGCTGGAGTGAGCTTTCGACTCAGGAAACTAATGGGATGCTCCTCCCCGTTAACCTCCTGAGACAACACGGCACCCAGACCTACCTCTGACGCATCAGTCTGGACAATGAATTCTCTTTTGAAGTCGGGTGTGATCAGAACTGGTGACCCACACAGTGCCCCTTTTAGTTTTACAAACGCTTCTTCGACTGATCATTCCATCGCACCATTACTGACTTCCTCCCTTTTAGGCAGTCAGTTAACGGCGCCGACAGGGTTGCAAAATTGGGAATAAACCGCCGGTAGTATCCCACTAACCCCAAAAACCCTTTCACTTGTTTTGTGGTGAGGGGACGGGGCCAGTTTTGGATTGACTCCACTTTGTTTATTTGGGGTTTGATAACTCCTCTCCCAATCACATACCCCAGGTACCGAGCTTCCTCCAACCCTATGGAACACTTCTTTGGGTTGGCAGTTAGCCCTGCTTGTCTCAGAGAATCTATCACCGCCTGTACCTTGGCTAAGTGACTTTTCCAGTCTGTACTGTACACCACAATATCGTCCAGATAGGCCGCGGCCTATCGGCGATGAGGACGAAGAACAACGTCCATTAACCTCTGGAATGTCGCTGGAGCGCCATGCAACCCGAAGGGTAGGACTATATACTGGAACAGTCCCTCGGGTGTTACAAAAGCCGTTTTCTCTCTCACTGCTTTTGTTAGGGGCACCTGCCAATACCCTTTTGTGAGGTCAATGACTGAAAAATACCGGGCCTGCCCAAACCGCTCTATTAACGCATCGACCCGGGGCATGGGGTAGGCGTCAAACTTAGAAATTTTATTCAGTTTTCTGAAGTCATTACAGAACCTTAGTGTCCCATATGGCTTTGGTATTAGGACTATTGGGCTGGCCCACTCACTCTGGGACTTTTCAATGACCCCTAACTGCAGCATCTTCTGGACCTCTTCCGAGATGGCTTGTCGCCGGGCCTCAGGCACCCGATATGGCTTTAATCGGACTTTGGCCTGCGGCTCCGTGACAATGTCATGTTGGATTAGGGAGGTACGACCAGGAAGTTCCGAAAAAAACATCGGTATTTCGGCTAACAAACTCTCGGACTTCCTGAACTTGTCTGGGCGACAAAGTGTCTGCTATTTTGACGGCGGAGAGGACTTCTCTTGCCTTCTCCTGAGGCAAGGAAGCCATCTCTACTGGAAATGCAGGCCGTGGACAATCCTCACCAAGCGGGTCTCTGTCTTTCCATGGTTTGAGCAGATTCACATGGTATACTGTTCTGGCTTTCTCCGCCCCGGTTGGTGTACTCTATAGTTTACCGGTCCCACCTTCTCTATAATCTCGTAGGGTCCCTGCCACCTTGCAAGGAACTTACTATCCACCGTAGGCACAAGTACCAACACCCGATCCCCAGGGTTAAAGGACCTTACCCGTGCCTCCCGGTTATAGACCTGCCTCTGTGACCTTTGTGCTGCTTCCATATGTTCTCGGACTAATGGCAGGACTGTCTCCATTCTCTCTTGCATTTTGGCCACATGTTCTATCACACTTTTGTGGGAGTTGGTTGGTTTTCCCAGGCCTCTTTAGCTATATCGAGTAAGCCACGGGGATGTCTGCCATATAATAGTTCAAAGGGCGAGAACCCCGTAGATGCCTGGGGCACCTCCCGTACTGCAAACATCAGGTATGGCAACAAGAGATCCCAGTCCTTACCATCTTTAGAGACTGTTTTTTCAACATATTCTTCAGGGTTTTATTGAACCTTTCTACTAAACCGTCTGTTTGGGGATGATAGACCGATGTGCGCAACTGTTTAACACTTAACAAGTGGCAGAGTTCCTTCATGATTTTGACATAAAGGGGGTCCCCTGATCTGTTAAGATTTCTTGAGGGATTCCCACCCGAGAGAACATACCCATGAGTTCTTTTGCGATCAGTTTGGCCGAGGTGTGTCGCAGGGGAATAGCCTCAGGATACCTGGTAGCGTAATCTAGAACTACGAGGATGTGTTGGTGACCCCTTGCTGATTTATTAACCAGCCCAACCAGATCCATGGCTATTCTCTCAAACGGGACCTCTATAATTGGTAATGGCACTAAGGGACTCCGAAAATGAGGCTGCGGACTGGTTACCTGGCACACGGGACAAGAGTTACAATACCGTTTAACTTCTTCATAGACCCCTAGCCAGTAAAAACCGTTGTAGAATTCTGTCTAGGGTTTTCTTTTGGCCCAAATGTCCCCGTAGTACATGCGCATGCGCTAAGTCCATTACCAACCTCCGATATGACTGCGGTACCAGCAATTGCTCGACAATTTCCCCATGTATTTTTTCAACCCGATACAGCAAATCTTGGTTCAGCTCGAATCGGGGAAATACTGTAGCTGCCCCGGGGTGTTGGGGTTCCCCATTGACAACCAGTACATTTTCCCGGGCTCGAGTCAACGTAGGGTCCCGGAGTTGCGCCGTACCAAAATTGTCACCTGCCACATTTAAGTCTGACAATTCTGGTCCCGGTGGCAAATCTTCCATCTCCCCAGCTAACACTTCTATAGGAGAGGGGTTTTCCTCCTCCACCGAAGGCAAAGGTACTCCTACCGCCAGCACCTCTTCCTCTGGGCCACCAGGTTCATGCCCGATTTCTGGAGAATGCAACCTGGTTGCCACTGGTGCCGACGACTGTTCTGTGGGAGGGGTAATTACCGGCCAAAGCACAGAAAATAACGGAAAATCTCTCCCCATTATTACCTCATAATGCAAATTAACCACCACCCCCACCTCGTGGCACCTCCTCCCCGCTGGCGTGTTTATCATCACCAGGGCGGTAGGATAATGTTTTAAGTCCCCATGTATACACAACACACCCATTTTCCGACCAGTATACTCGCTGATTTGGACGTGGCTGGCTCGTATTAGGGTCACGAGACTCCCTGAGTCCAGTAGAGCCACAGCAGGGTTACCCTCCACCTCCACTTTACACAAATGGTTCATATTGGGTCCCGCTGGTTTGCCCACTGCACACATGTGTTCTGCATAGTGAGACTGATAGTACCCAAAGTTGGTGTCCATGGGCTCAGTCAGATGGGGGCAATCAGCTCTCACATGTCCTGGTTCTTGGCACCGCCAACAGATTATGGGGCCCCATTCGTCCCCCGACCCGTCCTGGGCGGCCTTCCGAGTCTCTGCTCGCCGAGCTGTGGGTGAAGGTTTGGGGAATTTACTCGGTACCTTCCGGGTAGTCTCTCCCTGTATCTCCTTGGTAGCCCCATATCTTTCAATGAGGTCTACCATTTGGAGACCATCAGTAGGGGCTGCCTGTCCAACCCATGTCTGAAGGGTGTGGGGCAAAGTTCTCCAGAATTTATCAGTCACTATACGATCCAGCATAGCGCGGGGTGACAACACCTCCGGCTGCAACCACTTTTCTATCAGGTGTATCAAGTCATAATAATGGGACCGAGCTGGCTCGGAAAGGGAAAACTTCCACTGGTGTACCCGCTGAGCCCGGACTAACACATTTACCCCAAGACGTGCGAGTATCTCACCCTTGACGATCTCGTAGTCCCTCTGTTGCTCGGGGGGTAGGTCTCGAAAGGCTTTCGCGGGTCCTGGAGCCAAAAACGGAGCCACGATCTCGGCCACTGGTCCCGGGGTAGTCTCTCCCTCTCAGCCACGCCTTCAAACATCTCCAGGTACACCTCGACGTTATCTGACTTTTCCATTTTCGGAATCGCTGTGCGTACCACTTTCCGGACATCCTGACGTCCCGGGGCAGCTCCTGCTGTCTGCGGCGCTGTGATGTGCTGCATCAGTAGACTGTTGGTTTCCTGTTGCCGCTCCATAGCCTGCTGCTGTATAGCCTGCTGCTGCTGTCGCACGGCCTCCACAAGCATTTTTACTGTGCTCTCCATCTCCGGACAGTTATCCACCGGGTTTTGCGTCACTTTCTTCACCCAGGACATTTACTGTCATGCAGAGAAAAACAGCCTGACCTCACTGCGTTGCCCGCATTCTCCACCAATTGTAGGGATCCGCTCTGGTAGGCAGGGGCCGGGCCGCAGTAATGAGGCATACACACAGGCTTTTAGTTCAAAGTTCAGTGGTTTTAATAACGGGTTCAACAAAAAGTCCAGATAACAAAATAAAAACAGAACATAAATCACTCCAGTTTGGAGAACCACTGGTCCCAGACTCACCCTTGCTTGGGACGGGCTTAACTAAGCGGCTGCAGGACAGCAGAGACCGCCAGGTGCCATTCCGGGTGGTCTGGTACTCGCTTCCTAGTGCACACTGACACACTGTAACAAAAACAAGCTTCCAGACTGACTCCAGCCAAACTCCTTCCTTCCACACCCACCAACTACAACAGCTCCTTGTTTTATAGGCCTAGTCCACACCCTCAGGTGAGGTACACATCAGCTGACCTGATCACATGACTATGACCTTATCACAGGTCCTTGAGATCAGGGAAAATCCTGACCAAACTCCAGTCTGCTAGAGAAATATATCTCCCATCCATCAAGACCCCCTTTGGTGTACCACAATATATATATATATATATATATATATATATATAGTTATATGAAAAAGTTTGGGCACCCCTATTAATCTTAAGCTTAATGTTTTATAAAAATTGGTGTGTTTTTGCAACAGCTATTTCAGTTTGATATAACTAATAACTATTGGACACAGTAATGTTTCTGCCTTGAAATGAGGTTTATTGTACTAGCATAACATGTGCAATCTGCATTCAAACAAAATTTGACAGGTGCATAAGTATGGCCACCCTTATCATTTTCTTGTTTTAAATACTCCTACCTACTTTTTACTGACTTACTAAAGCACTTTTTTGGTTTTGTAACCTCATTGAGCTTTGAACTTCATAGCCAGGTGTATGCAATCATGAGAAAAGCTACTTAAAGTGGCCACTTGCAAGTTGTCCTCCTGTTTGAATCTTCTCTGAAGAGTGGCATCATGGGCTCCTCAAAACAACTGTCAAATGATCTGAAAACAAAGATTATTCAACATAGTTGTTCAGGGGAAGGATACAAAAAGCTGTCTCAGAGATTTAACCTGTCAGTTTCCACTGTGAGGAACATAGTAAGGAAATGGAAGAACACAGGGACAGTTATTGTTAAGGCCAGAAGTGGCAGGCCAAGAAAAACATCAGAAAGGCAGAGAAGAAGAATGGTGAGATCAGTCAAGGACAATCCTCAGACCACCTCCAGAGAGCTGCAGCATCAACTTGCTGCAGATGGTGTCACTGTGCATCGGTCAACTATACAACGCACTTTGCACAAGGAGAAGCTGTATGGGAGAGTGATGCGAAAGAAGCCGTTTCTGCAAGCACGCCACAAACAGAGTCGGCTGAGGTATGCAAAAGCACATTTGGAGAAGCCAATTTCTTTTTGGAAGAAGGTCCTGTGGACTGATGAAACCAAGATTGAGTTGTTTGGTCATACAAAAAGGCGTTATGCATGGCGTCAAAAAAACACAGCATTCCAAGAAAAACACTTGCTACCCACAGTAAAATTTGGTGGAGGTTCCACCATGCTTTGGGGCTGTGTGGCCAATGCCGGCATCGGGAATCTTGTTAAAGTTGAGGGACGCATGGATTCCACTCAGTATCAGCAGATTCTTGACAATAATGTTCAAGAATCAGTGACAAAGTTGAAGTTATGCAGGGGATGGATCTTTCAGCAAGACAATGATCCAAAACACCGCTCCAAATCTACTCAGGCATTCATGCAGAGGAACAATTACAATGTTCTGGATTGGCCATCCCAGTCCCCAGACCTGAATATCATTGAACATCTGTGAGATCATTTGAAGAGGGCTGTCCATGCTCGGCGACCATCAAACTTAACTGAACTGGAATTGTTTTGTAAAGAGGAATGGTCAAAAATACCTTCATCCAGGATCCAGGAACTCATTAAAAGCTACAGGAAGCGACTAGAGGCTGTTATTTTTGCAAAAGGAGGATCTACTAAATATTAATGTCACTTTTCTGGTGAGGTGCCCATACTTATGCACCTGTCAAATTTTGTTTGGATGCAGATTGCACATTTTCTGTTAGTACAATAAACCTCATTTCAAGGCAGAAACATTACTGTGTCCAATAGTTATTAGATATATCAAACTGAAATAGCTGTTGCAAAAACACCAATTTTTATCAAACATTAAGCTTAAGATTAATAGGGGTGCCCAAACTTTTTCATATAACTGTATATATAGTGTTGACTGCATTGTGTATAATCTTATGTTGGTTTGTGTTATTAACATCACAACTGACTTATATAGCAGTCCTTTTATAGTATATTACAACTTCTTGTTGGGCCACTGCTTATTTAGCAGTTGATGCATTAGTGGAATTCTATGGCAGTATGTCTCTGATTTTGTATTTTCAGTACATTTTTCTTCTGCTTTAAATATTTGTTTTTATATTGATTTTCAATCAAATAATAGTTTTATCAAATACCCTCCTTGTTACCAGATCAATTGTTTAGGTAACCTTTTTTTGTGAATAGTGACATGAAATTACTTGTATTGAAAGGTAACTTCACTTCTCAGAGAGACAGAAGAGTCTGGGAGTATAAACTTATGACAACTTTTGACACACTCAGTGCAGGAATGAATGTGTCGCATGGATTTATGTATTTTTACATCAATTAAGTAATTTGCTCCTAAGACCTTGTGGGGGCATCACAACATAGAACCAGACCCCAACCAGAGGACAATAAAACTTTCACACTACTTATGAACTATGAACTGTTCCAATATTTATGGCCATAACTGTCTATTACTCTCCATAATGATAGTTCTGCTTCACGTCACTTGTCTTATCTATTGCATTTTTTTCTGTGCTGTGTTGTGCATAAATATGTGATTCTTCAGATTTTGTATTAGTCTTTGCCTGATGAAGAGACCTGAGTAGTCTCGAAAGCTTGCAATTTGTTACCATCTTTTCAGTTATCCATTAAAAGGTATCAACCACTGAGGACTCTTAATTCTGAATATTTTTCCATCTCCCATACAGTGACTTATGGCCAAGCTGTGGTTTTCTTTATCACATCCATACCAACATCTCCTGACAAATACATGATAGATGACCCTGAATACAATTATGTCTTGCACTACTTGCAATCTTCGAGCAGCGGGAACAGATGCTTCGGTCACTTGTGGTTTCCGATAGTTCATCATGACTGTGCAGAGACGGGAGGGTTAAAAAAGTTTGAAGGAATCATAAAAGACTACCAGATACTAAAAATGAAAAGTAACAAATATGACAACTCAACAGGAAGCCAGACAGTGTTGTCATCTCAACATCCCGATACCACTGAGCTCAGAAAATGATGGCCAAAGGGCTTGACCTCCATCGTGATTTTGTTGACCTCAGGCTTCATGACTGAATCACTACAGAAAATGGCTAACATCCTCCATGTGTTAACGGTCTCCAAATATTTTTTTCTCCTGTAGAGTCTCATAAGTCTAATAACTGCCCATTATTAATTTCTCCTCTAAAGAAGCTGAATCATCACCTCCTACACTAAACATCTGGTGATGACCTCTCCGAGCTTCCAAAACTCCAGAGGTGGAGACCAGAAGTGATGTGTGATGTGGAAAAAAAAATCAATTCAAGATGGTCTAGTTGGAAGCTTTTAGCTTCTTGTAAGCCTATAGAAGTTGATAAAGGTTGGGTGAAGAAGATGGAAGGACCAGATTATCTTCCCTCTCAGGCAGACCGCTAGATGAGTAACGTCCTCCCAGCCTGCCTCTTTTGCCCTGGGCCAGTGTCCGTGCCGTCCCCTGATAGCAGATGTTGGGAAAATAAGGATTGTGCATGTTGGATTTCGGCATGTTCAAGCCATTTTTCCTGCAGAAGAAAAGCACATGCTTCAGAAAACTCCCTTACTGAAAACAAATGCAAATGAGACTGAACCAACCAAACTATGTAAAGTGTAAAGGTACTGCCACACTAAGCAATCCGCTAGCGATCTCGTTAGCGTTGCATACTAATGAGATCGCTAGCGGGATTGTTTCTATATCGCTAAATGCTGCCCCATTTAGCGATATAGTTAACGACGCTATCGCCGTTAGCGATCTTCTTAACAACTTTAGCGGTACAGAAGTACCGCTAAATCGCTAGAAAGGTGCCACACAGCGATTAGATACTTACCAGCGGGAGCGCCAGCGATGAAATAGGGTCCGGAACGATTCCAGCGACGAGCGAGATCACAGCAGGAAGCTCGTCGCTGGAAGCTGCCGCACTGAACAATATCGCTAACGGGATCGCTAAATAGTGACGTTTTTAGCGATCCCGTTAGCGATATTGTTTAGTGTGGCATACCCTTAAGAGCCCTATTGTGGATTTCTCTTTATAATAATCCATGGAAGAGACGGAAGTCTTACTTCCAATGATCCTAAATTCCCCACAGATCAAGTTCAGATGAAGCTTGTGCAAGACATAAGTAGAGGTAGCTTTTCTATGGATCACCAACGTTCTCAATCAGAAGGAAAGAGTAATCTGTGCACCATAGACTATAACCACCAACTTATGTACCTTGATTGTAACCGCCAAGCTGTGCACATAGACTATAACCACCAAGCTGTGTACCAAGATTGTAACCGCCAAGCTGTGCACCATAGACTATAACACCAAGCTGTGTACCAAGATTGTAACCGCCAAGCTGTGCACCATAGACTATAACCATCAAGCTATGTACCAAGATTGTAACTGCCAAGCTGTGCACCATAGATTATAACCATCAAGCTGTGTACCAAGATTGTAACCGCCAAGCTGTGCACCATAGACTATAACTACCAAGCTGTGTACCAAGATTGCAATCGCCAAGCTGTGCACCATAGACTATAACCACCAAGCTGTGTACAAGATTGTAACGCCAAACTGTGCACCATAGACTATAATCACCAAGCTGTGTACCAAGATTGTAACGCCAAGCTGTGCTCCATAGATTATGAGTCATAATCTATGGAGCACAGCTTGGCGGTTACAATCTTGGTACATAGCTTGGTGGTTATAGTCTATGGTGCACAGCTTGGCAGTTACAGTCTATAGTACATAGGTTGATGGTCATAATTTATGACCATCAACCTATGTACTATAGACTGTAACTGCCAAGCTGTGCACCATAGACTATAACCACCAAGCTATGTACCATAGACTGTAACTGGCAAGCTGTGCACCATAGACTGTACCCACCAAGCAATGTAGCATAGACTGTAACTAGCAAGCTATGTACTATAGACTGTAACTCGCAAGCTGTGTATTATAGGCTGTAACTGCCAAGCTGTGGACCATGGACTGTAACCCCCAAATGCACTAAAGCTTGCAACCACTAAGCTACATAATAATATTTAACCGTGAAGCTGTGCTCAAAATCATCTAAATGCAATGCTGTATAATATAGGCTGTAACCACCAAGCTGTGCAACTAAGGGTTTGAAATGCCATTCTGTGAACCATACACTGTAAATGGAAACCTGTGCACCAAAGATTTCAAGTCATGCACTATACCATAGACTGTAACTACAAAGCTGTATACCAACAAGCTTTTTACGATAGACTGTAACCATCAAGCTAAGTGCCTGTAACTGACTGTAACCAACAAGCTGTGTACTATAGACTGTAACTAATCATCAAGATGTGTACAATAGACTTTAGCCATCAAGGAAAGCGCCTGCAACTGACTGTAACCAACAAGCTCAGTGCCTTCAACTGACTGTAACCAACAAGCTGAGTGCTATAGACTGTAACCAACAAGCTGAGTGGCTGCCACTGATAGCAAGCTTTCAGCTTTGTACTCCATCTGGAGTAAAGGTTAAATTTATTTGCACCAGATCCAAGTTCACCAGTGTCATAGCTCCATGCTTGTGAGGGGTACTGTGAAGACCCAGAATTCTTTACCCCCAATGTTCTTACCCTCTACTTCTCTCACTGAGCATGATATCTTTACATGTATTGAAGTTAATGGCAGACGTTGCCCATCTGTTCTTGGAGATGTAGAGATAAATGATGGTGACATAATATGATTAAAACCGCCAAGTTGATTCCCACACTAAAAGTCCTTGTAAATAAAATCCTGGAAGAGTCTATTTCTTGCACAGAACGAGGATACAGCAAAGGGTAACGAACGTTCTTCATTCACAAACCTTAATGAAATCCAGAATGACTCCACTCTAAGCAGATCCGACCCTCTGTGGCGCCCAATGTTCATGTCAAACTTTTGGCAGAAATCCCATAATTAATGATGGATTGCTGATATAGCCCAGGGGTTTCCTTGAACTGACAAGTCTAAAATAGTAATTCCACCATATGTAAGTGAACATAATCAACTTCTATGAGGACATGCAACATTTGGGGTGTCAAAAAATGCCCCAAAAAGCTGCTTCATGGCTCAAAAGTCGTAACTAATACTGAGCAAGCCACTGAATTCAAACTTGTGTAGCCTGAAAAGACTGTTCCTCTGGGAAAGTTGTTCCACTTGTCAGTGGTGGATTAACCCCTCCAGTGATCTGACCGTGATATTTTGGCCAGTATGGTCAACCAGCTATAATCGTTACCACCTGTCTGTGGTGTCCATCTCAATACCTTACCTAATCATGAAAATGAGATCATCAAGGTATCACCGATTTCACAGGAGATGTGATTTCATCACACTTGTTCATGTTCTCAAATGAAAAATACCTGGTTCAAGGAATTAGGATAAGTCAGTTTAGTACAAACACCACTGGTAGAAGCACTTCATGAACTTCAAAAGTGGTTGAATCATCTCATGAACTTCACCACAGATAGAAACATCTCATGAGCTTCACCACTGGTAGAAGCACCTCATGAACTACAAAAGTGGTAGAAACACCTCATGAGCTTCACCACTGGTAGAAATACCTCATGAGATTCACCACTGATAGGAACATCTCATGAGCAATACCACTGATAGAAATACCACATGAGCTTCACCACTGATAGAAACATCTTATGATCTTCACCACTGGTAGAAACATCTCACAAGTATCACCACTGGTAGAAACATCTCAGGAGCTTCACCACTAGTAAACATTTAATAATGCTTCACCACTGGTAGAAACATCTGATAAGTATCACCAATGGCACAAAACATCTCCGTCCTGAGTGTCACCGTTGCCAGAAACATCTAATGAATTTCACTAGTGATAGAAACATCTCATGAGCTTTATCACTAGAAGGGTAGAACAATAATATAAACCATTCAGACGCTTCCAGTCCTGTTGTACAGATATTTCCAGTCACTCCAGTGTCAACTGTTTTTTTTCCTTTCCCACACAATGGCCAACTTTCCTTCAAAACAGTCTGTCAGAAGAAGGAGGAGGCTGAGCCAAAACTGCAAAAAAGAATCCGGCTGCGGATTAAAAGTTTCCATGACTCCAGTTTGATCTTTTGCACTTGTTCTTTCCAGTGCCCACCTCACAATGGAAATGTATTTTTATAATCTGATATTATAATGAGGTGTGACCCAATAATGGACACTTTTATTGACTGACGCATCTATATCAGGAGTTTCATGGAGTAAAAGCACAGTGACATGTTGTGGGAGAAGCTAGCACTGTAATCTTAGGGTGTCCTGGGTAACTGAATGTGACACCTCATGTGTCATCCCAAGGTGTAAAAGGTGGTGAAGATAAGTCAAACCGTTCTACTCATACTCGTACCTTTCTATGAGTATGTGCTGGTATTATAGGAGCAATATTCTTGTACATAGGGGCAGTATTATAGTAGTTATATTCTTGTACATAGGGGCAGTATTATAGTAGTTATATTCTTGTACATAGGGGCAGTATTATAGTAGTTATATTCTTGTACATAGAGGGCAGTATTATAGTATTTATATTCTTGTACATAGGAGCAGTATTATAGTAGTTATATTCTTGTACATAGGAGCAGTATTATAGTAGGTATAGTCTTGTACTTATAGAGCAGTATTATAGTAGTTATAGTCTTATACATAGGAGCAGTATTATAGGAGTTATATTATTGTACATAGTGGGCAGTATTATAGTAGTTATATTCTTGTACATAGGAGCAGTATTATAGTAGTTATAGTCTTGTGAATAAGGGGCAGTATTATACAAAAAAGGTTGCACTCTTATATGCTAAAGCATGTCAATATGGAATATGTCAAATTTTGAATAGCAATACGGCTTTGGAGTATTAGGAAAAATTTGAGACGCTTAGCATAAAATTTGGCCAAATATTATCTGCCCACCAACCATCGTCAAGGTCTCAGTCTAATGGGTCCCTGACGTGTGTGAATACCTCTCTAAGTGGGCAGTATTATAGTAGCTATATTCTTCTACATAGGAGCAGTATTATAGTAGTTATATTCTTGTACATACGTGCAGTATTATAGTAGTTTATATTCTTGTACATAAGGGCAGTATTATAGTAGTTGTATTCTTGTACATAGGAGCGCTATTACAGTAGTTATATTCTTGTACATAGGGGTTGTATTATAGTAGTTATATTCTTGTACATAAGGGCAGTATTATAGTAGTTGTATTCTTGTACATAGGAGCGCTATTACAGTAGTTATATTCTTGTACATAGGGGTTGTATTATAGTAGTTATATTCTTGTACATAAGGGCAGTATTATAGTAGTTGTATTCTTGTACATAGGAGCAGTATTATAGTAGTTATATTCTTGTACATGGGGCAGTATTATAGTAGTTATATTCTTGTACATAGGAGCTGTATTATAGTAGTTATATTCTTGTACATAAGGGCAGTATTATAGTAGTTGTATTCTTGTACATAGGAGCTGTATTATAGTAGTTATATTCTTGTACATAGGAGCGCTATTACAGTAGTTATATTCTTGTACATAGGGGCAGTATTATAGTAGTTATATTCTTGTACATAGGGGCAGTATTATAGTAGTTATATTCTTGTACATAGGGGGAAGTATTATAGTAGATATATTCTTGTACATAGGGGGCAGTATTATAGTAGTTATATTCTTTTACTTAGAGGAAGTATTATAGTAGTTATATTCTTGTACATAGGAGCAGTATTACAGTAGTTATATTGTTGTACATAGGGGCAGTATTATAGTAGTTATATTCTTGTACATAGGAGCAGTATTACAGTAGTTATATTGTTGTACATAGTGAGCAGTACTATAGCAGTTATATTCTTGTACATACAGATTTATAGTAGTTATATTCTTGCACATAGGAGGCCATATTATAGTAGTTATTCTTTTATATACAGCTCTGGCAAAAATTAAGAGACCACTGCACAGTTTTATAAAAATCAGCTTCTCTACATGTTTGACAGCCATTCCCTTCCAGTGTCAGTTGAATTCAAACCAGAGTACACCTCCTCAACGAAGGAAAGTATAAAAAACACTACTGTGGTGTTCACAATCCTCTGGCAATAGGACAAGCTGGATGGAAAAACAAGTGCTAGTAATATCCCAAAAGTAATAGAAATGAAAAAATAACTTTTAACCATGCCAAAGGAGTTGAAAAGAAATGTCTTGAGTGAGGAAAAGAAGGGCTCAATTCTGGCTTTACTAGCAGAGGGATACAGTGAGAGTCATGTTGCCTCCATCCTTAAAATTTCTAAGACGGCAGTCCATTACAAGGTCAAGCAGCAGATATTGGGGACAACAAAGCTACAGACTGGCAGAGGGCGAAAACGACTCTCCACTGAAAGGGATGACCGTCATCTTATTCGAATGTCACTCAGTAACCGCAGTATGACATCAAGTGACCTACAAAAGGAATGGTAAATGGCAGCTGGGGTGAAGTGCACGCCAAGAACAGTTCGTAACAGGCTCCTAGAGGCAGGGCTCAAATCATGTAAAGGTAGAAAAAAGCCTTTCATCAATGAGAAGCAAAAGCAAAGGATAACCAGGCTGAAGTTTGCCAAAGACCATAAGGATTGGACCATAGAGGACTGGAGTAAGGTAATCTTCTCTGATGAGTCTAATTTTCAGCTTTGCCCAACACCTGGTCGTCTAATCGTTAGACGGAGACCTGAAGAGACGTACAAGCCACAGTGTCTTGCACCCACTGTGAAATTTGGTGGAGGATCGGTGATGATCTGAGGATGCTTCAGCAAGGCTGGAATTGGGCAGTTTAATCCTTGCGAAGGACGTATGAATCAAGCCGCATACAAGGTTATCCTGGAAAAAAAGTTGATTCCTTCTGCATAATGTTCCCCAACTCTTAGGCTAAGTGCACACGTTCAGGAATGTGTGCAGAATTTTCCTGAGCAAAACCGGACTTTTTTCGCGGGAAAACGCATGCGTTTTTGTCGCGTTTTCTGCGCGGTTTTGGTGCGTTTTTGGTGTGTTTTTACCACAAAATTTTCCTGAACATTCCAGCTCAATATAGCGGGGAAAACGCTAGTTTTCCGCAAATTAATGAACATGATGCTTTTTTTTCCGCGATGCGTATTTTTCGCGGAAAAAAACACACCATGTGCACAAAAATTGCAGAATTCATTCTAAATAATAGGATGCTTAATTCATGCGTTTTTTACCGTGAAAAAACACAAAAAAAACGCAAATAATCCTGAACGTGTGCACTTAGCCTAAGGACTGTTTTTTCCAGCAGGAGAATGCACCATGCCACACAGCTAGAGGTCAATCAATGTGTGGAGGAAGGACCACCACATCAAATCCCTGTCATGGCCAGCCCAATCTCCAGACCTGAACCCCATTGAAAACCTCTGGAATGTAATCAAGAGGAAGATGGATAGTCACAAGCCAGCAAACAAAGAAGAACTGCTTACATTTTTGTACCAGGAGTGGCATAAGGTCACCCAAAAGCAGTGTGAAAGACTGGTGGAAAGCATGCCAAGATGCATGAAAGCTGTGATTAAAAATCATGGTTATTCCACAAAATATTGATTTCTGAGCTCTTCCTGAGTTAAAACATTAGTATTGTTGTTTCTAAATGATTATGAACTTGTTTTCTTAGCATTATTTGAGGTCTGCAAGCACTGCATTTATTTGTTATTTTGACCATTTCTCATTTACTGAAAATAAATACAAAATTTATTGCTTGGAAATTCGGAGACATGTTATCAGTTGTTTATAGGTATATTTTTGAGTAAAATGTAAATTGCTCTTTTATTCTATAAAGAGAAAAATCAGACAAACTGAACATTTTGCAGTGGTCTTTTAATTTTTGCCAGAGCTGTAGGAGCAGTATTATAGTATGTATTTTCATGATCCTATGTGAAATATAGATGGTATATTTTACAGGGATGTATATGTATAAATATATATACAGTATGTTGATGTTTGCACGCTCATACATTATGTATATCCATAGGCACAAGTTGTCAGTAAACAAGTTATACTCTTGTACATAGGGGGCAGTATTATAGTAGTTATATTCTTGTACATAGGGGCAGTATTATAGTAGTTATATTTTTACATATAGCAGCAGTATTATGGTAGTTATAGTCTTGTACATAGGGGGCAGTATTACCGTAATTATATTCTTATACATAGGAGCAGTATTATAGTAGTTAGGGGGCAGTATTACAGTAGTTAAATTCTTGTACATAGGGGGCAGTATTATAGTAGTTATATTCTTGTACATAGGGGCAGTATTATAGTAGTTGTATTCTTGTACATAGGGGGCAGTATTATAGTAGTTATATTCTTGTATATAGAAGCAGTATTATAGTAGTTAGAGGGGCAGTATTATAGTAGTTATATTCTTGTACATAGGCGCAGCATTATAGTAGTTATATTCTTCTACATAGGGGCAGTATTATAGTAGTTATATTCGTGTACATAGGGGCAGTATTATAGTAGTTATATTCTTGTACATAGGAGGCAGTATTATAGTAGTTATATTCTTGTACACAGGAGCAGTATTATAGTAGTTATATTCTTGTACATAGAGGCAGTATTATAGTAGTTATATTCTTGTTCATAGTGGCAGAATTATAGTAGTTATATTCTTGTACATAGGAGTAGTATTATAGTAGTTATATTCTTGTACATAGGGGCAGTATTATAGTAGTTATATTCTTATACATAGGAGCATTATTATAGTAGTTATATTCTTGTACATAGGTGCAGTATTATAGTAGTTATATTCTTGTATGGAGGGGCAGTATGATAGTAGTTATATTCTTGTACACAAGGGTGCAGTTTTATAGTAGTTATATTCTTGTACATTGGGGCAGTATTATAGTAGTTATATTCTTGTACATAGGAGCAGCATTATAGTAATTATATTCTTGTACATAGGAACAGTATTATAGTAGTTATATTCTTGTACATAGGAACAGTATTATAGTAGTTATATTCTTGTACATAGGAACAGTATTATAGTAGTTACATTCTTGTACATAGGGGCAGTATTATAGTAGTTATATTCTTGTACATAGGAACAGTATTATAGTATGTATTCTCAGGATCCTATGTGAAGTATATATGGTATATTATACAGGAATGTATGTGTACATGTATAACTGTGTATACAGCATGTTGATGCTTTCATGCACATACAAAATGTATAATCATAAGCACATGTTGTCAGTAAACAAGCAGGAGAAGTCAGACAAGGGTTACAACACAGGATGTAACACAGAGAATTGCATGCTCAGCAGCTCTGGATATCACTACTTTTGATAGACCGTTGTCCGCCCACGCTTTGTCCTGCCTGCCACTCCTTACTGTACCTCTGGAAGCTGTAGGCACAGATCCAATGTGTAGCCCTGGTACACAATACCAGGAGGATGAGTGGAGAGGTAAAGGTTAAGTGTTCTTCATGTCATCATGTACCTTCGAACACGCCCAGTAGGGGTGTGGAAGGGAGTGTCAGTAAGAGAGTGTGTCCAGACTTAGGAGAGACAAGACGTCTTAGGGACTCTGCTCTATCTTCAGCTTAAAATTGTGGAGTCTAGTATAGGTACTTTAACGTACCCGAGCCTAGTCAAAGCTGTGCCCCACTGGAAACAGGCTGAAATATCTCCTGAGAACTGAGCAAGTCGAAGGGCAAAAGTGGAAGAAAGCAAGGAAGTGCTATAGGTGAAGAATACCTGCACGAATCTACCGGTTACTGGGGACCGAAGGATCATCTTTGTTTCAAGCAAGGTGATAAGATAGCCAGAAATCTACCGGACCCTAGGTCGCGGCGGATAAGCCCAAATAGTCAGTACGTAACTGGGGTCAGAGGGAAGTGAGGACCGTGAGTCAGTGCACGACAATATAGGAAATCATCTTTCTCACAAAAAGGCTCCAACCACAACACTGATCGGGCAGAACAGCTAAAGATTAGCTGGAATTATAGAGAGGACTACGCTTCATGCTGGTCGTACTCAGCTTCATTGGAGTTAAAGGAGGCCCCTAACTTGCTTAACCATTTGCCTCAAAGCTCATCCTCCATCAACCCCATCAGCCTCCCTGGGACCTGCTTTACCATTCTGCAAGTAAAGGTATGGAAAGACTTTGACTGTGTGAGACTGAGTTATTACTGCATGCCTGCACAATCCCTACCTAACTACCGACCTGAGGGAAGAGTCCCACCTGTAGGGGACCCGACATCTAGCTGCCTCACCATCCCCTCAGAGATCTACAGCAGCGCTGGTACTAATTACCAGAACACTACAGGTGGCGTCACGAACTGTACATAAATCAACCCCTGTAAATATATCCCCAACAACATACGCCAGACCGCCAGGGCCACAGACCGAGCCACAGCTACCTGTGACAAAATCCCCATAGACTTCTACGAGCTCGGCTCTGAGTACCCCATTGCCCTGGTAACCCACAATTGTGGTGGCGGGTCGACACAACAACTTGGCGTCACGAACAGGATACGAAACTCGCAGAATTGCGAGCCCTGCGTGCCTATGTAACTGTTTGAGTGAAAAAGACTGTTGCTGTTGTTTGGCGCCAAATACCGCCATATTTGCCGCCAGATTCGCGCCTAAAGCGTTGGAGAAGAAGGAGGGCGTACCTGAAAGAGCGCGCAAAGTCTTGGACACGCCCCCGGCTCTGACTCATCGGAAGGTCCTGCGACAGGAAGTGAACGCTCTGACATCAGAGCGCCTGCGACGAAGGTCCTATTCCCACTGCGGTGCCTGTGAAGAAGCAGCATCTGAAACCGGTAGGCTCCGTTTAACCAAGGGGGAGCAAGGATGTCACAACAACAGGCTGACAGTGCGGCCCCGGCCGGAGGGCTTAATCCCGCACCGTCTGGTATTGTAGCGCCAGATGGAGGCGCAGGCCCAGCACCTAGTCCGGTAGTCCCGATCATGCCACTAACGCTTCCATATATGCCTGGGGCGAAATGGCTTCCCCAGTACAGCGGTGAGCCAGGCACATTATCAGGCTTCAAGCGGAAGTTAAGCAGCCTATTGGAAATGTACTCCATGCCTGAGAGACAAAAAGCTGCTGTGTTAATAGGGCAGTTAACTGGCGCTGCTGAGAGGGAAGTGGAGACTTGGGATACCGTTGATCTGGAGTCGGTACCTGCGATTTTCCTTAAACTAAATGCCATATTTGAAGACCGCACAGAAACGGATCTCCGGATGGCCTTCTATCACTGTTCACAACAGCCAGGTGACAGCATCCGGGACTATGCTTGCCGATTGCAAGGAGCCCTGAAAGCACTCAAGCAAATTAACAATTTAAATGCTCTCCATGAGAATAAAATGTTGAAAGAACAATTTATACAGGGATTGAGATCCCCAGAGGAACGCAGAACTGTAAATTGGTGGTCCTTAGATCATCCGGATGCTACCTTTGATGCCCTAAAGGACATGGCAATAAAAGGGCTGCGGCCCCTGGGCAAACCTGAGGTGGCCACCCAACATCATCAGGGTGAAGTCACTCCGGAACCGGCAGTAACCCCCTGTTCCCCGCTAGTGGCTGAAGCCAAAGCGCAGGTGACATCTCCTAGTGAATTGGACTGTCTGCGCTCAGAGGTGCGCCAGCTGACTAAAAATCTGGCTGCTGTTATGAGTGCCCTGCAACTGCGGAAAGAAGAGGAAGGAAAAATCTTGCTAGCGGACTGCCCAGAAGACGTCCCGTGGATGCACCGGAGAAGAAAGAAGACGTCGCCCCCCCGGAGGAGGACAACGCCACCCCCAGGAGCAACCTCTGATCAACACCCTTCTCGTCGAGAGATCGTCTGTTTTCGCTGCAACCGAAAAGGTCATTTGTCTCCACAGTGTCCTTTAAACGGGCAGAACCTGGGTCCAAGGGCCAACACCCAGGAGAATACCCGCCAGGCCCCCTAGACTGGAACCGCAGGTATGTGGGCGGGCGACCCTACCTGTCCATTATTTTAGATGGGATTGCTGTTCCAGCATTGCTAGACACTGGGTCTCAAGTCACCCTCATACCTGATGCCCTATATACCAAGTACTGGTCAATGGACGATCTTAAACCCCGAGCCTTGACTTTACTGTGTATGCTTCTAATGGTCTTCCTGTAGAAGTACTTGGAACAAAATGTGTAGATGTAAAGGTGGGAAGAGAGGAGTTGAAAGACCAGGGACTTCTGGTAGTGAAGACTGTAAATGAGGAGAATGGTCTAAATATAATATTGGGTACTAATGTTATTGGTAATTGTTTGGAAGAAGTAGTGTTCTTGCTCCAACAGCTCGCTGAGATTGCCCGACCAAGGCAGAGAGGAGTCATCCAAAGAGAGATCCGGGCCCTGGTGTGTCAGCAACAAGCGAAGCTTACCGACGGCGAAATTGGTAATGTACGGGTCACTGACTCGAATCCTATTGTGATACCCCCAATGAGTGAAATGATCATTTGGTGCAGGGCAGCCATAGGTCTGAGAGGACAGAATTACCAAGCTGTAGTAGAACCCCACCATTCAGAACATAGACCTACACTTATGACTGCTAGAGGAGTAGTAGAAGTGGTGAATGGAAGAGTACCTGTACGGCTTCTCAATTGGGGAGATGATGAGGTAAATTTACCCCGTTATGCAACCATTGCTAAACTACATGCTGTTGATAATAATTCTATTCTCCCGGCTGAGTCCTTAGACTCCTGTCAAATAGAGGAGGACAATGACCCAGCAACCCAGGTGGCGGAATGGTGTCAGCAACTCCATGTTGGGACGGACACCACTCCCGCTCACCAGAAGCAAGGGGTATTACGGGTGGTGCAAGAGTACGCCCAAGTGTTTAGCAAAAATCCACTTGATTTTGGGATCATTAAGGGAGTACGACATCATATCCCTACTGGCAGTCATCCTCCCATCAAAGAGCGGTATAGGCCCATACCTCCAGCTCACTATCAGAAAGCTAAAGAAATGTTGAATGATATGAAGAAAGCTGGGGTGATAAGGGATAGTTGTAGTCCCTGGGCAGCCCCTCTAGTTCTGGTTAAAAAGAAAGATGGTGGTATGAGAATGTGTGTGGATTACAGGCAGGTGAACCGCATAACACACAAGGATGCATACCCGCTACCACGTATAGAGGAATCATTAGCTGCTCTGAAAACGGCTAACTACTTTTCTACCCTTGATCTGACTAGTGGTTACTGGCAAGTGGCTGTGGCTGAGGAGGATCGTGAGAAAACGGCTTTCACCACCCCAATGGGGCTCTGTGAGTTCGACAGAATGCCGTTTGGACTCAGTAGTGCCCCAGGAACATTTCAGAGAGTGATGGAAAACTGTCTGGGACATCTCAATTTTGAAACCGTGCTGCTATACCTAGACGACGTTATCGTGTATTCCAAGACATATGAGGACCATCTGAAGCACCTGGCAGAAGTGTTTGAGTCCCTGTCCAGGTACGGGATGAAGTTGAAACCCTCAAAATGCCATCTACTCAAGCAGAAGGTACAATACTTGGGGCACATCGTCAGTTCGGAAGGAGTAGCGCCGGACCCAGAGAAAGTCACTGCCATCCAGAAGTGGCCGGAGCCGAAGAACCTTAAGGAAGTGCGACAGTTCCTGGGACTAACGGGTTACTACAGGAGATTCGTGAAAGATTATACGAGGAAGGCAGCTCCTTTGCAGGACCTCCTGGTAGGACAATCCTTAAAGAGCAGAAACCCTCCCTTTAATTGGGGTAAAGAACAGGCTGAAGCATTCCAAAAGATGAAAGAGATCCTTACAGGTGATGAGATCTTAACCTATCCTGATTACAGCCAACCGTTCCTGTTGTACACCGACGCCAGTAATGAAGGGTTGGGAGCCGTTCTCAGTCAGAAGCAGAATGGACAAGAAAAAGTCATCGCTTATGCTAGCAGAAAACTCAGGCCAACTGAAAGGAATCCGGAAAATTATAGCAGCTTCAAGCTAGAGTTTCTGGCGCTGGTCTGGGCCATTACTGAAAGATTTAAGCACTATCTGGCCTCCAATAAGTTCACTGCGTTTACAGACAACAACCCGTTAACGCACCTGGAAACCGCCAAGCTGGGTGCCATGGAGCAGCGATGGATGGCCCGGTTGTCCAATTACCAGTTTACTATCAAGTACCGGGCAGGTCGAAAGAATGCTAATGCTGATGCGTTATCCCGAATGCCGCACGACTCTGATACGGAAGAAGAATCGGACGACTTGGAAGAAATTGAGCTACCCGCGTTCCATCGAAATGGGGTAGTCCACGAGCATCAAGTCCATAGAAAGCAAAATGGTGCAACATTAAATCCTTTACCCCATCACAGCTGGAAAGAGACTCAGGACAGTGATCCAGTGGTCAGCCACATCAAGGAGTTGTTAAAGCAAGAAGGCTCCTCTTTGGAAAAGGATGCACCTATGCCCGCCAAGCTCCTGTGGAACGAGAGAAGCAGGTTGTTCCTGTACCGTGAGAAGTTGTGCAGAAGATACGTCAACCCCAGAACCCATGAAATGGTCTGGCAAATCGTGGTCCCCAAGACAGACGTCCCAATGGTGTTGGAAGCGTACCACGATCAAGCAGGACACTTTGGCTGGAGGAAGCTGGAGACCCTGTTGAGATGCCGGTTCTACTGGGTAGGGATGCGCAGCTCCATCGAGAGGTGGTGTCGGAACTGTGGACCCTGTGGTCTCAGAAGAAAGGACTACGGAAGTCAGAAGGCCCCCCTGCAACCTATCCGGACGACTCGTCCCCTGGAGATTGTGGCCCTGGACCACGTCAAATTGTCGCCAAGTAGATCTGGATACTCATACGCCTTGACCATGGTGGACCATTACTCCAGATTTCTGGTAGTCGTTCCAGTGAAAGACCAGACTGCAGTGACGGCAGCGAAGACCTTTCAAGCAAACTTCTGCAGACCGCATGGGTATCCCGAGCAAGTCTTAACCGATCAGGGACCTGCTTTTGAAGCCGATTTATTCAAGGAATTCTGTCATATGTACGGGTGCAAGAAAATAAGAACAACACCATATCACCCTCAAACCAATGGTCTCTGCGAGAAAATGAACCATATTGTCCTTGACTTGTTGAGATCCATACCGTTGGAAGACAGGAATCGATGGCCGGATTTACTGCCTGATTTGGTTGATTTGTATAATCATATACCTGTAAGCTCAACTAACTGCACTCCAGCCTATCTTATGAGAGCAAGGCCTGGAAAACTACCAATGGACCTAGAACTTGGAGTGGTAGAACCGGAGGCAGACGACGCTGTTGAGAACTGGGACGTCAATCGGCAAGAGCAATACAGAAGAGTACAAATCTGTGTGGAGGAAAGTCTTAATAAGGCACGGGAGAAACAGGAAGATGTTTACAACCGAAATGCTCCTGCCAAGCCTTTGATGCCTGGAGAGGTAGTATTAAAAAGAAAGAGGAAAATGCATAAACTGGATAATCAGTGGGAGCAAGAACCCTACGTCATACAAGATTCTAAGTACGACAACGGAAAAGTTTGTGTCGTCAGTAAAGACGGAGGAAAAAACAACAACCACTGTGTCTAGAGACCATTTGAAACTATGTCCGGAACCCTTGAAACGTTGCGACAAGAACCCTGTCTTCAATCAAAGAGAAAGAAAGGAAGAGGTCCTACACACCGATCTGGGAGATTTTCCTGCGGATTGGCCCCGACTGGGAGATGCTGTGATAATTCCAGTGTTGCAGTTTTATAAGCCACAAGAGGACGTTCTATCTCCAGTTGTGCCTGTAATGCCAGTTGAACCCGCTCAGGAGTTACCCCTTCCAGCAACACCTCAACCTGTAGAACCTCAAGATGGATCATCGGAAGCAGCGCCCCATACTATGGGATCTCCTGGTGAAGCTGACTCACGCCGCCCAGCCATCAGTACACTTGCCAGATCCATGGAAAGATTAAGGCAGTTCTATGGTTTACCGTTTCATAGTGCAGACAGATCGCAAATTGATATACCTGAAACTACACCACGTAGATCAGAGAGAATCACAAAAGGGAAATTACCCATTAGATATCAGCAATAGTTATGACAAACTGATGTAAATATATTGTGAAAAGTCTATATATATAAATGTGTTTTTCCCTATTAAGCTTCGTTTACAATGGACTCAGAGGCTGAGGACTGAGCCAGCCCAAAAACTGTATCCTGTAAATAGTTGCACTAAAGTGCCTTCTTAATGGTTTCACATGAAACCTTGACTCACCTCTGAACCAAAAAAACCCGTGTGGTGTGGCACTGAGTGAGGTCTGCATTTGGATGTCCTGCAGCCCACCCAGGACCCACGTTGAAGGTTTGGTGCGGGTCCTTCACAAGTATCTTGTAAATTTATTTATTGAATGTTATTTGATACTATTTGTATTTTTCTATAAAGTTTGTAACGTTCAAAGTAGTCTTCCCTCCCGGATGGGAAGATGTTATTGTTCCAATGTTATTGCATAAACAAAATGTCTTTTGTATTCCACAGCCCGGGAGTGCTGTCGTTTACCATGGGGGAATGTGTAGCCCTGGTACACAATACCAGGAGGATGAGTGGAGAGGTAAAGGTTAAGTGTTCTTCATGTCATCATGTACCTTCGAACACGCCCAGTAGGGGTGTGGAAGGGAGTGTCAGTAAGAGAGTGTGTCCAGACTTAGGAGAGACAAGACGTCTTAGGGACTCTGCTCTATCTTCAGCTTAAAATTGTGGAGTCTAGTATAGGTACTTTAACGTACCCGAGCCTAGTCAAAGCTGTGCCCCACTGGAAACAGGCTGAAATATCTCCTGAGAACTGAGCAAGTCGAAGGGCAAAAGTGGAAGAAAGCAAGGAAGTGCTATAGGTGAAGAATACCTGCACGAATCTACCGGTTACTGGGGACCGAAGGATCATCTTTGTTTCAAGTAAGGTGATAAGATAACCAGAAATCTACCGGACCCTAGGTCGCGGCGGATAAGCCCAAATAGTCAGTACGTAACTGGGGTCAGAGGGAAGTGAGGACCGTGAGTCAGTGCACGACAATATAGGAAATCATCTTTCTCACAAAAAGGCTCCAACCACAACACTGATCGGGCAGAACAGCTAAAGATTAGCTGGAATTATAGAGAGGACTACGCTTCATGCTGGTCGTACTCAGCTTCATTGGAGTTAAAGGAGGCCCCTAACTTGCTTAACCATTTGCCTCAAAGCTCATCCTCCATCAACCCCATCAGCCTCCCTGGGACCTGCTTTACCATTCTGCAAGTAAAGGTATGGAAAGACTTTGACTGTGTGAGACTGAGTTATTACTGCATGCCTGCACAATCCCTACCTAACTACCGACCTGAGGGAAGAGTCCCACCTGTAGGGGACCCGACATCTAGCTGCCTCACCATCCCCTCAGAGATCTACAGCAGCGCTGGTACTAATTACCAGAACACTACAGGTGGCGTCACGAACTGTACATAAATCAACCCCCTGTAAATATATCCCCAACAACATACGCCAGACCGCCAGGGCCACAGACCGAGCCACAGCTACCTGTGACAAAATCCCCATAGACTTCTACGAGCTCGGCTCTGAGTACCCCATTGCCCTGGTAACCCACAATTGTGGTGGCGGGTCGACACACCAACACATATGAAAAAAGCTAGAACCAAGCCCAGAATTCTTTTCCCAACCCTAAGACCCCCTGATTGCCTCCCACCTTCTATTGTCCTGGGGATTGAAGTAACTGCTTGATTGGGGGAGAATAAAGATTTCTGCTCTGGGTGGTCGCAGCATCCAAGACTTCTACATTCCATGTCACAGACAAACAATCGCTCGTCAAACCTAATCAGCTCCAAAACCTCGGCCAAATTCTGAGATCAGCTTAAGAAGGGAATTAAAAGAGTAATGGGCCTTTAAGTAAAACAAGATTCCCTACTGGATTTTATTAAACCCATTCACAGGCTTTGAAATTTCAATGCCTGGGAAAATTTACTTAATATGAACTGCGGTATGTTTTTTGGATAGGAAGCACATGCTAATTTTCTTCTTCCAGTATATCTTTGTGCTTAATTGAAGTCTACATAGAACACTCCAAATATCATGTGGTCTGTTCTGGTTCCGCAGGGGAGGGGCATCACACAGAAGTTCTTTGGTTGTATGTGTAATGGTCCACCCCTGAAGGCCTTGCATTTCACTCAACACACCAAAATGCTGTTATACGGAGGGCTTCTTTAGGTTAGAGGAATTTATATGCCATAACAAGTGAGGTATCTCGGTTGTACAAGATTTAGGCTAGCTAATCAAGATTTGAGCCCTCCCATGAGGGGCCCTATACAGAAGTGTGAATGCAAATTATGTTTGATAGATATAATTGCCAGCTTTAAGAGATGGCCTTGGAGGAAAAAAATGATTGATGGGGGTGAGGCTAGCCAACATAAAGCTTTTTTCATATCCACGCCCCTTTCTTGATCCCTAAATATTTGTGTGGACAAAATGCCTTATATGATGATGAACTATCCTGACACCACACACAAGGAACCTTTTGGGGTTATTTGCCAATTCGTTTTGGAGCCCTGGAGGCCTCACCTTTCCCCGGGAGCCTTCCGTAGATTTGGCAGAAGCATTTGTATGGATTCTCGTCTACCCAACAACTTAGGGCTTCTCTGTCACGCTGTCACTGTATACAGGAGGTCCGGGGTCTATGCTGACCCTAAGCTGGGGCCCTGACTAATCCCTCTACCTGGAGGTACTGTTGATGGTACAGAGGTCCAGGCCGCCAGCGTAACCCTATCTCCTGTGAATCCCTAAACCCTCAGTAATCTAGTCCTGAGAAGGACCCTGATCACAACCACAGGGGACGGGAAGGTAAATTCCTACAAACAGTATAAGACGAACGAGACAGTACAAGGGGTAAAACAAAAGACCACCTTGCATACAAAACTCACTCTACAACTACAGAGGGAACACCAACGGGTAAGGAGATAAATAATAAAGCGAGGAGGGGAGAAAACCACACCAGGTACTCTTCACTTCAGACTTCACAATACCACGATCCGCTCTGCTGGTCTGCATGAATGCTTTCACCGACACTTCCCTAGCAGACTGGCAGGTATTTGAAGGAATCCCATTACTGCAGTATTAACTGCAGCTGGGCGAGGCTGGGCCTCGTCTAGCACAGAGAGAGGGAGAATTAACTCCCTCACTGCCGAAAAACACCTAGCACCAAAAACTCAGCTGTGCGAAGTCAGGTTGTGTAATCGCGACGATCTTTGTGGCGACACACCCGTGACAGTATCCCCCCTTCTACGAGGGGCCTCCGGACCCTCAGGGCCAGGTTTATCTGGGTGAGTTGTGTGGAAGACCCGAATTAATCGGTCTGCGTTAATATCCGACGCAGGAACCCACGTCCTCTCCTCAGGACCATACCCCTTCCAATGAACCAGGTACTGAAGGGACCGGCGATTCAGACGTGAATCGATGATTTTCGACACCTGAAACTCCAAGTTACCATTGACCACCACAGGAGGAGGAGGTAAAGGTGATGGTATCACCGGCGCCACATACCTCTTAAGCAATGATCTGTGAAACAAATTGTGAATTTTAAACATAGGGGGGAGGTCAAGACGGAATGCCACCGGATTAATTATAGAACTGATCCTGTATGGCCCGATGAACCTGGGACCAAGTTTCCAGGAGGGAACCTTAAGTTTTATATTCTTGGTAGACAATCATACCCGATCGTTCACACTTAGGTCCGGACCAGACACTCTCCTCCTATCAGCCATATGTTTGTATCGGTTCCCCATAGTACTCAGATTATTCAGCACTCCTCTCCACACAGAAGCAAGTGACGACGAAAATCGTTCCTCCTCAGGAACCCCAGAAGAGCCCCCCCTATTGAAAGTACAAAACTGGGGGTGAAAACCATATGCCCCGAAAAACGGGGACTTACCAGTGGACTCGCTCCACCTATTGTTAAGAGCGAATTCTGCCAGAGGCAAGAAAGAAGCCCAGTCCTCCTGGTTCTCTGACACAAAACACCGGAGATATGTCTCCAAGCTCTGGTTCAGACGCTCTGTCTGAGCATTGGTCTGCGGATGAAAAGCCGATGAAAATGACAACTGCATCCCCCGCCGTGTACAAAATGCCTTCCAAAATTTGGACACAAACTGAGACCCCCGATCCGACACCACATCGGAGGGTACCCCGTGAAGTCTCACAATCTCCCCAATGAACACCTGCGCAAGAGTTTTAGCATTAGGAAGAGCAGGAAGAGCGATAAAATGTGCCATCTTGCTGAACCTGTCCACTACAACGAGTATGACTGTTTTACCCGAAGACGGCGGGAGGTCCGTAATAAAGTCCATAGACAGATGAGTCCACGGACGCTCCGGGATCTTCAAAGGTAAGAGGGCCCCAGACGGACGGGTATGTGGGGTCTTAGAGCGCGCACAAACCCCACAGGACGCGACAAAAGTTACCACCTCCCTATGTAAGTTAGGCCACCAAAACCGGCGCGAGAGGAGATCCACAGTTGCTTTACTCCCTGGGTGTCCTGCCAAAGCTGAATTATGGTGTGCCTCGATTACCTTTTGTCGCAACTGATCAGGAACAAACAGTCTCCCTGGAGGTCCAACAGGGGCGTCCCCCTGAGCCTCCAATACCTCCTCCTCAAGCTCAGAGCATACTGCCGACACCACCACCCCCTCCTGAAGGATAGGAACCGGGTCATCCGTCTTCCCGGCCCCAGGGAAACTGCGAGATAAGGCATCCGCCTTTACATTTTTTGACCCAGGACGATATGTGACGACAAAATTAAACCTGGTAAAAAACAACGACCACCTAGCTTGTCTGGGATTCAGACGTTTTGCGGACTCTAAATATAGCAGGTTCTTGTGATCGGTAATGACGGTGACCGGGTGTACTGCCCCCTCCAAAAAATGGCGCCACTCCTCAAAAGCTAACTTAATGGCCAAGAGTTCCCTATTGCCGACATCGTAATTCCTCTCAGCGGACGACAATTTTTTAGAGAAGAAGGCGCACGAATGCCACTTACCAGGGGACGGACCTTGAGACAATACCGCTCCCACCCCTACCTCAGAAGCGTCTACCTCCACAATGAACGGCTGTGACGCATCTGGTTGAATGAGTATGGGTGCCGAAGCAAAACATTTTTTCAAGGAGGAAAACGCTTGACAAGCCTTGTCAGACCACCTTGAAAAATCCGTCCCTTTTTTAGTCATGTCTGTGAGAGGTTTAACTATGGATGAGAAATTACGAATAAATTTCCGGTAGTAGTTAGCAAACCTCAGGAAACGTTGTAATGCCTTAAGATCCTCTGGCAGATCCCACTCAAGAACTGCCCGCACTTTCCCAGGGTCCATACGAAAACCGGATGCTGACACCAGAAATCCTAAAAACTGAAGTTCCTGTACGGCGAACACACACTTTTCCCATTTGGCGTACAGTTTATTATCACGCAAGATCTGCAACACCTGCCTAACATGCTCCTGATGAGATACAAGATCCGGCGAGTAAATTAAGATGTCATCCAGATATATGACCACAAACTGTCCCACCAGGCGGCGAAAGATGTCATTAACAAAATGTTGAAACACCGCCGGGGCATTAGTCAGACCAAATGGCATGACAAGGTTCTCATAATGCCCCTCCGGAGTGTTAAACGCCGTCTTCCACTCATCCCCCTCCTTCATCCTAATCAGATTATACGCCCCCTGAGATCCAACTTAGAGAACCATTTGGCGCCCACTATCTGATTGAAGAGATCGGGAATAAGTGGGAGCGGATACGGATGTCGGATCGTAATCCGATTAAGCTCACGGAAATCCAGGCAAGGGCGTAGGCCTCCATCTTTCTTCTTCACAAAGAAGAACCCCGCGGCCACCGGGGAAGATGAAGGTCTAATATGCCCCTTAGCCAGACTCTCCGAAATATAATCCTTCATGGCCTGCCTCTCAGGACCAGAAAGGTTATACAACCTAGATTTCAGTAACTTGGCCTCAGGGAACAATTTTACAGAACAGTCATACATATGAGGAGGTAGTTCTTGACACCCTTTCTCCGAAAATACATCCTCAAAGTCCACCAGAAACCGTGTTCATGCAGTTTTTATTACAGAATTCACTCCACTGGCTTATCTCTCTGGATTGCCAATTAATAACCGGGTTATGCTTAGTTAACCAGGGAAGGCCCAACACTATAGGAGTGGGAAGACCCTCCAACACGTAACAAGACAACAGTTCTTTATGTATCGCCCCCACTTGAAGATATATGTTATGCATGGCTTGCAAAAAACTACCTTGACCGAGAGGCCTGGCGTCGATCGAGAATATGGGGATGGGTTTAGCCAATACACTCAGTCGCATACCTTGAACCCGGGCAAACCGAGCGTCCACCAGATTAGCCCCGGCCCCACTATCCAGAAGAACAGATATCCTCTCAGTTCTCGTACCCACCACCACCTCCGCCGGTACGAGAAATTGAGACGGACCTGGGGACGAAATGCTTACTCCCAGATTGTCGTCCACCACACAACCTGGGATCAATAGTTTTCCGGCGACTTCTCACTCTGCAAAGGACGGGATGGACACCCCCCAATAAAATGCCCCTTCTCCCGCAGAAGAAACACCTTCCTGTCTTGCGGCGAACTGACGATTCCCTCCCTCGGAATGATGTCCCTCCTAACTGCATAGGCTCCTCAAGACTGACCAGGGGAACCTCCATATAAGGGGACCTAGTAGAAGGTGGAGTCATCACAGGGGGCGGAGTTACCCCGCACCTCTCCCGAAGTCGTCTGTCGATGCGAATAGCAAGGGCCATAGCGGCTTCCAGTGACGTGGGAGGGTCATACTGTGCCAGCACATCCTTTAATTTGTCAGATAAACCTTGACAAAACTGGCTCCTAAGAGCCGGGTCATTCCACTGGGTGTCCGTGGCCCACCTACGGAACTCCGAACAGAATTCCTCCGCCGGACGATCTCCCTGCTGTATCTTACGTAACTTAGATTCAGCAAGGGAGACCCGATCCGGGTCATCATATACAAGACCCAGAGCTGCGAAAAACCTATCCACTGACTGGAGAGCCGGGGATCCCGGGGGAAGCGAGAACGCCCATGATTGGGGGTCCCCTTGTAGGAGCGAGATGACAATTCCCACCCTTTGATCTTCACTCCCCGATGACCGAGGTCACAGCCGAAAGTACAATTTACATGCCTCCCGGAAAGCAAAAAACTTGTCCCGCCCTCCAGTGAACCTGTCAGGGAGAGCTACTTTAGGTTCAGGTCCGGCTTGCTCCAGGGGGTACAAAACCTTGGACTTAACGTCCGCCAGCTCCATGGACAAACTCTGCAACTGCCGAGTTAGACTGGCTACTGGATCCATGGTGGCTGGAGAGAATCTTTAGTATGGTCGGTGAAAATGTCACGCTGTCACTGTATACAGGAGGTCCGGGGTCTATGCTGACCCTAAGCTGGGGCCCTGACTAATCCCTCTACCTGGAGGTACTGTTGATGGTACAGAGGTCCAGGCCGCCAGCGTAACCCTATCTCCTGTGAATCCCTGACCCTCAGTAATCTAGTCCTGAGAAGGACCCTGATCACAACCACAGGGGACGGGAAGGTAAATTCCTACAAACAGTATAAGACGAACGAGACAGTACAAGGGGTAAAACAAAAGACCACCTTGCATACAAAACTCACTCTACAACTACAGAGGGAACACCAACGGGTAAGGAGATAAATAATAAAGCGAGGAGGGGAGAAAACCACACCAGGTACTCTTCACTTCAGACTTCACAGTACCACGATCCGCTCTGCTGGTCTGCATGAATGCTTTCACCGACACTTCCCTAGCAGACTGGCAGGTATTTGAAGGAATCCCATTACTGCAGTATTAACTGCAGCTGGGCGAGGCTGGGCCTCGTCTAGCACAGAGAGAGGGAGAATTAACTCCCTCACTGCCGAAAAACACCTAGCACCAAAAACTCAGCTGTGCGAAGTCAGGTTGTGTAATCGCGACGATCTTCGTGGCGACACACCCGTGACATTCTCATAACATTAAAGGGTCTGTCTTTCAACCTTAAAGGGGTTTTCTGATCATTGACAAGTTGGGATCCCACTGATTATGATATAAGGAGTCTCCACCTCCAGGATATAGGTTGTAGGCGAATAAGACTAGAGACTTCTCTAGACATGTGGGGGCACTCTCCACTATAGTCTGTAGAAGACAGGCGTTGAGCATGCTCCTTTACTTATTTCCCCATCACCCTTAGACACTCCCCTCTTCTTGTGATTGGTTCCAAGGATATATCACAAATATTTAAGCTTAGAATACCCCTTTAAACTCTATTTAAGGTTAGAATACCCTTTAAATCCCATAATATTACAGTATTTTTCTGTTTATTTTTTTATTGCACAATAGTACACAAAATTGAAAAAAAATTGCCAAAAATTCTAAAAAATGATTTTGGAAAGTTGGCATGTTTACGTATAATTTTTTCCAATTTCCCTTGCCCTGTTACATTTTAGCACACCAAAAGAAGCCTTTTAGGCAGTAACGTTCACATGACAGCACACATGCACCCTTAATGCTAATGTGATCTTGACAGTTAAAGGGACAGTACTGTTTTAAACTCCAGCGTGATTTTCCTTGTTCGATTTCTGACTGAGTGCCAATTTTTCCATCTGCCCAAACACGGCGACAAAACATCCTCTGTTCAATCCACTTCCTGTTTTCCATTGGTTGGTTTCCTGTGTTTACGGAGCGGCTCCATTCTGATTGGTGGTGGTTCGCACTTCAAAATTTTGTGACTATAAGAGCTAGAACATGATGATAAAAGACCGAAGTGATGTCTATTGCTCCATTATTTTGCAGAATGAAACCTCTGTGGGTGCCTACAGTGATACCAGGGTTACTGTGGTTGGTGAACATACAGACTGGCACATCTCTGAAAGTCAATGGTCCCAATGTCTGCAGCTACTGGGAAAGGTAATGTCAGAGAAAACACATAGTCTACAAATTCACTAAGCTGCAAGTCCAGGGCTATCACTGCCTGGAGAGGAAGCAGCTGGCCGCTGTCATCTTCCTGTATCCAGCATTTAGCATCATGTCTGTAGCTTCATACACTGTGTTTGTACCCTGATCATGTGCAGACGTATTACATTGTATCAGAAATATGTGTTTTCCTATTTAAATGTATTTCTCTATTTACTTGCAATACAAACATTCACCACTATAGCTTTGATCTATTTTTCCATAGACTTTCATGCAACAGCGCCACCTGCTTTAAAGGGAACTTGTCATCCCCCCCCGGGCGTTCTTAAGTAAAAGAGCCACTTTCAGCAGCACTAAGGCAGCAGTCTATGAAGGTGGCTCTTTTTTTTCTGGTCCCCTGCAACGCTGAAATATAGAGTTTTAAAACTAGGTCCCCATACGTTAATTGCGTCCCTGAGGTATGGCCTCTTTCCTGACTCATCCTCCCCCCAGCCGTCCATCAACCCCCTTCAGCATCACCGCGCCTCCTCCAGAGTATTTTTTCTTTCAGTTCGGCTCTGTGTGGCGCCTGCGCTGTTGTAACAGCCCTCGGGCATGCACAGTGCGCGCTGCCCGTGAACTGTCAGAAGACTCCAGCGCCTGCGTCTTTCTCTTTCCCCAGATCCTCCCCACAGTGTGTTATCATGTATTCACACTGCGGGGCTGACAATCTGGCGCCTGCGCAGTCTACATGTTTAGCTGCGCCTGCCCCCCTCTCCCAGTCCCTCCACTTTCATTTTCATACCCTGTGCTGCGTCGGCTGGGGGCAGGCGCAGCTAAACATGTAGACTGCGCAGGCGCCAGATTGTCAGCCCCGCAGTGTGAATACATGATAACACACTGCGGGGAGGGATCTGGGGAAAGAGAAAGACGCAGGCGCAATAGCCTTCTGTCAGTTCCGGGCAGTGCGCACTGCACATGCCCGAGGACTGTTACAACAGCGCAGGCGCCACACAGAACCGAAAAACTACTCAGGAGGAGGCGCGGTGACGCTGAAGGGGTTTATGGACGGCTGGGGGGAGATGAGTCAGGGGAAGAGGCCATACCTCAGGGACGCATTTAAGGTATGGGGACCTAGTTTTAAAGCTCTATATTTCAGCGTTGCAGGGGACCACAAAAAAGAGCCACCTTCACAGACTGCTGCATTAGTGCTGCTGAAGGTGGCTCTTTGACTTAAAAACGCCCAGGGGGGGGTGACAAGTTCCCTTTAAAGATAGGTCTGGCCAAAATGTTGATTTTTGAACTGTTAAAAGTCAGCAATGAAACAGCTTACAGTACTGGTAAATATATTTTTATAATGAATGAAAAAATATATATAATAAGTATATTATGTGAAAATGGGAATCACTATAACTTTAAATGCATATAGGTAGACCTAATTCACCGTTAACGATGGCTTATGTGATGGTCCTTGTCTTTAACAGCTATACAACAGCGGTGAAGGAGTCCTATGCCCACCCCTACAGTCAGTCAACTCCTGACACTTGTGACAGTACGTGGAGTTACTTCAAGACATGCACTCCTCCAAAGTGAGTACACCCATGACAGCCAGTAATGTCACTAATACATGATTGGATTAGATACACAGCTCAGCAGACAGTATCACACAGGATAGGATTAGATACATGGCTCAGCAGACAGTATCACACAGGATAGGATTAGATACATGGCTCAGCAGACAGTATCACACAGGATAGGATTAGATACAGGCTCAGCAGTCAGTATCACACAGGATAGGGTTAGATACATGGCTCAGCAGACAGTATCACACAGGATAGGATTAGATACACAGCTCAGCAGTCAGTATCACACAGGATAGGATTAGATACACAGCTCAGCAGACAGTATCACACAGGATAGGATTAGATACACAGCTCAGCAGACAGTATCACACAGGATAGGATTAGATACAGGCTCAGCAGTCAGTATCACACAGGATAGGGTTAGATACATGGCTCAGCAGACAGTATCACACAGGATAGGATTAGATACACAGCTCAGCAGTCAGTATCACACAGGATAGGATTAGATACACAGCTCAGCAGACAGTATCACACAGGATAGGATTAGATACACAGCTCAGCAGACAGTATCACACAGGATAGGATTAGATACATGGCTCAGCAGACAATATCACACAGGATAGGATTAGATACACAGCTCAGCAGACAGTATCACACAGGATAGGATTAGATACATGGCTCAGCAGACAGTATCACACAGGATAGGATTAGATACATGGCTCAGCAGACAGTATCACAAGGATAGGATTAGATACACGGCTCAGCAGACAGTATCACACAGGATAGGATTAGATACAAAGCTCAGCAGACAGTATCACGCAGGATAGGATTAGATACACGGCTCAGCAGACAGTATCACATAGGATAGGATTAGATACACAGCTCAGCAGACAGTATCACACAGGATAGGATTAGATACACAGCTCAGCAGACATTATCACGCAGGTGAGGATTAGATACACGGCTCAGCAGACATTATCACGCAGGTGAGGATTAGATACATGGCTCAGCAGACAGTATCACACAGGATAGGATTAGATACACGGCTCAGCAGACAGTATCACACAGGATAGGATTAGATTACACAGGTCAGCAGACAGTATCATACAGGATAGGATTAGATACAAGGCTCAACAGACAGTATCACACAGGATAGGATTAGATACACGGCTCAGCAGACAGTATCACACAGGATAGGATTAGATACACGGCTCAGCAGACAGTATCACACAGGATAGGATTAGATACATGGCTCAGCAGACAGTATCACACAGGATAGGATTAGATACACAGCTCAGCAGATGGTATCACATGTGTTAGGATTAGATACACAGCTCAGCAGATGGTATCACATGTGTTAGGTTTAGTGCCATTGTGTAATGAGGAAATAATGGAAGAACTATAGAACGTCAGCAGCACAGAGCATTTCAGGAAATGAATCTACTGATTTTGCAGGAGGTAGTGGACAATGCATTTCTGTAATTATCTGAGTGAGTACAGGGATGCATATGACAGTTTTCCAGCAGCACATAGTATTTCAGAAGACAGCTGTAACAGGAAACCTTGTCTTGCTGCCGTATGTTGACTCAATTTCATGTATTCACATAGGATCATGTACCGGACTGCCTACCGCCACGGAGTAAAGGTGGACTATAGAAAAAGGCACCGCTGCTGCCAGGGATACTATGAAAGTAATGACGAGTGTGTTCGTAAGTGGAGCTTTACACTAAAGAATATACCCAATCCCAATACCCAATTCGTGGTGTTCCACAAATGCATTGGAAAATCAAACAAAAAGTACCAAATTTTGGTACTCCGCTTGGGACAAGCAAGTATATGGTCTCCTGCTTTCCAGATCCCCATACTGTGGTTCGGAGTCCAGGCAGTGGAACTTTCAGGACATTTAAGACGTCTACTTTTGATAAGCCAGGTTTTGGTTTAGTGGAAGTGGTTCAGTGGGACAATATGGCCACTGGACCAGAAATGGTAGTTTGTTCCTTGGCTAGAGGATCTGGAAAATACGGCCCAAAATCCAACTGGGCATTAAACATGGTTAGCGGCTCATCATGTGAACTGTCCCCTCACATGACAAATCTATTGGAGTATCAGAGGTAGACCCAGAACTTTGGAGGCCCATAGAAAGAAGGTTGAGGTGCCTCAAGATTAACTCATAGAATCTGAGTATCATTTTAATCCTATAGAACCTTAACGTTAGTTGCTTTCTAAAGCTCTACATCAGTCCTTCATCTTGCCATAACTCCACATTCTATATAGGTATGAGGGTAGACAGAAGGTCCATGTCTAGTGCTTCCACCATGAACATCCAAAAAGCAGTTGAGGTTCTATAAGACCAACTCATAGATTGGGAGCATCCTATCAATTGTGTAAGGCTTGTATTTGGATCTATGTTAGGTTCTTTCCAAGGGTTTTGTTATAACTCTGGGTTCTTCATATAGATATGAAGTTAAGCAGAAGGTCCAGGTCTAGTGCTTCCACGATCCAAGAAGCAGTTGTTGGGGTTACTCAAGATTAACTTGTAGATCCTGAAGATCCTTTTGACCCTGTCGGACCAGTATTTGGATTTTTATGTTCTCTCCAAGGCTCTACATGAGCCTGTAAATAACTTCCTTCATCTTGCTATAACTCTTCGTACGTCATGTATCTTGGAAGCATCTTAACATGGCAGAAACTCATACTAAAGCTCAACCTCTGTGCTTGGATCTGTGATTAGTGACAATGCCAGCATCCTTTGGCCTGATCTGCATGGTCTTCTGTAAGGCCTAGTGAGGACATGAAATCCGTGTTGCTTTATGTGTGGATTGCGCTTCTACTATGATACATCTGGAGGAACATCTCTCCAGAGCTGGAAACTAATTACAATCTCCAACTAAATGATCCCAGATGGAGATGTTAACGCTTACTAGGTCCAACTAAGTCTCTTGGAATGGGCTGTACATGAGGTGAGTCTGTAGTTTATGGGGGGGATACTCAGTCCTTGAAAGGTTGTATGGGGTACTGTTCATGTGTGTTACCTGCCTTCAGAGTGTCATATGAATCCAAGGAATATGCCAGTACAATGACACTGACTCTTGGGGTACAGAATAATGACACTGACACTTGGGTTACAGGATAATGACCCTGACACTTGGGGTACAGGATAATGACACTGACACTTGGGGTACAGGATAATGACACTGACACTTGGGGTACAGGAAAATGACACTTGGGGTACAGGATAATGACACTGATACCTGGGGTACAGGATAATGACACTGACACTTGGGGTACAGGATAATGACACTGACACTGGGGTACAGGATAATGACACTGACACTTGGGACACAGGATAATGTCACTGACACTTGGGGTACAGGATAATGACACTGACACTTGTGGTACAGAATAATGACCAGCACGGCAGACAACCGTTCGTAGGTAACAATATGTGGGCAGTTACCTGATGAACATGAAAACTCCTGAAACCAGCTTGTGTAAATGCACTATAGAGGTTTTCCGTGTGGTGCAATATGTTAGAATTTGGAGGACACACTTTTCATTTCGGCCCAGATCCACACTTGGGGCTGTCTGTGTTATGGGGGCTTTTCTTTCGTTTTGGAAAGTAATAGATCACATATCAGTTGTTATTTCAGGGAGGTGATATGAGATGTGGAACCTGAAGACCCACCTGTTCCGACAAGCCTACAACCTGCAATGATCCTCAGTCTACTGAACCATTGCACGACCAGCTTTACCCTTTCCTAGTGTATTCTCACCCATCCCTGTAGACTGTGAGCCCTCGCGGGCAGGGTCCTCTCTCCTTCTGTACTTGTGCGTCCCTTGTCTAGCACGTTTATTGTACCTGTTTATATTTTTCCCTTTTCATATGTAAAGCGCCATGGAATAAATGGCGCTATATAAATGTATAATAATAATAATAATGAGGGACCAGATATGAGCTCCTGCTCCCTCTCGCCTGCTGTCCCAGGCCTCTGTCTGTTCTTCTTATCTCCCTGGTGATAACTTTTCACAAGCAGAGTCATGTGTTTTGGCTCTGTGCCTCTGTATCTGACGTTTCCATGGAGATCACTTGAAGGTCTCCATGTTGTTTTTGGACTCAGTTACAGCAGTTCTCAGCTTGTCTTCTACCTCGTGATTGACTCCAGTCGTCCCAATTGGGATTATGATTGGTTTTTCTAGGCAGCGGATAACACAGCCAGTATATAGCTGAGGCTCACTAAGACAGGTCACTTGGTAGCAGGAGCTTCTTCATGGCTTCTTCTACAGATGTGGCCTGTGGGGGGCAAGGGAAACGGGACAATGAAGTTTTGTCTTTTATCAAGTCCTTCATCCAAGATCCACATAGTTTAGCATAGATCGTCCTCCATGACAGTCTATCCATAAAATACGAGCTGAAGGGAAAATATAGTCAACATATTTAGGCCAGGGGGTCATTCTGGAATCTGGAAAACTGACTATCTCTACGGTAGCCAAAATGGAGGCTAAATTGGTGCGTCGAGTGGCCACAATGGGATGGCTAAAAATTACGTTCAGAAATGCCTTCTTTTAAGACCACGTCCTCCTTGTACCTCGGATGTCCTATTTTTAGGCCATGCCTTCCCTGCTCCATCCACTCTTCTTCTTGGGTGGGTTTGGCAAAAAACAGATTTGCTAACTCCTGCGGAAACCTGGGTGGTCTCTCCTTTTCTCGAGGTGCCTCCCAGACCCCAACATTTACAGAAACATATATATATATATATATATATATAAAATATATATATATAGATCAGGGATGATTTAGGGTAAAGGGGGTGTCTTTATTTCAGCACCTAGACCCCCCTTGAGGTAAATTCTCTGAAATATCAGGTCCTATGAGATCCCTCAACCAATCTAGACCCAACAATTCGTGTTTAATCCTCAATTTACCATAATCTGAAAAATGTTAATTCCCGCCTCCAGTAACGCCCACAAATTGGTAAGAGCTGCCTAGGTGTGGGAGTGGTTTGTGCACAAACTCCATCATTTATGGCAAATTCATGTCCAATTAATTTGGGGGGGTGCTTATTTTCTATGTTGAACTACATAGCCCTGCCAATCACTAAAAAAGCATGCATGCTTAGCCAAACTGAGTGTTCACGTGTATAGCGGAGACTAAACAAAGGTCGTTGGTATGATCACCTATGGTCTCTCGGGAGCTCGTTCAACTACTCGGCAGCTATGACCTGGACTAAGACATGGAAATTGTCCTTGTTGTCCATAGCAACCAATCAGAGCCCAGTTCTCATTTTTCAAGCTGTTCTGGTGAAAACAAAGCTGAGCTGTGATTGGTTGCTGTCGCAAACAAAAACTCCTGGATTGTAATTTCTGATAGTTTAGAGAACTATCCCCAAAAATGCACCCTAGGGCTCCACAGACACAGCTTTGTAGGTTGCCTGCCACCCTCTGACATCAATGAATGCTTATGAGTGGGCTGTCTGATCTTAGGGTCAAAATGGACACCACCTAGAAATATAACACATAGATAACATAGTAGATAATTCTCAGAAGGAGTCGTTAGTAATTCTTCACATATGTGGATAGAAAATGCTGCTTCACCGTCTGCTCCATATATGGATGGAGACTCTCCATGTTTATCAGTCTCCTTATTAAACTGTCTTAAGAAAATCCCAGACCACCAGCAATGACTTGTAGCCGGGGCCCTACACCTCCTGGAATCACTTCTTCTTGGATATTACATTTTCACTTCTGAGAAATTAACCAGTATGACCCCTTTAATTTTTCAAGATGGTTTGTTAAAAGATAGCGGAGGGGGTTAATGTACATGTACAGGTCAATCATTGCCTAATGGTAAAGAGAAAATTAATCAAATGTTAAGAGCACCCCAGGCAGAAGTGCGGTATGCCTGGAGTAGAGCCTGACAAATGAGGAAGAGCCTGAAAAAGGGGGAGGAGCATGATACAGGAAGCAGAGGATGACACAGAGGGAGGAGCATGACACCGGAAGAGGAGGAGGAGTATGACACAGGAAGAGGAGGAGTATGACACAGTAGGTGGAGTATGTATGACACAGGAGGCGGAGTATCTATGACACAGTAGGCAGAGTATGTATGACACAGGAGGAGTATGTATGACACAGGAGGAGGCGGAGTATGACACAGGAGGCAGAGTATGTATGACACAGGAGGAGTATGTATGATACAGGAGGAGGCGGAGTATGACACAGGAAGAGGAGTATGACACAGGAGGCAGAGTATGTATGACAGAGGAGGAGGCGGATTATGACACAGGAAGAGGAGTATGTATGACAGGAGGAGGTGCAGTATGACACAGGAGGTGGAGTATGTATGACACAGGAAAAGGAGTATGACACAGGAAAAGGAGTATGACACAGGAAGAGGAGGAGTATGACACAGTAGGTGGAGTATGTATGACACAGGAGGCGGAGTATCTATGACACAGTAGGCAGAGTATGTATGACACAGGAGGAGTATGTATGACACAGGAGGAGGCGGAGTATGACACAGGAGGCAGAGTATGTATGACACAGGAGGAGTATGTATGATACAGGAGGAGGCGGAGTATGACACAGGAAGAGGAGTATGACACAGGAGGCAGAGTATGTATGACAGAGGAGGAGGCGGATTATGACACAGGAAGAGGAGTATGTATGACATAGGAGGAGGTGCAGTATGACACAGGAGGTGGAGTATGTATGACACAGGAAAAGGAGTATGACACAGGAAAAGGAGTATGACACAGGAGGCAGAGTATGTATGACAGAGGAGGCGGAGTATGACACAGGAAGAGGAGTATGTATGACATAGGAGGAGGTGCAGTATGACACAGGAGGCGGAGTATCTATGACACAGTAGGCGGAGTATGACACAGGAAGAGGAGTATGTATGACACAGTAGGAGGCGGAGTATGACACAGAAGGCGGAGTATGTATGACACAGGAAGAGGTGCAGTATGAACAGGAGGCGGAGTATGTATGACACAGGAGGAGGTGCAGTATGACACAGGAGGCGGTGTATGTATGACACAGGAGGTGGAGTATGACACAGGAAGAGGAGTATGACACAGGAGGCTGAGTATGTATGATACAGGAGGCGGAGTATCTATGACACAGGAGGAGGAGTATGTATGACACAGTAGGAGGCGGAGTATGACACAGGAGGCGGAGTATGACACAGGAGGCAGAGTATGTATGACAGAGGAGGCGGAGTATGACACAGGAAGAGGAGTATGTATGACATAGGAGGAGGTGCAGTATGACACAGGAGGCGGAGTATCTATGACACAGTAGGCGGAGTATGACACAGGAAGAGGAGTATGTATGACACAGTAGGAGGCGGAGTATGACACAGAAGGCGGAGTATGTATGACACAGGAAGAGGTGCAGTATGAACAGGAGGCGGAGTATGTATGACACAGGAGGAGGTGCAGTATGACACAGGAGGCGGTGTATGTATGACACAGGAGGTGGAGTATGACACAGGAAGAAGAGTATGACACAGGAAGAGGAGTATGACACAGGAAGAGGAGTATGACACAGGAGGCTGAGTATGTATGATACAGGAGGCGGAGTATCTATGACACAGGAGGAGGAGTATGTATGACACAGTAGGAGGCGGAGTATGACACAGGAGGCGGAGTATGACACAGGAGGCAGAGTATGTATGACACAGGAAGAGGTGCAGTATGACACAGGAGGCGGAGTATGTATGACAAAGGAGGAGGTGCAGTATGACACAGGAGGCGGAGTATGTATGACACAGGAGGTGGAGTATGACACAGGAGGTGGAGTATGACACAGGAAGAGGAGTATGACACAGGAAGAGGAGTATGACACAGGAGGTGGAGTATGTATGACACAGGAGGCGGAGTATGTATGGCACAGTAGGCAGAGTATGTATGACACAGGAAGAGGGGTATGTATGACACAGTAGGAGGCGGAGTATGACACAGGAGGCAGAGTATGTATGACACAGGAAGAGGTGCAGTATGACACAGGAGGCGGAGTATGACACAGGAAGAGGAGTATGACATTGGAGGCGGAGTATGTATGACACAGGAGGCGGAGTATGTATGACACGGGGTGGAGTATGACACAGGAGGTGGAGTATGACACAGGAAGAGGAGTATGACACAGGAGGCGGAGTATGTATGACACAGGAGGAGGCGGAGTACGTATGACACAGGAGGCGGAGTATGACACAGGAGGCGGAGTATGTATGACACAGGAGGCAGAGTATGTATGACACAGGAGGCAGAGTATGTATGACACAGGAGGAGGCGGAGTACGTATGACACAGGAGGTGGACTACGTATGACACAGGAGGAGGTGGAATATGACACAGGAGGCGGAGTATGACACAGGAGGAGGTGGAATATGACACGAGGCGGAGTATGACACAGGAAGAGGAGTATGACACAGAAGGCGGAGTATGTATGACAGAGGAGGAGGCGGAGTATGACACAGGAGGCGGAGTATTATGACACAGGAGGCAGAGTATGAAACAGGAAGAGGAGTATATGACATAGGAGGAGGCGGAGTATGACACAGGAAGAGGCGGAGTATGACACAGGAGGCAGCACAGGCGGCATATGACACAGGAGGAGGAGTATATATGACACAGGAGGAGGAGTATGACACAGGAGGAGGCGGAGTATGGTTGCCTTATTTTCTTCCATCTTGCAGGTTTCTAGGATTATCAAGGAGGGGCCACATATTCTGGGTCACATGTCCTGGTCGCTTTACCCTGAACCACACTGACTCTTCCATACGTTATTGCTCCATCTCTTGGTCTGATGAGGACGTATCTTCTCTTTGCAGCACATTGCAGCAGGGAATGCGTCCATGGCAGGTGTGAAGCCCCAAACCAGTGCCAGTGTGAGCCAGGCTGGCGAGGACGAGACTGCTCCAGTGGTAAGCCATTTACAGTCCCCATACCATGCATATTTTGCATAGGATGTGAGGTTTCTTTTCAACCTTCAGAAGACACAGCTGCCCGTTGTGACCAATAGGGGGTGATATGCATGTGGTCCTTTTCAGCAGTTTAGCTCTCTCCCCCTAGTGGTGAGAATGGGTGCATGGGATTCTCAGAGAGCACAGGACTGGGGCTTTATACCAGATAATGGCAGATTATTGAAATTTTACAAATTCCCATCGTCCCTGATAGTCTTCAGTGTAACTCTGTACATGTTCCCAGTGAGTGACGCAGCCGCGGCCAGGGAAAGATGTCCCTCGCCGAATATTCCCAGGCAACGACGTCCCTCGGGGTCTTTTATTTTTTTATATTGCAGAAATACTGATTTGGCAAAGAAAATAACTACAATCCCGTAATAAGAAGCATCTGGTGCTCCAGTGCATTATGGGATAAAACAGAATGTGCCCCCTTCCCCACCTGTACTGGGAAATAACCAGTACATTGTGGGTTTTTTGTAAGGGTCCGTCTTCTGGATTAACCCTTCATTACACTGTTCTTCTAATTGCAGCCTGTGACCCTCACTTGTGGGGACCAAAATGCAACAATTCGTGCAACTGCCAGAACAATGGGGTGTGTGACCCCGTTTTGGGCTCCTGCATCTGCCCTCCAGGGTACAAGGATTCCTTGTGTGAAATGCCCTGCGATTCGGGCACGTATGGTGTGAACTGCTTACTGGACTGCCAGTGTATGAATGGTGCCAACTGTGAACCTCAGAACGGGACTTGTATTTGTCCAGAAGGACTTACGGGACCATAGTGAGTATTGCTCTCTGTCCACTGTGGTGGCACAAGTCCCAGCATGAGTTGAACAATGTTTTTCCTCTCTTTTTCCAGCTGTGAAATTAGATGTAAAGAAGTTCAGCCGTCAAAGTACCAGTGCCCAGAGTTTTGCCCGTGCCAGAGTGGAGGCATCTGTAACCTGAGCAGCGGAGAGTGCAGCTGCCCCCCAGGATGGATGGTGAGACCTGTGATCAGCCATTACCTCCATTGCAGTGCCATATTCCAGACAAGACTTTCATTGTATTTTCTCTATAGGGTCCAATGTGCTCCATCCCGTGCCCACCTGGATACTTTGGACCTGGATGTAAACAGAGATGTCCTTGTCATAATGGTGGGCAATGTGATCCAGAAAAGGGCAATGTCACTGCTCCCTAGGGTACACAGGAGAGGGGTAAGTGGAAATGCCCCTATATACAAGAAAATAACTGCTATAATACTTCCTCTATATACAAGAATATAACTACTATAATACTGCTCCTATATACAAGAATATAACTACTATAATACTGCCCCTATGTACAAGAATACAACTACTATAATACTGCTCCTATGTACAAGAATATAACTACTATAATACTGCCACTATGTACAAGAATATAACTGCTATAATACTGCTCCTATGTACAAGAATATAACTACTATAATACTGTCCCTATGTACAAGAATATAACTACTATAATACTGCTCCTGTGTACAAGAATATAACTACTATAATACTGCCCCTATGTACAAGAATATAACTACTATATTACTGCTCCTATGTACAAGAATATAGCTACTATAATACTGCCCCTATGTACAAGAATATAACTACTATAATACTGCTCCTATGTACCAGAATATAACTACTATAATACTGCTCCCTATGTACATGAATATAACTACTATAGTACTGCTCCCTATGTACAAGAATATAACTACTGTAATACTGCCCCTATGTACAAGATATAATAACTTTACGTATAATACTGCCCCTATGTACAAGGATTAAACTACTATAATACCTCCTCTGTACAAGAATATAACTCCTATAATACTGCTCCTATGTACAAGGATATAACTCCTATAATACTGCCCCCCTATGTACAAGAATGTAACTCCTGTAATACTGCCCCATGTACAAGAATATAACTACAATAATACTGCTGCTATGTACAAGAATATAACTACTATAATACTGTCCCTATGTACAAGAATATAACTACAATAATACTGCTGCTATGTACAAGAATATAACTACTATAATACTGTCCCTATGTACAAGAATATAACTACTATAATACTGCTCCTATGTACAAGAATATAACTACTATAATACTGCTCCTATGTACAAGAATATATCTACTATAATACGCTCCTATGTAGAAGAATATAACTACTATAATACTGCTCCTATGCACAAGAATATAACTATTATAATACTGCCCCCCTATGTACAAGAATATAACTCCTGTAATACTACCTCTCCCTCATCTCTGAGGCCATGTATATCCACATATTATTTGGCACTATCAGATGGTTTGTTTTTAGGATGTCTATGAGGAATTGCTGAAATGTGAAAGATATTTGTGTTTTTTTATTCCAAAATGGAAAACCTGATCCGCAGCAGGGTCGGGGTCAGCAGCTGCAGTGTCCCCTTGCACACACAATGTGACACTGCAGTAACCTGGCTGCGCAGTTACCAGGCTCTGTATCAGCTTTGTGGCTGTTATAACCTTTGTCTTGGGGTCACTGTTTATATCGTCTGGGGGTCCCTGGGTCATTTTGTGCAGTGTCTCACCAGATGTTTAATATTTCTTGAAGGACCCTTAACACTTCTGGTAAAATTAAGTTACTGGATAAATTTTGCTGTTATTGTTCTCTGCTATCTGAATATTTCTTTTTGTTAAAGGCTTTATCACACAGAAATTAAAATATCTTATAATCTAAAATGAAAAGTATATTAGTAAGGTACAGAACGTTTCAGTATGCAATAGTTACATAGTATGCCTTTTTTAGGAGTAATTGCCCTTTGTTTAAAGGGCAACACCACCTAAAAATTAACAAAGAAAATTGTTTCCTCAGCTGCCTGGAGGAATGTCTTATCGGAAAGTTTGGCAGGGACTGTAAAGAGACGTGCGACTGCGTCAATGCCGTCCGCTGCTACCATGTTGACGGGGCCTGTTTATGTGAAGCCGGCTTCCTGGGGGCCAAATGTGAGGAAAGGATGTGCTCAGATACCAGCTACGGCCTACAATGCCATTTGCCATGCCAGTGTGATGCCCAGCATACCAAGAGGTGAGTTAAAGGGAACCTGGCATCCTATTTGACCCAATTAAATAAATAGTGTATTGCCCCTTTAAATAATAATGGCCGTTCAAAAACGTTCCAAAATCTTGTGCATTGCTCACTGTATTAATCCGTGACTTACAGCTGCCACCCGATGATCGGTGAGTGCACATGTAAGACAGGCTGGGCCGGCCTGACGTGCAACGAGACCTGCCCCCACGGCTACTACGGAACCAACTGTCAGAAGCCATGCTTGTGCCTCAATGGCGGATCTTGCGACAGCGAAACAGGGCAGTGCCACTGTGCTCTGGGCTTTACGGTACGTCATGTTCACAGCACTACATACCGTTTTCAACCAAGGAAAAAAGGAATGGGCATGTCGAAGGTCAACATGCCCCATCCCTTATTCTTAAAGTGGCGATGATGCCTCCTCGGTGTGTTTAGTAGCAGCTTATTCCCCTCCCAAGCTGAGCTACATAGTGGCTAAATGAGCATCCTACTGCTATGTAAGGTGTATGGGCACCCTTTTAACGAGGGAGTACAGCTCCTTTAAAGAAGGGTACAGCCCCTTTAAAGAGTAAAGGCCCAGTGCTTGCTTAGACCTCTACTTTGCTAGATAGAAGGGTGCCATGATTCCTGATTACACCCATGACTCCTCTGACAAATCCTCCGCTCACATCCAATCAACCAAAGATGTATTCGAGATTTTTGTTTTTATTCTGTTGGCTCTCAGGATATAAGCCCAAGCACTTTCCTACTGTGTCCTTCTGGTTTAAGATTTTCAAAAGGTATGTGATGTTCTAGCCAAGTAGTAGCTTTCATGGGTGGAAGCCCATAATGATTGCTCCGAAGAAGGGACAGTAGCAGTCAAGTTGACCTCAACTTCGAGCAGAGGTCCAAAAAGAGTCCAATAGTAGCTTTCACTTTTGAGGATAAGCTGAGTATTTCTGACTTTTTTTTTAGTAATTGTTGGGATCATCAGGAACGGGATCCCTACTTATCCAAAAAGCCATGAAATGGTTTTAACATGTGAAACAGTAGGAAGATACAGGGTCCTGCAGCCTGAGAGCTAACAGAATGAAAGCAAAATCTTGAGTCCAGTTCTGGTTGTGATTGAGGTGTAAGCAGATATATGGCAGAGGGGACACATACAGTATATTTAATGTAGACCACATCCTTTCTACCCAGACAGTAGTACATATGTCAGATCTAAATTTTGGAGGTCCTGTAGCCTGAGTGTTAACTGAATTAAAACAAAATCATGTATATGGTTGTGATTGGGATGTGAGCAAAAATATGGTAGAGGGGACACATATATTTTGTGTAGACCCCTTCCTTCTCTTGCTAGGGAGCAGTATATACGATAAATCTAAATCTTAACGGTCCAGGTGCCTGAGAGCTAACGGAATGAAAGCAAAAACTTGAGTTCAGTTCTCGTTGTGATTGGGGTGTGAGTAGAGTTGTGGCAGATGAGACCTGAAGCTTGAAAGCTAACAGAATAAAAGCATAATCTTGAAGCTAGTCCCGCAGCCTGAGAGCTAACAGAATAAAAGCAAAAGCCTGAAGTAAGGTCCTGCAGCCTAATAGCTAACAGAATAAAAGGATATGCCTGAAGTAAGGTCCAGCAGCCTGAGAGCTAACAGAATAAAAGGAAAAGCCTGAAGTAAGGTCCCGCAGCCTGAGAACTAACAGAATAAAAGGAAAAGCCTGAAGTAAGGTCCCGCAGCCTGAGAACTAACAGAATTAAAGCAAAAGCCTGAAGTAAGGTCCCACAGCCTGAGAGCTAACAGAATAAAAGCAAAAGCCTGAAGTAAGGTCCCGCAGCCTGATAGCTAACAGAAAAAAAAGGAAAAGCCTGAAGTAAGGTCCCGCAGCCTGAGAGCTAACAAAATTAAAGGAATAGCCTGAAGTAAGGTCCCGCAGCCTGATAGCTAACAGAATAAAAGGAAAAGCTGAAGTAAGGTCCCGCAGCCTGAAAGCCAACAGAATAAAAGGAAAAGCCTGAAGTAAGGTCCCGCAGCCTGAGAGCTAACAGAATAAAAGCAAAAGCCTGAAGTAAGGTCCCGCAGCCTGAGAGCTAACAGAAAAAAAAGGAAAAGCCTGAAGTAAGGTCCCGCAGCCTGAGAGCTAACAAAATTAAAGGAAAAGCCTGAAGTAAGGTCCCGCAGCCTGAGAACTAACAGAATAAAAGCAAAAGCCTGAAGTAAGGTCCCACAGCCTGAGAGCTAACAGAATAAAAGCAAAAGTCTGAAGTAAGGTCCCGCAGCCTGATAGCTAACAGAAAAAAAAGGAAAAGCCTGAAGTAAGGTCCCGCAGCCTGAGAGCTAACAAAATTAAAGGAATAGCCTGAAGTAAGGTCCCGCAGCCTGATATCTAACAGAATAAAAGGAAAAGCCTGAAGTAAGGTCCCGCAGCCTGAAAGCCAACAGAATAAAAGGAAAAGCCTGAAGTAAGGTCCCGCAGCCTGAGAGCTAACAGAATAAAAGCAAAAGCCTGAAGTAAGGTCCCGCAGCCTGAGCACTAACAGAATAAAAGGAAAAGCCTGAAGTAAGGTCCACCTCAGCCTGAAGAAGTACTACTAACAGAATAAAAGCAAAAGCCTGAAGTAAGGTCCCACAGCCTGAGAGCTAACAGAATAAAAGCAAAAGCCTGAAGTAAGGTCCCGCAGCCTGATAGCTAACAGAAAAAAAAGGAAAAGCCTGAAGTAAGGTCCCGCAGCCTGAGAGCTAACAAAATTAAAGGAAAAGCCTGAAGTAAGGTCCTGCAGCCTGAGAGCTAACAGAATAAAAGGAAAAGCCTGAAGTAAGGTTTCGCAGCCTGAAAGCCAACAGAATAAAAGGAAAAGCCTGAAGTAAGGTCCCGCAGCCTGAGAGCTAACAGAATAAAAGCAAAAGCCTGAAGTAAGGTCCCGCAGCCTGAGAGCTAACAGAATAAAAGGAAAAGCCTGAAGTAAGGTCCTGCAGCCTGAGAGCTAACAGAATAAAAGGAAAAGCCTGAAGTAAGGTCCCACAGCCTGAGCGCTAACAGAATAAAAGCAAAAGTCTGAAGTAAGATCCCGCAGCCTGATAGCTAACAGAAAAAAAAGGAAAAGCCTGAAGTAAGGTCCCGCAGCCTGAGAGCTAACAAAATTAAAGGAATAGCCTGAAGTAAGGTCCCGCAGCCTGATAGCTAACAGAATAAAAGGAAAAGCCTGAAGTAAGGTCCCGCAGCCTGAAAGCCAACAGAATAAAAGGAAAAGCCTGAAGTAAGGTCCCGCAGCCTGAGAGCTAACAGAATAAAAGCAAAAGCCTGAAGTAAGGTCCCGCAGCCTGAGAGCTAACAGAATAAAAGGAAAAGCCTGAAGTAAGGTCCCGCAGCCTGATAGCTAACAGAAAAAAAAGGAAAAGCCTGAAGTAAGGTCCCGCAGCCTGAGAGCTAACAAAATTAAAGGAATAGCCTGAAGTAAGGTCCCACAGCCTGATATCTAACAGAATAAAAGGAAAAGCCTGAAGTAAGGTCTCGCAGCCTGAAAGCCAACAGAATAAAAGGAAAAGCCTGAAGTAAGGTCCCGCAGCCTGAGAGCTAACAGAATAAAAGCAAAAGCCTGAAGTAAGGTCCCGCAGCCTGAGAGCTAACAGAATAAAAGGAAAAGCCTGAAGTAAGGTCCCGCAGCCTGAGAGCTAACAGAAAAAAAGGAAAAGCCTGAAGTAAGGTCCCGCAGCCTGAGCACTAACAAATAAAAGGAAAAGCCTGAAGTAAGGTCCCGCAGCCTGAGAACTAACAGAATAAAAGCAAAAGCCTGAAGTAAGGTCCCACAGCCTGAGAGCTAACAGAATAAAAGCAAAAGCCTGAAGTAAGGTCCCGCAGCCTGGTAGCTAACAGAAAAAAAAGGAAAAGCCTGAAGTAAGGTCCCGCAGCCTGAGAGCTAACAAAATTAAAGGAAAAGCCTGAAGTAGGTCGCAGCTGTAGTAACGATAAGAAGCTGAAGTAGTCCCGCAGCCTGATAGCAACAGAATAAAAGGAAAAGCCTGAAGTAAGGTCCCGCAGCCTGAAGAGCAACAGAATAAAAGAAAAGCCTGAAGTAAGGTCCCGCAGCCTGAGAGCTAACAGAATAAAAGGAAAAGCCTGAAGTAAGGTCCGCAGCCTGAGAGCTAACAGAATAAAAGGAAAAGCCTGAAGTAAGGTCCTGCAGCCTGAGAGCTAACAGAATAAAAGGAAAAGCCTGAAGTAAGGTCCCACAGCCTGAGAGCTAACAGAATAAAAGTGAAATCCTGAAGCAAGTCCTACAGCCTGAAAGCTAACAGAATAAAAGCAAAATCTTGTAATAAGGTCCCTCTGCCTGAGAACTAACAGAGCAGAAGCAAAATCTTGAAGCAAAGTCCTCCAGCCTGAGAGGTAACAGAATACAAGCAAAATATTGAAGTAAGGTCCTACAGCCCAAGAGATAAAAAATTAAATTAAATATTGAAGTAAGGTCACTGTTAACCTGAGAGCTAACAGAATGAAAGCAAAATCTTGTAGCAAAGTCCACAGCCTGAGAGTTAATAGAATAAAAGCAAAATATTGAAGTAAGGTCCTGCAGCCTGAGAGCTAACAGAATGAAAGCAAAATCTTGAGTGCATCTGTGGTTGTGATTGGGGTGTGATCACAGATGTAGCAGAAAGGAACACATATTTCATGCAGACCCCTTCCTTCTCTCACCAGAGAGAACTACATGCTCTCTTCTGAGGAGACTCTGAGTACTTCTACTTTTTTGGGGGAGGTTCGTGGGGTTCTCAGGACCCCAGCCCCTACTATCAAAGCTACTAAAAAGTGGTTACAACATATCAACATTTTTTTAAAAGTTTAGCTGTGTAAGTTAAACTATCAGGAGAGGACAGGGAGGTTTTTAGGATCCGCAGCGTGAGAGCTAACAGCATGGAAGCAGAAGTAGTAATAAAGGTGAACAAATACTGGGTCCTCCACCCAACAGATGAACATATATATCCCATCTCATTAACTGTCTGTTTTACCCCACCCTCCTATATAATCCATACTGACTGCCATTTCGTTACATTGTGTCAGGGAAATCACTGTTCTCAATTCTGTCCTGATGAAACATTTGGAGATGGATGTTCCCAGACGTGCAAGTGCATCAACCACCTGGCATGCTCCCCTACAGACGGCACCTGTGTGTGTAAGGAAGGTGAGTGCACACTGTCCGCTCTGCGTTGAATAAACCGGCCATACAGCCTCCACTATCTCATCTGTGTGGGCAATACTTGATGACAGAGGTGCTGATATTGTCAGTACAGATTAAAATACTATAGCCCCCCAAAAACTGCATTAATCATTTAGGGGTCAGATGCTAGGACCCTGCAGACCGTACGGCATTACTCGCTGCCTATTGAAATCAATGCTCTGTGTTTCAGGTTGGCAGAAAGGCGACTGCTCGGTGCCGTGTCCTGAGGGGAGCTGGGGGTTCAACTGCAACCGGACAGCGAGTGTGCAAATGGAGCGTCCTGCAGCCCCATCACCGGGCACTGCTTCTGTACGTCCGGGTGGTACGGGGAGAAGTGTAAGCTTCCCTGTAAGGTACGAAAAACACATCCTTAGTTTAGCGACTTAAGTGCTGTTATAGCAAAGTAATGATAGTTATAGGACAGTGCCCCATAGCAGTGTCAATGACAGTGCCCCATATTATTATTATTATTATTATTATTATATATTTATATAGCGCCATTTAATTCCATGGCGCTTTACATATGAAAAGGGGAAAAATATAGACAGATACAATAAACATGTGCTAGACAAGGGACGCATAAGTACAGAAGGAGAGAGGACCCTGCCCGCGAGGGCTCACAGTCTACAGGGATGGGTGAGAATACACTAGGAGAGGGTAGAGCTGGTTGTGCGATGGTTCAGTACACATATCACTGTAACTGATAGTTCCCCCATAACCGTGACAGTGCCCCATAACAGGTTCAATGACAGTGCCTCCATAACAGTGTCAGTGACAATGCCCCATTAACACTGTGAGTGAGTGACAGTGGCTCCATATCAGTGTCAGTGCCCCTATCACAGCGTCAGGGGCTGTGCCCCTATAATAGTGTAAGAGAGTGCTTCTATAATAGTGTCAGAGAGAGTGCCCTATAACCGTATCAGTAACAGTGCCCCATAATAGTGTCAGTGATAGTGCCCCTATAACAGTGTCAGTGACAGTGCCCCCATAACAGTGTCAGTGGCCCCATACCAATGTCAGTGGTAGTGCCTCTATAACTGTCAGTGCCCCTATACCGTGTCAGTGACATTGCCCCTATAACAGTGTCAGGGACTACCCCATAACAGTGTCAGTGACAGTGTCCTATAACAGTGTCAGTGACGGTGGCTCCATAACAGTGTCAGTGACTGTGGCCCCATAACAGTGTCAGAGACAGTGCCCCCATGTCAGGGACTGTGCCCCATAACAGCACCAGGAACAGTGCCCTCATAGGTATCAGAGACAGTGCCCCCATACTAGTGTCGGTGGCACCATACCAGTGACAGTGCCCTAAAGCAGTGTCAGTGACAGTTCCCCTATAAGTGTCAGTGACGGTGGCCCCATAACAGTGTCAGAGACAGTGCCCCCATGTCAGGGACTGTGCCCCCATAACAGCACCAGGAACAGTGCCCTCATAGGTATCAGAGACAGTGTCCCCATACTAGGGTCAGTGGCACCATACCAGTGACGGTGCCCCTATAAGTGTCAGTGACAGAGGCCTCACAACAGTGTCAGTGACAGTGGCAACCATAACAGTGTCAGAGACAGTGCCCCCATGTCAGGGACTGTGCCCCCATAACAGCATCAGGAACAGTGCCCTCGTTGGTATTAGACAGTGTATTTACAGTAGTGGCATAACACTGCCCTTCATAGTGCCCCCATCACAGTGCCAGCAATAGTTGCTCATCCCACTGCATGTCATAGTGTCACCTGTCCCTCTCGAGAGGACGATCCCTGACTGCCCTTCTGTATACAGGCGGGAAACTACGGGCCAGGCTGTAACCAGAAGTGTGAGTGTAAGAACTCTGATGGCTGCGATCCCATAACCGGCACCTGCAGATGTCTCCCAGGATGGACGGGTGAGGGATGCCTGGAAGATGATGGATAGATGGTGACAGTGGGGCTTCTACACTTCCTAATATATTCTGTCTTGTAGGGGAGCACTGTGAGAATACCTGTAAAGAAGGACACTGGGGGAGGAGCTGTAATATGTCCTGCACCTGTAAGAATGGGGCGTCCTGCTCTGCGGAGGACGGATCCTGCACCTGTACAGCCGGATTCCAGGGCACCAACTGCGAGAACAGTAAGAAAATGTTTCTCTTTATGCTCAGTGTTGCCCTCTGCTGAGCAATGCGAGCGACGTGACCTCTTCCAGGCATCTCCTAGTAGCCATGCCTGATACTGCAGCTTCATTTTAGTAAATTGGTC
>JARQOD010000001.1:503266614-503302321 GCA_033576555.1 Oophaga sylvatica
GATGGAAGCTGAACTCTCTGAGTTTTTGGGAATGCATCCACCACATTTGACCATGATAGAGATGGGACTCAGAAATGTTCTCAAAAACATCTTGTAATGTTAGAGACTTGGCCACCAGATTTTTTTGCCAACATCTTATGTAGGTGCAGTCTTCTAGAAGGCAAGCAGTTATCATTGAGTCTTTGTGAAGGCATTTACCACATCTCACAATGATAGAGATGGGATTCTTAGCATTCTTATAAGTTTTTTTATCTGTGACATAACCTTACCATCAGACTTCTAAACAGACTTCTCGGAGACCATCTTAATATAAATGCAGTCTTCTAGCAGGCAACAATGTGATGAATGAGGCTGGTTGAGCCTTTTTGAAGGCCTGTACCCCATCTGGCCATGATGGAGACTCAGAGGTGTTCTCAAAGGCAATTTCTATCATTCAGACATCTTTTATCTTCCAAAGATTGAACAGAGTTCTTCCATAATGTCTTATGTAGAAGCAATCTAGACGACATCTATGATTGAAGCTGGACTCAATGAGTGTTGGTGAAGGCATCTACCATATCTGGCCATTATATAAAAAGGACTCATGAGAATTCTTGAAGATTTCTTCTATTTTCTTGTGATGAGGCCACCTCGGTCAGACCTAGAAACAGACTTCTTTGACAGCATCTTAACTAATATAGATGCAGTTTTCTAGAAGGCAACTATGTTGTGATGGAAGCTGGACTCTTCAATGAGTCTTGGTGAAGGCATCAACCACATCTGGTTACGATGGACATGAAACTGAAAATTGTTCTCAAAGGCATTTTCAGTCGTTCTAGATATAGACTTCAGCCATTAGACCACTAAATAGACTTCTTTGACTACCTCTTATGCATATGTTGTCTTCTTGAAGGCATCTACAAAAGCTTCTATAAATGTCATCTAGTTTGTCAAACATCTACTGTTTGGAAAATGGATTTTATCTAGTGATAACTATATAGACATCAACTCAAGTTCTCGGAAATTAAATCTGGACTTGACTTGTGAAGTCTACTTGAAGGTGTTCTCTTTCTTTTCCTAGGGATTGTGCATGATCTGTTTGTTGAAGGTTCCAACTCACCTTGAAATGATGAAAGCTTTGATAATACTTCATGAGGCATCTAATCTTAATGTTGGACTGCTCACATAGAGTTCTAGATAGTACAGATTCTGTGTGCGGACACTTAACAGATGGAGAAGAGAAGGGTCATCAATCTGGATCATACTGAGTATTGTTTCTGCTGCATTGACGTTCTCAATGTGATGTAGAAATGTAGAAAATAACATGGAAATTCCGAAGTGTTATTAAAATAAGTGATTAATTAAAAGAAATCAATTTTACATGAGTTGTTTTGTATCTTATATTAAGTGCATGTTTGGACCTATCCATCTAATCTATAGCTGAATTTGCCATAGAAATCAACTACGTGCCTGGTGGTCTGGAGTGGAGCTCCCAGCTCCGTGATGTTCTTACACTCACATATTGCATATAGCTAAGGGTTGTCATGATAAGACCACTCTTATCCTCACTTAATGCCTTTTGGGACCTAGCTGGTGTCTGGGCTACATGATAAAAATGAGAAGGCATGAGGTCAGTAAGGTCACAGATTGTTTCCCAAGAACAGAGATAGAGAAAGAAAGAGGGGACAGAAAAAAAAAGAACAGAGAGAAAAAAAGAAAGAGGGGGAAAAAAGAACAGACAGGGAGAGAAAGATAGAAACACCAGAGAGAGAGATAAAGAAAGGGGAAAGAAAGAACAGAGAGAGAAAGAAAGAAAGAAAGAGGGGAAAGAAAGAAAGAACAGAGAGAGAGAAAGAAAGAACAGAGAGAAAGTATCAAGGGAAACTATCAGGAGAAACCGCCAGGTGGGTACTTACCAGTTGCTTCAGCAGCCCTGTTAGGGAGAGCCAGGAGCCTCTGACGGCCTGTGACCGCTGTACTCACAGCGCCAGGGAGCTGGGCAAGATGACAGCAATATAGCAGAGCTGGAGTGAACAGAACGCCGGGTGATGAGTGTACTGACAGGACCTGTGGTCACGTGACCACAGGGGCGGGGCTTAGCGTCCTGCAGCTGGAGATGAGTGCAGGATGTGTGCATGATGCTACAGGGACCCTGAGCAGAGGAGAAGGGAAAGGGGTCACCGGACACCAGGGAAAGGACGGGGCATCAGAGGGAGATGAAATCCAAGACAAGCCGAGGTCGGTAACGAGAGAGGAAATGCGGTACACAAGGAGCAGGCTAATCAAGAATAGTCAGGGACGTGGCAGGAGTCAGAAAACCAGAGAAGCAGATACACAGTACAGAATCAAGAGGCAAAATCACAACGGAAAACAGAACCGAGTCAGAACCATACAAGCAAGTGAGAACACAGGCACAAGGCACAGGCAAACGGAGGTCAACACACTCAGCCAAGGGCAAAAGTATAACTGACGGGGATTGGAGCTTTCCAGGGATATAAGAAGCTCTCCCCGACCCAAGGAGAAGCCACAAAAATAAACCCCAGGCTACTGCCTCTCTAGTGGCCGTGATACCAGGATGAGAACTCAGCCTAGACTCTTGAAACTCCTGCAGAAGTCTAGGCCACAATAAATCTGGAACAAACAATTTATCCCCTGGCCTGGCCGCCGGAGCTAGGAACTGAGCCCTTAAAATTAATTGTTCCAACTCTGACAAGATCCCCGCCACTACCACCCCCTAATGAAGAATGGAGGACGGCGGCTCAGGGGGAGACACCGGGTCAAAACTTCTGGACAGGGCATCCGCTTTAACATTTTTGGACCCCGGTCGAAAAGTAAGAGAATTGAAATCGTGAAAAAAAAGTGACCAACGGGCTTGTCGAGGAGTAAGCCTCTTAGCAGATTCAAGGTATGCCAAATTTTTGTGATCAGTGATAGGGTGAGCCGCCCCTTCCAAAAAGTGCCTCCATTCTTCGAATGCCAGCTTGACCGCAAGAAGTTCTCTATTGCCTACATCATTCTTGGAGAAGAAGGCACAGGGTTTGAGATTAGTAAGGGTGGCCGGACCCTGGGACAACACTGCCCCCACCCCCACTTCAGAAGCATCCACCTCCACAATAAAAGGTTTGGATTGGTCTGGCTGAACCAACACCGGGGCAGACATGAAACGTTTCTTAAGAACTGAGAAGGACTCCTTAGCGAGACCCGACCAATTTTTTACATCAGCACCCTTCCGGGTAAGATCTGTGAGTGGTTTAACCACTTGTGAGAAACCTTTAATGAATCTCCGGTAATAGTTCGCAAATCCTAAAAAGCGCTGGAGCTCCTTGAGATCTCGAGGCTGAACCCAGTCTGCAATCGCCAGCACCTTCTTAGAGTCCATTCAAAACCCCACACTGGACACAATCAGCCCCAAAAAGGACAGTTCCTGTACGAAAAACAAACATTTTTCCAATTTAACAGTTGGTTCTCCCTGAGTCTCTGGAGAACTGTCCGTATATGTTGCAAGTGAGACTGACTGTCCGGGGAATATACCAAAATGTCATCCAAATAAATGATAACAAAACGGCCTATCAGGTCTGAAAACACACATTGATAAAGTTCTGGAAAATAGCAGGGGCATTAGTTAACCCAAACGGCATAACCTGGTTTATCATAGTCCCTCTGATGTGAGGAACGCCGTTTTCCATTCATCCCCTTCCCGAACCCTTATCAGATTGTAGGCCCCCCGGAGATCTAATTTGGAGAACCATTGGGCCCCTGATAACTAGTTACATAATTTGAGAATGAGGGGAAGCAGGTAAGTGTTCCTAACCGTAATCTTATTAAGTTCCCGAAAGTCGAGGCACGGCCGCAAACCACCAACTTTCTTCTTCACGAAGAAGAATCCTGCTGCCACGGGTGAAACAGAAGGCCTGATATGCTCTTTGTGGAGACTCTCAGCTATGTACTCCTTCATGGCTTGGCGCTCCAGCCCAGACAAATTGAACAACCGAGCCTTAGGTAACTTGGCTCTGGGTACTAAGTCAATGGCACAATCGTAGGGTCTATGTGGTGGCAGCACCTCAGCCTTGCTTTTGGAAAACACGTCTTCGAAATCCTTCAGGTATTCCAGAACACCCTTCAGACCGACAGACGACACATGGATTTAACAGAGTTAACAAGAGATCCCAGGTTACAACATTTATCCTTGCATCCCCACTGAGTGATCTCCCCTGTCACCCAATCAATGGTAGGATTATGGCGTTGAAGCCAAGGCATCCCCAGTACCAGTCCCGCAGGCAAATTATCTAACACAAGACAACTAAGTTTTTCCACATGAGTGGGACCCACTTTCAGAGAAAAAAGGTCAGACCTGAAACAGATACCGTCCCGGGTAAGAGTCAATTGCCACAAGTTTAACAGGATCCTGAAGCCTGACTGTCCCTATCTTATTAAGAGTTATAATCCGGGTGTCAATCAGATTAACAGCAGAACCACAGTAACAAAGGCGGTAGTCTGAACAGGACCATCACCAAGTTCCAGTTCCACCTGAAGCACAATTTTTGCAAGTGAGGAAAAATATACCTGAAAGTCTGGGTAGCCTCCTCGACTACTACCCAGACCTAGTCGTTTCCCGCCACCTTGGAGGATGATGGACAGGAGGGGCAGTCCTTCTTCCAATGTCCAGATTCCCCACAATAGAAGCACAACTGCATCTCCCGGCGGCGTCTTCTTTCCTTCTCACAGGTGACAGCGCTCACCTCCATAGCCACAGGAGGAGTACGCGTCTCACCTCCACTGGAGAATAACGATGTTTCCAATTGCATAATGCCTCTAGCCTGCAGTCTGCGATCCATGCGAACCGCTTGGGTCATAGCATCCTCCAGGGAGTCAGGTGGAGGATGAAGTGCCAGGGCATCCTTCAGATGTTCACACAGACCTCTAGGGAACAACCCCCGAAGGGCGGCATCACTCCAAGAAATGTCGGCTGCCCAACGTCTAAATTCAGAACAGAACCACTCGGCCGAGTGCTTCCCCTGACAGACACTCATCACCTTGTCCTCAGCCAAACGCACTCTATCCGGCTCATCGTAAATATGCCCTAAGGCCTCAAAAAATGCATCCACAGTCATTCTCTCTGGGACAGAAGAGGAAAGAGAAAATGCCCAGGCTTGCGGGGCCCCCCTAAGCAGGGACATAACCACCCCCACCCTCTGTTTCTCATCCCCAGAGGAGCGGGGTCTCAAGGAGAAAAATAGTTTACAGCCCTCCTTAAATGCTCTAAAATCACTTTTGTTACCAGCAAACGTATCCGGTAACTTAACCGGGGGTTCGGGTGGGACTAAAAAGACATCTCTAGCCCCCACCTGCTGAAACCCCGGGAATAGCACCCCCTGAACCGAGTCCGCAACCTGCCGTTGGGACTGGGCCAGAGTTTGGTGCTCCAAATTTAGCTTCTGCAGCAACTGAGTCAAGTGTTTCACCTGCTCAGATAAAGCATGTCCATGCTGCAGAAAAAAAAAGTTCACGGTCAGTTATAATATCAAGGGAAGCTATCAAGAGAAACTGCCAGGTGGGTACTTACCAGCGGTTTCAGCAGCCCTGATAGAGCCCGGAGCCTCTAACGGCCTGTGACAGCTGTACTCACAGCGTCCGGGAGCTGGGCAAGATGACAGCAATATAGCAGAGCTGGAGTGAGCAGAACGCCGGGTGGTGAGTGTACTAACAGGACCTGTGGTCACGTGACCACAGGGGGCGGGGCTTAGCATCCTGCAGCTGGAGATGAGTGCAGGATGCTACAGGGAACCTGAGCAGAGGAGAAGGGAAAGGGGGCACCGGACACCAGGGAAAGGATGGGGCACCAGAGGGAGATGGAAACCAAGACAAGCCGAGGTCAGTAAACGTGAGAGACAACGCAGTACACAAGGAGCAGGCTAATAAAGAATAGTCAGGGATGTGGCAGGAGTCAGAAAACCAGAGAAGCATATACACAGTACAGAATCAAGAGGCAAAATCACAACGGAAAACAGAACCGAGTCAGAACCATACAAGCAAGCGAGAACACAGGCACAAGGCACAGGCAAACACACTCAGCCAAGGGCAAAAGTATAACTGATGGGGATTGGAGCTTTCCAGGGCTATAAGAAGCTCTCCCCGAACCAAGGAGAGGCCACAATAATAAACCCCAGGTGTGTAGGTCAGAGCCTGCACTAGAATCAAGACATTAACCCTGGATGACTGCAGGTCAAACCTGCACTGGGATCCTGACAGAAAGAAAGAGGGGACAGAAAAAGAAAGAATAGAGAGAGAAAGACAGAGGGGAAAGAAAGAACAGAGAAAGAAAAAAAAGAACAGAGGGAGAGAGCAAAAAAGAAAGAGGGGAAAGAAAGAACAGAGACGAGGGAGAAAGAAAGAGGGGAAAGAACAGAGAGAGAGAAAGAAAGGGGAAAGAAAGAACAGAGAGATAGAAAGAACAGAGAAAAAGAGGGGAAAGAAAAAACAGAGAAAGAAAGGGGAAAGAAAGAACAGAGAAAGAAAGAACAGAGAGAGAAAGAAAGAAAGAACAGAGAGAAAGAGGGGACAGAAAAAAAGAACAGAGAGAGAGCAAAAAAGAAAGAGGGAAAAGAACGGAGACGGAGAGAGAAAGAAAGATGGGAAAGAAAGAACAGAGGGGAAAGAAAGAAAGAACAGAGAGAGAGCAAAAAAGAAAGAGGGGAAAGAACAGAGACGGAGAGAGAGAGAAAGAAAGATGGGAAAGAAAGAACAGAGGGGAAAGAAAGAACCGAGAGGGAGAGAGAAAAAAAGAGGGGAAAGAAAGAAAAGAGAGAGAAAGAAAGAAAGGGGAAAGAAAGAACAGAGAGAAAGAAAGACAGAGGGTAAAGAAAGAACAGAGAAAGAAAGAACAGAGAGAAAAAGAGGGGACAGAAAAAAGAACAGAGAGAGAAAAAGACAGAAAAGAAAGAAAGAACAGAGAGAGAACGAAAGAACAGAGAGGGAGGGAGAAAGAAAGAGGGGAAAGAAAGAACAGAGAGAAAGAAAGAGGGAACAGAAAAAAGAACAGATAGAGAAAAAAGAAAGAGGGAAAAGAAAGAACAGAGAGAAAAAGACAGTGGGGAAAAAAAGAACAGAGAGAAAGAAAGAGAAAGAACAGAGAAAGAAAGAACAGAGAGGGAGAGAGAAAGAAAGAGGGGAAAGAACAGAGAGAGAAAGAGGGAAAGAAAGAACAGAGAGAGAGGGGAAAGAAAGAACAGAGAGAAAAAGAGGGGACAGAAAAAAGAACAGAGAGAGAAAAAGACAGAAAAGAAAGAAAGAACAGAGAGAGAAAGAACAGAGAGGGAGGGAGAAAGAAAGATGGGAAAGAAAGAACAGAGAGAAAGAAAGAGGGAACAGAAAAAAGAACAGAGAGAAAAAAGAAAGAGGGAAAAGAAAGAACAAGAAAAAGAACAGAGAGAAAGAACAGAGAAAGAAAGAACAGAGAGGGAGAGAGAAAGAAAGAGGGGAAAGAGCAGAGAGAGAAAGAAAGAACAGAGAGAAAGAAAGAACAGAGAGAGAAAGAAAGAGGGGAAAGAACAGAGAGAAAGAAAGAGGGAACAGAAAAAAGAACAGAGAGAAAAAAGAAAGAGGGAAAAGAAAGAACAGAGAGAAAAGACAGAGGGGAAAAAAAGAACAGAGAGAAAAAGACAGAGGGGAAAAAAAGAACAGAGAGAAAGAAAGAGAAAGAACAGAGAAAGAAAGAACAGAGAGGGAGAGAGAAAGAAAGAGGGGAAAGAAAGAACAGAGAGAGAAAGAGGGAAAGAAAGAACAGAGAGAAAGAAAGAACAGAGAGAGAAAGAAAGAACAGAGGGAGGGAGAAAGAAAGAGGGGAAAGAAAGAACAGAGAGAAAGAAAGAGGGAACAGAAAAAGAACAGAGAGAGAAAAAAGAAAGAGGGAAAAGAAAGAACAGAGAGAAAAAGACAGAGGGGAAAAAAAGAACAGAGAGAAAGAAAGAAAAAGAACAGAGAAAGAAAGAACAGAGGGAGAGAGAAAGAAAGGGGAAAGAAAGAACAGAGAGAGAAAGAGGGAAAGAAAGAACAGAGAGAAAGAGAGGGGAAAGAAAGAACAGAGAAAAAGGGGACAGAAAAAAGAACAGAGAGAGAAAAAAGAAAGAGGGAAAAGAAAGAACAGAGAGAAAAGACAGAGGGGAAAAAAAGAACAGAGAGAAGAGAAAGAACAGAGAAAGAAAGAACAGAGGGAGAGAGAAAGAAAGGGGAAAGAAAGAACAGAGAAAGAAAGAGGGAAAGAAAGAGGGAAAGAAAGAACAGAGAAAAAAAGAAAGAAAGAAAGAGGGAAAGAAAGAACAGAGAGAAAAGAGGAAAGAAAGAGGGGAAAGAAAGAACAGAGAAAGAAAGAAAGAACAGAGAGAGAAAGAAAGAACAGAGAGAAAGAAAGAAAGAGGGGAAAGAAAGAACAGAGAGAAAGAAAGAACAGAGAAAGAAAGAAAGCAAGAAAGAAAGAACAGAGAGAAAGAAAGAAAGAGGGGAAAGAAAGAACAGAGAGAAAGAAAGAAAGAGGGGAAAGAAAGAACAGAGAGAAAGAAAGAAGGGAAAGAAAGAACAGAGAGAAAGAAAGAGGGGAAAGAAAGAACAGAGAGAAAGAAAGAACAGAGAGAAAGAAAGAGGGGATGTGGCGGCTTATCTCACTGCGGGAAGCATAGAGTCCCGGGCGGGACAGCGGGTGTGTCATGTATAGTGTACAGTTCCTATAGCGTCTTGTGCTTGGGTGCGAGGAAAACACATGAGACATAGGTTGATATGAAATGACTTGTATTACTTCATACAAGCATGCAGAAAAGGTCACACAGTTTGCAGGAACAGAGGCAGGAGAACACAGCAGGCCAGAGTAACTTCAAGCGCTACAATAACTCTCCAAGCAGGTTCAAGATCTCTTCTCTGTACCGTGATTCCTCTGCAAACATGGATTCACCAGACAGCAGGTTTCCAAAGTCCAACAGTGTTCCAAAGTTCCTCAGTAGGAAATAGCTGGAGTCCAAAATCCTAGGTTTCCAGGAGTCAGGTCACAGGCTGACTGAGGCTTGATTCAGGAGCACTGATTGTTCAGCTGAGGCTGCTTAAGAAGCAAGAGGGAGAGAATCAGGGCGGGAACATGAAAACTGGAAACTCCATATTAACTGAGGGCAAGAGCTGCAGAAAGACAGAAAGCTAAATGGCCGACGGGAAACTGAGTTTCAAGGAACATGTCAAAAGAGACAAAGAACCTTACATTACTCCCCCCTTAAGGACAACCTCCGGTTGACCTCAAACCAGGCTTGTCAGGGTACCTCTGATGAAACTGGCGGAGCAGGCGAGGAGCATTTACATTATTGACTGGTTCCCATGAGTTGTCCTCCACTGGGTAGCCCTGCCATTTAATCAAATATTGCAACTGATTTCTGTACAACCTGGAATCTAGAATCCTTTCCACCATAAATTCTTCCTGACCATCGACCAGCACTGGGTCAGGGCAAGGAGAAGAGCGTCCAGGAAACGTATTGGGTGTTGCAGCCTTTAGTAGGGATACATGAAAGACAGGGTGGATTCTCATAGTTCTGGGCAGTTGAAGACGACAAGCAACAGCACTTATAATCTTACTGATCTTATAAGGTCCAATGTACTTATGTCCCAATTTAGACGATGGAATCTTTATTTTAAGATTTCTGGTTGACAGCCAGACCAAATCTCCTACCTTGAAAGCTGGTGCAGGTTTACGAAATTTATCTGCTGCTTTTTTGTACCTTTCCTGAGCCAATTCTAGATTTTCCTTTAGAAGATCCATATTCTTTTGTAAAGAAGTGATTCTTTCAGCCACTGCCGGCAAGGGCGTATCTATGGGAAATCAGGAAGAATGTTAGGATGATAACCTAGATTGGAGTAAAAAGGAGACTGCTTAGTGGAGGCGCTCTGAGAGTTATTGTAAGAGAACTCAGCCAGTGGAAGTAGATCCACCCAATCATCTTGTAGGTGGCAGATAAAGCAGCGGAGATACTGCTCCAGGGTCTGATTGGTTCGTTCTGTCTGTCCATTAGTCTGGGGATGAAAAGCAGAAGAAAGGTTTACTTTAATGTCCAATGCGGCACAGAAATTTTGCCAAAACCTTGAAGTGAATTGCACCCCTCGATCCGAAATGACCTCATCCGGTACTCCATGTAAGCGAAACACATTCTTATCATCAAGTCTGATGTCTGTTTTGCAGTGGGTAAGCCGACACAAGGGATAAAATGAGCTGCCTTTGTTAGACGATCAACCACCACTAGAATGGCGTTCTTCCCTTGAGAGGTTGGTAACTCCACAATGAAGTCCATAGAAATGGATCCCCACGGGCGGGACGGGGTGGGAAGAGGTTGTAACAGACCAGTTGGTGAGGAGCGAGGTGTTTTGCATCTTGCACAGACTTCACATGAAGTGACATAGTTTAAAACATCTTTCCTGTAAGTGGGCCACCAAAAGAAACGAGAAAGAAATTCTTGTGTCTTTAGAATTCCCCTATGCCCGGCTATCTTGGAATCGTGGATGAGTTGCAATACTCTCAATCTGACTGTTTCAGGTATATACAGACGTTGTCCCTGAATCCACACACCATTCTTAAAGACAAGACTTACGTCCCTTGGGGGTTGAGCCAACAAAGAATCCGCATGGTATGCTTCCTTGATGTCCTTAAGTAGGTCTTGATTATGAATCACTCCCAGGAATCTAGAGTCAGGAAGAATAGTCTTAGGAGGAGTAAGTGGACGTGTCTCTGCTGAATGAATCCTAGAGAGTGCATCAGCCTTTCCATTGCGCGATCCTGGTCTATAAGAAATTACAAAATTAAATTGGTTTAGGAAAAGATTCCAGCGAGCCTGGCGAGGAGTCAGGCACTTAGCCGACCTGATAAATTCAAGGTTACGATGGTCTGTCAGGACGACTATTTGCTGTGCAGCTCCCTGAAGAAGGTGTCTCCATTCCTTGAAGGCGGCAATAATGGCCAACAATTCTCTATTGCCCACATCGTAGTTCCTCTCAGCCGAAGACAACTGCTGGGAAAAGAAGGCACAGGGATGCAAGACATTCTTCTCACATGTTCTCTGAGAGAGTATAGCTCCAACGGCACAGTCTGAAGCATCCACCTCTATTATGAAGGCAAGCTCGGGGTTGGGATGTACTAAGATAGGTGCGGTGGTAAATTTATCCTTTAAACAGGAAAATGCTTCCTGAGCTTGCGGGGTCCAGGAGAACCTAGACTGTTTCCGGGTAAGTTGGGTGATAGGTGACACTACCTCAGAGAAATTCCTAATGAAACGTCTATAGAAGTTGGCAAACCCGATGAAGCGCTGCACCTCCTTCACATTTCTAGGAATTGGCCAATCCTATGATGGCTTGCTTCTAATAACCCTTGCGTAGATAGTACATACCCCAGAAATTGAATTTCGGTCCTATGGAATTCACACTTTTCAAGTTTGATGTAGAGATGGTTTTGTCTTAGGCGTTCTAAGACCATTCTCACATGTCCATGATGTTCCTCTGTGGAGTTAGAAAAAATTAGAATATCATCCAGATAAATCACCACAAATGTATCTAGGAGATCCCTGAAGATATCATTCACGAAGTGTTGGAAAGTGGCTGGGGCGGTACTCAGACCAAAAGGCATAACTAGATATTCGAAGTGTCCATAGCGTGACCTGAATGCAGTCTTCCATTCATCCCCAGGTCTAATACGGACCAAGTTATAGGCCCCACGGAGATCCAGTTTAGAGAAAATTTTGGCGTGCCGCACTCTCTCCAACAACTCAGGGATTAAAGGCAATGGATAACGGTTTCTAATAGTAACCTTATTGAGTTCCCTATAGTCTATGCAGGGTCTCAGAGATCCATCTTTCTTCTTCACAAAGAAGATGGGTGCACCTGCGGGAGATGAAGAGGGGCATATGAAGCCTTTGGCTAGATTTTCATCTATGTAGTCCTTCAAAGCTTTTAGCTCGGGCCCCGCTAGGGGGTAGATCTTACCAAAAGGTATCTCGGCTCCAGGCAATAATTCGATTGGACAATCATATGGACGGTGAGGAGGAAGCTGATCAGCGTTCTTCTTGTCACATAAATCCACATAGTACTGGTATACAGCTGGTAGTTCAGGGACTGACATGGTTCCTTTAGGAACAGAGCAAGCTGAAACTCCTTGACTCATCTGTTTCTCCGGAAAGTGTAATTCCTTGGTCTCCCAGTTAATCGTAGGATTCTGCGCCTGCAGCCATGGTAGCCCTAGAATAATGGGAAAGTGGGGAGAAGAGATAAGCATAAAAGACATTTTCTCCTGATGATCTTTACCCATAAGGACCCTCAAAGGCTCTGTTTCCTGATCCACTGGTCCAGAGGTCAGCAGGGAGCCATCCACAGTCTCCATCTGTACTGGAGTAGCCTTCTTCACTGAACGTATCCCCTGTTTCAGAGCAAAGGAGATATCCATAAAATTTCCACTTGCTCCTGAGTCGATCATAGCAGAGCTAGACACCCAGACTGAGTCCACCCAGAGTTTGATGGAAAGGAAGCAATGAGAATTATTTCTTTTACAACTCAGCTGGGACACCGCTGAGGAAACTTGAAAAATTGCAGCGTTTATACCGTCATTGTCCCCAGAACTAACAGAGTTTAAGTCCGAAAAATCAAGATCTCTTGCAGCAGATCTCTCTGGAGTCTGAGGCTCGGACATGACAGAGCTCCTCTCGCAACACTCACAGTGAATGACTGCTGCAGTAGTCTTACGAGAACGGCTGGGGCAGTTTATAATGAAGTGCCCTGACTTACCACAGTAAAAACATAGATTTTCCTTTATACGATGTTCTTTGCGTGCATCACTAACCCGTCTTTGTAAAGAGTCCACCTGCATGGGTTCAGGTTCTGGTTCCCTTGTGATCCTACTCAAAGGTTCCTTAGCTGAGGAGGGAGGTAGGAAAAGGTTAGTGCGATTATTTTCGAACCATCTCTCTTGTCTGCGTTCAGTCAGACGAGCATCAATACGGATACAATAGTTAATAAAGTCACCTAACGCAGTGGGAGGGTTGGCACGAGCAAGTTCATCCTTAATCAGTGGAGACAACCCTTTCCGAAAAATAGATTTTTTGGCGGAAGTGTCCCAAGTGGTATCAAGAGCCCATCTCCTGAAATCCAAGGCATATTCGGCTACTGAACGCTTACCTTGGCGCAAAGTTAACATGGCTGCTTCAGCTGTTGCACCTCGATTGGGGTCATCAAACACCTGCCCCATGGCTGAAATAAAAGCATCAAGGTGATTCAAACAATCATCCTCAGTCTCAATCAGAGGGTTTGCCCACATCAAAGCCTTATTGGTAAGCAACATGATTATAGTAAGCACTTTGGATCGTTCAGTGGGAAATTGTGAAGCATGTGCAGAGAAAAATAGATTGCATTGGTTAATAAATCCCTGAATTTCTCACGTTCACCGCCAAAACGAAAAGGAGGTAACTTGGGGATCCCAGAACTCGGGGTTATGGCAGGAGCCTGGACTCGTTCCTCTAGAGCCTCAATCCTGGCTCGTAATTCCTGAGTAGTTTGTCCAAACACTTGCAAATTATGATTAGTGAGGTCCTGTAGACTTGCAAAACGGGTCTTTATAGTCTGTATATCTGCAAGGATTGTATCAGTCACTCCGCAAAGCTCCTTTATGCGGGCCTCCATCTTCCAGATCTTTTAAGGCAGAAGTGCTAGATGGAGAAGAGGAAAGGAAAAAAAAAAAAAACAATAGTGTTTACCTGTGGTAACACTCCAGAGTAACATTTAAGGGAATGCGCTCACCTGGAATGGTTGTGAGAAGTCACAACCACTGTCATCACATAAGGTATTAAACGGACATCTGATATCCACAGTCACAGCAGACACGGCTTTCCCAGACCCAGCAGACACTAAACATTGGCTCCTGAATCTTGTCATGTATAGTGTACAGTTCCTATAGCGTCTTGTGCTTGGGTGCGAGGAAAACACATGAGACATAGGTTGATATGAAATGACTTGTATTACTTCATACAAGCATGCAGAAAAGGTCACACAGTTTGCAGGAACAGAGGCAGGAGAACACAGCAGGCCAGAGTAACTTCAAGCTCTACAATAACTCTCCATGCAGGTTCAGGATCTCTTCTCTGTACCGTAATTCCTCTGCAAACATGGATTCACCAGACAGCAGGTTTCCAGAGTCCAAAAGTGTTCCAAGGTTCCTCAGTAGGGAATAGCTGGAGTACAAGTCCAAGGCTTCCAGGAGTCAGGTCACAGACTGACTGAGGCTTGATTCAGGAGCACTGATTGTTCAGCTGAGGCTGCTTAAGAAGCAAGAGGGAGAGAATCAGGGCGGGAACATGAAAACTGGAAACTCCATATTAACTGAGGGCAAGAGCTGCAGCAAGACAGAAAGCAAAATGGAAAACTGAGTTTCAAGGAACATGTCAAAAGAGACAAAGAACCTTACAGGGTGAGAGGGTCTTAATCGGGACTGTCCCGCTCGATCCGGGACGGTTGGGGAGGTATGCAAATCTAAATGCCCCCTTCCTTCTGGGCCCCTAGGGCCTAACCAGCAGTGAGCAGCCATATTTTTGGACATACACCCTCACAGTCACTTAAAGAATAAAGATTTTGTTAATTTATTGGAAAAATTTAAAAATATTTAGACTTGAGAGTCCTCAGTGGTTGATACCTTTTAATGGCTAACTGAAAAGATGGTAACAAATTGTTGGAAAAAATTGATAAATTGCTGCTCAATGTTTAACCCTCCCCCCCCAAAAAAAAAAGTTTGTCAAAAATGACGGAGACACAGTATGGCCACTAGGTGGCGCCTATTGGCAAGGCCTATGACTGATGTGTCTTCATGACAACGGAGTGCGAGCTGTGTGTGGCACTTTACGGCAATGGCACTACAGGACTGTGCTCTGCTCTGTGCACGTGACCATGCTGCCGTATCCGAAGCCGTGATGACGGAAGCAGCGAGCACTGGTTAGGTTACAGCACAGCAACAGCGACCCTCGCCAAGATCTCCCCGTACTCCACGCTCATGGTTATTTATATGTACTGTAGAGAACAGCTGCTCTAACACCCTCCATGAAGCCGCCGCGGCCATGTTTCTTTCTCTCGACCTACTTCCGGTGTCAAGTCCTGTCTTAGCAGCTGATTGGTTGGTAGCAGAAACTGACGTTATGTTGTTACCATGGTGACAGGACGCTGAGGCTGCGAGAAGTGCGTGTGTACCATGGCACTATAGATCCCAGCAAGGTTACACCGGGGCTAAAAGCTGTCACTCCTCCCTGCAGGATCATCAAGATTGTGACTATGGGGAAGAAGGTGGAAAAGAGGGACAAGATTGGTAGAGAGGCCACCGAGGAGGAGGCGAGGGGCACAGGTACCGCCTGTATCTAATCCTGTGTGATACTGTCTGCTGAGCCGTGTATCTAATCCTATCCTGTGTGATACTGACTGCTGAGCTGTGTATCTAATCCTATCCTGTGTGATACTGTCTGCTGAGCTGTGTATCTAATCCTATCCTGTGTGATACTGTCTGCTGAGCCGTGTATCTAATCCTATCCTGTGTGATACTGTCTGCTGAGCTGTGTATCTAATCCTATCCTGTGTGATACTGTCTGCTGAGCCGTGTATCTAATCCTATGTGTGATACTGTCTGCTGAGCTGTGTATCTAATCCTATCCTGTGTGATACTGTCTGCTGAGCTGTGTATCTAATCCTATCCTGTGTGATACTGTCTGCTGAGCCGTGTATCTAATCCTATCCTGTGTGATACTGTCTGCTGAGCCATGTATCTAATCCTATCCTGTGTGATACTGACTGTTCAACGTGTATCTAACCCGATCCTGTGTGATACTGTCTGCTGAGCTGTGTATCTAATCCTATCCTCTGTGATACTGACTGCTGAGCCGTGTATCTAATCCTATCCTGTGTGATACTGTCTGCTGAGCCGTGTATCTAATCCTCTCCTGTGTGATACTGTCTGCTGAGCCGTGTATCTAATCCTATCCTGTGTGATACTGACTGCTGAGCTGTGTATCTAATCCTATCCTGTGTGATACTGTCTGCTGAGCTGTGTATCTAATCCTATCCTGTGTGATACTGTCTGCTGAGCTGTGTATCTAATCCTATCCTCTGTGATACAGACTGCTGAGCTGTGTATCTAATCCTATCCTGTGTGATACTGTCTGCTGAGCTGTGTATCTAATCCTATCCTGTGTGATACTGTCTGCTGAGCCGTGTATCTAATCCTATCCTGTGTGATACTGACTGCTGAGCCGTGTGATCTAATCCTATCCTGTGTGATACTGACTGCTGAGCTGTGTTTCTAATCCTATCCTGTGTGATACTGTCTGCTGAGCCGTGTATCTAATCCTATCCTGTGTGATACTGTCTGCTGAGCCGTGTATCTAATCCTATCCTGTGTGATACTGACTGCTGAGCCGTGTATCTAATCCTATCCTGTGTGATACTGTCTGCTGAGCTGTGTATCTAATCCTATCCTGTGTGATACTGCTGCTGACGTGTATCTAATCCTATCCTGTGTGATACTGACTGCTGAGCCGTGTATCTAATCCTATCCTTGTGATACTGCTCTGAGCGTGTATCTAATCCTATCCTGTGTGATACGTCTGCTGAGCGTGTATCTAATCTACTGTGTGATACTGTATGCTGAGCTGTATCTAATCCTATCCTGTGTGATACTGTCTGCTGAGCGTGTATCTAATCCTATCCTGTTGATACTGTCTGCTGACTGTGTATCTAATCCTATCTGTGTGATACTGCTGCTGAGCTGTGTATCTAATCCTATCCTGTGTGATACTGTCTGCTGAGCGTGTATCTAATCCTATCCTGTGTGATACGTCTGCTGAGCGTATCTAATCCTATCCTGTGTGATACCGTCTCTGAGCCGTGTATCTAATCCTATCCTGTGTGATACTGCTGCTGAGCCTGTATCTAATCCTATCCTGTGTGATATGTCTGCTGAGCTGTGTATCTAATCCATCCTGTGTGATATGTCTGCTGAGCGTGTATCTAATCCTATCCTGTGTATACTGTCTCTGAGCGTGTATCTAATCCTATCCTGTGTGATCTGTCTGCTGAGCGTGTATCTAATCCTATCCTGTGTGATACTGTCTGCTGACCGTGTATTAATCCTATCCTGTGTGATACTGTCTGCTGAGCCTTGTATTAATCCTATCTGTGTGATACTGTCTGCTGAGCGTGTATCTAATCCTATCCTGTGTGATCTGTCGCTGAGCCGTGTATCTAATCCTATCCTGTGTGATACTTCTGCTGAGCTGTGTATCTAATCCTATCCTGTGTGATCTGTCTGCTGACCGTGTATCTAATCCTATCCTGTGTGATACTCTGCTAGCGTGTATCTAATCCTATCCTGTGTGATACTGCTGCTGACGTGTATCTAATCCTATCCTGTGTGATACTGCTGTGAGCCGTGTATCTATCCTATCCTGTGTGATACTCTCTGCTCAGCTGTGTATCTAATCCTATCCTGTGTGATCCTGTCTCTGAGCTGTGTATCTAATCCTATCCTGTGTGATATGCCTGCTGAGCCGTGTATCTAATCCTATCCTGTGTGATACTGACTGCTGAGCCGTGTATCTAATCCTATCCTGTGTGATACTGTCTGCTGAGCTGTGTATCTAATCCATCCTTGTGATACTGTCTGCTGACCGTGTATCTAATCCTATCCTGTGTGATACCGTCTGCTAAGCCGTGCATCTAATCCTATCCTGTGTGATCCTGTCTGCTGAACCGTGTATCTAATCCTATCTGTGTGATACTGACTGCTGAGCCGTGTATCTATTCCTATCCTGTGTGATACTGTCTGCTGAGTGTGTATCTAATCCTATCCTGTGTGATACTGTCTGCTGAGCTGTGTATCTAATCCTATCCTGTTGATACTGTCTGCTGAGCCGTGTATCTAATCCTATCCTGTGTGATACTGCTGCTGAGCTGTGTATCTAATCCTATCCTGTGTGATACTGTCTGCTGAGCCGAGTATCTAATCCTATACTGTGTGATACTGTCTGCTGAGCGGTATCTAATCCTATCCTGTGTGATACTGCTGCTGAGCGTGTATCTAATCCTATCCTGTGTGATACTGACTCTTGAGCCGTGTATCTAATCCTATCCTGTGTGATACGTCTGCTGAGCTGTATCTAATCATACCTGTGTGATACTGTCTGCTGAGCTGTGTATCTAATCCTATCCTGTGTGATACTGCTGCTGAGCCGTGTATCTAATCCTATCCTGTGTGATACTGTCTGCTGAGCCATGTATCTAATCCTATCCTGTATGATACTGCTGCTGAGCGTGTATCTATCCTATCCTGTGTGATACTGTCTGCTGAGTTGTGTATCTAATCCTATCCTGTATGATACTGTCTGCTGAGCCGTGTATTAATCCTATCCTGTGTGATACTGTCGCTGACTATATCTTGTATTTCGGTATCTAATCCATCCTGTTGATACTGTCTGCTGATCCGTGTATCTAATCCTATCCTGTGTGATACCGTCTGCTAGCCTGATCTAATCCTATCCTGTGTGATCTGTCTGCTGAGCCGTGTATCTAATCCTATCCTGTGTGATACTGACTGCTGAGCGTGTATCTATTCCTATCCTGTGTGATACTGTCTGCTGAGTGTGTATCTAATCCTATCCTGTGTGATACTGTCTGCTGAGCCGTGTATCTAATCCTATCCTGTGTGATACTGACTGCTGAGCTGTGTATCTAATCCTATCCTGTGTGATACTGATCTTGAGCCGTGTATCTAATCCTATCCTGTGTGATACCGTCTGCTGAGCTGTGTATCTAATCATACCTGTGTGATACTGTCTGCTGAGCCATGTATCTAATCCTATCCTGTATGATACTGTCTGCTGAGCTGTGTATCTAATCCATCCTGTGTGATACTGACTGCTGAGCCATGTATCTAATCCATCCTGTGTGATAACTGTCTGCTGACCGTGTATCTAATCCTATCCTGTGTGATACCGTCTGCTAAGCCTGTATCTAATCCTATCCTGTGTGATACTGTCTGCTGAGCCGTGTATCTAATCCTATCCTGTGTGATACTGACTGCTGAGCCGTGTATCTATCCTATCCTGTGTGATACTGCTGCTGAGCCGTGTATCTAATCCTATCCTGTGTGATACTGTCTGCTGAGCCGTGTATCTAATCCTATCCTGTGTGATACTGTCTGCTGAGCCGTGTATCTAAACCTATCCTGTGTGATACTGTCTGCTGAACTGTGTATCTAATCCTATCCTGTGTGATACTGTCTGCTGAGCCTGTATCTAATCCTACCTGTGTGATACCTGCTGCTGTGTATCTAATCTATCTGTGATACTGCTGCTGACGTGTATCTAATCCTATCCTGTGTGATACTGTCTGCTGAGCTGTGTATCTAATCCTATCCTGTGTGATACTGTCTGTGAGCTGTATCTAATCCTATCCTGTGTGATACGTCTGCTGAGCTGTGTATCTAATCCTATCCTGTGTGATACTGTCTGCTGAGCCTGTATCTAATCCTATCCTGTGTGATACTGTCTGCTGAGCGTGTATCTAATCCTATCCTGTGTGATACTGTCTGCTGAGCCGTGTATCTAATCCTATCCTGTGTGATACTGCTGCTGAGCCGTGTATCTAATCCTATCCTGTGTGATACCTGTCTGCTGAGCCGTGTATCTAATCCTATCCTGTGTGATACTGTCTGCTGAGCGTGTATCTAATCCTATCCTGTGTGATACTGCTGCTGAGCCGTGTATCTAATCCTATCCTGTGTGAAAAAAAAAAAAAAAAAAAAAAAAAAAAAAAAAAAAAAAAAAAAAAAAAAAAAAACCCCCCCCCCCCCCCCCCCCCCCCCCCCCCCCCCCCCCCCCCCCCCCCCCCCCCCCCCCCCCCCCCCCGTGTGATACTGTGTGCTGCTGTGTATCTAATCCTATCCTGTGTGATACGCTCTGAGCCGTGTATCTAATCCTATCCTGTGTGATACTGCTGCTGAGCCTGTATCTATCTATCCTTTTTTTTTTTTTTTTTTTTTTTTTTTTTTTTTTTTTTTTTTTTTTTTTTTTTTTTTTTTTCCCCCCCCCCCCCCCCCCCCCCCCCCCCCCCCCCCCCCAATCCTATCTGTGTAACTGTCTGCTGAGCCGTGTATCTAATCCTATCCTGTGTGATCTGTCTGCTGAGCCGTGTATCTAATCTATCCTGTGTGATACTGCTGCTGAGCCTGTATCTAACCTATCCTGTGTGATACCTGTCTGCTGAGCGTGTATCTAATCCTATCCTGTGTATCCTGCTGCTGAGTGTATCTAATCCTATCCTGTGTGATACTGATCTGCTGAGCCGTGTTCTATCCTATCCTGTGTGATATGTCTGCCTGAGTCTGTGTATCTAATCCTATCCTGTGTGATACTGACTGCTGAGCCGTGTATCTAATCCTATCTTTGTGGTAATGTGTGCTGAGCCATGTATCTAATCCTGTATGATATGTCATCTCTCCTCAGGTAATCCGGAGAAGCTGTCGGCCGGTAAGATTGGTGGGATCTTCCCTTCTAGCACATGTCTGGTTCGCCCCCTATCTGTCAGTAGGGAGGTGGTCCTTCCTGGATATTATCGCCAACATAGCTGTATATATAGTTAGTCTTCGAGGGTCTCACCATCTGGGGTGGGCTCACTATCTGGGCCGGCTCATTATCTGGTGGTGGGCTCACTATCAAAGGGTGGGCTCCCTATCTGGGGTGGGCTCCCTATCTGGGGTGGGCTCACTATCTGGAGTGGGCTCACTATCTGGGGGTGGGCTCACTATCTGGGCAGGGCTCACTATCTGGAGTGGGCCCACTATCTAGGGGGGCTCACTATCTGGGGGAAGGCTCACTATCTGAGGTTGGGCTCACTATCTGGGGGTGGGCTCTCTATCGGGATGGGCTCACTATCTGAGGGAGGGCTCACTATCTGTGGGTGGGCTCACTATCTGGGGTGGAGGGCTCACTGTCACTTTCTTGGGGTGGGCTCATTATCTCGGGGGCTCACTATCTAGAGGGGGCTCACTAGAGCGGGTTTCACTATCTGGGGAGGGCTCAGTATCTGGAGGTGGGGCTCACTATCTGGGGTGGGCTCAGTATCTGGAGGTGGGGCTCACTATCTGGGGCGGGCTCACTATCCGGGGTTGGGCTCACTTTCTGGGGGCTCACTTTCTAGGTGGGACTCACTATCGGGTGGAGGCTGTCTATCTGGGGTTGGGCTCGCTATCTGAGGGTGTGCTCTCTATCTCGGGGTGAGCTCACTATCTGAGGTTGGGCTCACTATCTGGGGGTGGGCTCACTATCAGGTGGGGCTCACTATCTGGGGGAGGGCTCACCTCTCTAGGTGGGGCTCACTATCTAGGGGGAAGGCACACTTTCTGGGGGGGCTCACTCTCTAGGTGGGGCTGACTATCTGGTGGAGGCTGACTATCTCATGGTGGGCTCACTATCTCAGGGTGGGCTCACTATCCTGGGGAGGGCTCTATCTGGGGGAGGGCTCTCTTTCTTGGGGTGAGCTCACTATCTGGGGTGGAGGACTCACTTTCTTGGGTTGGGCTTATTATCTAGGAGGGCTCAGTATCTTAAGGTGGGGCTCACTATCTGGGGTGGCTCACTTTCTGGGGGCTCACTCTCTAGGTGGGGCTCACTGTCTGGGGTGGGCTCACTATCTGGGGAGGGCTCACTATCTCGTGTTGAGCTCACTATCTGGGGGAGGGCTCACTATCTGGGGCTGGGCTCACTATCTGGGAGGGCTCACTATCGTGGTGAGCTCACTATCTGGGGAGGCTCACTATCTGGGGCTGGGTTCACTATCTGGGGAGGGCTCACTATCTCGGGGTGGGCTCACTATCTGGGGGAGGGCTCACTATCTGGGGCTGGGCTCACTATCTGGGGTGGGCTCACTATCTGGGGGAGGGCTCACTATCTCGGGGAGCTCACTCTCTTAGGTGGGGCTATCCGTGGAGGCTGACTTTCTAGGGGTGGGCTCACTATCTCTGGGTGGGCTCACTATTTGGGGGAGGGCTCACTATCTAGGGGAGGCTCACTATCTGGGGAGGGCTCATTAGTCTAGGGTAGGCTCACTATCTGGGGGAAGGCTCACTATCTGGACGAGGCCCACTCTCTAGGTGGGGCTCACTATCTTGGGGGGAGGCTCACTTTCGGGGGGGACTCACTCTCTAGTGGGGCTGACTATCTGGTGGAGGCTGACTATCTGGGGTGGGCTCACTATCTCAGGGTGGGCTCACTATCTGGGGGAGGGCTCACTATCTGGGGGGGGCTTACTATCTGGGGAGGGCTCACTATCTGTGGGAGGGTTCACTATCGTTGAGGGAGGCTCATTATATGGGGGAGGACTCACTATCTGAGCGGAGGGCTCACTATTGGGGGAGGGTTCACTATCGTTGGGGAGGCTCATAATGGGGGGTCACTATTGGGGAGTGCTCACTATCTGGAGAGGGTTCAACTGGGTGGCTCACTATCTGGGTGGGTCACATTGGGAGGGTTCACTATCTGTGGGGAGGTCACTATGGGACTCCTACTAGCAGAGGCTTACTTCGGGAGGTTACATCTGGGTGGGCCACTATCTGGGAGGGTCCTATCTGTGGGGAGGCTCAATATGGGGGGACTCACTAACTGGGGGCCTTCTGAGGGGAGGGCTACTTCTGGGAGCTCACTATCTGTGGGAGGTTATATCGGGGGAGGCTCACTATATTGGAGGACTCACTATTGGGAGGGTTCACTACTGGGGGGGAGGTCACTTTGGGAGGGTTCACTATCTTGGGTAGGCCAATCTGGGGTGGGCTCACTATCTGGGGAGGGTTCACTAATGGGGGAGGCTCCATATGGGGGGACATATCGAGGAGTCATATCTGGGAGGGCTCACTACTGGGGTGGGCTACTATCTGGGGAGGGCTCACTACTCAGGGGGCTACTACTGGGGGAGGGCTCACTATATGGGGGGCTACTATCTGGGAGGGCTCACTACTGTGGGGGGGTTCACTATCTGGGGAGGCTCATTTGGGGAGGACTCACTATCTGGGGGAGGGTTCACTATCTGTGGGGAGGCTTTCACTATCTGGGGGAGGACTCACTATCTGGGGGTAGGGGGCTCACTATCTGGGGGGCTCACTATCGTGGGATGGGTTCACTATTGTGGGGAGGCTCACTATATGGAGGACTCACTATCTGAGCGGAGGGCTACTATCTGGGAGGTTCACTATCTGGGGTGGGCTCACTATCTGGGGAGGGTCACTATCTGGGGGGGTCACTATATGTGGGGAGGCTACACTATATGGGGAGGACTCAACTACTGGGGAGGGCTCAGTACTAGGGGAGGGCTCACTATCTGGGGAGGGCTCGTTTCACTATCTAGGGCTTCATCGGGGTGGCTCATATCTGGGAGGGCTCACTTTCTGGGGAGGGCTCACTACTTGGGGGGACAGGCTCACTATCTGGGGAGGCTCACTATCTGGGGGGGCTCACTATCGGAGACTTCAACTAACTGGGGTTGGGCTCACGTAGGCTCTTTGGGGCAATCGGCAGCTCACTCTGTGGAGCCAATGGGTCCACGGGGACTCTTCCTCGGGGAGGCCCTCAGGGGACTCACTAGGGGTGGGCTCAGACTGGTCACTCTGGAAGACCCTTTTGCTGTTCAGGGGGGTACTATCGTAGCTCTTCTAGCGAGTGGCTCACTATCAGGGGGAAGCTCACTATCTGGGTGAGGGCTCAGTTTCTAGCGGAGGGCTCACTATCGGGGGTAAGCTCACTATCTAGGGGTGGCTCAGTATCTGGGGAGGGTCTCACTATCTGGAGGAGGGCTCAGTATCTGGGGAATGACGCACTTTCTGAGGAGGGCTCAGTATCTAGGGGTGGGGCTCACCATCTGGAAAGGCTCACGTTCTGGAGGGGCTCACTATTGGGGGAGGGCTCACTAACTAGGGGAGACTCACTATCTGGGTGGACTCCGCTCGTCTAACCATCTAGTGCACGATCCCACAGACGCCACCAGTGCACCGGCCTTCTGAGCAGGACTTCACTCCAGCTGTGCTCCCGCATGGGCTTCATGGAGATCCTAATGGTTCCCCGCCCTCGCCCCCGGGCACCCCGGGCCCCCGACAGAAAAGTGTTCGGTAAGACTCGGGGAAGCTCCCCTTTAAACCCTTCTTTCTTTCCCCATTATTATTCTGTGCTTTTTACAATGAAACCGACTCCTGGACAAGGGCAGCCTGAGCGGCACGGCCACCCGAGACTGCTACTCCTACTTCAGGCCGGCATTCGGGTGAGCTGGAGGGCGAGGACGCGCGATTTTGTCCGGGGGGTTTTCCATCAGGGGTGAGTGGGGTCAACTTAGTTTTGATATTGCCTGGTTTTGACCCCCCCCCGCTTAAAGACAGAGAAACCCCTACACTGCACCACCGTGTCTGATGTTGGCAGGGTGGAAGATCGACAGAAGATGATGAGGAGTCTTCGCCAAATGTCTACCAGCTCTGACCAACCTCCAGAAGATCAAGTGAGGAAGCCACACATTGCCGACGCTCTCCCCGAGTGTTGCACAGCCCTTATTCCCCGTCCTTTGTGTCTCCTCCCAGCCTGTGGAACGTCGGCCTGACGGACGCAACCTTCTCCTCCCTGGTGACCGTCCTGCAAAGCTGTCCAGGCGTCAAGTAAGCAGGGGTGGTGCTTCCTTATTGCTCGCGTACGTAATTTTTTTTTCTTTCGCTTTTTTAACCTCTTGTTCCATGAGCCGTCAGGTTTTTTTATTCCTCCGTCTACATATTAGACCAAAAATAGGAAATAACATACTGAAAACTGGTGAGTAGGGTGGAATCGAAATGTTGTGAAGTAGTGACCATTGCAGGGTTAAATAAATTTCCATAATCGATCGGACTTTGATAGATCGGGAAATTTTTATTTTAAACATTTTTTTATTTAAACTTTTAACTTAAACTTTTTTTTTTATGTTTTTTCCACCTTCTTTTTCTTGTCACTTTGTAATATATTTTAACGCCCTGTGTTGCGAAACCTGCCATCGTTTGATTGCTTGTACTATGTCCCCCGTTTCTTTCCAGCCTTCATAGGTTGACTTAGATGGTGAAGGTTGAGAGTGGGGGTCTTTGGTCCCAGGGTTCCCCATGATCTTGTTTCGGGGGGAGGATTGCGCCACCTTGTCTTTTAAATGCTCCTGTAGGAGATTGACGGCAGCATTTAATGGTTAGGAAGCGGCGCTCTGAGCTCGTTCCGGTCACTGCTGTTACAGGCTGTTACAGCCCCTAATCCCCACCATACAGCAACATGTACTAGTATGGAGGTGTTATGCCCCCTATATAATGCCATAGCACATACCTGTCCATGTTTTCCAGGGTTCTGTCACTAGAAGGAAACCCCCTGCCCGACCAGGCATATCACAGGTTAATCTCGGAGGATTTGGGGTAAGTAACGGGAACCATTTTCTGAAGTGATAATGTACCACCAGGATCTGCCATCACTTTATGGTTAAAGGCAGTTTCATCACCCTGAAAAATAAAGGGGTGGCAAAGTTTAGTGGATGAGGCGATGAGGGTGGTGACACAAGGTCAGCTGCCATGTTTTTGCCTTTACAGGTTGATCCATATATCGCTCAGGAATAACCAAATCAATGATGTCGGGGCCCAACTCATTGGCCGAGCACTGCGGGCCTGAAGGTGGCCAACAAGAACCTGGCTGCCCTTGTTCTCAGCTACAATCACATCACGGACCTGGGGGCGGGCTATATTGCCCAGGTAAGGACAGATCCTCTGCTGGTCCAGGACCCACGGATCAGAATTGGCAGGTCATGACTCGGAATCGTGCTTTATTACAGGCCTTAAGGTTCAACCGGTCTCTGCTGTCCCTCAACCTGTCCAGTAACCTGATCGGAGACCAGGAGCTCTGGCGTTGGCCGAGGTTGGTACATAACCATATATCCTCGCGGCCCGGCTGCCCTGTGGGTATAACACATCGCCCTGTCCTGCTCGGCCCTAGGTGCTGGGACGTTTTGCGTTAACTCATCTGGAAATTGTGGAGAGGAGACGACTGTTCCTGGAGAAGGAGGCTCAGGACCAGCCCAGATCGGTGAGGAGCAGTGCCACCATAATGGGCGTGAGTGCCACCGGCTCATGCCAGGATTAATAGTTACCGTCTTTATTTTCACAGCCAACCACATCATGGCACGCCGACGCTAAGAGTGAACGACCACTCAGCCACCGCAGCGGCTCCGCAGTAGAGAAAGCCGAGAAATCGATGGGGCAGAAGACTAAAATAAGCGTCACTAAAAAGAAAGAGAAGGAAAAGGTGAGCACAATGGGCCTGAGCCTGACCATAACCTTAGTCTGTAACTCCCCATATACGAGAGAACTCCAGAAATCTCATATGGCCAGCCTTACTTAGCGTTGAGAATGCACACACTGAGATCTAGGGTGAATTTGTTTCAGGATCCCCAAAAGAAAGAAGAGAAAACTAATATCAGCCAGGTGGCAACTGGGGCCTCTTTCTGTAGGAACACAGTCTGGAGCCGCTAAGAAAGAGGACGCTAAAGCAGCCAAAAAACGTAAGAAACCTGGTCTGATTCCTGAAAACTGTCAGTCTCACAGTAGTAATACTGCCTACACATGTCATAGAAACGTCCAAAGCTGAGGAGAAGAACACACAGGAAAAGCGGTGAAGTCTGCTACCAAGAGAGCGCCACTACCCGAGCACGAGGTAAGAGACAAGACCACCTGAGACTCCGCACTTCACAACTGATTACTATAATACTGCCCCATGTACAAGAATACAACTACTATAATATTGCCCCATGTATAAGAATATAACTACTATAATACTGCTCCTATGTACAAGAATATAACTACTATAATACTGCTCCTATGTACAAGAATATAACTACTATAATACTGCTCCTATGTATAAGAATATAACTACTATAATACTGCTTATATGTACAAGAATGTAACTACTATAATACTGCCCCCTATGTACAAGAATATAACTACTATAATACTGCTCCTATGTACAAGAATATAAATACTATAACACTGCTCCTATGTACAAGAATATAACTACTATAATATTGCCCCTATGTATAAGAATATAACTACTATAATCCTGACCTGATGTACAAGATTATAACTACTATAATACTGCCCTATGTACAATAATATAACTACTATAATACTGCTCCTATGTACAAGAAGATAACTACTAATAATACTGCTCCTATGTACAAGAATATAACTACTATAATACTGCCCCTATGTACAAGAATATAACTACTATAAACTGCTCCTATGTACAAGAATATAACTACTATAATACTGCTCCTATGTACAAGAATATAATACTATAATACCGCTCCTATATACAAGAAATAACTACTATAATACTGCTTATATGTACAAGAATATAACACTATAATACTGCTCCTATGTACAAGAATGTAACTACTATAATACTGCCCCTATGTACAAGAATATAACTACTATAATACTGCTCCTATGTACAAGAATATAAATACTATAATACTGCTCCTATGTACAAGAATGTAACTACTATAATACTGCCTCCTAAGTACAAGAATATAACTACTATAATACTGCCCCTATTTACAAGAATATAACTACTATAATACTGCCCTATGTAAAAGAATATAACTACTATAATACTGCTCCCTATGTACAGAATATAACTACTATAATACTGCTCCTATGTACAAGAATATAACTACTATAATACTGCACCTATGTATAAGAATATAACTACTATAATACTGCTTATATGTACAAGAATGTAACTACTATAAATACTGCCCCCTATGTACAAGAATATAACTACTATAATACTGCTCCTATGTACAAGAATATAAATACTAAAACACTGCTCCTATGTACAAGAATATAACTACTATAATATTGCCCCTATTGATAAGAATATAACTACTAAATCCTGACCTGATGTACAAGATTATAACTACTATAATACTGCCCCTATGTACAAGAATATAAAACTATAACACTGCTCCTATGACAAGAAATAACTACTATAATATTGCCCCTAATGTATAAGAAATATAACTACTATACTCCTACCTGATTACAAGATATAACTACTAAAATACTGCCCCTATGTACAATAATAAAACTACTAAAAAAATTACTGCTCCTATGTACAAGAAGATAACTACTATAATACTGCCCTATGTACAAGAATATAACTACTATAATACTGCCCCTATGTACAATAATATAACTACTATAATACTGCTCCTATGTACAAGAAGATAACTACTATAATACTGCTCCTATGTACAAGAATAATAACTACTAAAATACGCCCCCTATGTACAAAATATAACACAATAATACTGCTCCTATGAAAAACTTTCCGGGGGATTTAGCTCTAGGATCGCTGTCTGGGTAGACAAAAATGGCATGAAAACAGTTCATTCAGACAGCAGTTCTGGTGTAAAACTGGCCGCAACCACTTTTAAAGTCCACAGCAAACAGATAAAAATAAATCATAAACAGAAAACCTGGGCTTGTCTAGCCACTAATTACACCATAATTGATTTCCCTGTCTATCCGGGTCCCGGCTCTACCAGCCTGGCCCAACACAACACATATCATATATGTTACCAGTATGGAGTTTCACAGATACTCCTCCTTGTGTCTGAAGGCCCCTTCAGCGTCCAGACTTGAGAGAGATCCACTCCTATTCACTGCTAATTCGCACGGATTCTCACTGAGACTACTCCTGTGTCCGGGGTACCTCCGCACCCAGACTGAGATAGCTCACACTCCTGGAGACGCTCCTTGTGCCGGGACACCTCCCTGTGTCCCCGACTGACGTGCTCCCACTCTTGGAGACTGCTTCTTGTGCCGGTACAACCTTCCTGTGTCCAGACTAAAGCCAGCTCTCTGACTGTGTTTGCAGACACCTACTTCTGGTCTCCTAATTAAGACCTGAGTAGTTTCAGGCCTGAGCTGCAAGTGTGTAATGAATGTAAGGTGTATGACCTTTCTCTACCACTAGGTTTACAAAGCCACACATTTCCCTTATACCTAGGTGAAATGTACACCCCATTCAACACATATTCCTTCACTGTCTCACATATCCCCCCCTCTTCTCCAGACCGGAGGGCTGGTCAACATCCAACAGAGACAGTGAACTCTGGACCAGTCATGGCCCTCATCAGCTTCATCTCACCCACTGTCATTTGTATCTTCACCTGAGTCATAGCAACATCAGCTTTCTCTCATCTGAAGCATCGGCACTACCCTGTACCCTCCCAGCCTATACTCTCTGCGGCCTGCGGGTATCCTGCACGTTTCATCTTGACCTTAGGGCCGGACTCAGTTTCGATATAGTGCCTGGCCAGAGAAGTACGACCCCGGCACATCAAACACTTCTGCTGACTCTTCCTCAGAAACTCACATACCTCCTGTCCCTGGTGCACTGACCATGTGTCACCAACTATCACAGAAGGCATAGGGGGTTTTTCACTTTTCTCCATTCCCCACCTTCAGGCTCTTCTGGCAGGACATGCCCAGAAGCCCTACCGTCGTCCTATACTCTACTTCTTCAGTCACATCTGCTCACTGTCAAGGTTATACAATTCATTTTCATTATATCCTGCCCACTGTCAGGGTTATACAATTCATTTTCATTCACATCCTGATCTGGAACCTTAGTTAACATGTCATTCACAACATTAACTTCACCATCTGGTCCCTCAAGTATGTGACTATGTGACAACCCCAGCACTATACTTCTTATATAGTTCAGGTACTAGGAGCTGGCTCACGACCTCTCCCTGACTTCAGTGTTTATGGCAACATGAAGAAACCTCTCCTCAGAGCCAGGCTCTTGGGAAACCTCATTTAAAACATTTAATTTTCGTGGCCGTTTTTAAGAGAGGGTTCTCGCCACGGCTCACTCTCAAAACCGTCACAGGACACAGGCAAGTCAGGGACACTCGTTCCCGAGAACCACCATCCTCGTCTCCCCACATCACCTGCAAAGAATTTCATCACTATCACAGTCATCATTATTATCAATATCATTATCATGATTATGATCAGTATCATCATCACTATCATGATCATCATCACTATCATTATCAGCATCAGCATCATTATCATGGTCATCATCATTATCATGATCATCATCATCATATCATGGTCATCATCATTACACATAAGTTTAACGGCCCCACTAGCATTGTTTCCGCCCCTCGGGACTGTGCACCCTCAATAGGAGCTTCATCACACTGTCCATCAGAAACATTTTTCCCCAGAGATCCTTAGATCGGGGAAAGTCATCACCCAATATGACGGGGTGCACCAGTTCTTCACTACCCCCCACTTCATATGAAACCTCCCCCGTTTGGGGATCAAGTCCACGACAGTCTCTGGGTAACTTTGGTGTCTCCAAGGACGCACACCACACTCAGGTGCTTATCAGGGATGAAGTCCCTATCAACAGGCTGTCACTACGGAAGTCACGGACTCTCTGAGTCCAAGAGGACCTGTGCTGGGCAGTCATTTACAACCACCGGGACACCTGTGGTCCAGTCCTTTTCGCTGAGGTGGACACACACACAGGTTCTGCGCAGGGAGAGAGGGACCTGCCAACATCACGGCACATAGGCTCCCCCTCTAGTGAACAGCCGGCAGCAAATTTCACGACATCTCCAACACTGTCCATCACAATCACCCTCCCATAATTCCCCTCGGCCTGAACCCGCTTATCAGCATACCCCATGTCCCCAACACTGGAACGCTCTTACGGGAGAGTTCGGCGTCCGGAACTCTGAAGTAACGACCTCTCAGACGGCTGTACCTCAGGAGGACATGCTTGGGTGTAGTGGTCCACTACCACCTCTTCAACTCCATGACCAGGTTTGCTGACAGCAGACCGCACTCCTTCTTTCCTGTAGGCAACGCAGGTGCCTTTACAACATTACTTGGGGACGAGGCCTGAGGGTTTTTTCTAGTGCTGCAATCTCCTCAAGAAACAACCGGTTACCTCCTGCTGCTGTTGCCGCCAGCTCCCGCATGCTCTGCCAGACCTGCTGCATGCTCTGCAGGTGTTTCTTAACAAGCTCCTCCCATACTGCCGGACTTATCTGTCTCAACAACGGCAGTCTTAGTTGCACATAACTTGCGCCATTTGTTCAAACCGCGACTCCATGCTGTCATCCATGCTGTTAGACTTCTCTGTCTTAACAACGGCAGTCTTCACTCAAGACATACACACCTACAGTCTCTTCCATAGAAAATTTCAGCTCTGCGTGTGCAGACACTTTTTTTTTTTTTTCTTTGCAAAGTCTATTAGGGCTACTGTCTCTTTAAGACTGCTCCACAGACTTTTTTTTTGCTGCTGCACATTCCACAGTCATTTCACAACAAGTTCAGCCCTGCTGTGCATACATTTTCTCTCTGCAGACCCTATCAGGGCCACTGTCCCAAGACTGCTCCAAACAGACGTTTCTGCTGACACACTTTTTTTTTTTTTTTCTGCTACTATTTCAACAGACTCACCTTTATTGCTGTCTCCAAGCCTCTGTGCTGCATGCACACTCCAGCACTAACTGTATCAGCCACTGCGCTGCCCCAGCATTCTCCGCCAATTGTAACTTTCCAGGGGATTTAGCTCTAGGATCGCTGTCTGGGTAGACAGAATGGCATGAAAACAGTTCATTCAGACAGCAGTTCTGGTGTAAAACTGGCCCGCAAACCAGCTTTATTAAAGTCCACAGCAAACAGATAAAAATAAATCATAACAGAAAACCTGGCATGTCTAGGTTCTAATTACACATAGATTGATTTCCCTGTCTATCCGGGTCCCGCTCTACCAGCCTGGCCCAACACAACACATATCATATATGTTACCAGTATGGAGTTTCACAGATACTCCTCCTTGTGTCTGAAGGCCCCTTCAGCTCCAGACTTGAAGAGATCCACCCTATTCAGCGCTATTCCACGGATTCTCACTGAGACTACTCCTTTTCCCGGGTCCTCCTGCACCCCGACTGGATAGCTCCACCCTGGGGACCCCTTTGTGCCGGACACCCCCGTGTCCAAGAGCGTGCTCCCATTTGGAGACGGGTTTTGTCCCGGGGCAAAATTCCGTGTCAGACTAAAGCCGCTTGACGTGTTTGCAAAAACCTTTTGTCCCTAAATTAAGCCGATAGTTTTAGGCCTGAGCTCAAATGTGTAATGAATGTAAGGGGGAGTGACTTTCCTACCCTAGGTTTTTCAAACCACACATTTTCCCTTTACTAGTTTTAAAAAACCCCCTTCAACCATTTCCTCATGTTCACACTAGTACAAGAATTAATACATAATACGTCCTAGTCAAGAATATAAACTTAAAGCTCCTATGTCAAGAATTTTATAAAATACCGCCCCTTTTAAAAAAAATAATACTAAATACTGCTTATTGACAAGAATAAACTACTAAAAACTGCTCCCAACAAGAATTAAAAATATAAAGCTCCTATGTCCAAAATGTAATACTATATATGTCCAAGTCAAAAATAAACTATTAAAAACTCCCTATTTACAAAAAATACTACTAAAACTGCCCCCAAAATAAAGAATAAATACTATAAACTGCTCCTGTACAAGAAAAAACACTTTTTTTTAAAAATTTTTTTATAAAAATTTTTTTCATGCCCATTGTTTCCCCCGGTGCGTACATGAGAAGGGGGACATACAAATTACAGGACCCTACTAAAAAAAATAACAAAGACAGACGAAAAGAGGGAGGGACCCTCCCTTTGGGTTACATTCAAGGTTGTGGGGAGGGGGCAGTAGGGGGGGGGTTGCAGCATTCCGGGGTTGGTTGAGGCAAAAATCCTATGGTGAGGGGCGCAGGGTCATTGCAGGTAGGCTTTCCTGAAAGATGGGTTTTTAGGGTTCCCCTCTGAAGGGGCTAAGAGTTGATAGTCGGGGGTTTTGGGGAAAAATTTTCCCCCGGATGGGGGGGTATTCGGGAGAAAATACATAAAATGGGCCATGTACAAAAATGAAAAAAATATAAAAACTGCCCCCTAAGACAAGAAAAAAAACTACAAAAATACGCCCCCCCTTTTTTAAAATATAACTACTTTTAATAGCCCCCCTGAAAAAAATAATAAAAACTTTAAAAACTAAAACCCCATGTACAAGAATATAACTACTATAAAACTGCTCCTTGTGCAAGAATAAAAAAAATATAAAACTGCTCCTAGACAAGAATAAAATTTCATAATATGGGTCCTAAAGTACAAGGGGAAAAAAAAACTATATATGCTCCCCATGTACAAGAAATAAAAAAATTTTAAAACTGCCCCTATTACAAGAATAAAAACCTATAATACTGCCCCTAATACAAGAAAAAAACTAAAATTTTAAAACTGCCTCCTTTGCTGAGAGGTGTTTTGTTTTAGCTCTCCTGAAAGTCCCCGGGGGGAAGCCCAGGGGGGGGCCCCCCCGGGGGGGTGTCCCTAGGCAAGGCCCAGGGGGCCCGGCCCCAAAAAAGGACAAGCCTCCCCCGGCCCTCCTAAAAGGGGAAAGTTAATTTCCCCAAAAAACTGTCCCGAGCAGTGAAGCAGCACCCCAAAACTGCAGAGTTTTTGTAAAGGGGGAAAAAACCGTAGTAAATTTTTGGGGAAAAAAAAAAAAAAAATTTTCCCCCAACCCCCAAAAAAAAACAAAAAAAAAATTTTGCCGAGGTGTTTTAATTGCACATTGAAGTCAAAAACTCCCCAGTCAAAAGCAGCTCCTCCCCGGTGCAAGGGAGATCACCCCCCCGTGCAGTCACCTTTCCCCCCCCCCCCCCCCGCTCCCCCGGGAAGGGAAGGGGTTTTTTAAAGACAACCATCCGGAGAACTTACAGCAGCATGGCAGTAATTTGGGGCGGTAGGACGCACACGGTCCCCAGTCATACAGAGTAAAAGTGCTGTGGACCCGGGGGGCCATGAAACCCGTGGTAAAAATTTAAAGGGGGACGTCGGGGGTTTAAGCAGCCGGGGGCATCGCTGAATGCGGCCCCCCCGGGGACCCACGGCACCTGAGTTCGCTCGCAGGGGATCCCGGGGCGTCAAGAAGTTCGGTGGTTTTCAGCACAGAAAGACTCACTACGACAGATAACCTTAAAGCTAAAGGCTATAACCCCCGGGGGTCATATTTTTTGATGAGACTCTTTAACACAAAGGGGGGTATTCTTGGGAAAATGGTGAGGGACCCGGACTGCTCCTAAGAGGATGGGGCCCCTGGGTACTTATGGGAAAACCCCCAAATGTTTTTTAAATTTACAAACGAACTCTGGGGTTTCCCCGGTCAGAATTGCCCCCGGTGGCCCCCCAAAACAGTGCGGCCATTTCTGCAGCCTGCAATTTCTGCCCCAAAAAGGGGGAAATGCCGCAAAACCCGCAGAGCCTGTATCCAGGCCCCCCCGCGACGTACCAAAATCCCCAGAATCCCCCGAAAAAACCCCCCGCGCAGTTTAAAGAGAAGCCCGTAGTGCAGTTTTCCCAGATTCAACCCAAATCAAAGAATCCCAACAACAGCCTGCACAGACCCCAAACAGCAGCAGAAGGGCACTTTTTCCCGTAGGGGAAAACAAGTCGCAAAAAGCCCAGCACCCCGCCTGCAGCGAAAATTTAAGCCCCACAGGGCATTTTTCCCGCAGGGGACTAAAAGTCTCAGAATGCCAAGCACCACATTTGGGGGTGGACAGGCCGGTAGTTTCCCCGATGGGCCCAGCGGGGGTCTATGGGGGATAACCCGCTGTATTGGGGGGCGGGGTTTGGGGGGGCACAGAAAATTTTTCTGGATGTGCGCGTCGATAGGAATTTTTTTTGTGAAAAAATGTCATGATGATGCGGATTCCCCCCTTTAAATTTTCCCAGGGACAAAGGGTAAAACCCCCCCCCGTGCAGACCCCCCCCCCCGTCAGTCAGCCAATTTTGGGCCCCGCGGCCCCCCCCCGTAAGCCTGGATGGGGGGCGCCCGCCCTTTACCTTTGCCAATTTTACCGGGCCGGGGGTTTTAAAAAAAGGAAAACCCTTTTCTTTTTCCCCCAGAGGGCCAAGGGGATCTGCTGATAAAAGGGTTTTTGGGGTCAGGGAGCTCTTGTGTGCCAGTGGTTTGCCCAGTCACATCTGGCGGTGATTAATTTCAGAAGGCGGGCTAGGCACTTTAAACCATGAGGACCTGGACAGGTTTTTTGGGGGAATTTCCCCCAAGTTTAAGACACTGAGGGCTGGATAAGTTTTGCTTTATTCCTATCTCTAAACCCCAAAAACCCTTACGGTAAATCTCAAATTCTGGGAAAGAGTCGTTCCCCCCCAGACATTTTGGTGTGGCCCGGAGGCATTGTTTCCTGGGGGCCCGACCTCACCAAAAAGCAAGACAATGAGTATCTGGGGGGGGGGTGGAGGGTTTTGGGGAAAAATGCGCCAGTGCGATAAAAACACGCCCACTTTTCCAACCCTTTTTTTTTTGGGGGGAGAGGGGGTGTGTTTTTTTCCTGGGCACCTCGTAAGTGCTTCAAAGTGGCAAAAGGGGGGCACCTGGCAAAAAAGTTGTACTTGGGGAAAAACAACCTTGTGGGGAGGTTGGCCCTTGGCTGAGACTGCCAAAAACCCCCGCAACCCCTGTGGAAGATCGGTC
>JARQOD010000001.1:503302421-503402605 GCA_033576555.1 Oophaga sylvatica
ACAGTAGTTATATTCTTGTACATAGGTGGCAGTATTATAGTAGTTATATTCTTGTACATAGAGGCAGTATTATAGTAGTTATATTCTTGTACATAGGAGCAGTATTATAGTAGTTATATTTTTGTACATAGGAGCAGTATTATAGTAGTTATATTCTTGTACATAGGAGCAGTATTATAGTAGTTATATTCTTGTACATAGGGCAGTACTATAATAGTATATTCTTGTACATAGGAGCACTATTACAGTAGTTATATTCTTGTAAATAGGGAGCAGTATTATAGTAGTTATATTCTTGTACATAGGGGCAGTATTATAGTAGTTATATTCTTGTACATAGGAGGCAGTATTATAGTAGTTATATTCTTGTACATAGGGGGCAGTATTAAAGTAGTTATATTCTTGTACATAGCAGCAGAATTATAGTAGTTATATTCTTGTAAATAGGGGCAGTATTATAGTAGTTTATTCTTGTACATAGGCAGATTAATAGTTATATTTTTGTACATAGGAGCAGTATTATAGTAGTTATATTCTTGTACATAGGAGCAGTATTATAGTAGTTATATTCTTGTACATAGGGGCAGTATTATAATAGTTATATTCTTGTACATAGGAGCAGTATTATAGTAGTTATATTCTTGTACATAGGAGCAGTATTATAGTAGTTATATTCTTGTACATAGGAGCACTATTACAGTAGTTATATTCTTGTACATAGGTGGCAGTATTATAGTAGTTACATTCTTGTACATAGTGGGCAGTATTATAGTAGTTATATTCTTGTACATAGGAGCAGTATTATAGTAGTTATATTTTTGTACATAGGAGCAGTATTATAGTAGTTATATTCTTGTACATAGGAGCAGTATTATAGTAGTTATATTCTTGTACATAGGGGCAGTATTATAATAGTTATATTCTTGTACATAGGAGCACTATTACAGTAGTTATATTCTTGTAAATAGGGAGAAGTATTATAGTAGTTATATTCTTGTACATAGGGGGCAGTATTATAGTAGTCATATTCTTGTACATAGGAGGCAGTATTATAGTAGTTATATTCTTGTACATAGGGGACAGTATTATAGTAGTTATATTCTTGTAAATAGGGGGCAGTATTAAAGTAGTTATATTCTTGTACATAGGGACAGTATTATAGTGGTTATATTCTTGTACATATGGAGCAGTATTATAGTAGTTATATTCTTGTACATAGGGGCGGTATTATAGTAGTTATATTCTTGTACATATGGGGCAGTATTATAGTGGTTATGTTCTTGTACATAGTGAGCAGTATTATAGTAGTTATATTCTTGTACATAGGGGCAATTTTTATTGTAAAAACCAAACAAATACAAATAAATATAACATTCCTCCAGTAATACAAAACTAAATTCACTTGGATTGTACATACATTCATTACATATCCGGATTATACATATAAAATTAACTTAAAGAGTCCATACACCTGGTTTGAAAAAAAAAAAAAAATCTTATTTCAACCCAGTGACACATCCTTCCATAACTTAACATTTCCTAATTTTCCAAATGATTTTATCTATCTGGGCTCGGACATTATCTGGTTGACTGTGTCACAAATCTGAGTCGTAGTTATTCTGTTCACTACCGGTCTCCTTTTCAGACTCTACCCGAGAGCCCTCAGGTAAGGGCTTCCGCTTTGGCGGACGACAGTCCTCTACGTCCCTATCAAACTCTGCGTCAATTCTTCTAAGGTCATCTTCAAAATCACCGTCAGACTCAGACAGAACGTCAAACCTATTAGATACGACCATTACACTTGCAGAACTCTGGACCTTATTCCTGGCTCCTTGGCCAGTTTCATACTCCTCAGGTTTACGGGAGGTCTTGTCATTTTTCTTCCTTTTAGTCTGATTATTGCTATTCCCTCCAGACACAGATGGTAGTACTGAAGTAATGCCTTCCTGTGACTGCTGCCCCTGAGGGACACCTCCTTACTCCCCTGTGCACCCTCTTAACCCTGCTGCTCTGGTGTCACCTGAGTAGACCCCTGGTGGACCTCCGGTCTGGCCAGTATTTCCCCTGACAGTAAAGCTGCCTCCTCCAGAATCTCTGCTCCTACCACCAAATCCTCATCAGGAAAGTCCTTACAGATATTGTGCCAGGCATCAGGACAGTCCCTGTGAGGGTGACCAATCTTCCCACAAAAGTTACACCTGATGTTCTGGCAGTCTGAAGCCACATGGCCGACCTCCCCACACAGGTTGCACTTCACCACAGTACAGGTATTTGCCAGGTGACCTGCCTTGCCACATTTGAAGCACTTAGGAGGCTGTCCAGGATAGAAACACACACCCCTCTCCCTCCCAATAAAGAAGGAGTTGGGTAAGTGAGCAGTGATATTATTGCACTGGCGCAGTTTCACCAAAACTCTTCACCCTCCCGTCCAGATACCATCATTGTCTCTGCTTTTGGTGATGTCAGAGACCAGGTCACAATGCCTCCGGTCTGGCCAGTATTTCCCCTGACAGTAAAGCTGCCTCCTCCAGAATCTCTGCCCCTACCACCAAATCCTCATCGGGAAAGTCCTTACAGATATTGTGCCAGGCGTCAGGACAGTCCCTGTGAGGGTGACCAATCTTCCCACAAAGGTTGCACATTATGTTCTGGCAGTCTGCAGCCACATGGCCGACCTCCCCACACAGGTTGCACTTCCCCACAGTACAGGTATTTGCCAGGTGACCTGCCTTGCCACATTTGAAGCACTTAGGAGGCTGTCCAGGATAGAAAACACACACCCCTCTCCCTCCCAATAAAGAAGGAGTTGGGTAAGTGGGCAATGATATTATTGCACTGGCGCAGTTTCACCAAAACTCTCCACCCTCCCGTCCAGATACCATCATTGTCTCTGCTTTTGGTGAGGTCAAAGACCAGGTCACAATGCCTCCGGAGCCACACCACAATATCCTGAGGGGGAACAGACTCATTCCAGAAGATGAGATTAACAGAAACAGTGTCTGGCTTAGAGACAGGAATAAAGCTGAACTTACTCCAGCCCTCAGAGTCTCTAAACTTGGGGAAATTAGACCAGAATCTGTCCAGGTCAGTCATGAGCTTAAAACTCAAGTCATAGCCCTGCCTGTCTGGAAGATTAATCACCGCCAAGATGCTGACTGGTGCAAACCCCATCTGGCGGCACAAGAGCTCCCTGACTACAAACCTCCTATCTGGCAGATCCTCCTTGGCACCTCTGTGCTGGAAACACACAACGTTTCTCCGTTTAAATGCCTGGCCAGTATAATTGGCACCAGAGGTGAAGGACAGCGCACCACGACTCCAGGCATTATTGGGGGAACCTGTGGGGTCACACTAGGCTGACTGACGGGGTTAGGGTCTGCAGCAGGGGGGGCAGCTACACCTTGTGTGCTCGGAATTAAAGGGGAGAAATCACAGACATTATCATGCACATTGTTATCATCATCAATGTCACTATCAGAGTGTGCAGCGTCCAGCAAAGATACTGTGCTCCCACAAGCCCCCGACCCCTCAGATACAGCGTGCTTAGCTCCAGCATCAGAGCCCTGCTGGGCACCATCAGTAACTACCGGCACATGTCCACTGCCCAACTGTTGTGCTTGGCATTCTGAGACTTGTAGTCCCTCTACTGGAATGTGCCCTTCATGCTGCTGATTGGAATCTGCTGCAGGCTGTTGTACTGGGCATTCTGAGACTTGTGGTACCTCTGCTGGAATCTGCACAACATGCTGCTGCATGGGGTCTGCCGCAGGCAGTTTTGCTGGGCATTCTGAGACTTGTGGTACCTCTGCTGGGGTCTGCACAACATGCTGCTGCTTGGGATCTGCCGCAGGCAGTTGTGCTGGGCATTGTGAGACTTGTGGTACCTCTGCTGGGATCTGCACAACATGCTGATGCTTTGGATCTGCCGTAGGCTGCTGCTGGTGCGGCATTTGACCCTTTTGGAAGCAGAAACTTGCAGGCTGCAGCACTGGCCGCACCTGCTTCTGGGGTCCACGTGGGACAATGTGTGACCCAGAACCTGCAGCGTTCTGCTTGTGTGACTTAAAACAGTTCCTGGTTCCTATAAGTCTCTGCCAGGGGCCCCATCGTCTCTAGGACGCAGTCTGTTTTGTTACGGTAGCTGAGGAGTGCAGGCAAAAAAGGAAATACACCAGAGCAGTTGGAATCTATGAGATTGCAGTACCCTGACTAACCACCACAACTAGAGGCAGCCGTGGAGCGTTCCTACGTTGGTCCTAGACGCCTCGTCACAGCCTGAGAAACTAACTACACCTAAAGATAGAAATAGGAAAGCTATCTGCCCCATAGCAGAACCCCCAAAGATAATAGAAAGCCCCCAAACATGTAATGGCGGTTAGACAAGAGGAAATACTGACACAGAAAGAAAATAGTATGAGCAAACGCTGGGGCCCAAACTATCTAAATAGAAAAGGATAGGAAGGGTACTTACTGCAATCTCAGAAAACCCTGAAAAACACCAACTCTACTAATTTCAAAATCACCTGAGATCACACGACCTCTACCACCTAAATTAGTTCTCTGGTGTAACAAAAACAGCAGCCACTGAAAAAACTGGAAAAAGCAAAAGTACAAAACACAGTGGCTGAACTAAACTGAGAGGGCAAAAGCCCCCGGAGGGAACCCAGAAGGCCCCCACAGAAGTGCAGGAAAAAATGCAAAAATATAGCAAAAACACAAAATAAGAAATTGTCTTATCTGATAGCAGGAGATGCAGACACGACACAGCAGGCTACAAGGGAAACTGGAAAGAAGGATTCAGACCAGAACAATTGATCACCGGCAACCCTGATGGGAAAATGATTCCCTTAAATAAGACCAATCAGTAACACCTGATTCCCAGTCCTCACAATCCTCACTAGTACCGCTTGCAACCACCAGAGGGAGCCTCTGCTCAGAACTCATCTCAAACCCATTCACAACAGTACCCCCCCCTTGAGGAGGGGTCACCGAACCCTCACCTGAGCAACCAGGTCGGTCAGGATGAGTTCTATGATACGCACGGATAAGTCTCCTAGCATGGATGTCCGAAGCAAACACCCAAGAATTATCTTCCTGACCATAACCTCTCCATTTAACCAAATACTGGAGTCTTCGTCTAGAAAAACGAGAATCCAATATTTTCTCAACCACATACTCCAGATTGCCCTCAACCAAAACGGGGTCAGGAGGCACAGCAGCAGGAACCACTGGCTCAACAAACCTCTTCAACAAGGACTTGTGGAACACGTTATGGATCTTAAATGTCCCTGGAAGAAGCAAACGAAAAGAAACAGGATTAATAATCTCAATGATCTTATAAGGTCCAATGAACCTAGGCTTAAATTTAGGAGATGCTACTCTCATAGGAATATTCTTTGAGGACAACCAGACCAAGTCCCCCACTTTAAACCGAGGACCATCAGTCCTATGCCGGTTAGCAAACCGCTGGGCCTTCTCCTGAGAGAGGGACAACCTCTCCACTACCTGGTCCCAAATCTGCTGCATACGCTCAACAACAGAGTCAACACCTGGACAGACAGAAGCCTCCGTCTGTCCTGAAGAAAATCGAGGGTGAAACCCAGAATTACAGAAAAACGGAGACATCAAAGTGGCAGAGCTAGCCCTATTATTAAGAGCAAACTCAGCCAAAGGCAAAAAAGAGACCCAGTCATCCTGATCAGCAGACACAAAGCATCTTAGATAAGTCTCCAATGTCTGGTTTGTTCTCTCAGTTTGACCATTGGTCTGAGGATGAAATGCCAAGGAGAAAGACAATTGAACACCCAGTTTAGAACAAAAAGTCCTCCAAAATCTGGAAACAAACTGGACTCCTCTGTCAGACACAATGTTCTCAGGAATGCCGTGTAAACGAACCACGTGCTGAAGGAACAACGGCACCAATTCAGAGGAGGAAGGCAACTTAGGTAATGGCACAAGATGTATCATTTTGGAAAACCTATCACAAATTACCCAGATGGTGGTCATTCTCTGAGAAACAGGAAGATCGGAAATGAAATCCATAGAGATATGGGTCCATGGTCTCTTGGGCACAGGCAATGGCATCAACAAACCACTAGAGCGAGAGCAAGGCTTGGAGCGAGAGCAAGTCCCGCAGGACTGCACAAATTCCCTGACATCGCGAGACAAGGTAGGCCACCAAAAGGACCGACTAACCAAGTCTCTGGTACCAAAAATTCCGGGATGCCCAGCCAATGCGGAACAATGAATCTCAGACATCACACTCTTTTTCCATTGGTCCGGGACAAACAATTTTCCAACAGGGCAGCGCTCGGGCCTATCCTCCTGACACCCCTCCAGAGCAAGTCTCAAATTGGGCGAGATGGCGGAAAGAACTACACCCTCCTTCAAAATAACAGAGGGATCAGATAGCTCAGGAGAGTCCGCAAGGAAACTCCTCGAGAGGGCATCCGCCTTAACATTCTTAGTGCCAGGAAGAAAGGAAACCACAAAATTAAAACGTGTGAAAAACAAGGCCCACCTGGCCTGTCTAGGATTGAGTCGCTTGGCAGATTCCAGATAGACCAGATTCTTATGGTCCGTAAGGACCACCACCTGATGTTTGGCTCCCTCCAGCCAATGTCTCCACTCTTCAAAAGCCCACTTACGGAATCTCTGACAGTATAACTCAGCGTCATCAAGCCCCTGATTTAATGCCAACAAGGCTTTTTCAGCTTGATCAGTGACATTAGGCTCATCGTACAATAACCCCAAAGCCTGAAAAAATGCATCAACATCACTCAAAACAGGATCCCCAGGTATCAGGGAAAAAGCCCAATCCTGAGGATCGCCGCGCAGGAGAGAGATGATAATTTGAACCTGCTGCGCTGCGTTTCCTGAGGACTTAGATTTTAAGGCAAGAAACAATTTACAATTATTTTTGAAATTCTGAAACTTAGCTCGATCCCCTAAAAACAAATCTGGCATGGGGATCCTAGGTTCCACAACAGGCAACCCAGCAAGATATGCAGCAATACTCCGAACCTCAGTGGCAAGCTGATCCACACGGCCAGACAACTGTGCAAACTCCATTGGGAGAAAAGATCCTCCCCAGCACCCAGAGATACAGAGGGAAAAAAAAAAAAAAAAAATGCAACAAACAGAAAAATATCTCTGACAACTTTTCTTCCTTCAAAATATTTTTTCCCTTCTGTGAGTACCATACAATTTTTATGGCCGGTGATACTGTTTTGTTACGGTAGCTGAGGAGTGCAGGTAAAAAAGGAAATACACCAGAGCAGTTGGAATCTATGAGATTGCAGTACCCTAACTAACCACCATAACTAGAGGCAGCCGTGGAGCGTTCCTACGTTGGTCCTAGACGCCTCGTCACAGCCTGAGAAACTAACTACACCTAAAGATAGAAATAGGAAAGCTATCTGCCCCATAGCAGAACCCCCAAAGATAATAGAAAGCCCCCAAACATGTAATGGCGGTTAGACAAGAGGAAATACTGACACAGAAAGAAAATAGTATGAGCAAACGCTGGGGCCCAAACTATCTAAATAGAAAAGGATAGGAAGGGTACTTACTGCAATCTCAGAAAACCCTGAAAAACACCAACTCTACTAATTTCAAAATCACCTGAGATCACACGACCTCTACCACCTAAATTAGTTCTCTGGTGTAACAAAAACAGCAGCCACTGAAAAAACTGGAAAAAGCAAAAGTACAAAACACAGTGGCTGAACTAAACTGAGAGGGCAAAAGCCCCCGGAGGGAACCCAGAAGGCCCCCACAGAAGTGCAGGAAAAAATGCAAAAATATAGCAAAAACACAAAATAAGAAATTGTCTTATCTGATAGCAGGAGATGCAGACACGACACAGCAGGCTACAAGGGAAACTGGAAAGAAGGATTCAGACCAGAACAATTGATCACCGGCAACCCTGATGGGAAAATGATTCCCTTAAATAAGACCAATCAGTAACACCTGATTCCCAGTCCTCACAATCCTCACTAGTACCGCTTGCAACCACCAGAGGGAGCCTCTGCTCAGAACTCATCTCAAACCCATTCACAACAGCAGTCCATGTCACTCACTTCTTTTGCCAGCAATACACCCAGTGTGTTCAGAGTCTGGTCATAAAAGTCGTGATTCCCGAGATTAGCAGCCTTTAGCTTATTGCCAGTGTCTATCTGCATCTGCAGCGAGTCTTTCTGCTGCTGTAACTCACCAAATTTCTTGACTAGTCCTGGAATCTCCTCTGCGAGCTGAAGCTCAGGTGCACGTGGCGTCTCCTCCTGGGATCCTGCTTTTAGCAATGTCCCCGGCTGCTTGAACCCAGACGTCTGCTTAACTTTCATCACCACCGCTGGTTTCGTGGCTCCAGGCTCCACAGCACTTTTACTGCTGCCACCTGACTGTGACCTTGTGCGTCCAGAGCATGCCATGCTGGTCACCACATGCTTCTGCTGCAGGTTCTCCTGGAGCGTCTGTCTCTCCAGTGAGGTTCTCCTCTGCCTGCTGGAAGTGAGCTGCACACCTGAAGCTGGTGATGGCATCTCCTGAGCTGCAGGCTGTATTATGTAAGCGGTTTTTGCCGCGGTTTCGCGGCAAAACCGCTTGGAATCCGCAACGTGTGCACAGGCCCTCATAGTAGATATATTCTTGTACATAGAGAGCAGTAGTATAGTAGTTACATTCTTGTATATAGGGGGCAGTATTATAGTAGTTATATTCTTGTACATAGGAGCAGTATTATAGTAGTTATATTCTTATACATAGAGGCAGTATTATAGTAGTTATATTCTTGTACATAGGAGGCAGTATTATAGTAGTAATATTCTTTTACATAGGAGCAGTATTATAGTAGTTATATTCTTGTACATAGAGAGCAGTAGTATAGTAGTTACATTCTTGTATATAGGGGGCAGTATTATAGTAGTTATATTCTTGCACATAGGTGACAGGAATCCGATGCTATGGACATAGTGGCATAGTGTCTTAAACTTTGGAGGACCTAACATCAACCTGTACAACATGACCACCTACTGAATTGAACATAGACCCTGTAGTTCCTTTGTTCTCCTGTCTGTTGGTAGTTTCCGCTGAAAAGTTTGTCCAAATCGCTCCCATATTAAACACCCATAACTTCTTATGGTTGCTTTCACCAATGTGTAATTGGAGGTGTATGGTGGTAGATGGATCTAGGACTTCTTAGTGAACTTGAAATAATTAACCTGTTCATCACTCTGCTCTTTGGCAAATATTCAGCACCTCCGGGATCAGAAATGTTACAATTGTAAACCAGAGGCATTGTCCATTTTTCCTAGTTGTGTGATGTCACTGGATGGTGATGGTGAGCCGATGTCTAAGGTTGTGACATCCTAAATCATGTCTGATTCCATGAAAGACTCCCAGATTTACCTTCCTGTACAAACACCCATTTAATGCTTAGTTGGACTTACCTTAAAGCAGAACAATAATCTGCACTGGAAACCTATTGGGCTCATCTGGGTATAATATGTTACATACCACTGGTTGTCAATTAACTTTGGGGTCCCGGCTTTACATCCAGTTTCCTTACAGTATGGTGCCTGATAACATTGCCGTGCATTGGCCAAATAATGCTTCCATACAACAGGTGAAATAACAACACTATATAGTGTCACTACCATCATATGGACTGCAAAATAATTTACCACCACATGCAATATCTACCGTGTATAACAATGTCACACAATGTCTAAGCAAATAATAGCTGAAATAATACCACCATACAGTGATCAAATAGACACTCCATTGATCAAATACCACTATACAGTACTGAAATAATACAACCATACAGTGGTCAAATAGATACTCCATTGTTCAAATACCACCGTACAGTACTGAACTAATACAAACATACAGTGCTAAAATAGAAACACCATACTTTAATCAAATAATACCTCCATACAGTGCATAATTAATACCACTATACAGTGCTTAAATTGAAACAATTGAATAATCAAATAATACCTCCATACAGTGCTCAAATAGAAACACCATACATTAATAAAAGACTACCACCATGCAGTGCTGAAATAAAATTAACAAGATCTGAAATAAGACTTTCACGCAGTGCTGATATTATACCACCAAATAGTAGTGAGATACAATGACAGCATAGTGCTGAAATAAGACTGCCATTCAGAACTCATAAAACCACCATACAGTGATCAAATAAAAATACACCATAAAGAGCTGAAATAAGACTTTCACACAGTGCTCAAATAATAGGACATTGAACTGGTTAAATAATACCCCATACAGAGATCAGACTGCCATTCAGCAGTTAAAAAAGACCACCATACAGCTGTCTAATATAACCATCAGAGCTGAAATAAGTTTATTATACAGTAAATAAGAGCACCATAAAGAGCTTAAAAAGACCATACAATGATGACATAAAAGCTCCGAAAATACCAGTGGTGTGCAATGTAATACAAAATAATACTGCTACAAGTATTGGGAGATGAGAAGCCAACTTCAGCAAGGACAGGCGATGTGTGACCACACAGGTCCTACACCCCTGGAGCCTCCTCTCTCCATAGACCCCCAATGTCATACTGCCATTCTCTTCTCCAAAAGGTAATCACACGCACTGCACTATGTACAGTGTATACACTGACAGCACCGGGCCTCTGCTGCTCCAGGATCGTCCTCATCAATCCTTAATATGTTGTAAATCCGACCCCAAATACTGTCCATGTGCCCACAATGACAGCCAGACCACCCACATTAACTCTGACAGTCACACTGCCCTATAAACAGTACCAGGGTGCCCCATAAACAGTATCGGTGCCCTCTAAACAGTATCAGGGTGCCCCATAAACATTATCAGGGTGCCCCATAAACATTATCAGGGTGCCCTATAAACATTATCAGGGTGCCCCATAAACAGTATCAGGGTGCCCCATAAACATTATCAGGGTGCCCCATAAATATTATCAGGGTGCCCCATAAACATTATCAGGTTGCCCCATAGACATTATCAGGGTGCCCCATAAACATTATCAGGGTGCCCCATAAATATTATCAGGGTGCCCCATAAACATTATCAGGGTGCCCCATAAACATTATCAGGCTGCCCCATAAACATTATCAGGGTGCCCCATAAATATTATCAGGGTGCCCCATAAACATTATCAAGGTGCCCCATAAATATTATCAGGGTGCCCCATAAACAGTACCAGGGTGCCCCATAAACATCAGGCTGCCCCATAAACATTATCAGGGTGCCCCATAAATATTATCAGGGTGCCCCTTAACATTATCAGGCTGCCCCATAAATATTATCAGGGTGCCCCATAAACATTATCAGGGTGCCCCATAAACATTATCAGGCTGCCCCATAAACATTATCAGGGTGCCCCATAAACATTATCAGGGTGCCCCATAAATATTATCAGGGTGCCCCATAAACAGTACCAGGGTGCCCCATAAACATCAGGCTGCCCCATAAACATTATCAGGGTGCCCCATAAATATTATCAGGGTGCCCCATAAACATTATCAGGCTGCCCCATAAATATTATCAGGGTGCCCCATAAACATTATCAGGGTGCCCCATAAATATTATCAGGGTGCCCCATAAACAGTACCAGGGTGCCCCATAGACATTATCAGGGTGCCCCATAAACATTATCAGGGTGCCCCATAAATATCAGGGTGCCCCATAAACAGTACCAGGTTGCCCCATAGACATTATCAGGGTGCCCCATAAACATCAGGGTGCCCCATAAACAGTACCAGGGTGCCCCATAGACATTATCAGGGTGCCCCATAAACATTATCAGGGTGCCCCATAAATATTATCAGGCTGCCCCATAAATATTATCAGGGTGCCCCATAAACATTATCAGGGTGCCCCATAAATATTATCAGGCTGCCCCATAAATATTATCAGGGTGCCCCATAAACATTATCAGGGTGCCCCATAAACAGTACCAGGGTGCCCCATAGACATTATCAGGGTGCCCCATAAATATTATCAGGGTGCCCCATAAACATTATCAGGGTGCCCCATAAATATTATCAGGGTGCCCCATAAACAGTACCAGGGTGCCCCATAGACATTATCAGGGTGCCCCATAAACATTATCAGGGTGCCCCATAAATATCAGGGTGCCCCATAAACAGTACCAGGTTGCCCCATAGACATTATCAGGGTGCCCAATAAACATCAGGGTGCCCCATAAACAGTACCAGGGTGCCCCATAGACATTATCAGGGTGCCCCATAAACATTATCAGGGTGCCCCATAAATATTATCAGGCTGCCCCATAAATATTATCAGGGTGCCCCATAACCATTATCAGGGTGCCCCATAAATATTATCAGGCTGCCCCATAAAAATTATCAGGGTGCCCCATAAACATTATCAGGGTGCCCCATAAACAGTACCAGGGTGCCCCATAGACATTATCAGGGTGCCCCATAAACATTATCAGGGTGCCCCATAAATATCAGGGTGCCCCATAGACATTATCAGGGTGCCCCATAAACATTATCAGGGTGCCCCATAAATATTATCAGGGTGCCCCATAAACATTATCAGGGTGCCCCATAAATATTATCAGGCTGCCCCATAAACATTATCAGGCTGCCCCATAAACATTATTAGGGTGCCCCATAAATATTATCAGGGTGCCCCATAAACATTATCAGGGTGCCCCATAGACATTATCAGGGTGCCCCATAAACATTATCAGGGTGCCCCATAAATATTATCAGGGTGCCCCATAAACATTATCAGGGTGCCCCATAAACATTATCAGGTGCCCCATAAACATATCAGGTGCCCCATAAAATTTTATATAATATCAGGGTGCCCCATAAACATTATCAGGGTGCCCCATAAACATTATTCGGGTGCCCCATAAAATTATCAGGTGCCCCATAAACATTATCAGGGTGCCCCATAAACATATCAGGGTGCCCCATAAAATTATCAGGGTGCCCCATAAACATATCGGGTGCCCCATAAATATTATCAGGTGCCCCATGAACATTATCAGGGTGCCCCATAAACATTTTTGGGTGCCACATAAATATTATCAGGCTGCCCCATAAAAATTTTGGGTGCCCCATAAACATATCAGGGTGCCCCATAAATATTATCAGGGTGCCCCATAAACATTATCTGGGTGCCCCATAACATTTATAGGGCTGCCCCATAACATTATCAGGGTGCCCCATAAACATATCATGGTGCCCATAAATATTATCAGGTGCCCCATAAAACATTATTGGGTGCCCCATAAATATTATCAGGCTGCCCCATAAATTATCAGGTGCCCCATAAACATTATAGGGTGCCCCATAAAATTATAGGGTGCCCCATAAATATATAGGCCATAAACAGTATCAGGTGCCCAAAACATTATAGGGTGCCCCATAAACATTATCGGTGCCCCATAAATATTATAGGCTGCCCTATAAAAATCAGTGCCTAACATTAAGGGTGCCCCATAAAATTATAGGGTGCCCCATAAACATTATTGGGTGCCCCATAAACATTATAGGTGCCCCATAAACATTATAGGGTGCCCTATAAACATATCAGGTGCCCCATAAATATTATAGGGTGCCCTATAAACATACAGGTGATACATATGGGTGCCCCATAAATCAGTTATCAGGGTGCCCCATAAACATATCAGGTGCCCATAAATATTATCAGGGTGCCCCATAAACAGTATCAGGCTGCCCCATAAACATATCAGGGTGCCCCATAAACATTATCAGGTGCCCCATAAACATTATCAGGTGCCCCATAAACAGTATCAGGTGCCCCATAAACATTATCAGGGTGCCCCATAAACATTATCAGGTGCCCCATAAACATTATCAGGTGCCCTACACAGCCCATAAACAGTATCAGGGTGCCCCATAAACATTATCAGGCTGCCCCATAAACAGTATCAGGGTGCCCCATAAACAGTATCAGGGTGCCCCATAAACATTATCAGGCTGCCCCATAAACAGTATCAGGGTGCCCCATAAACATTATCAGGTGCCCCATAAACATTATCAGGTGCCCATAAACATTATCAGGGTGCCCCATAACATTATAGTGCCCATAAACATTATCAGGGTGCCCAAAACATTACAGGGTGCCCTTTCATGGGGCCTAATATTCAGGGTGCCCCATAAACAGTATCAGGGTGCCCCATAAATATTATCAGGGTGCCCCATAAACAGTATCAGGGTGCCCCATAAACAGTATCAGGGTGCCCCATAAACATTATCAGGCTGCCCCATAAACATTATCAGGGTGCCCCATAAACAGTATCAGGCTGCCCCATAAACATTATCAGGGTGCCCCATAAACATTATCAGGGTGCCCCATAAACATTATCAGGCTGCCCCATAAACAGTATCAGGGTGCCCCATAAACAGTATCAGGCTGCCCCATAAACATTATCAGGCTGCCCCATAAACATTATCAGGGTGCCCTATAAACATTATCAGGGTGCCCCATTAACATTATTGGGTGCCCCATAAATATTATCAGGGTGCCCCATAAACAGTATCAGGGTGCCCCATAAATATTATCAGGGTGCCCCATAAACAGTATCAGGGTGCCCCATAAACAGTATCAGGGTGCCCCATAAACATTATCAGGCTGCCCCATAAACATTATCAGGGTGCCCATAAACAGTATCAGGCTGCCCCATAAACATTATCAGGGTGCCCCATAAACATTATCAGGGTGCCCCATAAACATTATCAGGCTGCCCATAAACAGTATCAGGGTGCCCCATAAACAGTATCAGGCTGCCCCATAAACATTATCAGGCTGCCCCATAAACATTATCAGGGTGCCCCATAAACAGTATCAGGGTGCCCCATAAACATTATCAGGCTGCCCCATAAACAGTATCAGAGTGCCCCATAAACAGTATCAGGGTGCCCCATAAACATTATCAGGCTGCCCCATAAACAGTATCAGGGTGCCCCATAAACATTATCAGGCTGCCCCATAAACATTATCAGGGTGCCCCATAAACAGTATCAGAGTGCCCCATAAACATTATCAGGCTGCCCCATAAACAGTATCAGGGTGCGCCATAAACATTATCAGGCTGCCCCATAAACATTATCAGGCTGCCCCATAAACAGTATCAGGTGCGCCATAAACATTATCAGGCTGCCCCATAAACATTATCAGGGTGCCCCATAAACATTATCAGGCTGCCCCATAAACATTATCAGGCTGCCCCATAAACAGTATCAGGGTGCCCCATAAACATTATCAGGGTGCCCCATAAACATTATCAGGGTGCCCCATAAACATTATCAGGCTGCCCCATAAACATTATCAGGGTGCCCATTTAGTGATGCCAGCAAAAGTGCCATCAAAACAGTGTCCCATAAACAGTACCAGTGTGCAAAGCAAGTGCACCATATACAGCACTTGAAATTGCCTTATAAACATTACTATGTGCCTCAGTGTCAGCACAGTACCCACAAACACTTCATGAGTTCCCCTATAACCAGTGCTATGTTTCTACACGCTGTCACCCGGAGCTGCCACATAAGCAGAGTGCCCACACAATGAGGGTGCTGGTTCAGTGACATCAGAGGGGTCCCCAATAAGCAGTGCCGTTCCTGTCCTCACAATCACAGGGGTTGCCAGTCTCTGCTCCTGAAATACTCTGTGCTCCTGTGAGGAGAGGTGACCCAGGGTGGGACTCTGTGGGCTGGAATGTGTGACATGGGTGACCATTAATTTGGTCAGTAATTGTGAGCACTTGTGTATCACTGCCCCTGGGGATCAGCCCTGATGGGGTCCCCACAACCTGATACAGTCCCATAAAGCAGAAGCCAGGTTAGTGGGCAGGGGGCTGCATGGCAGATGTGGCGGCTGCACTCACCTGGGTGCTGCTGATGGGGTCCTCACAGTGCAGGGGGCTGCAGGCTGTGCAGAGGGCTCAGGGGCTGTGGCACAGTTATCTGGGCGAGGGGCGGAGAGGCAGGAAAGTGTGCAGCCGAGAATGTGCAGGAAGTTTTCACAAGGAAACTACAGAGGATGCGAAGACTTCCATGTGTAACTGGGAGGGAGGATGAGACCCGGGTGGGACCCCATTTCTGCACCGCCAGCGCAATGGTGGGGACACCCAGCACATCCCTACTACTGATTCCTATTAATGATCCCTACTCACATCCCTCCTAATGATCACTACTAATGATCCCTACTCACATCCCTCCTAATGATCACTACTAATGATCCCTACTCACATCCCTCCTAATGATCACTACTAATGATCCCTACTCACATCCCTCCTAATGATCACTACTAATGATCCCTACTCACATCCCTCCTAATGATCACTACTAATGATCCCTACTCACATCCCTCCTAATGATCACTACTAATGATCCCTACTCACATCCCTCCTAATGATCACTACTAATGATCCCTACTCACATCCCTCCTAATGATCACTACTAATGATCCCTACTCACATCCCTCCGAGTCCTAATGATCACTACTAATGATCCCTACTCACATCCCTCCTAATGATCACTACTAATGATCCCTACTCACATCCCTCCTAATGATCACTACTAATGATCCCTACTCACATCCCTCCTAATGATCACTACTAATGATCCCTACTCACATCCCTCCTAATGATCACTACTAATGATCCCTACTCACATCCCTCCTAATGATCACTACTAATGATCCCTACTCACATCCCTCCTAATGATCACTACTAATGATCCCTACTCACATCCCTCCTAATGATCACTACTAATGATCCCTACTCACATCCCTCCTAATGATCACTACTAATGATCCCTACTCACATCCCTCCTAATGATCACTACTAATGATCCCTACTCACATCCCTCCTAATGATCACTACTAATGATCCCTACTCACATCCCTCCTAATGATCACTACTAATGATCCCTACTCACATCCTCCGAGTCCTAATGATCACTACTAATGATCCCTACTCACATCCCTCCTAATGATCACTACTAATGATCCCTACTCACATCCCTCCTAATGATCACTACTAATGATCCCTACTCACATCCCTACTACTGATCCTACTAATGATCCCTACTCACATCCCTCCTAATGATCACTGCTAATGATCCCTACTCACATCCCTCCTAATGATCACTGCTAATGATCCCTACTCACATCCCTCCTAATGATCACTACTAATGATCCCTATCACATCCCTCTAATGATCACTACTAATGATCCCTACTCACATCCCTCCTAATGATCACTACTAATGATCCCTATCACATCCCTCCTAATGATCACTACTAATGATCCCTATTCACATCCCTGCTAATGATCACTACTAATGATCCCTACTCACATCCCTCCTAATGATTACTACTAATGATCCTACTCACATCCCTCCTAATGATCACTACTAATGATCCCTACTCACATCCCTCCTAATGATCACTACTAATGATCCCTATCACATCCCTCCTAATGATCACTACTAATGATCCCTACTCACATCCCTCCTAATGATCACTACTAATGATCCCTACTCACATCCCTCCTAATGATCACTACTAATGATCCCTACTCACATCCCTCCTAATGATCACTACTAATGATCCCTACTCACATCCCTCCTAATGATTACTACTAATGATCCCTACTCACATCCCTCTAATGATCACTACTAATGATCCCTACTCACATCCCTCCTAATGATCACTACTAATGATCCCTACTCACATCCCTCTAATGATACTACTAATGATCCCTACTCACATCCCTCCTAATGATTACTACTAATGATCCCTATTCACATCCCTGCTAATGATTACTACTAATGATCCCTACTCACATCCCTCCTAATGATTACTACTAATGATCCCTATTCACATCCCTGCTAATGATTCACTACTAATGATCCCTACTCACATCCCTCCTAATGATCACTACTAATGATCCCTACTCACATCCCTCCTAATGATTACTACTAATGATCCCTATTCACAACCCTCCTAATGATTACTACTATTGATCCCTACTCACATCCCTCCTAATGATTACTACTAATGATCACCACTCACATCCCTCCTAATGATTACTACTAATGATCCCTACTCACATCCCTCCTAATGATTACTACTATTGATCCCTACTCACATCCCTCCTAATGATTACTACTAATGATCCCTACTCACATCCCTGCTAATGATTACTACTAATGATCCCTACTCACATCCCTCCTAATGATTACTACTAATGATCCCTACTCACATCCCTCCTAATGATTACTACTAATGATCCCACTCACATCCCTCCTAATGATTACTACTAATGATCCCTACTCACATCCCCCTAATGATTACTACTAAGATCCCTACTCACATCCCTCCTAATGATTACTACTATGATCCCTACTCACATCCCTCCTAATGATTACTACTAATGTTCCCTACTCACATCCCTGCTAATGATTACTACTGATGATCCCTACTCACATCCCTCCTAATGATTACTACTAATGATCCCTACTCACATCCCTCCTAATGATTACTACTAATGATCCCTACTCACATCCCTCCTAATGATTACTACTAATGTTCCCTACTCACATCCCTGCTAATGATTACTACTGATGATCCCTACTCACATCCCTCCTAATGATTACTACTAATGATCCCTACTCACATCCCTCCTAATGATCACTACTGATGATCCCTACTCACATCCCTGCTAATGATTACTACTAATGTTCGCTACTTACATCCCTCCTAATGATTACTACTAATGATCCCTACTCACATCCCTAGCAATAATCATAACTCCGATCCCTACTCTGACTCTTACTTATATCTACAGTCATGGCCAAAAGTCTTGAGAATGACACAAATATTATATTTTCACATGATCTGCTGCCCTCTGGTTTTTATGTGTGTTTGACAGATGTTTTTATCACAGACAGAAATATAATAATTGCAAACATATGAGTAACAAAAGCTTATATTGACAGTTAGAATGAGTTAATGCAGCAAGTCAATATTTGCAGTGTTGACCCTTCTTCTTCAGGACCTCTGCAATTCTCCCTGGCATGCTCTCAATCAACTTCTGGACCAAATCCTGACTGATAGCAGTCCATTCTTGCACAATCAATGCTTTCATTTTGTCAGAATTTTTAGGTTTTTGTTTGTCCACCCGTCTCTTGATGATTGACCACAAGTTCTCAATGGGATTAAGATCTGGGGAGTTTCCAGGCCATGGACCCAAAATCTCTGTTTTGTTCCCTGAGCCATTTAGTTATCACCTTTGCTTTATTGCAAGGTGCTCCATCATGCTGGAAAAGGCATTGTTGATCGCCAAACTGCTCTTGGAGGGTTGGGAGAAGTTCCTCTTGGAGGACATTCTGGTACCATTCTTTATTCATGGCTGTGTTTTTAGGCAAGACTGTGAGAGAGCCGATTTCCTTGGCTGAGAAGCAACCCCACACATGAGTGATTTCAGGATGCTTAAGAGTTGGCATGAGACAAGACTGGTGGTAGCGCTCACCTTGTCTTCTCCGAATGAGGCGTTTTCCTGATGTCCCAAACAATCGAAAAGGGGATTCATCAGAGAAAATAACTTTACCCCAGTCCTCAGCAGTCCACTGCCTGTACCTTTTACAGAATATCAGTCTGTCCATGATGTTTTTTCTGGAGAGAAGTGGCTTCTTTGCTGCCCTCCTTGAGACCAGACCTTGCTCCAAGAGTCTCCGCCTCAGAGTGCGTGCAGATGCACTCACACCTGTCTGCTGCCATTCCTGAGCAAGCTCTGCACTGCTGGTAGCCCGATCCCGCAGCTGAAACACTTTTAAGAGACTGTCCTGGCGCTTGCTGGTCTTTCTTGGGCGCCCTGAAGCCTTTTTGGCAACAATGGAACCTCTCTCCTTGAAGTTCTTGATGATGCGATAGATTGTTGACTGAGGTGCAATCTTTCTAGCTGCGAAACTCTTCCCTGTTAGGCCATTTTTGTGCATTGCAATGATGACTGCACGTGTTTCTTTAGAGATAACCATGGTTAACAGAAGAGAAACAATGATGCCAAGCACCAGCCTCCTTTTAAAGTGTCCAGTGGTGTCATTCTTACTTAATCATGACAGATTGATCTCCAGCCATGTCCTCATCAACACCCACACCTGTGTTAATGGAGCAATCACTGAAAAGAGGTTAGCTGGTCCTTTTAAGGCAGGGCTGCAATGATGTTGAAATGTGTTTTGGGGGATAAAGTTCATTTTCTAGCCAAATATTGACTTTGCAAGTAATTGCTGTTAAGCTGATCACTCTTTATAACATTCTGGAGTATATGCAAATTGCCATTAGAAAAAGTGAAGCAGTAGACTTTGTAAAAATTAATATTTGTGTCATTCTCAAAACTTTTGGCCATGACTGTACTAATGATTCCTCAGCAGACAGTATCATTCAGGAGAGGATTAGATACACGACTTAGCAGACAGTATCACACAGGATAGGATTAGATACACGGCTCAGCAGACAGTATCACACAGGATAGGATTAGATACACAGCTCAGCAGACAGTATCACACAGGATAGGATTAGATACACGGCTCAGCACACAGTATCACACAGGATAGGATTAGATACACAGCTCAGCACAAAGTATCACACAGGATAGGATTAGATACACGGCTCAGCAGACAGAATCACACAGGATAGGATTAGATGCACGGCTCAGAAGACAGTATCACACAGGATAGGATTAGATACACAGCTCAGCAGACAGTATCACGCAGGATAGGATTATATACAAGGCTCAGCACACAGTATCACACAGGATAGGATTAGATACATGACTCAGCACACAGTATCACACAGGATAGGATTAGATACACAGCTCAGCAGACAGTATCACACAGGATAGGATTAGATACACAGCTCAGCAGACAGTATCACACAGGATAGGATTAGATACACAGCTCAGCTGACAGTATCACACAGGATAGGATTAGATACATGGCTCAGCAGACAGTATCACACAGGATAGGATTAGATACACGGCTCAGCAGACAGTATCACACAGGATAGGATTAGATACATGGCTCAGCAGACAGTATCACACAGGATAGGATTAGATACAGGGCTCAGCAGACAGTATCACACAGGATAGGATTAGATACACAGCTCAGCCGACAGTATCACACAGGATAGGATTAGATACACAGCTCAGCAGACAGTATCACACAGGATAGGATTAGATACACAGTTCAGCAGCCAGTATCACACAGGATAGGATTAGATACACAGCTCAGCACACAGTAACACATAGGATAGGATTAGATACACGGCTCAGCAGACAGTATCACACAGGATAGGATTAGATACACAGCTCAGCAGACAGTATCACACAGGATAGGATTAGATACACAGCTCAGCAGACAGTATCACACAGGATAGGATTAGATACAGGGCTCAGCAGACAGTATCACACAGGATAGGATTAGATACAGGGCTCAGCAGACAGTATCACACAGGATAGGATCAGATACAAGGCTCAGCAGACAGTATCACACAGGATAGGATTAAATACACAGCTCAGCAGACAGTATCACATAGGATAGGATTGGATACACAGCTCAGCAGACAGTATCACACAGGGTAGGATTAGATACACAGCTCATCAGACAGTATCACACGGGATAGGATTAGATACACAGCTCAGCAGACAGTATCACACAGGATTGGATTAGATACACAGCTCAGCAGACAGTATCACACAGGATAGGATTAGATACACGGCTCAGCAGTCAGTATCACACAGGATAGGATTAGATACATAACTCAGCAGACAGTATCACACAGGATAGGATTAGATACACGGCTCAGCAGACAGTATCACACAGGATAGGATTAGATACATGGCTCAGCAGACAGTATCACACAGGATAGGATTAGATACACGGCTCAGCAGACAGTATCACACAGGATAGGATTAGATACACGGCTCAGCAGACAGTATCACACTGGATAGTATTAGATACACAGCTCAGCAGACAGTATCACACAGGATAGGATTAGATACACAGCTCAGCAGACAGTATCACACAGGAGAGGATTAGATACACGACTCAGCAGACAGTATCACACAGGATAGGATTAGATACACAGCTCAGCACACAGTATCACACAGGATAGGATTAGATACATGGCTCAGCAGACAGTATCACACAGGATAGGATCAGATACAAGGCTCAGCAGACAGTATCACACAGGATAGGATCAGATACAAGGCTCAGCAGACAGTATCACACAGGATAGGGTTAGATACACGGCTCAGCAGACAGTATCACACAGGATAGGATTAGATACACGGCTCAGCAGACAGTATCACATAGGATAGGATTGGATACACAGCTCAGCAGACAGTATCACACAGGTAGGATTAGATACACAGCTCAGCAGACAGTATCACACAGGGTAGGATTAGATACATGACTCATCATATTATCACACAGGGTAGGATTAGATACACACTTCCACACACAGAATCACACGTGACTGGTCAGAAAGGCTTAGATACACCAGTTCAGAAACAGTGTTACAGCATTAGATACATTAATATGATACATCTGTGCAGGCTCGGACTGGCCCATATCGTAACAAGGGAATCCCCCGGTGGGCCCCTATGCAGATCTGGGCCCCCAACCCCACTGTATGGGCAGTACTTGGCATAATTCACTTTATTCACTCTGTACAGAAAAAAGCAACATCTCATCATACACTGACTATACTACCCAGTTATTATTATAATAGAGATATAGGTAAGTTTGTGTAATATTTGTATACAGGTGAAATGTGGGCCCCCAAAGTCAATGTTACTGGTGGACCCTTGGCACCCCTGTCGGATACTGCAGCTGTATTACACCCAATACTGTATAGTAAGACCATCCTCACTGTGTATGTTCCTGCTGCTGTTCTATCGCCATCTAGTGGCTTAGGCCGGGGTCACACACAACGTCAAAAAAATCGGACCGTTTTAGTGGGACGATTATCGCAGAAAAGTTTCCTGAACATTGATCCGTCTGTCATCCGATTATCCGGGGAGGATGCGATTTATTCGCATCTGAGCGTACGTTTCACATCCGACTGACATCCGACTTGAGAGATTTTGTCGGTGGCTAGCAAAACCGACATATAATGGATCCAAATGATAGTTTTTAAATCACAAAAGAAAGAATAGATATATACACATAGAATACATATATATATATATATATATATACATGTCATTGTGAAATGTATATATATATATTTATAGTTCATACACTTCTACATAGTATAATAGCCGTTAATTCAATTGCCTGCTTTTGTGAAATTACAGACCCGACATGAAATTACACATGGTTTACATACAGTTAACCATGTCATTTCATGTAGTTTGATATATGGTTTTCACTAACAATTACATGAGTGTATGTGTGCAAAATTTCATGCATGTAGGGGTTAATTAAAGGTGTAAATTCGTTGAAAAAAAATGTGTGGGCTCCCGCGCTATTTTCTCCACCAGACAGGGAAAGCCAGCGAGTGGGGGCAGATAATAATAGCCTAGGGAGGGTGCATTTATTTTGTGCCCCCCCGGCTACTAACATCTGCCCCCAGCCACCCCAGAAAGGGCAAATCTATAATTAGATGCGCCCTTTCTGGCACCTCGCCCGTCTATTCGCATTGCCCTGTAGCAGTGGCGAATGGGTTAATAATGGGTTAAAGCCACCTTGCTATTGGAAGGGTTACCTGTATAATAAAAGATGGTCAAAAACTGTGTATTTATTTCATTAAAATGAATTTTCTTTAATGTGTGTGTGTATTTTTTAACCATTTCAGACAATAGGATTAATAATTGATAGTTGTCTAATTGACAACTCTCAATTATTAACCTGGCTTAAAGTCACCTTCCAATAGCAAGGTGGCTTTAACCTATTATTAACCCATTCGCCACCGCTACAGGCAATGGGAATAGACGGCTAAGTGCCAGAAAGGGCGCATCTAATTATAGATTTGCCTTTTCTGGGTGGCTGGGGCAGATGTTAGTAGCCAGGGGGGCACAAATTAAATGCACCCTCCTAGGCTATTATTATCTGCCCCCACTCGCTGGGTTTGTCTGGTTGAGAAAATAGCGCGGGAGCCCACGCATTTTTTTCAACGAATTTACACCTTTAATTAACCCCTACATGTATGAAATTTTGCACACATACACTCATGTAATTGTTAGTGAAAACCATATATCAAACTACATGAAATGACATGGTTAACTGTATGTAAACCATGTGTCATTTCATGTCGGGTCTGTAATTTCACAAAAGCCGGCAATTGAATTAGCGGCTATTTTACTATTTAGAAGTGTATGAACTATATATATATATATAATATATATAATATATATATGTTACAATGACATGTATATATATATGTATTCTATGTGTATATATCTTTTCTTTCTTTTCTTTATTAAAGCTGTCAGCGTGATTTACAGTATAGCCGGGGATGAATTGCCAGCTTTTCTAAAGGACACCGGTGCGATTTAATCGCAAGTCACACGTGCGGTCCGTTTGTAATCCGATTTTTCATCCTACCCATAGACTTGCATTGGCGATTCTCGACCCACAATCGGTGACAATCGCATCATGCTGCGATTGCACTCACACGTATAAAACGGACCACAAAAAATCTGATACTGGGAGCTGCTCCATAGATTAACATTGGTCCGACTGCAATGCGATATTTCATCTCTTTACGATTTTGTTGCCAGTGTGACCACGGCGTAAGTCTTACAATGGCCTTTAACCCCTTCATGACCCAGCCTATTTTGACCTTAAAGACCTTGCCATTTTTTTCAATTCTGACCAGTGTCCCTTTATGAGGTAATAACTCAGGAACGCTTCAACAGATCCTAGCGATTCTGAGATTGTTTTTTTGTGACATATTGGGCTTCATGTTAGTGGTAAATTTAGGTCGATATGTTTTGCTTTTATTTGTGAAAAAAATGGAAATTTGGCCAAAATTTTGAAAATTTCGCAATTTTCAAATTTTGATATTTTATTCCGTTAAACCAGAGAGTTATGTGACACAAAATAGTTAATAAATAACATTTCCCACATGTCTACTTTACATCAGCACAATTTTGGAAACAACATTTTTTTTGTTAGGAAGTTATAAGGGTTAAAAGTTGACCAGCGATTTCTCATTTTTACAACAAAATTTACAAAACCATTTATTTTAGGGACCACCTCACATTTGAAGTCAGTTTGAGGGGTCTATATGTCTGAAAATACCCAAAAGTGACACCATTCTAAAAACTGCACCCCTCAAGCTGATCAAAACCACACTCAAGAAGTTTATTAACCCTTCAGGTGCTTCACAGGAGCTGAAGCAACATGGAAGGAAAAATTGAACATTTAACTTTTTAGTCACAAAAATGATCTTTTGCAAACAATTTTTTTATTTTTACAAGGAGAAAATGGACAGATAAAGTTGTTGTGCAATTTCTCATGAGTACACCGATACCCCATATGTGGGGGAAATCCACTGTCTGGGTGCACGGCAGGGCTCGGAAGTAGTGTTGAGCGATATTGCTCGATATCTAAAAATATCGTTCGAAATTGTATCGCAGATAGCACTAAATATCGTCGATATCCGATTTCGATAGCGGAAGTCCCATGTAAGTCTATGGGAACAAAATATCGAAATTAAAAAAAACCTTTATTTCCTTGTAAACACTAAATATACACACATAGAATACATATATATATATATATATATACATGTCATTGTGACATTATATATATACATATATGTATAGTTTATACACTTCTACATAGTAAAATATCCTCTGATTCAATTGCCGGGTAAAGCCGGCTTCAGTGAAAAGACAGAAGCACCCGACATGAAATGACACTTGGTGTACATAGGGTTAACCATGTCTTTTCATGTCGTTTGCTATCTGATTTGCACAAACAATTAAATCAGTCTATGTTTGCAAAATTTCACACCTGTAGGGGTTAATTAAAGGTGTAAATTCATTGTAAAAAAAACGGACTTTTTTGCTACGAATTTACACCTTTAATTAACCCCTACAGGTGTGAAATTTTGCACACATAGACTGATTTAATTGTTTGTGCAAATCAGATAGCAAAGGACATGGTTAACCCTATGTACACCAAGTGTCATTTCATGTCGGGTTCTGCATTTTCACAAAAGCCGGCAATTGAAATTAGCGGCTATTATACTATGTAGAAGTGTATGAACTATAAATATAAATATATATATATATATATGTGTCACAAATTTAATGACATGTATATATATATATGAGGTGTAAAAATGCTGAAAAAAAATGCGTGGGCTCCCGCCCTATTTTCGCAACCAGACAGACAAAGCCAGTGAGTGGGGGCAGATAATAATAGCCCAGAGAGGGACCATTATTTTTGCCCCCCCCGGCTACTAACATCTGCCCCCAGACACCCCAGAAAGGGCAAATCTCTAATTAGATTTGCCCTTTCTGGCACTTTGCCCGTCTATTCCCATTGCCCTGTAGCGGTGGCGAATGGGTTAATAAGGGGTTAAAATGACCTTGCAATTGAAAGGTCACTTTAAGCCAGGTTAATAATTGAGAGCTGTCAATTAGACAACTATCAATTATTAATCCTATTGTATGAAAGAAAAATCAAACACACACACTTTAATAAAAAAGAAGTTTAATGAAATAATCACACAGTTTTTGACCATATTTTATTTTCCTGCTAAAACCATTTCCTGTAATAAAAATAAAATAATAAAGCAAAATTATTCTTACCAATCCGATGTACAGTCAGGTCCCACGGTGTAATCCTTCAGAAAGGGTTAATGTTTACTGCAGGGATCGCAGCTAATGCTGCAGCCTCACAGTAAACCCCCAAATGAATGAGTTCCTCTCCTGTCTGACAGGAGAGGAAGTGGAAAGCTTAATTGATTGCTTTCCACTTTCACTTCAGGTCAGCCAGGGACACAATCAGTGACGTCAGAGGGAACTGGTTAACAAAAATAGGGGATCCCCTCGAAAAAAATTGGCGTGGGGTCCCCCCTATTTTTGTTAACCAGCCAGATGAAGCAGACCGCTGAGGCCTGGATTTTCAGGCTGTTAAGGAGCCAAGATCCATGGACCTTGCCAGCCTGATAAAACCAGGCCACAGCAGTCTGCATATCTTGGCTGATTAACAAAAATAGGGGATCCCCTCGAAAAAAATTGGCGTGGGGTCCCCCCTATTTTTGTTAACCAGCCAGATGAAGCAGACCGCTGAGGCCTGGTTTTTCAGGCTGGTAAGGATCCAATATCCATGGACCTTGCAAGCCTGATAATACCAGGCCACAGCAGTCTGCTTAGCTTGGCTGGTTAACAAAAATAGGGGATCCCCTCGAAAAAAAAACGGCGTAGGGGTCCCCCTATTTTGTTAACCAGCCAAGTAAAATGCAGACTGCTGCGGCCTGGTATTAAAAGACTGTCAAGGCCCATGGATTTTGGCCCTCAACAGCCTGATAATACCAGGCTACAGCAGCCCCACATTTGGCGCATCAAAAGATGTGCCAATTGTGGCACTTTACCCGGCTCTTCCCACTTGCCCTGTAGCGGTGGCAAGCGGAGGTAATAAGGGGTTAATGTCACCGTTGATTGCACGGTGACAATAAGCCCGGTTAATAATGGAGAGGTGTCAATAAGACACCGATCCATTATTAATCCCAAAGTTTTTAAATGCATAAAAAAAAGACAAAGCAAGAAAAAAGTCTTTTAATGAAATAAAAGAGACAACACAGTTTTCATTTCTTTTATTACTCTCATTCCTGCGACGCCATCGATCTCCTGTAAAAAAAGAAAAAAAAACAAACCAACAGTATACCACCTGTCCGACGCAGTCCATAGTAACGACAGTCCCACGGCGATCCAGCTCTGCTACATCGCAATGACAGGCAGAGCCTGTCATCGCGACGCAGCACAGCTGATTACCTGCTTCCCCAGCGGTGACATCATCGGACTGACTGCTTTACGGCCGGGATTACCCAGCAGTCACTGCAGTTATCGCGAGAAACTGCATGTGACCGCCGGGGAGAAGAGGATGGCGGCCATGAAGCAGTCCAGGACGTGACCGCCGGAGATCTTCTGCCAGGTAAGTGCCGCTGACTCCTGACAGACCCGACCGACGGACATACAGTGACAGACCGAGACGACCAGACTGACAGTGACAAATCCGATTCCGGTATTCGATATGACGAAAATATCGAAAACGAATTATCGAAAGGCCGATAGAGCTAATATCGGCCGATAGCCGATATTTGCATTATCGTATCGCTCAACACTACTCGGAAGGGAAGGAGCGTTGTTTGACTTTTTCAATCCAAAATTGGCTGGAATTGAGATTGGACGCCATGTCGCGGTTGGAGAGCCCCTGATGCACCTAAACAGTGGAAACCCCCCACAAATGACCCCATTTTGGAAACTAGACCCCCTAAGGAACTTATCTAGATCTGTTGTGAGCACTTTGAACCCCCAAGTGCTTCACACAAGTTTATAACGTAGAGCCGTAAAATTAAAAAATCATATTTTTTCCACAAAAATGATCTTTTCACCCCAATTTTTATTTTCCCAAGGGTAACAAGACCCTAAAAGTTATTGTGAAATTTGTCCTGAGTACGCTAATACCCCATATGTGGGGGTAAACCACTGTTTAGGTACATGGCAGGGCTTGGAAGGGAAGGAGCGTCGTTTGACTTTTTCAACACAGAATTGCCTGTACTCCATGTCGCGTTTGGAGAGCCCCTGATGTGCCTAAACAGTGGAAACCTCCAACAAATGACACCATTTTGGAAACTAGACCCCTCAAGGAACTTATCTAGATGTGTGGTGAGAACTTTGAACCCCCAGGTGTTTCACTAAAGTTTATAACGCCAGAGCGTGAAAATAAAAAAATCATATTTTTTCCACAAACATTATCTTTTAGTCCCCAATTTTTTTATTTTTCCAAGGGTAACAGGAGAAATTGGACCCCAAAAGTTGTTGTCCAATTTGTCCTGAGTATGTTGATACCCCATATGTGGGAGAAAACTACTGTGTATGCACATGTCGGGGCTCGGAAGAGAAGTAGTGACGTTTTGTAATGCAGACTTTGATGGAATGGTCTGCGGGTGTCATGTCGCGTTTGGAGAGCCCCTGATGCCTAAACAGTGGAAACCCCAAGCAAGTGACCCCATTTTGTAAACTAGACCCCAAAGGAACTTATCTAGATGTGTGGTGAGCACTTTGAACCCCCAAGTGCTTCACAGAAGTTTTTAATGTAGAGCCATGAAAATAAAAAATCATTTTTTTTTCTCAAAAATCATTTTTTTAGCCCGCATTTTTTTTATTTTCCCAAGGGTAACAGTAGAAATTGGACCCCAAAGGTTATTGTCCATTTTGTCCTGAGTACGTTGGTACCCCATATTTGGGGGGAACCACTGTTTGGGCACACGTCAGGGCTCGGAAGGGAAGTAGTGACGTTTTGAAATGCCGACTTTGATGGAATGGTCAGCGGCGTCATGTTACGTTTGCAGAGCCCCTGATGTGGCTGAACAGTGGAAACCCCCCACATGTGACCCCATTTTGAAATCTAGACCCCAAAAGGAACTTATCTAGATGTGTGCTGAGCACTTTGAACCCCCAAGTGCTTCACAGAAGTTTGTAACGCAGAGCCGTGAAAATAAAAAAAATCATTTTTTTTCCACAAAAATAATTTTTAGCCCCCAATTTTTTATTTTCCCAAGGGTAACAGGAGAAATTCGACCCCCAAAGTTGTAGAGCAATTTTTCCTGAGTACGTGATACCCCATATGTTGGGGTAAACCACTGTTTGGGCATACTTCAGGGCTTGGAAGGGAGGGATCACAGTTTGACTTTTTGAACGCAAAATTGTCTGGAATTAATGGTGGCACCATGTCACATTTGGAGACCCCCTGATGTGCCTAAACCGTGGAAACCCCTCAATTCTAACTCAAACCCTAACCACAAAACACACCTAGCCCTTATTCCAACCCTAACCCCAACACACCCCTAACCCTAATCCCAGCCCTAACCCCGAACACACCCCTAACCCTATTCCCAACCATAACCCTAACCACAAGCATAACCCTAATCCCAACCCTAACCCCAACACACCCCTAACCCTAATCTTAACCCTAATTCTAACCCGAACCCTAATTCTAACCCGAACCCTAAATCTGACCCTAACCATAATTGCAACCCTAACCCTAATACCAACCCTAACCCTAATGCTAACCCTAATGCTAACTCTAATGCTAACCCTAATGCTAACCCTAACCCTAGTCTCAACCCTAACCTAACCTAAGGCTAGGTTCACATTACGTTTTACCAGCCCGTTCAACACATAGCATTGACGGGCTGGTAACAGTATAGCATAACGCGATCGCGTTATTCTATACCCGCTAGCGCAGATGAATCAGCAGATGATTCATCTGTGGTAGCGGTGACGGAGCCCAGACGCTGCAGCCCACGTCCGAGGCTCCGTCACTGAATGACGGCACGTCGCGAACGCATGCCTCTTTCTGGCATGCGTCGCGATGCGCCCGACAATGGGGGTGAATGGCAGCGTTAACGGACTGCGTTACACCGCGTTATACTGCGGTGTAACGCAATCCGTCTAACGGACTGCCAGAACGTAATGTGAACCCAGCCTAACCCTAACCTAACCCTAACCCTAGTCCTAACCCTAACCTAACCCTAACCGTAATTCTAACCCTAATGGAAAAATAAAAATATTTTCTTTATTTTATTATTGTTCCCTACCTATGGGGGTGATAAAGGGGGGGTTATTTACAATTTTTTTTATTTTGATCACTGTGATAGGGTCTATCACAGTGATCAAAATGTACTTTCAATAAATGAATGAATCTGCCGGCGCACTGCGCATGCGCCCACCATTTTGGAAGATGGCGGCGCCCATGGACCGGGCAGGAGAGACGCCGGGACGAAGACGAATACTCCGGCAGTACCTGGAGGGGGATCGGAGACCTGGGGGAGGGATCGGAGGCCGTGGCGCAGGATCAGAAGGCAGGGGGAAACCTGAATGAAGAGTAGGGGAGCAGATAGTGACGGTGGTGACCGATCGCCGCCATCAATCAGTGGCGGCGGCCGATTGCCGCCGTCATGCGGTGTGGGAGGGGGTCGGATCTCGGTCTCCAGCCATGGCCGATGCTATTGCAGCATCGGCCATGGCTGGATTGTAATATTTCACCAAATTTCATTGGTGAAATATTACAAATCGCTCTGATTGGCTGTTTCACTTTTAACAGCCAATCAGAGCAATCGTAGCCACGTGGGGGTTAAGCCACCCCCCCTGTGGTGAAGCACAAAGGATCTTGTGCCTGCGGGTCGGGTGACCTTTCAGTGAACCCGGTCACCCGACCCACAGGAACTGGATTTATAGCATTACGCCTACGTTGGTGTCATGGGTCGGGATGGCACAGGTTTTCATGACACCGACGTAGGCGTCATGGGTCGCGAAGGGGTTAACAAATGGGACTGGTTTCTTGGTTGGAGAAATCAATTTCTGACAAATCCACTATGACAAATGCTTTTCTGCAGGATCAAAGCTGGATACACCTCAGTCCGAACAAAGAAAACGACCCCCAAATCGCTCAATTACAAAAATGAAAATCTGTATTTATTTTGCATAAAATAATACCTCCTGATGAAGCTTGATGCAAAACATGGCTCAAGGGAAGCTGGATAACACATTTCCACGGTGGGTCTGCATGCTGGGGTATATTACACTGTCAGTTCGGTCCTGGGAGATGAAGGTAATGACTAACTGGCACATGATCATCATAACCCTTAGTGACAGCCAATTTTTACAGTTCTGATCGCTGTCACTTTATGCGGTAATAACTCTGGAACGCTTCAACGTATCCCACTGATTCTGAGATTGTTTTTTTGTGACATATTGTACTTCAAGATAGTGGTAAAATTTCTTAGATATGACTTGGGTTTTTTCGTGAAAAAAAGGAAATTTGGCAAAAATTTAGAAAATTTTGCAATTTTCAAACTTTTAATTTTTGTACCCTTAACCCCTTCACTCCCAGAGCTTTTTTCAGTATTTCGCCCGCCTTCTTTCCAGAGCCATAACTTTTTATTTTTCTGTCAATATGGCCAAGTGAGGGCTTATTTTTTGTGGGCTAGTTGTACATTTGAATGACACCATTGGTTTTACCATGTTGTGTACTCGAAAACGGGAAAAAAAATTCCAAGTGCGGTGAAATTGCAAAAAAAGTGCAACCCCACACTTGTTTTTTGCTTTGCTTTTTTGCTAGGTTCACTAAATGCTAAAACTGACCTGCCACTATGATTCTCCAGGTCATTACGAGTTCATAGACACCAAAAATGTCTAGGTTCTTTTTATCTAAGTGGTGAAAAAAAATTCTAAAGTTTGCTAAAAAAAAACCCAAAACATTGCGCCATTTTCCGAGACCCGTAGCGTCTCCATTTTTCGTGATCTGGAGTCGGGTGAGGGCTTATTTTTTATGTTCAATAGTTCTTTATTGAAAATTTTTGGTTAATGCATATACAAAGAAAGCATATAACTAGGCCCACGAGAGACCATACGATGTAAAACAGTAATAATAATCAAGACAAGACATGGACTAACTAGGTGTACAAACAGTCTACATAAAGGAAGGTTTTGGTAAAGGGAAGGAAGGGGAGGTAAATAGCAGTGAGAAGAACCATTTCCAGTGTTTCATTCAGAGACTACTTAAGGGTGATTCGTTGAGGCAGAATGTAGTGAATCTTTGCAATATTTGGACCATGGGGACCATGTGCGATTGCAGAGAGTTACGCAATTATTGCGGATAGCGTATAGGAATTCCAGAGCGTGATGTTCTTTAAGTCGAGAGGTCAGCTCAAGCATTGATGGGGTGGAAGCAGTTTTCCAGCGTTGGGCTATCATTACTTTAGCAACCATAAGAGTATGTGCCACAAATCTGCGGAATTTAAGAGGTACAGTTTCAATCTCCAGCAGGCATAGTGCTATATGTGGAGATCATTGTAGTCTCAAGGATGTCACCAAATCTAGTAAGTTGAAGACCTCTCCCAGAAGCACAAAACCTTAGGGCATTTCCAAAATATGTGGAATAAGGAGCCCGTCTCTCCACAGTTCCTCCAACAACGGTCAGAGGTTCCGGGAAACAATCTGGCTAGCCTCTCAGGAGTGTAATACCAGCGTGACGCGCACTTCATATGTGACTCCTGAAGCGTCATGGAGAGCGATGCTTTTTTAGCCCATTTAAACGCAAGTTCCCATTGAGCCTCAGAATACGGTCTTCCTAGGTCAATTTCCCAGCTGATAATGTGGGCTCGTTTAGTAAAGTGAGTGGAGTCATTAAATATTGTATATAAATGCTTAGTCGTAGCAAAGTGAGGTTGGGGGTTAGTGCCCAAGATGAGGTTCCAGAGGGTCAGAGGAACCTGCATATCAAGCTTGTTACCAGAGAAGATATAGGATCTAGCCCTTCGTATATCAAATGCGGTCAGTTGTGGTATGTGGCCTGTAAATTGCATTGTGGCTACATCTCCCCAAGTTTGCAGGCCAAGTTCTCCCAGTTCCGGGTGTCTAAGTCTGGTATACACTGATGGAGAAGTTCGATCGGTAATGCTGCCGCAGAGACTTGTGCATCATTTCTCAACTTGGAGGTTAATAAGACCCAGCTACGTAAAGACGTTGTCACTACATGTGAGGCCGGTGGAGGAAGAGTTTTGTCTACAGTGTAAACTAACAAATGCAAGTGTAGTGGTCGTGAATGATTTAAGGCTAATTCTATGGTCGGCCAAGAGGAGTGCGTGGATTGCAGCCACCAATGTCTAGTTTGACGTTTAATCGTGGCGTGGTAGTATGCATATAAATTGGGGACGCCCGCCCCTCCATGGTAACGAGACATTCTTAAGACGGAGGAGGCCACCCTGGGTTTTTTTCCGGCCCAAATAAACCCCAACATTTGTGATGAGAGCCTATTTATATATTTCTTTGGTATCGGGAGATTAAGCGTTCTATAAATATATAGGATTTTAGGTAAGATCATCATCTTATATGACGCGATCCGGCCCATCCATGATATGTCTATTTTTGAGAATGTGTCTAGAGTCTCCTGAATATCCTGTATTAGGCCGTTCATATTTTGTAAAACTGTCTTGTGAAATGGCAAGGTAAGCTTAATGCCTAGATTCGTTACCATAGTATCCTGCCATTTGAAGGGAAACTCGGCAAGCATCGCAGCCCTAAGCTGCGAATCAATGTGTAGTCCCATGAGATGTGATTTGGTATAGTTGAGTTTGTAGTGAGATATCCGCCCAAATTCGTCAAGGGTAGTACAGGCTGATCGTAGAGAAGTTAACGGATCGGTTAATAGGAGGACTATATCATCTGCATACAGACTTATCTTGTGTTGTCTACCAGAAAGTGGGATACCTCTAACAGTCTGATCCAATCTGACTCTCTCCGCCAATGGCTCCATGATGAGAACGAAGAGGAGGGGAGATAGGGGACAGCCTTGACGGGTGCCGTTCGTGATGTAGAATGATTGCGATAAAGTGCCGTTGATGAGCACCCTAGCGGATGGGCAGGAATATAAAGCTTCAATGTAGTGTAGAAAATCGTTCTCAAATCCAAACTTGCGCAAAGTGTGGAACATAAATCCCCAATGAATTTGGTCGAACGCCTTCTCCGCATCCAACGAGAGAAGCAAAGAAGGCGTCCGACCCCGGGTGAGGGCTTATTTTTTGCGCACCAAGCTGAAGTTTTAAATTATACCACGTTTCATTTGTGCAAATACGTTATTTTGATCGCCCGTTATTGCGTTTTAATGCAATGTCGCGGCGACCGAAAAGCATAATTCTGGCGTTTTTAATTTTTTTCTAGCTACGACCATTAGCGATTGGGTTAATTCTTTTGTTTTTTTGATAGATCGGGCGATTCTGAACGCAGCGATACCTAATATGTGTATGTTTTATTTTTCTTTTATTGTTTTATTTTGATTGGGGCGAAAGGGGGATGATTTGAACTTTTAGTTTTTTTTTTATTTTTTTAAAATTTTTAAACCCTTTTTTTTTTTACTTTTGGCATGCTTCAATAGCCTCCATGGGAGGCTAGACGCATGCACACCTCGATCGGGTCTGCTACATATGGGCGATGAGCAGATCGCCCATATGTAGCAGATTTACTGCATTGTTATGAGCGCCGACCACCGGGCGGCACTCACAGCAATGTGCCAGCAACAACCATAGAGGTCTCTATGAGACCTCTGGTTGTCAAAGCAACGTGTCGCCAAAGCCCGATCGTGTGACGAGGGTCAGCGATGCGCTCATTTCCGGCCCGGCGGCCGGAAGCTCTAGTTAAATGCCCGCTGTCAGCTTTGACAGCAGGTTTTAACTAGTTAGTAGGCGCGGGCCGATGGCAATTCCGCTCACACCTATTTTGGGCACATGTCAGCTGTTTGTAACAGCTGACATGTCGCGGCTTTGAGGTGGGCTCACCGCCGGAGCCCACCTCAAAGCAGGGGATTCTTACCGATGACGTATTATCCCGTCATCGGTAAGGAAGGGATTAAATCAGAGAAATATATCACACAAAATAGTTTATAAATAACATTTCCCACATGTCTACTTTACATCAGCACAATTTTGGAAACATATTTTTTTTTGTTAGGACGTTATAAGGGTAAAAAATTGACCAGCAATTTCTCATTTTTCCAACAAAATTTACAAAATCATTTTTTTTAGAGACCACTTCACATTTGAAGTGAGTTTGGGGGGGTCAATATAACAGAAAATACCCAAAAGTGACACCATTCTAAAAACTGCACCCCTCAAGGTGCGCAAAACTACATTCAAGATGTTTATTAACCCTTCTGGTGCTTCACGAGAACTAAAGCAATGTGGAAGGAAAAAAATGAACAATTTACTTTTTTCACAAAAAATTTACTTTGGAACCAATTTTTTTTATTTTCACAAGTGTATTGGGAGAAAATGGACCACAAAATTTGTTGTACAATTTCTCCTGAGTCCGCTGATACCTCGTATGTGGGGGAAAGCCACTGTTTGGGCGCATGGCAGGGCTCAGAAGGGAGGGAACACCGTTTGTCATTTTGAACGCAAAATTTGCTGGAATCAATGGTGCCACGTCGTGTTTGGAGACCCCCTGGTATACCTAAACAGTGGAAACCCCCCAATTCTAACTCCAACCCTTACCCCAACTCACCCCGAACCCTAATCCCAACCCTAACCCACCCCTAGTGATAATCCCAACCATAACCCTAACCACAACCCTAACACACCCCTAACCCTAATCCCAACCCTAAGCGTAATCCCAAGCATAATCACAACCATAACCCTAACCCAACCATAACTCTAGCCCCAACCCTAGCCTTATCACCAACCCTAACCCTAGTGGAAAAATGGAAATAAATACATTTCTTTATTTTATTATTTTTACCTCACTAGGTGGGTGATAAAGGAGGGTTTTATTTTTTCATTTTGATCACTGTGATAGGGTCTATCACAGTGATCAAAAGGAACCAATAGGAAAAATTTCCTATTGTTGCCGGGTGCCGGACGGCAGATCCATTTTCTTCCTGGAAGAAGACGCCGAGGGCCAGGGGACAGTACTGGGGGATGCAGGAGAGTCCAGGGACACTGGAGGTACCGAGGAGAGCTCAGGGGACCCTATTTCTCTCTCTCCTGATGTGCTAGATCATATCAGAAGAGAGAGAAATTAAATGGGAAATCAGACTTTTTTTTTTGCGGTCGCCGTTATTCTGTGAATAACGGTGATCGCAACACTGGGGTCGGTTAAAAACAGACCCGAATCATGTTCTCCGGGGTCTCAGCTAGCTGTCAGTAGCTGAGACCCCGGAGAATTTCCCACGCTGGGGGGTGCTATAACCTTATTTCTCAGTGCCGTTAAAAAGTGACACTGAGGAATAAGTACCCTTAACTGCCACCGTTAAAAGGCGTATAGCGGTAATTAAGGGGTTAAGTAGGATTGTTTTCTGTGTTCGGATTAGTATTCATTTGACCTACCTTTTTCATGACAGTTTAGGCTTCCTGGTTACACCTCAAGGCTGAGGCACATACAATAGCTTGGTGGATGCACTTAGAATATGAGAAACAGAGCTTCATGGTTTTACTTTAGAGCTGAGGAACAGAGCTTTATGGTTGCTCTTGAGAGCTGAGACATAGAGCTCAGTGGTTACATTTCAAAGCAAAGGCACAGAGCTGGGTGATTACACTTTAGAAATGAGGCACAGAGCTTGGTGGTTACACTTCTGATCTGAAGCACAAAGCTTGTTGGTTACACTTCAGAGCAAAGGCACAGAGCTTGGTGGTTATACTTCAGAGCTGAGGCACAAAGCTTGGTGGTTACATTTCTGATCTGAAGCACAAAGCTTGGTGGTTACACTTCAGAGCTGAGGCACAAAGCTTGGTGGTTATACTTCTGATCTGAAGCACAAAGCTTGGTGGTTACAATTCAGAGCTGAGACACCCAGCTCAGTGGTTACACTTCTGATCTGAAGCACAAAGCTTGGTGGTTACATTTCAGAGCTGAGGTACAAAGCTGAGTGGTTATACTTCTGATCTGAAGCACCAACCTTGGTGGCTACACTTCTGATCTGAAGCACAAAGCTTGGAGTTTACACTTCAGAGCTGAGGTACAAAGCTGGTGGTTATACTTCTGATCTGAAGCACAAAGCTTGGTGGTTACACTTCAGTGCTGAGGCACAAAACTTGGTGGTTACACTTCAGGGTTGAGGTACAAAGCTTAGTGGTTTTACTTCTGATCTGAAGCACAAAGCTTGATGGTTACACTTCAGAGCTGAGGCACAAAGTTTGGTGGTTACACTTCAGAGCTAAAGCACAAAGCTTGGTGGTTACACTTCATGGCTAAGGCACAAATATTGGTGGTTACACTTCAGAGCTGAGGCGTAAAGCTTGGTGGTTACACTTCATAGCTGAGGCATAAAGCTTGGTGGTTACACTTCAGAGCTGTAGGAACCTAGAGAAGAGATTGGCAGAAGTAAGTGGCAACATACATTTTGTCAGCATCATTAGGATGTTAAAAAATATATATATATATACCTTTAGCAGCAATTTTTCTTTTTTTTTCAAGAAAATGTACAATTACAAGCACTTCATGATTGCGATCTTCAGGTGGTAATTGCCAATGGGGTTAAAGAGCTAGCCCCTTCACTATGTTAACTTTTTAGATACCTTTTTCACTATTAATCAGTTTACCCAGTTACGATTTATTATAATACTGATCTTGGCTGATGCAGCAGGTTGCTGAAACCTGCAGCTTTTTTTCTCGTTGGGAGGGTGCAATTGTCATATTCCTCAGGTCAGTAAAAGGTATGTTGGCAGCCTTTGAGAGGTTAAAACTTCACATCTAGTTGAGTGTGATTATTGACTGAGCTAACTGGGATGTAAAGTAATGGAGATGTTTGTAACCCATAAGCTCACACATGTGAAGTGTACACTCTACCACTTGGCTGCATCCCCCAGAGTATAATAGGTGACTGTCTCCTAATGGATATATGTCCTGGAGTCAACCTCACAGGCTGTTATCTGTGCTACTTTTAGATTACTCTCTAGCTACATATTTATTTTCCTTCATCTTCTTCTTAGTGTACTTGTGCAAGAAGAAGGGTTATCTCCACAAAGGAAATCCACCATCAAAAACCAGCTCCAGTCTCCATGAGGCTCTGCATATGCTATACCTAGCAGTTTCACACCCAGTGTACCTGGCAGTACCTTGGTGTACATCCTCGAGGACAGATAGGATCTACCATGCCCACAAGACGTCAACAGAATATCCGTGCTCTGGAGGGGTTAGAACAGGACGCCGCTCACTTGGATAAGCCTGGAATACAAAGGTCCAGGTTCAGGGGCTAAAAAGGTGGAGGATGGACATTGTGTGGGAGTGTTAAGGAGTCCTTATCTGTTCATTAAAGGGTCCAGAACAAAAAAAGAGAAGAGGAGGAAGGGAGGTGAGATAGTCAGAAGGAAGAAATTTGAGAAGATGTCCAAGGCGGAAGATGACCAAGAAGACCAGTGTCCTGGTATTGATGCTGACTGTTGTGACTGTGGAGCAGATGTAAGTCATCCTTCTGTTCCGCACTAATTTTGCCGTCAATTATTTTTTGCCTCTAGTCAACACAGGCGTTTTTTTATCATATGTATAATAGAACAGGGCACTCCTGCTGAAAGGTGCACAAGTAGGAGCTCTGTCTGAGCCCAAATATATTTGGGTTCAGGGCCAAGACAGAGGACAATGCCCAGGAGGGTCGGCATCCTGTACCTTGCACAGCAGCATGCTGCATGTCACCGGCTAGAGTGCTGCTACAGGAAAATCAGCAGATGTTTTATTTTTCAATTATGGACAATCCCGTTACAACATGAGACGGTCATATAAGTCACTGCTTGCAGAGACATAATCAGCCCAGTACTCCATAGAGCTCCAGTTAATCTATTCCATGGTAATTTAGGGCCCCCCAAAATAAATCAGTTTAAATATTTCTGAAACTTAACAATTCCCCCCCCAAAAAAAACTAATAAGAATTTAAATCTCTTTTCCCATTTGCTAAAAGGGTTGTATCATATTTACAAATTATGTTGTATCCAGCTGATTAATGGGGGAAGTCTGAGTGCTGGGACCACCACCAGTCACTAGGGTGGGGGTCCACATCCCCATTTGACATGATCAATGATGCTTCCACTCTATTCTAGTCTCCAGACCTATGAGGGGCATTCATTAAAGATTTTCCCTGACCCACTTGTGTAGCCCAGCTGTGCTTGGAGCCACATGTACCCAGGAGGATGCACAGAAGGTAAACCCACACTCACACCTGATATGCATTCACACCTTCACTTTTCCCTGGAGCCACCAGAGCAGGGCTGGCTCCAGGTTTTTATGGGCCCCGGGCGAAAGAGCCTACGTGGGCCCCTTTAACACAGACCACGATTCATGATGCACAGATACAGCAGAGAAATATAGGTACAGTACAATGCCAAATACTTCACTTCTTCCATTACATGAGTGATATCTATTGTAAATTGTACAATAGCTCAAAAACCGCCAAATCCTCACAGCGCACAGAACAGACTGGACAGTAGAGTCCTCCATACAATATTATGGGCACCACAGTCTCCCCCTCATCACCCATATAATACCCCATGCAGGATGTCACCCCCCATATAATGCTCCATACAGAATACTGGACCCAAAATAATGCTCCATACAGAATACTGGACCCAATATAATGCTCCATACAGGATACTGGTCCCCATATAATGCTCCATACAGGATACTGGTCCCCATATAATGCTCCATACAAAATATGGAGCTCTCCTCTGCGCTGTACTGCGTTCTGCACTGTTACGGCTCAGGAAAGGGCGCTGTGGAAAGACTCCCCATTATCATCATGATTGTCTCCCCATCATCATCATTGCCTCCTTATCATCATCATTGCCTCCCCATCATCATCATGGCCTCCCCATTATCATCAATGCCTGCCCATCATCATCATCTCCTCCCCATCATCACTTCTCCCATCATCAATGCTGCCCATTATCATCATCTTCTCCCATCATCATCAATGCCTCCCCATTATCAGCAATGCCTGCCCATCATCATCTCCTCCCCATCATCATCAATGCCTGCCCATCATCATCTTCTCCCTATCATCAATGCCTGCCCATTATCATCATCTTCTCCCCATCATCATCAATGCCTCCCCATTATCAGCAATGCCTGCCCATCATCATCTTCTCCCCATCATCAATGCCTGCCCATTATCATCAATGCCTGCCCATTATCATCATCTTCTCCCCATCATCATCATCAATGCCTCCCCATTATCAGCAATGCCTGCCCATCGTCACACACAGACAGCACACAAGCACTCTCTCACATACATACACACACATACACACACACACATACATACACACACAAAGCACCGTACTACATACACACAGAGACACACACAGAGACACACACACACGTCTTACCTGTCCGGCGTCCCCGCGCTCTGTGCCACAGCCGGCCGCTGAATGATGACGTCATTCAGCGGCCGGCTGTGAGAGGAAGCGCCGGCGCCCCCTGGAGGCCGGAGCTGCGGCAGCGGAGGCACGGGAGAGGTAAGTATTGTGCCAGCTGATGCCGGGGCCCTGAGCAGGCGGGGGGGGGGCCCAGTGGCGGCGCTGACACCGCTCTCCTCCGCTAACGGGCGCGGGGGTGCCAGACTGCGAGTGGGCCCCCCCGCCTGCTCAGGGCCCCGGCACTTGCCCGGGTGTGCCGGGTGCTGACACCGGCCCTGCACCAGAGGGAGCCCTTGAAGAGTATCTAGATATATAAGGGTTGTGGAGAGAGCAGTTAGTTAGTTGTTGGTTTTACCTCAGACGAACTGAGAGGAAGAGTTACTTCAGATCTCAGATTTAGTCTACCTCAGAACGTGACAGACTGTTAGTTCCCTTGGAGCGTGGAAAGATAGCTCTTGAAGTGTGCATAGATCAGTCTGACGGAAGGTCCTGATAGCTGCTTCAGACAGAGCCTTAGAAGGAGAAGAAGGTAAGGGAACTGCAGTGATTGAAAGACTAAAGACTACAGCTTGAACTTAGTTTACTGTGTGGAGTCCAGTAATAGTGGAGGAAGATAGCCACTTTAGCCTGGTCAGAACTGAGTTAACTGAGAGTACTTTCAATGAGCAAGCGTGCCGACGCTGTGAGAGCGGTGAAGAGAAGGAAGAATCAGCTATCTACTGCTAGTGAGCTTGAGTCGCACGTACCAGGGCTTTGGGGTACTCGGCACCGAGCCCGTTCACTTCACTGGGGGATGTCACGGGTAGCGCAGCTCGGTCCGTTGCCCTGGGCGCTCACTAAAAAGGGGGGTATTTACAGGGGATTGTTGAAATGTTCGTGACGCCACCTGTGGTTTCTGATCAGGGTGACCAGCGCTGCAGGGTGAATCCTCTGAGGGGTTGTTACTGGGCAGCAAGGTGTGAAGTCTTCCACAGGTAAGACTGATCCCTCAAGGTATATGGCGGTGTAGGGGTGAAGGAGCAATAATGCAGACACACACAAGACAGTCTCTTTCTGTACCTTTACTGGTGATGAAGTTGCAGGCACGTCCCGGGAGGCCGTCAGGGTGGAGGATGCACGTCCAGTAATCCCTGAGTAAGTGTAGAGCCTCCTTACGTCTTTATGTGTGTGAGTTTCTAACTTGCATGAAACAAAGTTTAACTCCGTTCTCTTTGCTACGCCCGGCTGATCTTGTGGTGAGGTCTTCTTGTGGACAGAACAGTGTCTCTGTGGCGGTACCTGCCAGACCCCCGTCTTCCTAACCTCGGTTACGTATCAGCACTGCTGGGCCCCTGCGACTTGAAGTCCAGGGTCTCCGGTGTTTCCTACCAGTCGTGCAGATGCTGGTAAACGCGGACCCGGTGTCTGGTGGTGCAGAGTGGAGGTAAGCTATCAATGCTGTCGACCTCTGTCACTCTCTCTTTTGCTTTTTCCACTTGCCTGTCGTCCTACTCACACATTTAACATAAGCACAAGCAGCAGTAGATGTCAGCTTCTCGCTCAGACTTCCTCAGCCCTCAGGCTAATCTGACAGGAGTCTCTCCCCGGTGTTCTGAGGAGATCTAATCTCTCCCTCACAGCTCGTCTGAGGTAACTGCCGTTCTGAGGTAAAACCAACGACTAGCTAACGTTCAGCTAGACTGCCTTCATCTCACTACTGTCGTCTCAAGGGCTCCCTCTGGTGGAACCAGGGAAAATGTGAAGTGTTGTGTGCTTATATGTTATCATGGATTTACCTTTCGTGCATCCTCCAGGGTGACATGTGGCTCCAGTCACAGCTGGGCTACACATCCCCCCTAGTTAATATCAGCACTCCCGGGCTGAAAAAGAAAACAATTTTTATAACATCAACAAATAAACATAATTATAACTCTTCCCTTGCGGGAGGTAAGGACACTTCAAACGTTTCATAATACAAGTAACATATATACAAATATTTACACAAATCTTATTTACATTTTTACACTTGGATATTGGTTCACTGGATTAATTTGCTAGGCCTACTCTTGGTACCTAACAGGTAACCTTCCTTTCGTTGTGCGTACTGACCTACGTGGTGTGGTGTCAGGTATAGTAGCCTCTGGCCTATCTGTCCTGTGTGCCGGCAAACTGTAAATCTGCCTCCACCTCTCTAGGGATCTGGCAAGCATACTAGCGACTGGGCGATGCGGTTCTGTTTCGCCAGGGGATTCTTCTTCCTGAGACCCTACATCTGAAGGTTCCACGTTTTGAGATTCCATTCTTTGAGATTCTACTTCTGGAGATGCTACAGGAGCAAGTTCCTCACGAACTATTTCTTCTGCTGCGGCAACTGGTTCAACTCGACATTGGGGTGCTTCTTGTGGTTGGTAAAATTGAAGTACTGGAATAATCACAGCGTCCCCGATACAAGGCCAATCTGCAGGAAAATCTCCTAGGTCCGTGTGTATGACTTCACCTGGTTTCTCTTTTTCCATAACAAGTTCTTCCTCATGAAGTTTTAACATGTCTGGACACAGTTTTAGGTGGTCTCTGGATACCGTGGTGGTCGTCTTTCCTCCATCTTTGCTAATGGTACAGGTTTTCCTGTTGTCAAACTTGGAATCTTGCACGACATATGGCTCTTTTTCCCACTGATCATCCAATTTGTGCATTCTTCTTTTTCTTTTTAGCACAATTTCTCCAGGTGCAAAAGATTTATCTGGCGCACTTTTGTTGTAATTCTCCTCTTGCTTTTCCCTTACTTTATTGAGACTATCTTCCACACAGGCTTGTACTCTCCTGTACTGTGTTATGTTTCGGTAGCTGAGGAGTGCAGGCAAAAAAGGCAATACACCAGAGCAGTTGGAATCTATGAGATTGCAGTACCCTGACTAACCACCACAACTAGAGGCAGCCGTGGAGCGTTCCTACGTTGGTCCTAGACGCCTCGTCACAGCATGAGAAACTAACTACACCTAAAGATAGATATAGGAAAGCTATCTGCCCGGAGCAGAACCCCAAAGACAATAGAAAGCCCCCAAACATGTAATGGCGGTTAGACAAGATGAAATACTGACACAGAAAGAAAATAGTATGAGCAAACGCTGGGGCCCAAACTAACTAAATAGAAAAGGATAGGAAGGGTACTTACTGCAATCCCAGAAAACCCTGAAAAGCACCAACTCTACTAATTTCAAAAACACCTGAGATCACACGACCTCTACCACCTAAATTAGCTCTCTGGTGTAACAAAATCAAAACAGCAGCCACTGAAAAAACTGGAAAAAGCAAAAGTACAAACATCAGTGGCTGAAAAAAACTGAGAGGGCAGAAGCCCCCGGAGGGGACCCTGAAGGCCCCCACAGAAGTACAGGACAAAATGCAAAAATATAGCACAAACACAAAAGAAGAAAATGTCTTATCTGTTAGCAGGAGATGCAGACACGACACAGCAGGCTACAAGGGAAACTGGAATAAAGGATTCAGACCAACAATTGATCACCGGCAACCCTGATGGGAAGGTGACTCCCTTATATAAGACCAGTCAGTAACACCTGATTCCCAGTCCTCACAATCTTCACTGGACAGACTAGCACCGCTTGTAACAACCAGAGGGAGCCTCTGCTCAGAACTCATCTCAAACCCATTCACAACAGTACTGTTCCTGTCGGTTCGTGTCCCAATCTTCAGTAGTAACATCAGCTTCTGGTTCTACAACACCAAGTTCCAAATCCATGGGCAGCTTTCCAGGTCTTGCTCGCATAAGGTAGGCTGGAGTGCAGTTGGTGGAACTCACCGGTATGTGATTGTACAGATCTACCAGGTCAGGTAGTAGGTCTGGCCACCGATTCCTCTCCTCAAGTGGTACCGTCTTCAGCAGATCAATGACTATGTGATTCATCTTCTCACAGAGACCATTTGTTTGGGGGTGGTTCGGAGTGGTTCTTATCTTCTTACACCCGTACAAGTGACAGAATTCCTTAAACAACTCTGCTTCAAAGGCAGGACCCTGATCAGTTAACACTTGCTCTGGATATCCATGGGGTCTGCAGAAATACACCTGAAACATCTTTGCTGCTGTTTCAGCTGTCAGATCTTTGACAGGGGCGACCACCAGGAACCTGGAGTAGTGATCCACCATCGTCAGGGCATATGAGTATCCTGACCGGCTGGGTGACAACTTGACATGGTCCAAGGCCACGATCTCCAAGGGACGAGTCGTCTTGATGGGTTGCAGGGGTGCTTTCTGGCTACTGTAGTCTTTTCTTCGGAGGCTACAGGACGCACAGTTTTTACACCATTTCTCGATGGAACTGCGCATTCCCACCCAGTAGAAACAACACTTCAGCAGGGTTTCCAGCTTCTTTCAGCCAAAGTGCCCCGCTCGATCGTGGTAGGCTTCCAACACCATCTGGATGTCCGTTCTTGGGACTACTATCTGCCATACCATCTCATGGGTTCTGGGGTTGATGTACCTTCGGCACAGCTTCTCTCGGTAGATAAACAGCCGGCTTCTCTCGTTCCACAGCTGCTTTGCTTGTTGAGACGCATCCTTCTCCAAGGAAGAACCTTCCTGAGTTATCAGCTCCTTGATACGGCTGACAACCGGGTCACTGTTCTGGGTCTCCTTCCAGCTGTGGTGAGGTAAAGGGTTTAACGTCTTACCACGCTGCCTCCTGTAGGCTCGTTGCTCCTGGATCATCCCATTTCTGTGGAATGCAGGTAGCTCAATCTCTTCTAGATCATCCAATTCCTCTTCCGTGTCGGACTCATGCGGCATTCTGGACAAGGCGTCAGCGTTGGCGTTCTTACGGCCCGCCCTGTACTTGATGGTAAATTGATAGTTCGACAGCCGAGCCATCCAACGTTGCTCCATGTATCCCAGCTTGGCTGTTTCAAGATGTGTCAAGGGGTTATTGTCAGTGTAAGCAGTGAACTTGCTGGAGGCTAGGTAATGCTTGAATCTTTCTGTAATGGCCCAGACCAGCGCCAGGAACTCCAACTTGAAGCTGCTATAGTTCTCTGGGTTTCTCTCGGTCGGCCGGAGCTTCCTGCTTGCATATGCAATGACTTTCTCCAGGCCATTTTGCTTCTGACTGAGGACAGCTCCCAATCCTTCATTGCTGGCATCAGTGTACAGCAGGAACGGCTGGCTGTAGTCAGGGTAGGCTAAGATCTCATCACCTGTCAGGATCTCCTTCATCTCCTTGAATGCCTCAGCTTGTTATTTACCCCAGTGGAATGGAGGATTTCTGCTCTTGAGGGGCTGTCCTACCAGAAGGTCCTGCAGAGGCGCTGCTTTCTTGGTGTAGTCCTTTACAAACCTCCGGTAGTAACCTGTCAGTCCCAGGAACTGGCGCACCTCCTTGAGATTCTTCGGCTCCGGCCATTTCTGGATGGCAGTGACCTTCTCGGGGTCTGGCGCTACTCCTTCTGAGCTGACAATATGTCCCAAGTACTGTACCTTTTGTTTGAGCAGATGGCACTTTGAAGGCTTCAGTTTCATCCCGTATTTGGACAGTGACTCAAATACCTCTGCCAGGTGCTTCAGATGATCCTCATACGTCTTGGAGTACACAATTACGTCGTCCAGGTACAGCAACACGGTTTCAAAGTTGAGATGTCCCAGGCAACTCTCCATCACTCTCTGGAACGTTCCCGGGGCACTGCTGAGTCCAAACGGCATCCTGTCAAACTCACAGAGTCCCATCGGGGTGGTGAAAGCCGTCTTCTCCCGATCCTCCTCAGCCACAGCTACTTGCCAGTACCCACTATTGAGGTTGAGGGTGGAAAAGTAGTTAGCAGTTTTTAAGGCAGCTAAGGATTCCTGAATGCGTGGTAAAGGGTATGCATCTTTATGTGTAATGCGATTTACTTGTCTGTAATCTACACACATTCTCATGCTTCCATCCTTTTTCCTAACTAGGACTAGAGGTGCTGCCCAGGGACTACAACTATCCCTTATCACCCTGCTTCCTTCATGTCACGCAACATTTCCTTAGCTTTCTGGTAGTGTGCTGGAGGTATAGGCCTGTACCGCTCTTTGATAGGAGGATGGCTGCCTGTAGGGATATGATGTTGTACTCCCTTAATTGTCCCAAAGTCAAGTGGGTGTTTGCTAAATACCTGTGTGTACTCCTGTACCACCCGTAGTACTCCCTGTTTCTGGTGGACGGGAGTGGTGTCTGTCCCGACATGGAGCTGCTGACACCAATCCTCCACCTGGGTTGCTGGGTCATTATCCTCCGCTGGTTGGCGGGAGGCTAAGGACTCTGTCGTGAGAATAGAGTTGTTATCTACGGTATGTAATTTAGCAACTGTGGCATAGCGTGGTAAATTCACTTCATCTTCTCCCCAGTTGAGAAGACGTACTGGTACTCTCCCATTTCGTACTTCTACTAGCCCTCTAGCAGTCAAGAGTGTAGGTCTGTGCTCTGAACAATGGGGCTCTACTACTGCTTGGTAGTTCTGTCCTCTCAGACCTATTGCTGCTCTACACCATATAAGCATTTCACTCATTGGGGGTATCACAATGGGGTTCGGGTCTGTCACCCATACATTACCAATTTCACCATCTGTCAGCTTCGCTTGCTGCTGGCACATCAGGGCCCAGATCTCCCTCTGGATCACTCCCTTTTGCTTTGGCCTGGCAACTTCGGCGAGCTGTTGGAGCAAAAACACAACTTCTCCCAGACAGTTACTAATAATGTTTGTACCTAAAACCACATTTAAGCCATTTTCCTCATTTACAGTCTTTACTACTAAGAGTCCATGGTCCTTCAGCTCCACTCTGCCCACCTTTACGTCCACGTTTTTGGCTCCGAGTATATCAACAGGGAGACCATTAGAGGCATACACAGCAAAGTCAGGGCTCGGGGGCTGGAGACTTTCCATGGACCAAAACTTATTATACAGGACATCAGGTATGATGGTCACCTGAGATCCAGTGTCCAGCAGGGCAGGGATTGCGATCCCGTCCAGGATGATCGACAGGTAGGGTCTTCCTCCCACAAACCTGCAGTTCCAGTCTGAGGGGCCTGATGAGTCTATTCCTGGGTGTTGGCCCTCGGACCCAGGATCTGCTCTTTTAAATGACACTGTCGGGCTAGATGAACTTCTCTGTTGCAACGGTAGCAGATGATCTCTCGGCGAGGATTGTGCTGATCAGGGGTCGCTCCTGGGGGTGGCGTTGTCCTCCTCCGGTGGGGCGACATCCTCCTTTTCCTCCGGTTCATCCAAGGGACATCCTCTGGGCAGTCAGCTAGCAGGATCTTTCCTCCTTCCTCCTTCCGCAGTTGCAGGGCACTCATTACAGCGGCCAGGTTTTTAGTCAGCTGGCACACTTCTGAGCGCAGACAGTCCAACTCAGTAGGGGGCGCCACCTGCGTTTTGGCTTCCGCCACCAGCGGGGAAAAGGTGGATGCTGCTGGCTTTAGAGTGGCTTCACCCGGGTGACTCTGGGTTGCCACCTCAAGCTTCTCCAGGGGTCGCAGTCCTTTTATAGCCATATCTTTTAGGGCATCAAAGGTAGCGTCAGGATGATCCAAGGACCACCAGTGCACAGTTCTGCTTTCAGCTTGGGACCTCAGTCCCCGTACAAATTGTTCCTTCAACATTTTGCTTTCATTAATGGCACTTATAGGGTTGACCTGTTTGAGAGCTCGCAGGGCCCCTGTAGTCAGCAGGTGTAGTCCCTAATACTGTCATCTGGTCTCTGGGAGCATTGGTAAAACCTCATCCGGAGATCTGTTTCAGTGCGGTCCTCAAAAATAGTCTGTAGTTTTAAGAAAATTGAAAGCACTGATTCCTGGTCTGCAGCTGTCCAAGTCTCTACTTCCCTTTCTGCAGCACCAGTCAGTTGTCCTACTACCACTGCAGCTCTTTGTTTCTCTGTCATATGGTACATGTCCATTATGCTGCATATTTTGCGTTTAAACCCTGACAGGGTGTCTGGCTTGCCGCTGTACTGAGGGAGCCACTTCGCTCCAGGCATGTATGGGAGCGTCAGCGGTACTATCGGGGCCACAGGACCAGGTGAGGGGCCAACGTTTCCACCCCACGCGCCAGTCACCGGAGCGGTCGCCCTGGGCCGCGCTGTCAGCTTGCGGCTGCGACATGTCTGCGCCCCCCTAGTTAAGTGTGGCCTACCTTCTCCTGAAGGCTGCAGCTCTCCGGGCCTAGCGATGTGGAAGGACCTGCCGCCGCGTCAGCGTTGGGGGCGTGTCCGGGACTCCGCACGCTTTCTGCAGGTACGCCCCTTCTCCTTGCGCTGTAGCGCTGTACTTTGGTGGGCAATGGCGGACAATTGGCGCCAACAATCTCAAAAACAGCAACACAGTCTATAGCACAAAAACAGTCCACTTCAGGCACACAGGACTCACGTATAGCGAGCTTCGTATCCTGTTCGTGACGCCAAAAGATGAGTCGCACAGCCAGGGCCTGTGGGGTACTGTCATGGGTGTATCGCCACGAGGATCGTCGCGATTACACACTCTGACTTCTCACAGCTGAGTTGCTGTTTCTTTGTGTTTGGTAATGAGAGAGTTAATTTTACCTAGCTCTTTGCTAAGACTAGGTCCAGCCTCGCCCGGCTGCTTTTGATTATGTTCTAATTAGATTCCTTCATATACCTGCCAGTCTGCTGGTTAGATGCCGGTGAAAGCCTTTATGTAGTCTAGCAGACTGGATCGGTTCTGAGAATACTTAAGCTAAGAGCTCCTTAGTTGTTTTTACTCTTATAGCTTATAGTTTATCTCTGAGACCTTAGGTGTTCCTACTGTGTGTGAGTGTTGTATGTAAGACTTTATTTACTTTATTTCTTGTCTTTCTTGTATGTCTTTCTGTTCATTAACCGTTACCTGTTCATTCCCTTTGGTGGTAATCAGGGTCCTTCTTAGGACTAGATTACAGTTGGCAGGGATTGATAGGAGACAGGGTTTACGCTGGTGGCCTGGACCTCTGTACCTTTAACAGTACCTCCAGGTAGAGGGATTAGTTAGGACCCCAGTTTAGGGTCAGCATAGACCCCGGTCACCCTCTAGCTGGAGACAGCGTATAACGGATTCCGTATTGACCCCTGGACTTTCTGTCAGGTAATTCTATGTTATCATATATCTATGCGCATGTTATATTGTATGTTGCCCTTTTGATATAGATTACTGTCATCACATATATATATATCTGCTATACAGCGTGACATTTTCACCGGCCATACTAAAGATTCTCTCCAGCTGTCATGGATCCAGTAGCCCAGCTGGCCCGGCAGTTGCAGGGGTTGTCCATGGAGTTTGCAGACATTAAGTCCAAGGTTTTGTTCCCCCCGGAGCAAACCAGATCTGAACCTAAGGTTGCTCTCCCGGACAGGTTCACTGGTGGGCGGGACAGATTTTTTACTTTCCGGGAGGCATGTAAATTGTACTTTCGGCTGCGGCCTCGGTCATCTGGGAGTGAAGAGCAGAGGGTGGGAATTGTTATCTCGCTCTTACAAGGGGACCCTCAATCTTGGGCGTTCTCTATTCCTCCAGGCTCCCCAGATCTCCAGTCAGTGGATCGATTTTTTACTGCCCTGGGTCTGGTATATGATGATCCGGATCGAGTTTCCCTTGCTGAAACAAAGTTACGTAAAATACGGCAAGGAAATCGTCCAGCGGAGGAATATTCTTCTGAGTTCCGTAGATGGGCAACAGATACTCAGTGGAATGACCCAGCTCTTAGGAGCCAGTTTTGTCAAGGGTTGTCTGACAAATTAAAAGATGTGTTGGCTCAGTATGATTCTCCTCCATCACTGGAGGCTGCTATGGCCCTCGCTATTCGCATGGATAGACGAATTCGGGGAAGACGCGAGGTAACTCCGCCTCCCGTGATGACTCCACCTACTACTAAAGTCCCTTATACTGAGGTTCCCCTGGTCTGTTCTGAGGAACCCATGCAGTTGGGAGGGACATCTTTTTGTAGGAGGGAATTGGCGGTGCACCGCAAGACTAGAAGGTGTTTCTTTTGCGGGAGAGAGGGACATTTTGTTGGGGGGTGTCCATCCCGGGCCTCTTTGAGCAAAGGAGTTAACCTGGGAGTGTGTATTTCGTCCCCAAATCCCTCTCAGTTTCTCGTGCCTGCGGAGGTGGTGATTGGTACTAGAACTGATAGGATTTCTGTTTTTCTTGATAGTGGGTCCGGGGCTAATCTGGTGGACGCTCGGTTTGCCCAGGTGCATGGTATGCAACTGAGTGTATTGGCCAAACCGGTTCCTATAGTCTCTATTGATTCTAGACCTCTCGGTCAAGGTAGCTTGGTACAAGCTGTTCATAACATAGATCTTCGAGTAGGGGCAAGACATAAAGAGCAATTGTCTTGTTATGTGTTGGAGGGTCTACCTACTCCTATTGTGTTGGGACTTCCTTGGTTGGCTAAACATAACCCAGTGATTGATTGGCAATCCGGAAAGATAAGCCAGTGGGGTGAATTTTGCAGGAATAACTGCATGAGCACGGTCATCGGTGCGGTTGTGCCTAGGACTTTGTCTCCTTTTCTGGAGGACTTTGGGGAGATGTTCTCAGAGGAGGGGTGTAAAGAGTTACCTCCTCATCGCGCATATGACTGCTCAATAAAGTTGCTTCCTGATGCCTTATCTCGTACTTTCCCAGGGGCCGGGAAGACGGATGATCCGGTTCCTATTCCTCAGGAGGGAGTTGTAGTGTCAGCTGTATGCTCTGAGCTTGAGGGGGAGGTATTGGGGGCTCAGGGGGACTACCCGGTGGGACTTCCAGGGAGACTGATAGTTCCAGATCGGTTAAGACTGAAGGTTACGGGGAAACCGTTACAAACGGATGGCTGATAGGGGGAGAGTTTCTGGTCTAGATCTGAAGGTGAACGATCTAGTTTGGTTGTCTACCAGGAATATAAAACTTAAAGTTTCCTCCTGGAGGTTGGGTCCCAGATTCATCGGGCCGTACAGGATCAGTTCCATAATTAATCCTGTGGCATTTCGTCTGGACCTCCCTCCTACGTTTAAAATTCATAATGTGTTTCACAAGTCATTACTTAAAAAGTATGTGGCACCAGTCATACCGTCACCTCTACCTCCGCCTTCAGTGGTGGTCAATGATAACGTGGAATTTCATGGGTCGAAAATCATTGACTCACGTCTCAGTCGCCGATCCCTTCAGTACTTGGTTCATTGGAGGGGGTATGGTCCTGTGGAGAGGACGTGGGTCCCTGCGTCTGATGTTAACGCAGATCGATTGGTTCGGACCTTTCACACAACTCACCCGGGCAGACCTGGCCCTGAGGGTCCGGAGTCCCCTCGTAGAGGGGGGGGTACTGTCATGGGTGTATCGCCACAAGGATCGTCGCGATTACACACTCTGACTTCTCACAGCTGAGTTGCTGTTTCTTTGTGTTTGGTAATGAGGGAGTTAATTTTACCTAGCTCTTTGCTAAGACTAGGTCCAGCCTCGCCCGGCTGCTTTTGATTATGTTCTAATTAGATTCCTTCATATACCTGCCAGTCTGCTGGTTAGATGCCGGTGAAAGCCTTTATGTAGTCTAGCAGACTGGATCGGTTCTGAGAATACTTAAGCTAAGAGCTCCTTAGTTGTTTTTACTCTTATAGCTTATAGTTTATCTCTGAGACCTTAGGTGTTCCTACTGTGTGTGAGTGTTGTATGTAAGACTTTATTTACTTTATTTCTTGTCTTTCTTGTATGTCTTTCTGTTCATTAACCGTTACCTGTTCATTCCCTTTGGTGGTAATCAGGGTCCTTCTTAGGACTAGATTACAGTTGGCAGGGATTGATAGGAGACAGGGTTTACGCTGGTGGCCTGGACCTCTGTACCTTTAACAGTACCTCCAGGTAGAGGGATTAGTTAGGACCCCAGTTTAGGGTCAGCATAGACCCCGGTCACCCTCTAGCTGGAGACAGCGTATAACGGATTCCGTATTGACCCACTGGACTTTCTGTCAGGTAATTCTATGTTATCATATATCTATGCGCATGTTATATTGTATGTTGCCCTTTTGATATAGATTACTGTCATCACATATATATATATCTGCTATACAGCGTGACAGGTACTCGGCACCGAGCCCGTTCACTTCAATGGGGGATGTCACGGGTAGCGCAGCTCGGTCCGTTGCCCTGGGCGCTCACTAAAGGGGGGTATTTACAGGGGATTGTAGAAATGTTCGTGACGCCACCTGTGGTTTCTGATCAGGGTGACCAGCGCTGCAGGGTGAATCCTCTGAGGGGTTGTTACTGGGCAGCAAGGTGTTAAGTCTTCCACAGGTAAGACTGATCCCTCGAGGTATATGGCGGTGTAGGGGTGAAGGAGCAATAATGCAGACACACACAAGACAGTCTCTTTCTGTACCTTTACTGGTGATGAAGTTGCAGGCACGTCCCGGGAGGCCGTCAGGGTGGAGGATGCACGTCCAGTAATCCCTGAGTAGGTGTAGAGCCTCCTTACGTCTTTATGTGTGTGAGTTTCTAACTTGCATGAAACAAAGTTTAACTCCGTTCTCTTTGCTACGCCCGGCTGATCTTGTGGTGAGGTCTTCTTGTGGACAGAACAGTGTCTCTGTGGCAGTACCTGCCAGACCCCCATCTTCCTAACCTCGGTTACGTATCAGCACTGCTGGGCCACTGTGACTTGAAGTCCAGGGTCTCCGGTGTCTCCTACCAGTCGTGCAGATGCTGGTAAGCGCAGACCCGGTGTCCGGTGGTGCAGAGTGGAGGTAAGCTATCAATGCTGTCGACCTCTGTCACTCTCTCTTTTCCCTTTTCCACTTGCCTGTCGTCCTACTCACACATTTAACATAAGCACAAGCAGCAGTAGATGTCAGCTTCTCGCTCAGACTTCCTCAGCCCTCAGGCTAATCTGACAGGAGTCTCTCCCCAGTGTTCTGAGGAGATCTAATCTCTCCCTCACAGCTCGTCTGAGGTAACTGCCGTTCTGAGGTAAAACCAACGACTAGCTAACGTTCAGCTAGACTGCCTTCATCTCACTACTGTCGTCTCAAGGGCTCCCTCTGGTGGAACCAGGGAAAATGTGAAGTGTTGTGTGCTTATATGTTATCATGGATTTACCTTTCGTGCATCCTCCAGGGTGACATGTGGCTCCAGTCACAGCTGGGCTACACATGCTTATGTTAAGGGTTAGAGTAGGATGAAAGGCGAGTGGAAAAAGGAAAGAGAGTAACGGAGGTTGAAACAGCATTGATAGCTTACCTCTACTCTGCACTACCGGACGCCGGGTCCGAGCTTGCTAGCATCTACACGACTAGTAGGAGACACCGGAGACCCTGTGGGACTTCAAGTCGCAGGGGCCCACAAGTGCTGATACGTAACCGGGGTCAGGAAGAACAGGAGTCTGATCGGCCAACCATTAGAGACTAAGTTCTATCCAAGAGAAGGCTCCATCACAAAGTCAGCCGGGCGTATACGAAGAAGACAGAGTTAGACTTCGTTTTATAGAGGTCAGAAACTCACACATACAGGAGTACGGAGGCCCTACACCTACTCAGTGGGATTACTGGACGTGCATCCTCCACCCTGCCAGCTTCCCGGGACGTGCCTGCAACTACCATCAGTAAAGGTACAGAAAGAGACTTTCGTGTGTGTGTCTGCCTTATTACTCCTGCACCCCTACACCGCCATATACCCTGAGGGATCCAGTCTTGCCTGTGGAAGACTTAACACCTTGCTGCCCGTAACAACCCCTCAGAGGATTTACCCTGCAGCGCTGGTCACCCTGACCAGGTACCACAGGTGGCGTCACGAATAAACTGTAAATACTTTAATCCCCCGTAAATATCCCACATTTTATGGTGATCGCCCAGGGCAACGGACCGAGCTGTGCTACCCGTGACATCCCCCATTGAAGTGAACGGGCTCGGTGCCGAGTACCCCACAGGCCCTGGCAGTGCGACTCATCTTAACTTGGCGTCACGAACAGGATGCGAAGCTCTTTATAAGCGAGTCCTGTGTGCCTGTAGTGGACTGTTTTTGTGCAAAAAGACTGTATTGCTGTTTTTTGGATTTTTGGCGCCATTTGCCGCCATTTTGCCGCCATATTCGTGCCCTGAGGCGCTGGTGAAGAAGGAGGGCGTGCTTCGTGGGCGTGCGCTCACTCTGTGGCGCAAAAAAGATGTCCGCCTACCCTAAATGTGACTGCCCTAACCGGACATGCCCATCGGCAGGGGGAATCCACCTCCTGGTCCCAAATGGAGTGACGAGGAGGAAAAGGAAACCCGCCCCTGTACCAAAGAACGGGACCCCCCGAATGGAGAAGGGACGGGTGACCTGGTAAAGACGGCTGCCGGTGGTGAGCTGTCACGGGAGGGAATGAAGGAGCTCACCCTCCCCAGCGATGAAGCGGATGCAGCGCTGGAGGACCTGGCCCGGCTCCGGGCAGAAGTGGAGCGGATGGAACAGAGCTGGAGGGCCCAGAAGCTGCGGCTGCAGCAGAGCCGATCGCTCCGCCCACCTGTGATTCCGGCATAAGAAGCCGTCCAGAAGGAGAATGAGTGGAGACGCCGTGAACAGGAGGAGCGGCAGCAGCGGGAGCAGCGTGAGGCGCAGTGGCTTCGCCAGAGGTACCGGGAGAAGGATCTCGCCGACAAGGATATCGTCCGGCGAGACAAAGGTACGCTCCAGGAACCGCGGCGCCAGGGGACAGTGTGTGACTTTAAGCTCCAGGGAGGTTGGGGGTTCGTACACGAGCCCGGGCTCTGTCAGAAGATCTTTGTTCATTGCTGTGACGTAGAGTCTCACTTGCCTGAGAGACACCCGGACAGGGACCTGCTAAAAGGGGATGTTGTCACCTACACGCGGCATTGGGGGCTTAAGGGGTGGTATGCCCTGAACGTCTCCAGAGTCAGCGCCCCGGCCCCTGAAGCAGGAAACACACCCCGCGTCTCAGAGTCCCAGGCCTCTGCAAACCCAGCGCCAGTTTGCGCACCTGAGCCATGCCTGTGCACCCTGCAGAGCGCAAGCCTGAGAGAGGCACCTGTCAGGCCTACAGGAAACAGAATGAAAAAGAAAAGACCTGTAGCTACCCAGACATCGGTAGCAGGACACAATTTTATGGTGATGCAGTTTAAAACCCACAGTGTGCTTCCAGCCCCAGGTATGGAAGATGCTGCAATGTTCGCTGAAGAAGACCAGTAGGACCCAGACAGGGTTTACTGTACTGTACAAAGTTGCCAGAGAAGTTATGTTGAAGAGTTGCACTTTATTGTGAAAATGTTTACATGATTGATGCTTAGTATACCCCAGTTGGGTAATGTGGTTTTCTAATGTCTATAATGTGGACTGCGTGCTGAGGACTCTTGCAGCACAAAAACTTTTAATGTAAATAGTTGGCACCTGGTGTCCCATCTTGGTTTTATGTAAACCGTACTACCTCTTAAGAAAAACCCGTGTGGTGTGGCCTAGAGTGAGGTCTGCAGAAGGGAAGTCCTGCAGCCCACCCAGGACCACCGTGGGAGGTTTTGGACGGGTCCTCCACAAGAATCTTGTATATTTACATTTGAAAGTATTCTCTACTTTTCTATTTGTATTTATTGCAACGTTTGAAGTGTCCTCACCTCCCGCAAGGGATGAGTTATTGTTAATGTTGATGTTATAAAATGTATTTCTTTTCAGCCTGGGAGTGCTGATGATAACTAGGGGGATGTGTAGCCCAGCAGTGCTTGGAGCCACATGTACCCAGGAGGATGCACAGAAGGTAAACCCACACTCACACCTGATATGCATTCACACCTTCACTTTTCCCTGGAGCCACCAGAGGGAGCCCTTGAAGAGTATCTAGATATATAAGGGTTGTGGAGAGAGCAGTTAGTTAGTTGTTGGTTTTACCTCAGACGAGCTGAGAGGAAGAGTTACCTCAGATCTCAGATTTAGTCTACCTCAGAACGTGACAGACTGTTAGTTCCCTTGGAGCGTGGAAAGATAGCTCTTGAAGTGTGCATAGATCAGTCTGACGGAAGGTCCTGATAGCTGCTTCAGACAGAGCCTTAGAAGGAGAAGAAGGTAAGGGAACTGCAGTGATTGAAAGACTAAAGACTACAGCTTGAACTTAGTTTACTGTGTGGAGTCCAGTAATAGTGGAGGAAGATAGCCACTTTAGCCTGGTCAGAACTGAGTCAACTGAGAGTACTTTCAGTGAGCAAGTGTGCCGACGCTGTGAGAGCGGTGAAGAGAAGGAAGAATCAGCTATCTACTGCTAGTGTGCTTATGTTAAGGGTTAGAGTAGGACGAAAGGCGAGTGGAAAAAGGAAAGAGAGTAACGGAGGTTGAAACAGCATTGATAGCTTACCTCTACTCTGCACTACTGGACGCCGGGTCCGAGCTTGCTAGCATCTACACGACTAGTAGGAGACACCGGAGACCCTGTGGGACTTCAAGTCGCAGGGGCCCACAAGTGCTGATAAGTAACCGGGGTCAGGAAGAACAGTAGTCTGGTCGGCCAACCATTAGAGACTAAGTTCTATCCAAGAGAAGGCTCCACCACAAGGTCAGCCGGGCGTATACGAAGAAGACAGAGTTAGACTTCGTTTTATAGAGGTCAGAAACTCACACATACAGGAGTACGGAGGCCCTACACTTACTCAGTGGGATTACTGGACGTGCATCCTCCACCCTGCCAGCTTCCCGAGACGTGCCTGCAACTACCATCAGTAAAGGTACAGAAAGAGACTTTCGTGTGTGTGTCTGCCTTATTGCTCCTGCACCCCTACACCGCCATATACCCTGAGGGATCCAGTCTTGCCTGTGGAAGACTTAACACCTTGCTGCCCCGTAACAACCCCTCAGAGGATTTACCCTGCAGCGCTGGTCACCCTGACCAGGTACCACAGGTGGCGTCACGAATAAACTGTAAATACTTTAATCCCCTGTAAATATCCCACATTTTATGGTGATCGCCCAAGGCAACGGACCGAGCTGTGCTACCCGTGACATCCCCCATTGAAGTGAACGGGCTCGGTGCCGAGTACCCCACAGGCCCTGGCAGTGCGACTCACACTTCCTATGGACTGAGAGGAATGAAACTTGGCACAGTTATTAGTTCTTCTCTACATACTGTAGGTGCCACCTAGGGATAAACACTTCTCCCATCTCTTTAAGCAACTGTAAACACCTCGCTTGTAGAAGTCGACAGGTTGCTCCAAAAGTCACATTGTAACTTCGGAAATCAGAGTCTCATCATCTGGAAAATGCTTGCCCTTCAAAAATAACTTCATTGTTGGAAAGAGGTGGAAGTGTGAGGTCGGGTTAATAAGGAAGATGTGGTAGAATTTCTAAGCCACGGGAGCATGATTCCATTTGGGCAACATGTGAGTTGTGAACTGGTGCATTGTCTTGCAGAAGGCGGACAGTTTTGTTGAGCATGCCACGTCTCTTGGTTTTGATGGCCTCCTGCATAATATGCCCCAGTGATCATGGTACCCTTTGCTAGGAAATCCATCAATACTACTCCGTGCTGGTCCCAGAATACTGTGAGCATGACCTTGCCTGCCGAGGGTTGGGCACGTGCTTTCTTTGGAGGCAGTGAGTCATGATGCTTCCATTGCATCAACTGGACTTTAGTCTCAGGATCATAGTGATGGACCCAGCTTTCATCTTGTGTGATCAGTCTGTTGAAAAAGTCCTCCTGGTTACCATGGCACATCGTCAATAGAGCCTGAGAGCATTTGACTCGTTCCTGCTTCTGGAAAGGTGTGAGCAGCCGGGGAAGCCAGCGAGCCGATACCTTATGCACGTGAAGATGGTCTTGGACATACCCACTGACTCCACCCACTGTATCATGCTCCACCCCCACGGTCTCTGCACCAGGCAGTTTGGTCCTAAGTGAGCCTTTAATGCTGATATCACTTACCTTTCTTTGGCATGGTGTACTCCTGGCTGTCTTCACTGGCAGCATTACACACGATCACCCTGTATACTCTGGTGGCAGTGCCTGGGCTGGTCAGAGTCTTGTCATGGTTGGACAGTAGATAACCCTCTGGTAGTTCTCCTCCAATTTTGCTCCAGATGACTGATGCCGGTTTGCCTCTAGTAAAGAAAAGTGTCAGTGATGGATTCTCGTCCGTACTAGTCATAGAGATATTGATGATAATGATTGAGGCTGATTAGGAAGAAAATGGTAAAATTCTCATGTAATATAATAAGCAGTAAAAATAAGTTACTTCCTAATCTGCCTCCAGTGGGCACTTTACACGATAGTCCAGAGCTGAATTCAAAATTCTTCTGAAATTCTTCAGCCTTCACTGCTGGATCAGTTACTGCACAGAGCTGGTGACAACTCTACCGGGAGAGATTTCAGAATACCATGTGGGTCATGTTGCCAGGTGATCATTAGCCAGCAAGAGTCAGTGGCTGCTGCTTAGGCCTCTTTCACACTTCAGTCGTACAACGTCAGTCAAAATCCGCCTTTTTTTGAAAACAGCGGATCTGACATTTTTTTTGGCGGATCCGCTGTTTTCCCATAGACTTGTATTAGTGATGGATCGCGACGGATGGTCGTCCGTTCCATCCGTTCTTTGACGGATCCGCCAATATTTTGGCGTCCGCTGTCTGGAGTAGACGGACATTGTAATGTTTTTTGTCTGCGTTGAAATGGCGGATGGCGGATTGCGACGGATCCGTCGTGTCCGCCAAATTTTTACAATGGGAGCCTATGGGCGACGGCATTTGATGGATTCCCCCAAGGATCTGTCTTTTTGGACTGAGCATGCTCCAAATGTTGGATACTTTTCCAGACAGCCCCATGTAATACTATTGTAGGAACTCGAGGATTCTGATAGCGTGGGGCAATGAACAATCAGAGACGGGTTTCTTTGAATGCAAATAATGTATTTGTGAAACAGCAAAACACCCAAAAACAATATTCAAACAACCCGTAGTGACATGCAATGAGTCCATATATATATACACAAGTCCAGTTATATGAATCCGGATATATAAGTCTTTGAACCTCTATAGCGAGGGTGGTAAAGTTCTTACGACGGAGTCCTCACACAAATGTGACCACAAGGTAAGTCTGATGCACAGGTAACGTGGCTGGATTTACACACTGCTGGTGTGTGAAGAGTCAGATCCAGGTATGCAGAAAACACAGGGAGGTCCAGGAACAAGTTAATCTCAGTTGTGGCTTAATTCAGTGAAGTCCAACAACAAGTTCATATGTCAGTAAGGTTCCAGTAACAGTTCCAACAGCTCTCACCAGAGGTAATGCACAAAGGGTTAAACAGCAACAGTTCAGAAACACAGTTCTTATCAGATGGAGTGAACCAAGGGTTAAATTCCCAAGTCAACAGTTTAGTGATAACACAGTACTTTGTGCAACTTACATATGCAGAGAATGTCCAGAGCCATGGGTAGAAACTGCTGTGGCTGAGAAACACCTGAAGATAACCTGGTTATGCACTTTCCTGGTAAATACACAAAAGATCTGTGAGGAACAAAGCAGCTGGGTTGCAGGGGAACAGAAGCAGAATACTCCAGCAGTGAAGCCAACACCTGAGCCAGGTTTTAAACAAACGAACAGGAAGTAGGGCACACAAAACAGCAAACTCCATCTTAACAAAGGGCAAAATCATTGACAAAGTTACCTAGAAAACCCGGAATACTGACATTACTCCCCCCCTAAAGACGGCCTCCGGACGGTCCTGGACCAGGCCTGTCCGGGTATCTCCGATGAAACTGAGCAATCTTCAGAGGCGCATTGATGTTACTTACTGGTTCCCAAGAATCATTTTCAGGAGAGTAACCTTGCCATCTAACTAGATACTGAAGCCGGTTTCTATGAAGTCTCGAATTAACAATATCCTGTACCACGAATTGTTCTTCGCCATCAACCAACACTGGTGGAGGGGGAGGTACGATACGTCCCTGAAACGTGTTAGGAGAGACTGGTTTTAATAAGGAAACATGAAATACTGGTGTACCTTTAAAGTCCGTGGTAGCTTCAACCGACAGGCAACAGAGCTCACAATCCCAGTGATCTTGAATGGACCGATGAATTTCTGTCCCAGTTTCTGCGAAGGAACACCCAATTTTAGATTCTTGGTGGACAACCAAACTGAGTCTCCTACCTTATACATAGGTGCTGGTTTCCGGAATCTATCGGCCGACTTCTTGTAACGCTCCTGTGCTGTGGTCAGGGAGTCCTTCAAAACTTCAAGATTACGTTGCAACGCCGTCACTCTGTCTTCAACCGCTGGTACCGAAATCGTAACCGGAGACCTAGGCAAAATACTTGGATGATAACCCAGGTTGGCAAAAAAAGGCGTTACCTTCGTGGAACTGCTTTGGGAGTTGTTGTACGAAAATTCCGCTAGAGGAAGTAGCTTCAGCCAATCGTCCTGCAAATGACTGACGTAACAGCGTAGATATTGCTCCAAGGTTTGATTTGTCCGTTCGGTCTGCCCGTTGGTCTGAGGATGGTATGCAGAAGACAAGCAAACATTAATGTGGAGCGCAGAACAAAATCCTTTCCAAAATCTAGAGGTAAATTGTATTCCCCGGTCAGAAATGATGTCATCTGGTACCCCATGCAGCCGGAAAATGTTCTGGATAACTAGATCTACTGTCTCTGTAGCTGAGGGAAGACCAGCACACGGAATGAAATGAGCAGCTTTCGTTAAACGATCTACTACCACCAAAATAGTATTTTTACCACCAGAGGTGGGTAACTCCACAATAAAGTCCATCGAAATAGACCCCCAAGGGCGAGACGGTACAGGTAGCGGTTTAAGAAGACCAGTAGGTGAAACGCGAGGAACCTTGTACCGGGCACAAACTTCACAAGAGCGGACATAGTCATTCACATCCTTCAAGCAGGTAGGCCACCAAAAAAAACGAGTTAACAATTCCTGCGTCTTCTGTACCCCCCTATGACCAGCCAATTTAGAGTCGTGGACCAATTTGAGAACTCGAAGTCTTACAGCCTCTGGGACATAAATACATCGATCTCTAAGCCACACACCATTCCGAAGGACAAGATTCACATTGTCAGGTGGAGCTGCAAGAAATACGTCACCGTCATAGGCCAGCTTGATCTCCTGCCACAGGTCCCGGTTCCGGAGCACTCCAACGAAATTGGCCTCCGACAAGATGGTCTTCGACGGGGTCCCAGGCACGGAATCCACGGTATGGATTCGGGATAATGCGTCAGCTTTCCCATTACGTGAACCTGGGCGGTACGAAATAATAAAATTAAACTGGTTCAAGAACAAACTCCACCTAGCTTGTCGAGGAGAAAGACACCTGGCAGACTTAAGGAATTCCAAATTGCGATGATCCGTGAGTACTACTACCTGCTGAGTTGCCCCCTGCAAATGGTGTCTCCATTCCTTAAAGGCAGAAATAATTGCCAAAAGTTCCTTATCTGCCACATCATAATTAAGTTCTGCAGAAGATAACCTACGAGAGAAGAAGGCACACGGGTGCAGCAAACCTTTGTCTCCGGTACGTTGTGAGAGGATAGCTCCCAATGCACAGTCAGACGCGTCCACCTCCACGATAAAAGGCTGTGCAGGATCCGGATGCATCAATATTGGAGCCGTGGTAAAACAACCCTTCAGGCGATCAAAGGCTTCCTGAGCTTGCGAAGACCATTCAAACTTCTTCCCCTTCTTGGTGAGGAGAGTGATGGGACGGACAATTTCTGAAAAATTTCGGATAAACCGTCTATAAAAGTTAGCAAAGCCAATGAATCGTTGTACCTCCTTAATGTTTCCTGGTACCGGCCAGTCCAAGATTGCCTGGATCTTGCTGGACTCCATATTCAATCCCTGAGGCGAGATAACATAGCCTAAAAATTGAATTTCAGAACAATGGAACTCACACTTTTCGAGTTTGATGTACAAATGATTATCTCTCAAACGTCTAAGTACGGTCTTGACATGTTCCTGATGTTCCTGTAAGGAGTCAGAAAAGATTAAGATGTCATCAAGGTAAATTACCACATATTGGTCCAATAAATCCCTGAAAATGTCGTTGGCTAAATGTTGAAAAGCAGCAGGAGCGTTACAGAGTCCGAATGGCATCACCAAATATTCAAAATGTCCATACCGGCATCTAAAAGCTGTCTTCCATTCGTCTCCGGGCCGTATACGGAGTAAATTATATGCCCCACGAAGATCTAATTTGGTAAATACTTTGGCCTGGCGAACTCTTTCCAACAATTCTGGAATTAGGGGCAACGGGTACCTGTTACGAATGGTTACCTTATTTAACTCCCGGTAGTCAATGCAGGGTCTTAGAGTACCATCCTTCTTCTTTACAAAGAATATTGGAGCTCCCGCTGGTGAAGAAGATGGTCGGATAAACCCCTTGGCTAAATTCTCATCTATATACTCTCGTAAAGATTTTAATTCCGGAGCCGCCAACGGGTAAACATGGCCGAAAGGAATCGCTGCTCCAGGAAGCAATTCTATGGGGCAGTCATACGGTCTATGTGGGGGAAGTTGATCTGCCTTCCTTTTATCACAAATGTCTGAGAATTCCTGATATATCAGAGGGAGAGTAGGTACCTGTATCACCTCTTCCAAGTTCTGGGTAACTGGAGCCGCTACAGTTGGACTGATGGTAGAACTGCACTTCGGGAGAAAGGTTATCTCCTTGGTTTCCCAATTGATGATTGGATTTTGTGACCGTAACCAGGGAATTCCTAAAATTACAGGAAAATGAGGAGAAGATATTAACATGAATGAAAGTGTTTCTTGATGGTCTGGTTCCATCTTACACTCCAGAGGCACTGTCTCCCGATCTACTGGTCCAGAAACTAATGGGGAACCATCCACCGTTTCCATAGTGATTGGTGAAGCTCTTAGTTGTGTCTTTATACCATGTTCCTTTGCAAAAGAAGAATCCATGAAATTCCCACCTGCTCCAGAGTCTATCATGGCAGAACTTGATATCCACTGTTCCTCCCACTGAATCTGTATAGGAAGAGAACAATGTGAATATTTCTCCCCTTGATCTTTAGGGGAAGTCGGCATCAGTATTGGGGGAAAAACCGCATCTAGATGTAGACTGGTTTCCGAAACTTCAGACTCAGCGTCTGTGTTATCATAATCCCCTACTACCGCCAACACCTTGTTGGGTCGCCTAGGACATTTAGGACAATTGATGAGGAAATGGTCCGATTGACCACAATAGAAACATAAGCGCTCACGGAGACGGTGTTCGCGGCGTTCATTATTCTCACGTCTCTGCAGTGAGTCCACCTGCATAGGCACCTCCTCAGCCTCTCGCGGGTTTTTGCCTGTGGTTTCCCTGGACGGAAGAGAGTAATTAGTAATGCGATTTACAGCGGCCCATTTTTCTTGTCTGCGTTCAGTTAAACGGATATCAATACGTACACAGTGCTGTATAAACAATTCAAACTCCTGTGGAGACTCTGAACGAGCTAGCTCATCCTTGATTGCATTTGACAAACCTTTTCTAAAGATTGGTAATAAAGCATTGTTTTCCCACTGGGTGTCCACCACTAACCTTTTAAATTCAGTAACATATTCTATGACTGACCGTTTCCCCTGGCGTAAGGAAAGCAAGGCAGATTCAGCGGTAGCACGGCGGTTGGGATCGTCGAACATTTGCGCCATGGCTGCCAGAAAATTGTCCAAATTATTTAGACGGGTATCATGACTTTCAACCATAGGATTTGCCCAAGCCAGTGCACGTGATGTCAACAACATAATAATACATAGAACCTTAGATCTATCAGACCGGTAGTAGGAGGCATGTACATCAAAAAATAATATACATTGATTAACAAACCCACGGAATTGACTTCGGTCACCATTAAAACGGAATGGAGGCAATTTGGGCATACTGGTGGATGAGGTAGACTCAGTAGGTAAGGCCTCCAGGACACCTAACCTAGCACGTAGATCTTGGAGAGCCTGACCAAACCCCTGTGCATTGTGGTTAACCCGAGACTCCAAGTCTCTAATCTGATTGAGTGCAGCCGCCACCTCCTGCTGCAAGGAGTTAACTATGGTGAACAATTTGTCTGCCCGTGTCTCCGTCATTGCCCCAGCAGAATCCTCTTTTTTGGGCTGGAGTATCCTGTAATACTATTGTAGGAACTCGAGGATTCTGATAGCGTGGGCAATGAACAATCAGAGACGGGTTTCTTTGAATGCAAATAATGTATTTGTGAAACAGCAAAACACCCAAAAACAATATTCAAACAACCCGTAGTGACATGCAATGAGTCCATATATATATACACAAGTCCAGTTATATGAATCCGGATATATAAGTCTTTGAACCTCTATAGCGAGGGTGGTAAAGTTCTTACGACGGAGTCCTCACACAAATGTGACCACAAGGTAAGTCTGATGCACAGGTAACGTGGCTGGATTTACACACTGCTGGTGTGTGAAGAGTCAGATCCAGGTATGCAGAAAACACAGGGAGGTCCAGGAACAAGTTAATCTCAGTTGTGGCTTAATTCAGTGAAGTCCAACAACAAGTTCATATGTCAGTAAGGTTCCAGTAACAGTTCCAACAGCTCTCACCAGAGGTAATGCACAAAGGGTTAAACAGCAACAGTTCAGAAACACAGTTCTTATCAGATGGAGTGAACCAAGGGTTAAATTCCCAAGTCAACAGTTTAGTGATAACACAGTACTTTGTGCAACTTACATATGCAGAGAATGTCCAGAGCCAAGGGTAGAAACTGCTGTGGCTGAGAAACACCTGAAGATAACCTGGTTATGCACTTTCCTGGTAAATACACAAAAGATCTGTGAGGAACAAAGCAGCTGGGTTGCAGGGGAACAGAAGCAGAATACTCCAGCAGTGAAGCCAACACCTGAGCCAGGTTTTAAACAAACGAACAGGAAGTAGGGCACACAAAACAGCAAACTCCATCTTAACAAAGGGCAAAATCATTGACAAAGTTACCTAGAAAACCCGGAATACTGACACCCCAAAACTATATAAACCTGCCAATGTGCCTCATTTCTAATTATGCCACGCATCAAGACCCTTCCAGCAAGCATCAAGACCAGACCCGGGCAAGGGGCGGCCCGCCGGCTGTCCGTGACCGGCCCGCGGAGGCGCTCCGGCAGTCTCAGGGCCCCGGCATCAGCTGGCACAATACTTACTTCTCCCGTGCCTCCGCTGCTGCAGCTCCGGGCTCCACCGGCGCTTCCTCTCACAGCCGGCCGCTGAATGACGTCATCATTCAGCGGCCGGCTGTGTCAGAGAGCGGGGACGCTGGACAGGTAAGACGTGTCTCTGTGTGTGTCTGTGTCTATGTAGTGCGGTGCTTTGTGTGTGTGTGTGTGTGTGTGTGTATGTATGTATGTGAGAGAGTGCTTATGTGCTGTCTGTGTGTGATGATGGGCAGGCATTGCTGATAATGGGAGGCATTGATGATGATGGGAGAAGATGATGATAATGGGCATTCATTGATGATAATGGGCAGGCATTGATGATGGGGAGAAGATGATGATGATGATGATGGGCAGGCATTGATGATGGGGAGAAGATGATGATGGGCAGGCATTGCTGATAATGGGGAGGCATTGATGATGATGGGGAGAAGATGATGATAATGGGCAGGTATTGATGATAATGGGCAGGCATTGATGATGGGGAGAAGATGATGATGATGGGCAGGCATTGATGATGATGGGGGAAGATGATGATAATGGGCAGGTATTAATGATAATGGGCAGGCATTGATGATGGGGAGAAGATGATGATGATGATGATGGGCAGGCATTGATGATGATGGGGAGAAGATGATGATAATGGGCAGGTATTGATGATAATGGGCAGGCATTGATGATGGGGAGAAGATGATGATGGGCAGGCATTGCTGATAATGGGGAGGCATTGATGATGATGGGGAGAAGATGATGATAATGGGCAGGTATTGATGATAATGGGCAGGCATTGATGATGGGGAGAAGATGATGATGATGGGCAGGCATTGATGATGATGGGGAGAAGATGATGATAATGGGCAGGTATTAATGATAATGGGCAGGCATTGATGATGGGAGAAGATGATGATGATGATGATGGGCAGGCATTGATGATGATGGGGAGAAGATGATGATAATGGGCAGGTATTGATGATAATGGGCAGGCATTGATGATGGGGAGAAGATGATGATGGGCAGGCATTGCTGATAATGGGGAGGCATTGATGATGATGGGGAGAAGATGATGATAATGGGCAGGCATTGATGATAATGGGCAGGCATTGATGATGGGGAGAAGATGATGATGGGCAGGCATTGCTGATAATGGGGAGGCATTGATGATGATGGGGAGAAGATGATGATAATGGGCAGGTATGTATATATACAGTATACAGTATATATATATATATATATATTGTATATATACAGTACTGGGTAGAACGGAGTTAATTATATTAGTCCGGCCCTCTAAAACCATCCCAATTTCTCATGCGGCCCCCTGGCAAAATCAATTGCCCACCCCTGATCACGACCCTGCCAGCAAGTATCAAGACCCTGCCTGGCTGCCAGCTAGCCAGCCAGAGATATTGGTTGCCAGCCCAGCCGACTCCTGCCAGCCAGTCAGTGTGAGTCAAGCCATCATAAGTGATTGTAGCATGTTTGTGTCCTGCATTATCTTATTTTCTTTCATACTGTACTTATATTTCCAACATGTTTGTTTTCATAATGTACTAGTATTTTCAAGTGCGTGCGTGTCTGTGCGTGTGTGCGTGTGTTCGTGTCAAGGAAGGCATGTGTATTTTGTTTCTTTTAATTTAATGTAACTCTATTTAAAATAAAGAGCAGTGTAGCTCCTACTTGACCCAAAAAAAAGAAAAAAAAAATTACAATAAAAACTGTACAAAAAATGTCCATAGTATAATTTCAAACAAAAGTTACTTGTGTTATTTTTGGTATACCACTCAGGGTGTACATAGGTGTTTTGTTTTCAAAATGTGGATATCAAATACAGAATGTGTATACAAAGGTTGCTACAGGAATTGGGGCTATCCATTTTTTTCTACTGTATGACAAAATATATTTTCAAATGGGTGTAGGTATCTAAAGTTGGAAGGAGGGTTGGTGTTTAGAAGCTATGATTTTTTTTTGGGTGGGGGTGAAACAGGAGGTGGAGGGTTCTGTAGCTTGCTCATTGCGTATATCAGGATTAAAGGATGTAAAAGACGGCGTTGGAAAACCACGCAAGTAATCTTTTTATTATTTTTTGGTATCATAGGTTTAAGTGTCTTTATACTTGCAGATTATTTAGAGGACCCAGTCAGGCCCAAGTGTCTACAGCCAGGCCCAAGTGTCTACAGCCAGGCCCAAGTGTCAAGTTCTGATGTAAGTATATTGGCCAGAAAGCTTTATTATTCTTTGTATAGTAGCTTAACAAGTGTCTTTATACTTGCTGATTATTGTAAGGACCCAGCCAGGCCCAAGTTTCTACAGCCAGGCCCAAGAGTCTACAGCCAGGCCCAAGTGTCAAATTCTGATGTAAGTATATTGGCCAGAAAGCTTTATTATCCTTTGTATAGTAGCTTAACAAGTGTTTTTATACTTGCAGATTATTGGAAGGACCCAGCCAGGCCCAAGTGTCTACAGCCAGGCCCAAGTGTCAAGTTCTGATGAAAGTATATTGGCCAGAAAGCTATATTATCCTTTGTATAGTAGCTTAACAAGTGTCTTTATACTTGCAGATTATTGGAAGGACCCAGCCAGGCCCAAGTGTCTACAGCCAGGCCCAAGTGTCAAGTTCTGATGAAAGTATATTGGCCAGAAAGCTATATTATCCTTTGTATAGTAGCTTAACAAGTGTCTTTATACTTGCAGATTATTGGAAGGACCCAGCCAGGCCCAAGTGTCTACAGCCAGGCCCAAGTGTCTAAGTTCTGATGTAAGTATATTGGCCAGAAAGCTTTATTATCATTTGTATAGTAGCTTAACAAGTGTCTTTATACTTGCAGATATTTTGAGGACCCAGTCAGACCCCCAAGCCAGTAATGTCTTCTTCTGGGAGCCCCCGGCCACAGCGTCGGCGAACTGAGTCATTTATTTATTTTTTTAATTTTTTTTTTTTTTTCTGATGGTAACATTAATTGTAAACCTATATGCATGTATTCTGTTTGCACAGGAAGCTGAAGCAGAGAGGGCTTCCAGAAGAAGAGCAGGGTGGAGAAATACTAGGAGTGGGCACGCAGAGTGTAAGTTTTGCACAGACAGTCCTCACATACATCACATTATTACCCAACACAAACATTGATCACAGCACACACAAAACATATACCTCCATTCCAAGCACATCATTTTTTTTTCTTTTTTTATAGTCTTCACAATCCAGGTCTCGTCCTAGAGTTCCTCCACGGACCTCCCATGGTCGTCGGATGATCGTCTTGGCGGTCAGCAAGTAAGTACACTTTTTTAGTTTTGTGTTTTATAATTTTTTTTACTTCATGCTGCTGAATATTATTATTATTTTTTTTGTTTGTTTCCACAGGCTTCACTGCGTGCTCCCGATCCAGATGTTGAGGATGGAGGCATAGATGTGGACACCCTCATCAAAGAGGTCCAAGATCGGGAGGCGCTGTGGAATATGGCTGACCGCCGCCATGCTGACCAAGTAATCACCCGACGACTATGGGAGGAAGTATGCTTTGTGGTGACTGAGAACTGGGAGGAACTCGACGCTCGGGACCAGGATAACGCGCGTAAGTATTCACAGTTCAGTAATGAAGGTTGCAGAATGTTATGTGTTGTATACTAAAACCAATTTTTTATTTTACTTTCCAGGTGACAGGGTTATCACACTGTGGCGGTCACTCAGGGATCGCTTCAAGAGGGAATTCAATAAGGAGATGCAGGCCCCGATTGGATCAGGAGGGCGCAGGAGCAGGTATAAATACTCCAGAGCCCTGTCGTTCCTCCGGTCAACGATGGTCAGCAGAAGGTAAATATTTCACACCCCATTTATGTATCAAAAATGTTTTACGTGTCTAACCATATTTTATTATTTCAGCAAGGGCAATGTAATATCAAAATATTAATATTTTTTTTTGTTTGTTTTTCTTTGACAGCACTGTCTGCAGCACTCGGGAGCCTGCTTCTGAGTTGCTCCCCTCTGGAGCGGTCCCTCAGGAGTCTGCCACCGGGGACCACGTCAAAAGACCCGACCCCTCTGCACCTTCCCTCTTGTCTGGTCCCTCCGCCCCATCCACCAGCGCTGGAGTAGCAGGGCAGACTTCTTCACATGAAGCTGCAGGTGACGTGTTTAGAGTTCCCTTTAACCCACCCCGCTGACACTCCCGCCACATCTAGACCACATTTGTGGTCTGGACGGCAGCGCCAAAGAGGTCAGGAAAGGAGCTATGCACCTGAGTTTTTGCATCTGAATGCATCCTTTCAAAACACGATCAGACTTTTAAATGATCAAGTATCTGCTGGGTTCAGTCTGTTGAGCAAAAAATTATTTTTGAACTCAGTAGTCATATTGATAGGATGCAGTCAGATGCAAACTTGTCGCCAAGACACTGCTTTTTTCAGTCAGTACTCAGGTACATGGAAAATCTAACTCCTGACCTACAGATGTGTTTCGACACGCACCACAATTGTGGATACCAAGACTATGGGGTACTCGGAGCCGAGCCCATGGAAATCTATGGGAGTTGTCACTGGTAGCGGTGGCTCGGTCCGTGGCCCTGGCGGTCGTGCAATAGGGGATATTTACAGGGGATTATTAGGATAGTTCGTGACGCCACCTGTGGTTTCTGGTAATTTGTACCAGCGCTGCTGTAAGGGTCTTCACAGGGGATGTTATAGGGCAGCTTGGTGGTAGGTCTCCCACAGGTGAGACGTGTCCCTGGAAGTCTATGGTGGTGATTATGCAGGGTGTAGATAAGGATTCAGTCACACACATTGCAGTTTCTTTCCATACCTTTACTGGCAGATGGTTCAAGCAGGTCCCGGGGAGCTGGTCGGGGTGGAGAGTGCACATTCAGGTAACCGCTGAGCAGGTTAGAGGCCTCCTTAACTTCAATATGTATGTGAGTCCAACTTGCCTGAAGCGAAGTTAACTCTGAACTCTCCAGCTTTCTCAATAGCTGTAATGCCCGGCCAACATTGTGGTGGAGCCTTCTAAGTGGTGAGAACTAAGTCCTTACTTTTGTCTGCGCTTGACTCAAAGTCCCCGTTCTCCCTGACTCCGGTTACGTATTGACGCTTTGGGCTGCACTCTGCGACCTGTAGTCCAGATGCCTCCGGTTTTCTTGTTACTATGCTTGAAACAGTAGCAACGCTTCGGACCCCGGTGTCCGGCAATTTAGTGCAGGTAATCCAATACCTGTAGCACTTCTCTAACTTCTCCACTGCGCCCTTCGCCCTGCTTCCCGCTCTTAACATAAGCACTTGTAGTTTCCGAAGGTCAGGTCAGCTTTCTCTAGGGCTCGCTGAGCAGCCCTCAGTATCCTCTAAGTCCAGACTAATCTGACACTGAACTGCACTGTCCGAAGACCAGAAACAGATTCCACTACTCTCCCTCCTAGGTTGACTGACTGACTAACTCCCAAAACTACGTGTCACTCCCCCCTTATATCTCAGATGGGTGTGTCTGAAAGGGTGAGTGGCAGTGAATGCATATCAAGCGTTGCTGTTACCTTCCTGTGCACTCTCCTGGATTTTATGTGTGCCTGGTAGCTGGGCCACACATCCCCCTTGGTAAAACACAGCACTCCCGGGCTGTAAAAGAGAGAAAGAAAAACATTTTTGTTTTGCATTAAACATTAACATTTTAACACTTCCCATCCGGGAGGTAAGACTTCTTGAACGTTACAATTTGTACAATGAATAAATACAAAAGTATCAAAAGTATCAAGACATGCTCATAAATACAGGATACTTGTGGAGGACCCGCACCAAAAACCTCCCACGTGGGTCCTGGGTGGGCTGCAGGACTTCTGACTGCAGACCTCACTCTAGGCCACACCATACGGGTTTTTCTTCAGAGGTAGATATTGTAGATAGTAGTGGTTTCGTGTAAAACCAAGATAATGCACCGTAGTGCAACTATTTACATGAAAGTTTTTGGGCTGGCATAGTCCACAGCCTCTCAGTCCATTGACATGGTTAACACATATATACACTTCAAGTATTCACATTATATTTTAACTGTATTGACCCAACCGGGTAGTCTATGTATCTTATGCAATCATCACATTTATTCTTCAACTTTCTAAATTCTTTTTCCTTGTACCCAGCCGGGTATTCTACTTAATATATTAAAACATCATCATTCACATTTATAAAGTGCAATTTTCAAAATTTCTTTTATCAAACTTTATACAATTTTTAGATGCGGTAAACCCCTGTCTGGGTCCTACCGGTCTTCACTTTTACAACTCTCAATGACGTCTTCCACTCCTGGGCTGGAACGACGCGATGCTCTTTTGACCTCATTACGAATAAGTCATGGCCCGATATTAATGTTTGCGTAGCCACAGTTCTTGTGTTAACGGGGACCCAACGGGTATGTCCCTGCGGTAAGACACGGTTTGCGTCGCTGCAATGGCCACATTTACTTGCGATGCAGGATAGGGCGATGCAGAGTAGGTCGCCGTGTGTGATGCAGTGTAGATCGCCGATTGCGATTCTGGGTAGGTCACCAATTGCGATGTAGATTGGGATGCAGATTGGGATGCAGATTGCGATTCCGAGTAGGACGCAGGTGCGAGCAGGGACTCAGTTGGGAACGCACTAACCTGCTGCTGTCGCTGCTCCCAGTCGTTTTCTTTCGCTGACAGTTGGGTCTCCTCCGGTGTCCCTACCGGGGATTGGCATTCTGCTGCGGCCTCCAGGCCTGGCTGGCACTCAGGAACGAGCAGGGCCTCCTCAGCCTCCTTCTCTCCCCGCCGCATCATCGGTGGAGTCGGGATCAGCACTTTTGGAGCCGGCCTCCGGTTCTTCATCAGCCTTCTTCAGCAGGGAACTTGGGAAATCAGGAGACGGCGTTAGGCTTGTGGGAGAGAACACTGCGTCCCACAGCAGCCGCTGTATCTGGGCACGCCAGCGTCTCTCCGTCTCCTGCAAGTCTGCATGGCGCTGGATTAACCTTCTGAGCACCGCATTCTCCTTCTGCAGCTCCAGCATAGTTTGTTGAAGTTTCTGTATTAGGGATGGCTCTGGTTCAAACAACAGCTTCTCCGGGGAGCAGGGCCTGTGCTCCACTGCTCCACTGCATAGCTGCTCTTGTCCTTCTGCCACCTCGTCCCAGGCCAGACTGTAGTTTCCATCAGGAACAGTCCGGTCTCTTCTGTGGAGGCGGGATTTGCGTCTCCTCCTCTTCGCATAGAGGATGAAGAGGAGGCGGATTTCTTTAGCAGTGGGGCAGGACCGCACATTGTAGTAGCATTTGGAGAGGGCGGCCATATCTTTCGCGCCTCAGGGGGGGTACACGCCCACGAATGCACGCCCACCTTCTTCACCAGCGCTTCAGGGCGCCAACTTGGCGGTAAAATGGCGGTATTTGGCGCCAAATGCAGCAAACAGTCTTTTTCGCATAGAACAGTTCAATAGGCACACAGGACTCACAATTGTAAGTTTCGGATCCTGTTCGTGACGCCAAATTTGTTTCGACACGCACCACAATTGTGGATACCAAGTCTATGGGGTACTCGGAGCCGAGCCCATGGAAATCTATGGGAGTTGTCACTGGTAGCGGTGGCTCGGTCCGTGGCCCTGGCGGTTGTGCAATAGGGGATATTTACAGAGGACTATTAGGATAGTTCGTGACGCCACCTGTGGTTTCTGGTAATTTGTACCAGCGCTGCTGTAAGGGTCTTCACAGGGGATGTTATAGGGCAGCTTGGTGGTAGGTCTCCCACAGGTGAGACGTGTCCCTGGAAGTCTATGGTGGTGATTATGCAGGGTGTAGATAAGGATTCAGTCACACACATTGCAGTTTCTTTCCATACCTTTACTGGCAGATGGTTCAAGCAGGTCCCGGGAGCTGGTCGGGGTGGAGAGTGCACATTCAGGTAACCACTGAGCAGGTTAGAGGCCTCCTTAACTTCAATATGTATGTGAGTCCAACTTGCCTGAAGCGAAGTTAACTCTGAACTCTCCAGCTTTCTCAATAGCTGTAATGCCCGGCCAACATTGTGGTGGAGCCTTCTAAGTGGTGAGAACTAAGTCCTTACTTTTGTCTGCGCTTGACTCAAAGTCCCCGTTCTCCCTGACTCCGGTTACGTATTGACGCTTTGGGCTGCACTCTGCGACCTGTAGTCCAGATGCCTCCGGTTTTCTTGTTACTATGCTTGAAACAGTAGCAACGCTTCGGACCCCGGTGTCCGGCAATTTAGTGCAGGTAATCCAATACCTGTAGCACTTCTCTAACTTCTCCACTGCGCCCTTCGCCCTGCTTCCCGCTCTTAACATAAGCACTTGTAGTTTCCGAAGGTCAGGTCAGCTTTCTCTAGGGCTCGCTGAGCAGCCCTCAGTATCCTCTAAGTCCAGACTAATCTGACACTGAACTGCACTGTCCGAAGACCAGAAACAGATTCCACTACTCTCCCTCCTAGGTTGACTGACTGACTAACTCCCAAAACTACGTGTCACTCCCCCCTTATATCTCAGATGGGTGTGTCTGAAAGGGTGAGTGGCAGTGAATGCATATCAAGCGTTGCTGTTACCTTCCTGTGCACTCTCCTGGATTTTATGTGTGCCTGCGTAGCTGGGCCACACAGATGCATGTGATGCAAGGCTGCCACACTGCTGTAGCGCAGACAATGTCCCAAGCCCATACACCTACCTAGCAAATTCCAACACCTTCCCCACCTCAACCTGCCGTCCATCCAGCTGCCGTCCATCCAGCTGCCGTCCGTCCTCCTACCACTCCTTCGCCATTCCAGCCTTCCCGGTTCCATTATTCCCAGTATTTTAGTTCACCCTTCCAGTGTTCACCCTTAACTTCACCGTACCCTATCCCACCAACACCTTCACCGTTCCTCCCACAAACCACATCTGCCCCTCAACTCCCTGCCCAACCTAATGTTTTTACCTCCACTTCTGATCCTACCCAACCTGGTGTTCCATCCCCCACTATCGACGTGGTCCACCCTGTCAGCCCCTCCGCTAGTATCTCCACCCAACAGTACACCCAGGGCCGGCTCCAGGTTTTTATGGGCCCCGGGCGAAAGAGCCTCAATGGGCCCCTTTAACACAGACCACAATTCATGATGCACAGATACGGCAGAGAAATATAGATACAGTAAAATGCCAAACACTTCACTTCTTTCATTACATGAGTGACATCTATTGTAAATTGTACAATAGCTCAAAAACCGCCAAATTCTCGCAGCGCACAGTACAGACTGGACAGTACAGTCCTCCATACAATATTATGGGCACCACATAGTATCCCCCTCATCACCCATATAATACCCCATGCAGGATGTCACCCCCCCATCCCCCATATAATGCTCCATACAAAATACTGGACCCAATATAATGCTCCATACAAAATACTGGACCCAATATAATGCTCCATACAGGATACTGGTCCCCATATAATGCTCCATACAGGATACTGGCCCCCATATAATGCTCCATACAAAATATGGAGCTCTCCTCTGCGCTGTGCTGCGTTCTGCACTGTTACGGCTCAGGAAAGGGCGCTGTGGAAAGACTCCCCATTATCATCATCATTTCCTCCCCATCATCATCATCGCCTCCCCATCATCATCATCGCCTCCCCATCATCATCATCGCCTCCCCATCATCATCATCATCGCCTCCCCATCATCATCAATACCTGCCCATCATCATCATGGCCTCCCCATCAATCATTCCCATAATCATGCCTGCCCATTATCATCAATGCCTCCCCATCATCATCAATGCCTGCCCATTATCATCAATGCCTGCCCATTATCATCAATGCCTCCCCATCATCATCATTGCCTCCCCATCATCATCATTGCCTCCCCATCATCATCATCACTGCCCTCCCCCCACCACCATCACACAGACAGCACCGCAGCACACAAGCACTCTCTCACATACATACACACACAAAGCACCGTACTACATGCACACACACTGATACACACAGACACACACACTGATACACACACACACAGACACATACACATCACATCTCACCTGTCCGGCGTCCGCGCGCTCTCTGCCACAGCCGGCCGCTGAATGATGACGTCATTCAGCGGCGCTGCTGTGAGAGGAAGCGCAGGCGCCCCCTGGAGACCGGAGCTGCGGTAGCGGAGGCACGGGGCTCAGAGGTAAGTATTACGCCGGCTGCTGCCGTGGTCCTGAGCAAGTGGGGGGGGCCCAGTGGCGGCGCTGACACTGCTAACGGGCGCCGGGGTGCCCGACGGCGAGTGGGCCCCCCCCCACCTGCTCAGGGCCCCGGCACTTGCCCGGGTGTGCCAGGTGCTGACGCCGGCCCTGAGTACACCAATCTGTGAATTTATGTATATAGTGCTGTGAATTTATGTATATATTGTATATAGTGCTGTGAATTTGTGTATATATTGATCTGATTTTCAAGACGTCTATTGTCTATAATCCAACAAGAAGGATACAAGTTTTTTTGTATAATAAATATTTATTTTGGTTGAAAACACATTTATTGTCTTTGTATTTTTTTATGTGATAAAGTGTAAAAACGTTAAAAGGTAATAAACACAACTTGGTGTAAAGGTACCAAGATTAGGGTACAGATAATACTGAAATAGTGGTAAAGGTACAAAAGGTTATTAAATTGTGGAGGAGATACCAAACATTACAGATTTGTGGTAAAAACCCAAAAGCATGGTATAGTTAGAAAAAAATAAAAATAAAACATTTTAAACCATGTCATACTGCCAGTCAACTCTTCTTTCAGGTGACATGAAGTAGTCCACAAACTTGTCCCGCATTCTTGAAACTGAGGCTGTACTCCGAAAACTGATATAGTTGTAATCCTGCAAGGTGGTCTCGGACACATTTTCATCCATGGAAACATGTTCTTTGGATAGTACAAAATTGTGGAGGACCACACAAGCCTTCACGACATCATCAACAGTCTCAGTTTGCAGTTTTATTGCGGTAAGCAGCACTCTCCATTTTGCAGTTAAAATCCCGAAGGCACATTCCACGACTCTTCGGGTTCTTGTCAAACGATATTTAAAGATTCGTTTTTTTTGTGTCAAGCCATGACTTGCATAGGGTTTCAGCAAGTACGGTGAGATCTGAAAGACCTCATCTCCAACACACACAAATGGCAATGCAGGGCCAGTGGTTCCAGGGAGTGGTCTTGGAGGTGGAAAGTCAAAAGTATCTCCATATAACCGACGTCCCATCGGCGACATTTTGAAGACCTGGGAGTCATTTGAGCGGCCATAGGCACCGATATCCACTGCGATAAATTTACATTTGGCGTCAGCAATGCCCATGAGTACAATTGAAAAAAATTTCTTATAATTAAAAAATTCAGATCTGGATCCAGCAGGTTTAACAATTCGAATGTGCTTGCCATCAACGGCACCAACACAGTTTGGGAACTGGCATATTTCCTGGAAATTTGCCGCAATCTCCAGCCATCTCTCCTGTGTTGGCTGTGGGATGTATTCCTCCTGCAAAGAATATAACGATGCCTCGCAGGTCTCTTTCACAATCATGGAGATAGTGGAAATCCCAATTTGGTAATGCAGAGAGGAAAAGGATTCCCCAGTTGCAAGAAACCTGCAAAAAGGAGAAAACAATAATTAATTAAAAACACCAGCAACAATATACAGTTGTTGTTGCACAGCTTCTGAATCCACACCTTTGCAGAGGAAACTTCACAGAGCAAGTTGCATGGGATAACAAGTGTTTACTTCTCTGAACATGAGTAAAGGAATAATGCACAGACATTACAGCATGCATCAGCTAACAGGAACAAAACAAAAGTGAAACTAAACATAAGAGAGACTAATTCTTATACTATACATTAAAGAAGGAAACGTTACACAACATCACCATCTACTGTCAGGTCAGCATAAAGTCCTCCTGTTACACATATATAATAAGTTCTGATCTGTTGCATATGACAACACCCTTTCTCAACAGTAAGGACTTATTCAATCAAACCCAACTTTTTTATTAGTCTCTGATGTTTATCACCATTCAACGCCTTCGTGAAAATGTCCGCTGTCATTTCTTCAGTAGGGCAATACTCCAACTTCAAGACTCCTTGGTCCTCTTTGAGTTTTGTTGGTTACAAGTGTGATTGTCCTAATTCTGTCAACAATTGTCTTAACCACAGTACTTCTTGTCTTTCTATCTGTATTCCTAGGTACTGTTTTACATTTCCCAAGTCTTTGATTTCAAAATGTTGTTTCAGGATTTTTAGAATGTTTTCTTTATCCCTTTCTTGTTTAAAACAAATCAAAATGTCGTCTACATATATGAGTACATAAATCCATCTATTACTCAGCCTTTTTGTGTACAAGCATGGATCAGCTTTGCTTCTTTGAAATTTTTCATTTGTTAGTACTTCCGTGATTTTGTCATTCCACGCTTTAGCTGCTTGTTTTAAACCATATATGCTTTTCTGTAGTTTGCAAACTTTTGTTTGGATTTCTTTCATCTTTGAATCCTGGAGGTTGTTCCATGTAAATGTCTTCTGTTAAATCTCCATTCAAAAAAGCTGTCTTTACATCCAGATGTCTTAGTTCCATCTGTTCCATTGCTGCAACTGTAAGTAAAGTTCTTATTGTAGTGTGTTTGACAACTGGAGCAAATGTTTCATCATAGTCTTCTTCTTCTGGAAGTCGAGCTATGTCTTCCCAAGAGATAGATTCATACATTTTTCTAGTACTTGCCTTGTATGAGAGGCGTTTTGGTGGTTTTCCTTTGTTCTCTCTTGTTGAACGTCTTGGTTCTGTGTCTGTTTGTAGTTGTGATTCTTCACTTTCAGTATTTTGTTCTTCATTAATTTCTACTTCTGTCTCATCAGATATTTCTTCAGTTATGTCACTATTGTTTTTCTCAATTTTTGTTTCAACTGAAATCATAATGTCTTCATTTAAATCTTCAATGAATGTCACACTGTTACGTGACTCTGTCTGTTTTGGGATCTAGGATTCTATATCCTTTGCTGTTATCACTATATCCAACGAATATTCCTTCCATGGATCTGTTTTGAAGTTTGGAACGTTTTTCTGTTGGAATGAATATAAAAACTTTACATCCAAAAACTTTTATATGATTAACACTTGGTTTCATACCTTGCCACAGTTCATATGGAGTTTTCTTCAGTTTTCTGGAAAAAAGTCGGTTCTGTAGATATGTAGCTGTCATTGCTGCCTCACCCCAATATTTCTCTGGTAGTTTAGAATCTGTCAGCATACATCTCATCATTTCTGTTAGAGTTCTGTTTTTCCTTTTTGCTACTCCATTTTGTTCAGGTGTGTATGGAACAGTTTTCTGATGTTCTATTCCATTTTGTCTTAAGTAGTCTTCTATTCTGTGACCTGTAAATTCACCTCCATTATCACTTCTGATGACAATTGGCTTCCTTTGAAATTTGTTACTTGATCTTGTTACTAAAGGCTGGGTCTCACATAGCGATACACCAGCGATCCCGACAACGATATGCACTTGTCAGGATCGCTGGTGTATCGCTATATTATCGCTGCTGAGCTGCCAAACAGGCAGCTCAGGGCAGCGATCAGCACAAGGACACTGCGGGTAACATCGCTTAGTTACCCGCAGTGTACCTTGGATACCAGCGCCCTGATGCAGGGAGCTGGTATCCAAGGTACACAGCGGGTTTCCAAGCGCTGCGCGGTGCCTGGAAACCCGCTGTGTACCTTGGATACCAGCTCCCTGCATCAGGGCGCTGGTATCCAAGGTACACAGCGGGTTTCTAGGCACAGCCCCGCGCCTGGAAACCCGCTGTGTACCTTGGTTACCAGCGGATTGCTGGTCTCCCGCCTGTCACATGTAGCGATGCGTGCCTGTCAGCGGGAGACCAGCGATCAAAAAAATGTCCAGACATTTCAGCGACGATCAGCGATACCCGGCAGGGGGGCTGATCGTCGCTGAATGTCACACACAGCGATATCGCTGGTGAGCTCGCTGCTGCGTCACAAAACTAGTGACTCAGCAGCGATCTCGCTAGCGAGATCGTTGTGTGAGACGGGCCCTATAGTCTACAAGTTTATCAAAAACTTCATTTTTGTTCTTAATTAAGTATGTGACTGTGTATCTTGAGTAGTCATCTATAAAAGTCAACATGTATCCATTGCCTGATGATGTAGTCACTTTCATGGGTCCACATACGTCAGTATACACCAAATCAAGTGTTTTTTTGCTTTTCATCTCAGTTTCTTTTGGAATAGATATCCTTGTGGCTTTGGATTTTATACAACATTCACATCTTATGGTAATTGAGCAATCTGATATCTTTAAATCTTTTGTCAATTCTTTTTTCTGTAGTTCCCTTATACTGTCCGGGTGTCTATGACCTAGATGTCTATGCCACATGTGAATACAGTTTTTGTGATCATGTGTACATACCTTCATCTGTTCCTTTGGTTTGTCAAAATGATATAATTGTTCATCTGCCTTGACTTTGGTTACCAACTTGTTTCCTGCAATAATTGCACACTCATTATCTTTGAATTTTACTGTAAGTCCTTTTGCTGTTAAACGTTTCACAGATAATAATCCGCCTTCCAATTTTGGAACATACAACACATCCTGTACAAGTATCTTTGAATCTTGTCCGAACTTGTTTGAACAATTTAGCATACCTTGTCCGATACCTTCTGCAGTTATTTTGCTTCCATCTGCAAGATAAATGGCTACTTTCTTATTTAAATCAAGATCAGTAAAGAAATTCTTGTCACTTGTCATATGACTCGTTGCTCCTGAATCAATAAACCAACCAAGTGATGATTTCTTATCAGTTACTTTAAATGTGCCATTCCAATTATTTTCACATGAATCAGAAATTGTGTTTTTCACCTTCTGTATATTATCTTTATGGTGTAATTTCTTTTCTGCTTTCCATATGGTACAGTCTTTCTTTAAATGACCTTTTTTCTTACATCTGAAGCATTCTCTTGTCTCTTTATTATAGTGTTTTTTAAGTTCTGTAGCTTTAAGAGCATTTCCATTATCTTTTTCAGTAGAAGAATCATTGCTTTGTTCTTTCCTTCTCTGATATTCATCTATGAGTCTTGTTTTCACAAACTCTAATGTAATGTCAGTTTCTGGTCTTGTCTCTAGTGCATTTATTAAAGCTGTATATGAATCTGGTAAACTGCACAATAAAATTGCTGCGATATGGCTTTCCTTAATATCTTCACCAATAGATCTTAGCTGTAATATCACTTCCATCATTGAGAATATATGCTTCTGCATGTCACTGTCTGCATTTAGTCTCATATTGTAAAGCTTTCTTAGCAGAAATAATTTGTGATTTAAGCTGGGTCTCTCATATAGCTTTCCCAATTCTTCCCACATTCCTTTCGCTGTATCCTCATTTCTTATGTGGATTAATTGAGCATCATCCACTAATAAGCTGATGGTAGCTCTCGCTTGTCTATTTTTCTTATCCCATGTCTGATTATCTTCATCAGGTCTATCTGTAGTGATTACTTCCCATAAATCATCTTTAGACAATAACATCTCTACTTTGAACTTCCATAACTGATAGTTCTCATCATTCAGTTTAGCTACTGTGAGTTTTAGCTCTGTGCTATTCATCATTTTTAACGCATCTTACTTGTTTGGAGAGATTTGCACTGAAGAATTCTTCTGCATTCACCAGGGTCTTGCTGAGTGTTCCAGTGTCCTGGGTATCTGGTATTCTCTGGTGTCCTGGGATCTGTGGTGTCTGGATTCTCTGTATCTGGGCACGCTGTATCTGGGTGCCTGGGTCTGGGTGTCTGGGTCTGGGTGTCTGGGTCCATAACCTGTTGCACAGCTTCTGAATCCACACCTTTGCAGAGGAAACTTCAGAGAGCAAGTTGCATGGGATGACAAGTGTTTACTTCTCTAACATGAGTAAAGGAATAATGCACAGACATTACAGCATTGCATCAGCTAACAGGAACAAAACGAAAGTGAAACTAAACATAAGAGAGACTAATTCTTATACTATACATTAAAGAAGGAAACATTACACAACATCGCCATCTACTGTCAGGTCAGCATAAAGTCCTCCTGTTACACATATATAATAAGTTCTGATCTGTTGCATATGACAACAGTTGTAAGTTTGGAAAATGAGGAAGAATTATAAAAAAAAAACATGCTTCCCGAATTGTCACCATCAGACGCTCTGCTGGTGATATTGCAAACCGCAAATACGTGTCTTTTCTCCTTATTCGGTCTCCAATCCGTTCCACCAAAAACTCAAAATTGGCAGCTCTCATGCGCACGTAATTAAAGAATTTGTCCGGGTTTTGCCTCAATTCCATGTATAATGTGGAATAGACCCCACGGGTCATGCGCCTTGCATTTATCGGATGGATCCACATACGTCTCTGCCGCCGACGCAGGATGCGCTGTCTGGCTTCCTCCTTCTCCCGAACAATTCTTGCCAACTGATTAGCCTCCAATGCAAAATCCGCACATATCCTCGCAATATTCACCAAAATTCCCTCCATCTCTTCCACTTGCTATACAACCTTTCAAATAATATGGTGTAAAAACACCCTATTTAATTTCCACACAGTTTACAGTAGCCAATCACGGTACAGAGTAGTTTCCAGTAGCCAATCATGTTGGAGATCCTCCCATGTGAAAAACGGATCCGTCAAAAAACGGATGAAAAAACGGATGTGACGGAGTGAACGGATCCATTTTTTCGGCGGACCCATATAGCAGATCCGCCGAAAGGACGGATCCGTTCACTCCGTTATTCACTATTTTTGACGGATCCGTCGAACCGTCATGATATCGGATTCTGACTGATGTCAAACGACTGAAATGTGAAAGAGGCCTAAGCCTAATTCTATGTCCCAGCTGGGAAATACCCTTAGTTGCCAACGATAATTGTCGAGAGAATGCTCTGTCGACCGGCATTACGCGGCTGGCGAATGTCAGCAGACCCATTAGGGCCTTCAGCTGTTGGAGGGTAACTTTTTTACCTCACAGAAACATTCCAACATCTGCAGTGTTTTCTGTATTTTTTTCTGCTGGTAAGCGAAAAACCATTGAATTGGTGTCTATTTCAATGCCAAGGAAAGGCAGTACATAACATGGTCCGACTGTCTTTTCGGGTGATAGCGGTATGCCAAAATGCCGTGATATAAATTTAAATTTTTTGAGAAGAAAGGAACAGATTTTTGAATTTTTGGGGCCGACGAACAAAAATTTGTTAAGATAGTGAGTCAGAGAATTACTTCCCGTTTCATAATGGACTACCCAGTCCAGGAAAGTACTGAACAGCTCGAAATAATGACATGAAATGGAACACCCCATGGGCAAGCACATATCAAAGAAATAGTGCTGGTCCACCTTGCAACCTGGAAGCATTCAGGGTGCACGGGTAATAGGCAGAATGCTGACTCTATGTTTGATTTTGCTAGCAGGGCACCAGGCCCAGCTTCAACTATCTACTGCCTTGTCAAAGGACGCGTATGTCACGGACGCTTCCTCTGGGGGATAGCGTCGTTAACCGATTCACCTTTTGGGTGAGACAGATGATGGATCAGACGACATTCTCCGGATTCCGTTTTAGGAATAATGCCTAATGGCGAGATTCTGATATTTTGGAAAGGCAGTGACTGAAAGGGACCCGCCATTTGACCCATTTCAACCTCTTTTTGGATTTTTTGGTGCAAGATTTTGGGGAATTCACAAGCTGATTTTAGGTTATTAGCCAGGGTTGGCGTTCTACTGAATTTAATGGGGATAAAAAAGTATGTAAGGTCTAAGTTAATCTACCCAAGTGATGAATAATGGGGCTTCGGTGCAAGATTTTATACATATCAAAGTAAATGGCATTTGCACGCCCACAAAATTAATTACACCTCCATGCAAAGTGTTTGTTTTTCTGAACAGAAACACTTGAAGTATTAAAAAAAATAAAGTCACATAGAAAATCACACATAGTTAAGAAAAACTGACTGCAAAAAAAAAAAAAGGAAAGAATCACCATCTCTTCCAACAAAACTTGATAACACTTCAGAGTGAAACAGATTACTTTAAATCCTTGCAAGACTATAAAGTTTACTAATGTGACACAAAATCGTGTATGTTTTCATTTAAGCTTTTGAGAATAACCAATAATGCAGTCTGAATGACGTGATTGGAGATAGGAGACTGTTGTGAATGTTCTGGATTCTGAGTTGGGGCTCCCTCTGGTGGCTGTTGATGTTAATGAAGCCGCCTTGACTGACAGAGGCCCTTCAGCTGAGGATCCAGCTGCGGACGATTGGCAATCTGGGAGCGATGACTGGGGAGATTTAAGGGAGTAACTTTCCCATGATCCTCTCCGTTGATTAGTTTTCTCTTCCTGGTCCAGTTTGGAAGTCAGCTTGCTGCAGGCTCCTGCAACTTTCAGATAAGCTATTTTCTACTCGTTTCTATGGTTTTGTTTTCTTTTGTTTTTCTGCCTTCTGTGTGAGGTCAGCCGGGTCCCCCTGCTGGGGCCAGCGCTGGTCTCTGTTTCTCATTTACTTTGGTTTATTTGTTCAGTCCCTGTTATTTCAGTGGCTGCTGGCTAGCTACCTGTTCACACATCATTATTTTTTGGAATTAGAAGTTTCGGAATATTTCCTAAGGTTTTGCTGGATTAAAGAAAGTATTCTTTTCTGTCCTGTCCTATCTAGACAGTTTTGGGCCCCAGCGTTTGCTTACTCTATTTTCTGCCTGCGTTTGTATTTCATCTTGTCTAACCGCCAATATATGTGTAGAGGCTACCTATTCCTTTGTGGCGCTACTCCGGGGCAGTTAGCTCTCTCTTTCTGTCTTTAAGCTTAGCTTACTCTCCGGCTGTGTCGAGGCGTCTAGGTCATCGTAGGTCGTCCCACGGCTGCTTCTAGTTGTACGGTTAGTTTAGGGGTCTGCAATCCATTAGTTACCAACCTCTCTGGGTGACTGGCTGCCTTGGCTATTTTTGTTACTGTCCTCCTCGGCTACCATATCATTTCACCTGCCCTCCCCCTCTCCACATATGCTCGGCGCCCTACCGGCTCACTCTGTGGTCTGCAGTGACACATATAGGACACAGCGTGAAGGTGGTTCTATGTGGTAATCAACGTTGGCTAGTGGCTATGGATAGAAAGTTGCATACTTTAACTATTAAAGCTCCTGCATTACCTACCTAGATACCACATGGGCTCATATAAAGGCAGCATGGTGGCTCAGTGGTTAGCACTGCAGCCTTACAGCGTTGGGGTCCTGGATTTAAATCCCACCAAGGAAAACATCTGCAAGGAGTTTGTATGTTCTGCCCGTGTTTGCGTGGGTTTCCTCCAGGTACTCCGGTTTCCTCCCGCACTCCTAAGACATACTGATAGGGAATTTAGATTGTGAGCCCCAATGGGGATAGTGCCAATAATGTCTGGAAAGCACTGTGTAATTAATGGCGCTATATAAATGAGTAAAATAAATAAATAAAATAAATATACCTTTGCATGACCCCTCTTCCAGCCTTTGGCACATCGCCTGCATGCTACTCCTCATTGATGCAGTAATTGATGCAAAGGAGCCCCGACCAAGTATTGAGTGTATTTACTGAACATACATTTCAGTAGGCCAACATTTCAGATTTTATAATCATTTTTCAAGCTGGTGTTATAAAGTATTCTAATTTATGGAGATAATGACTTTTGAGGTTTCATTGACTGTAAGCATAACTATCAACATTAACAGAAATAAATACATGAAATAGATTACTCTGTAATGACTCTATATAATGTACTAGCTGAAGAGCCCGGCGCTGCCCGGCATAGTACCTAACTACGGTTAGTTATAACAAATTGTAATGATTATATCTATATACAAGTATTCAGCTTTCTCCCCATTATGTAGATAGGGCCAAAATAGTTTGGCGATTTGGAACGTGCGGGGGTTAAAATTTCCATTCAACACATAGCCTATGATGCTCCTGGGGTTGAGATGTGTGGGCATGCAAAATTTCATGCCCGTAAGTACAACGGTGCAGATTCCTATCCCGGGCCAAAATTATTTGCCGATTTGGAATGCGCGGGGTTAAAATTTCGACTCAAAACCTAGCCTATGACGCTCCCGGGGTCGAGACGTGCGGGTGTGCAAAATTTCATGCCCGTAAATGCAGATTCCTATGCCGGACATACACACAAGCATTCAGCTTTCTCCCCATTATGTAGATAGGGCCAAAATTTTGTTTGGCGTATTTGGAACGCCCCCGGGGTGTTAAAATTTCCATAAAAAACATAGCCTTAGGGACTCCTTTCGGGGTCGAGACGTGCGGGCGTGCAAAATTTCATGCCCAGTAAGTGCGACGGTGCGGATTCCCAATCCGCGACCAAACATACCCACAATACATACACACATACAATACATTCAGCTTTATATATTAATGAGATTCACTTTTTGTATTGAAGAACTGAAATATATTAACTTTTTGATGATATTCTAATTTTGTGATCAGCACCTGTAAATCTGTGTTGATATAAAGGTTGAAGCGGATGCAAAAGACTAAAGATGTCTCTGCAGTAAATGCTACAGTTAGTAGAAGTCATCCTGGCGTCTGGGTTGGATGGAGAAGAAAAGGACAGAGAAGGTATCTGTTCTCAGAAGATGTCACTGGATTTGGAGCTATCCTCTCTCCTGATATGTCTGGTACCTGATATAATAAATCATTTTATCACTAAAAATTGTTTAACCCCTTAACGACCGCCGATACACCTTTTAACGGCGGTAGTTAAGGGTACTTAAACCACAGCTGTGGAGAAAGTATATAGCACCCCCCAGAGTCGGATTTTCTCCAGGGTCAGATTTCTACCGACCCCGCTTTTGCGATCGCCGTTATTAGGCTGGAGTCACACTGGCGACTAATCGTACCACTAGAAAGCGATGAAATATCGCTTTGCAGTCGACCCAATATTAATCAATGTAGTAGCTCCCAGCATCCGATTTTTTGTGGGCCGATTTAAACGTGCGAGTGCAATCGCAGCATGCTGCAATTGTCACCGATTGTAGGCCGACTATCGCCAATGCAAGTTCTATGGTGCGATTAAAAGTGGGATTACAAACGGACCGCACGTGTGAGTTGCGATGAAATCGCACAACTTTTCCAGGTGACAGGAAACTGCCTTTGAAATTCTCAGGAAGCCTTTACATGCTAATTAGCTAAGCGCATCTTAAAAAAAAACAGGAAGAACGCCTACACGGAGTCCAGAAACATGGCATCTACCCACATCAATGTGGAACTCCTCATTGTATTGGTGCAGGAGAGGCCTGAATTGTGGGACCAGCGCGATCCCAATTACAGCAATCGGACGCGCAAAGAGGCGGCATGGAAAACAATATGTGAACACATTTTTCCAGACTATCATCAGAGATCCAGGGAGGACCAAGAGCGTCTTAGTAAGTACCCATGTAACGTTTTTTTTTTTGTAAAAAAATGTTATTAGGCTATGTGCACACGTTGCGGTTTTTTAGCGGTTTTGCCGCAGTTTTTTGCGGCGGAAACGCCGCGAAACCGCGGCAAAACCGCTTACACAATACAACTCATTAAGGCCTATGAGATTCCGCAATGCTGTGCACATGCTGCGGGTTTTTCCGCGGCGGAATCGCATCGCGGGAGAATCCGCAGCATGCTCATTCTTTTTTGCGGAACCACGGCGATTCTGCCGCCATAGGAATGCATTGAACCGCTTACTTTCTGCATGTGGCTGTGCCCACCATGCGGAAAGTAAGCGGTTCATGTGCAGATGGTACCCGGGGTCTGGAGGTGAGGAGACTCTCCTCCAAGCCCTGGGTACCATATCCATGTAAAAACAATAATTAAAATAATAAATAATGATATTCTCACCTTCCGGCGGCCCCCGCAGCCTTTCCCGCCTCTCAGCGACGCTCCCGCCAATCCGTTCCCAGTAATGCATTGCGAGAATCACCCAGATGACGTAGCGGTCTCGCGAGATGCTACGTCATCGGGATGATTGCCGCAAAGGACTCCTGGGAACGAAACTTGCCGGGAGCGTCGCTGAGAGGCAGGAAAGCTGCGGGGACGCCGGAAGGTGAGAATATCATTATTTATTATTTTTTTTATTATTTTAACATTAGATCTTTTTACTATTGATGCGACATAGGCGGCATCAATAGTAAAAAGTTGGTCACACGAGTCAAACACTTGTTTGACTCGTGTGACCAACCTGTCAGATCGCTTGTAAAACGCTAGCATTTTGCAAGCAATTACGCTTGCAAAACGCTAGTTTTTAGCGGGAATACGCATACCTATAATATGCGGATTTCCCGCGGCAGGGAGGTGCGGAATTGCCGCGGAAATTTCCATGGCAATTCCGCAACGTGTGCACATAGCCTCAAGAAAATAATAATGTATGCTTATGTGTTTAAATGATATTGAAAAAGCATCATTATGGAACTCTTGCCTATTTATAACTACACATTGATGTGTGTGTTCACAAACAATATCCATGTCTTTTAACATATCATCGATGCTTTGTCATTTATTCACTATAACATTTTGTACCCCCCTTCACCTCAGATGTAGTTTGTAGGTACTAAAATGCTAAATGATTGAGTCGTTTTGTTAAGGGCCAAGCATTTTTTGAAATGTATGTTACAGCTTATAACATGTATACTTCTGGTTGTATGTTTATGTGTTTTAATATTGTAAATCACATCACACATGAACACTATTTAAATGTTCATTGTTGCATAATGTAATTTTTTGATGAATAAAAAGATATCAGTCATTATAACCGTTATGGTGTTCTTAAATTTGTAGTGACTGATGTGACAAGGCGGTGGCGCAGCTGTCGGGACTGCTATCGGAGGGAGAGGCAGATTAGGGATCGGAGTGGGGCTTCAGCCTCTAAGAAGAGGAAGTACCTCTATTTTGATAGACTAAACTTCCTTGCGCCAGTGATGGATGTGCGACCGTAAGTGAATGTGTGTTCAAACACTTTCATGTCAAACTTTGTAATTTTCTGGGTTTTAATTGTCAAAAATTATTTCATTTCTAGGACGGAGTCAAACCTAACTGAGAGGGAGACGGGGTCTGACTCAGAAGTGCTTATCGACCCCGTTGGTGATGGGGCAGAGGAGGCAGGCCCTTCCTCTGCAGCATGTGGGTCCACCCAAGCAGCACCAACAGCAGCTCAGGAGCTGAGGATTCACAAAGCCAGCATCAGGAACATGAGGACCTACCTCAGAGCAGCAGCCCTAATAGGGGTCAGGATGTGTCTCCTCCTCATTCCCAACGCACAAGGCGAGGTAGGCGGCGACGAGAAGGAGTGGGTTCTGTGACAAGGAGGCAGGTGGACCAAGGAGTTCTGGACTATTTGTCCAGTGTAGCTAATGATAATGGTGAGGAGGTATTTTGCCGCAGTCTGGCCCGTTACCTCCGGGCTATTCCAAGACAGCACAGACTGCGGATCAGAAGCGGACTGCAGATTGTTTTGGATGCTGGAACAGCGCCTAATGATCCAAGCAACCTACTAGATTATCTAGATAGATGGGTGGTTGGTCCTGAAAATGTGTTAAGGTTGTTTGGACCAAATCCATCACAATCTGCTTCTGCCTCTGATCCTCCTCCTCCTCATCATCATCCTCCTCCTCCACCTCCTCCTTGTATCCAACAGAACCCAACTCCTCCTCCTCCTCATCCTACTGCAGCTCCTTCTTTCTTTGGAGCTACCCAGCTCCAAGCCATGGGACAGAGTTGCCATGCACAATATGCCCACTCTAACATACCCAATGTTGTTGGCTGTCCACAACATGGATATGTTAGACATGGGCATATTGGGGGTCATTCTGCTAGTGCTCAGTCATATCTATATGACTATGAGCATCAATTCCCTATGTACCCCTACACACAAGCCCTTCAGGATGCAGCCAGTAACCCAGCTGCTACGTTAGTTTCTGCAGCACCTCAGGCTCAATCACAGGTTGCAGATAGTGGAAGGCCTAATACGCAACCTGGCCATCCATCACCACCACCACCACCACCACCACCAAGCTACCATCAATTGTAGCTGAAAGTATTTTTTGGTTGTATGGAAGTTATATATATTTATTTTTGCATATTCAGAATGTTATACATATTTTTTATTTATGTTTGGACATGTTGGTCCTGTTTTCTAAATATATCAGCCTCTAAAAGGCTTTCAAACTAAATACACTAATCATTAAAATTAGTGAAGTGCCATTGGTTGTCTGTGATTCTTCTTATATGTTGTGACCTGTGTTAAGTATGAAAAAGTGTACATAAAATAATTACAGTCTTCCATTAATTGATGAATGTAAAGTAAGTTTATGGTATCAGATAACATAAAACACACTACATAGCTATGGCCTCATCTTGCCAAGGAATAGCACCAGCAGGAGAAACAAAATAATTGGTCAATAAGTCACGGACTTTGATTCCAGAAGGGGGACGACGAGGATGGATGACTGGTCTCATAGGCCTCGTCATATTATCAGACTGAAGGTCAGGCATATCAGATGATGAGCATTCATGCATTCTTGTAAAATTATGTAGTACCACACATGCTTGCACTACAAGATTTACATTTGAATCACTTAGCTGAATGGCTGATTGTAGGACACGCCATTTGGCTGTAAGAATACCAAATGTGCACTCCACCAGGCGTCGTGCACGAGAAAGGCGATAATTAAAGATGCGTCTCTGATGGTTCAGATTGCGCCGAGGATATGGCCTCATAACATTACAACTTAATTGGAAGGCCTCATCCGCTACTACAACATATGGCACTGCATCCACATTTGACTGTGGAAGTTGACATGGTGGTGGTAAGTCCAATTGATTATTGCGTAGCCGCCGACCCATAATGGAAGAATTGAAGACTCTGGAGTCTCCAGTCCTTCCATAGGCCCCAATGTCTACAATTATGAAGCGGTAGTTACTGTCGACCAAGCCCAACAAACTATCGAAAAATATTGCTTATAATTGTAGAATTGGGTCCCTGAGTTCGGCGGCTTACGCACACGTATGTGCTTCCCATCCAGGGCTCCAATACAGTGTGGAAAATTACTGCTTTCTTGAAATCCATGTGAAATCCTCAACCAATCTTCCATTTTGGGCTCTGGCATCACCTCTTTATTTAGTCTGGACCAAATTTGTCCACAAGTAGAGCTGACTATTCCGGAAATGGTGGATTTTCCATTAAAAACTCTAAATGCAGAGCAGCGTATGAGAGCCCAGTGGAAAGGAACCTGCAATACACAAACAACAACAAACGTGTACACATCAGACAAAAAATACAAAAACACTGCATTAACCAAATGTAAACAGTGGACATTTGATTACTCACCCATTCACTTAATGTAATGACTTATAAACCCTTCTGACTGCTACACACAACCATATAGGGCAAACTTAAAATGTTATAATGACATGGGGTACAGGATGTTAAGATTTACAAAGTAAGAAGAATGTGAAAGTTGTTACATTATGCAAAACATCATCAACATATCGTTGAACACACATACCTTAATGTTAGAAGAAGCCTTTCCTCAGCAGAAATTGAAGGACGCATCCTGGTGTTCTGCAAGGTGATTCCAGGGCGCAATATGTCAAGCAAAATATCAAAGGTGGCAACACTCATGCGACAATAGCCAAAAAACTTGTCAGGATTCCTACGCAGTGTCCAATACAGGCGCTCAAAATGGCCTTTGCTGATCCTTCGCTTCACAAGGGATGCACCCACATTCTTCTGCGTATTCTGTGAGAAACAACTACAGGGTATGGCTTTCCAAAAGTTCTGGATATCAGCCAATAGTACAGCAGACGCTCAGTTTATTAAACATTAGTCTGTCACTCATAATTTTCACTTTGCAGCAACACAACAGGAACCACTAAGAAGCCAAACACTCCACGGCAACGTTTGGGAGGGTAAGAACAGTCAAACCACGCTTAAATATGGGTCTGGCTCATTATTCAAATGATTTGCAGGCCTCAATACCGTTTAATGTCCATTTTGCTATGATGCCACTAAAAAACGGTAGTCGGTGGGTAATCGGATGTGAAACGTAAGCGTACATGCTACAAAATCGCATCAACTACTAAAAATCGGATGCCAGTCGCAGCAATGTTCATGAAATTTTAATCCGATTATCGACCGACTAAAACGGTCCGATTTTTTAGACGTTGTGTGTGACTCCAGCCTTAACCATATAACAGCGACCGCAAATAAAAAAAGCCGCGATTCTGCATTTAATTTCTCTCTCCTCTGATGTGATCGCACATCTGTCCCCCGTGCCTCCCGGTGTCCCCCCCCCCATGGCTCCCGGAGCTCCTCGAGCTCGCCGCGTCTTCTCCCTGCAAAGAAAATGGCGGGCACATGCGCAGTGCGCCTGCCGAGTTGGATTTTCTCCGGGGTCTCGGCTATCAGGGGTAGCCGAGACCCCAGAGAACATAATTCGGGTCCCCGCTTTTGCCATCGCCGTTATTAACCATATAACGGCGACCGCAAAAAAAAACAAAACAGCAATTCTGCAATTAATTTCTCTTCCCTCTGATGTGATCGTACATCAGAGGGGAGAGAAATAGGGTCCCCGGGACCCCCGATCACCCCCCTGGTACCTCCCGTCCTACTATGGCTCCTGCAGCTCCCGGTCTTCTGCCTTCAAAGAAAATGGCGGGTGCATGCGCAGTGCGCCCGCCGAATCTGCCGGCCGGCAGATTCATTCATTCTGTGCAGAACATTTTGATCACTGTGATAAACGCTATCACAGTGATCAAAATAAAAAAAAGTAGTAAATAAACCCACCTTTATCACCCCCTTAGGGACATATAAAGAAAATGCATTTATTTTCATTTTTCCATTAGGGTTAGGGTTAGGCTGGAGTCACACGGCCGTAAAACTCGTGCGATAATCGCATCGCACTGCACGGACTGGCCTGACAAATCTCCTGACCTGAGCAAGACAGCGTGATGGATTACTATGCAGAGGTCAAGCTCAGGTCAGGAGAGCCGACAGCCAGTACGAGTTTTACTATGCGATTCTCGCACGTGAAATACGGCAGTGTGTCTCTGCCCTTAGGGTTAAAATTAGGGTTAGGTTACAATTAGGGTTGGAATTAGAGTTAGGATTAGGGTTAGGGTTGGATTAGGGTTAGGGTTGGGATTAGGCGTGTGTTGGGGTTAGGGTTGGAGCTAGAATTGAGGTGTTTCCACTATTTAGGCACATCAGGGGGTCTCCAAACACAACATGGCATTAAAAAAGTCAAATGGTGCTCCCTCCCTTCCGAGCCCTGCCGTGCACCCAAACAGTGGTTTACCCCAACTTATGGGGAATCAGCGTACTCAGGACAAATTGCACACCAATTTTGGGGTTCTAGTTTCTCCTGTTACCCTTGGGAAAATAAAAAATAGCTGGCTAAAAAAATCATTTTTGAGGAAAAAAATGATTTTTTATTTTCACGGCTCTATGTTATAAACTTCTGTGAAGCACTTGGAGGTTCAAAGTGCTCACCACACATCTAGATAAGTTCCTTATGGGGTCTAGTTTCCAAAATGGGGTCACTTGTGGTGGGTTTCTACTGTTTAGGCACATCAGGGTCTCCAAACGCAACATGGTGTCCATCCAATTCTGTGTTGAAAAAGTCAAACGGCGCTCTTTCCCTTGTGACCTCTGCTGTGCGCCCAAAAAGTGGTTTACCTCCACATATGGGGTATCGGTGAATTCAGGAGAAATTGCACAACAAATTTTGTGGTTCATTTTCTCTTTTAACACCTGTGAACATAAAAAAAATTGGTTCTCAAGTAAATTTTTTGCAAAAAAAGTTAAATGTTAATTTTTTCCTTCCACATTGCTTCAGTTCCTGTGAAGCACGTAAAGGGTTAATAAACTTCTTGAATGTGGTTTTGAGCACATTGAGGGTGCAGTTTTTAGAATGGTGTCACTTTTGGGTATTTTCTATCATATAGACCCCTCAAAGTGACTTCAAATGTGATGTGGTCCCTAAAAAAAAATGGTGTTGTAAAAATGAGAAATCGCTGGTCAACTTTTAACCCTTATAACTTCGTAACAAAAAAAAATTTTGTTTCCAAAATTGTGCTGATGTAAAGTACACATGTGTGAAATGTTATTTATTAAGAAATTTGTGTGACATATCTTTCTGATTTAAGGGCATAAAAATTTAAAGTTTGAAAATTGCTAAATTTTCAAAATTTTCACCATATTTCTGTTTGTTTCATAAATAAACGCAAGTCATATATAAAAAAAAAATACCTCTAACATGAAGTACAATATGTCATGAAAAAACTATCTCAGAATCAGCGGGTTTTGTTAAAGCGTTCCAGAGTTATAACCCCATAAAGTGACAGTGGTCAGAATTGTAAAAATTGGCCCGGTCATTAAACTGCAAATTGGCTCTGTCACTTAGGGGTTAATAACTTTTTTCTACTGAAATATATGAAATAGCATCAAAATCGTATGTCACTGATGAAGACAAGTCTGCAGGTTTTATTTATTATGCTTCAGAGACTGGAGATGGCTGCAAAAGTGGAGATCAAAGAATTCTCCTCAGGAATTTCTGCAGCCATAGCCAGTCAGCAGCAAGAAATACAGTTGTTTGGAGGAGTCATCATGGTGGTCTGAGTCAGGAGGAGAAGAAAAAGGCAAAGAAGGTGTTCGATCAGAGAAGCCTTCACCTTTGATCATTGGATTTAGTGACGAGCTGTCATCTCTCCAGATCTGGCTGCATTGGGTCTAATTGAATATAGGGGTTTTTATCAAGGGTCTGTATTAATTTGGAGGATTTTGGATCTGAATGTATTTGTTTTCCTGCACATCCTAGAAATGGTTGCAGAGAGGAGGCCAAAGATGTCCAGGCAGCTTCTATAGTCTCTACGGACGCTATAGCTATTTGAAGTTTAGTTTGTGGTCTGAGTTCACTTTAGGGTTCTGGCCAGGGGCCTGAATTACTTTTGGGGTATACATGTATCTACCTTGAAGCTGTCATCATGGTGGTGTGGGACGGATGGAGCAAAAATGGACAGAGAAATTGTGTCATCTGAAAAAACATCATCTGTGATTCTTGGTTTTATAGAGGAGCAGTCACTTCTCTTGACATGTATGTTATAATGAATCATTGCATTATTAAAAAAAGGCAGAATTTCACTATTTTTTCTTTATTTTTCAGTGAAATATATGAAGTGTCTCCTGGTAACATCGTACTGTATGTCACCGATATTGACACATCGGCAGGTCTTATCTGGTTTTGATTTACAGCCTGGAGATGGCTGTGGAAGTGAAGGCCAAAGATTTCTCTGCTGGAATTTCTGCAGTTGTCATAGTGGTCTGCTGTCTAGTATAAATCTATCTGCCCTCATGGAAACACTGGGGAAAAGTGATGGGCCAAAGGTGTCTGAGTAGCAAAAACTACAGTTCTTAAGAAGAGTCATCATAGTGGTCTGGGTCAGATGGAGAAGAAGTGATCTCTGGATTTATAGAGGAGCTCTCACCTCTTCTGAGCTGTCTGGCACAATGAATCATTGTATCATAAAGAAAGGCCAAATTTCATGAATGAACACAGTTATTTTTAACGTGATATGAAGCAATCAAGGAAAAATCTCTAAGGAGTGAGACTAAAGACTTACCCATCGCATGACAGTCTACAGTACGGTGCAATGTTTTGCTTTGGTCTTTGTCAGTGAAATACATGAAGTATCTGCCAGAATCATCGAGCCGTAAGGTCACTAATATTTACACATCCACATGTTTTTTCCAAGGCAGTCCTGTCTTTGCATCCACCATAAACATGAAGAGACCGGTCTTGGCAATAATAGATAAAAACCATAGATTTATAATGATCTGTGTTGTAATCCCCCTCTGATCCACATGGTAAATCACATGACGTTGGTATTGTCTAGTAGCTTACCTGAGGGGAGTCTAGCAAACCCAAACACCAATACCACCCAATCTGTAAATGACAAACCTCATTACGCCGCTCACAAATACAGAGCCTGAATTCTTTGGAATTCTAATGGCCACAGCAGCCTTTTATTTAAATACACAAACATTAACAAAATACCATTAATGACATAGCATTACAATAATTGAACAGTGAGGAGGAGTCCTTGAAGCCACAAGATCTTGGTGAATTAACCCGAATTGCTGTGAACAACACACATCATCTTGCTCCCAGCCGTTACCCCACAGGCTCGGGAGCACCAACACACCATGATATGTTGTTCACAAAGCTCCTTGGGGATCCGCCCACTCCTGTCAGAACTCCCCGTCCACATCTCACCAGATCACCATCAACGTAACTTCAGACGGAGGAGAGCCTATCCAGAGTCCCCAAAACCAATTTCCAACCGACTTCAAGGACTCCCTCCCCGAACCACCATGACCCAAAAATATCCAGAAAATTAACTACTACCAAAATAAAGGAAGGGAGGGCGGGACTATTTCTGGCCGAAGGCGGAAACTGACCCGAGACCGTTACCCACCTCCCTATATAAACCCCTTAACCCCTTACTGCCATCGGACGTACTATCCCGTCCATGGTACCTGGGCCCGTATGACCGGGGACGGGATAGTACGTCATAGGCGATCAGCTGCGCTCCTGAGGGGAGCGCAGCTAATCGCCGCCGGGTGTCAGCTGATTATCACAGCTGACACCCATGACTGTGTGTCAGGAGCGGTCACGGACCGCTCCCGGCACATTAACCCCTTGCACACCGCGATCAAACATCGCGGTGTACTGGGGGCACAGGGGAGGATCGCGCAGGGTGGGGGCTCCCTGCGCGCCCCCCTGAGACCCTCAGAGCAGCGCGATGTGATCGCGCTGTTCTGAGGGCTTCCTCCCTCCCAGGACCCGGATCCAAGATGGCGCCGGGGTCCTGGAGGGAGGCGGCTACCTCAGTGCCTGCATCTATGCCTGTGCGATCGCTGGTGTGACAGAGTGCTGTGCACACTGTCACACCAGCGATCTGATAAAATACTGTGATGTCCCACCCTGGGACAAAGTAAAAAAGTTAAAAAAGTAAAAATAAACATGTGTAAAAAAAAATCCAAAATAAAAAAAAAAAAAAAAAATATTCCCCAATAAATTCACTTCTTCCTGTAAATAAAAAAAACAAAACAATAAAAGTACACATATTTGGTATCGCCGCGTCCGTAACGACCCCCCCTATAAAATTGTCCCACTAGTTAACCCCTTTAGTGAACCCCTTAAAAAAAAAAAAAAACGAAGCAAAAAATCAATGCTTTATCATCATACCGCCGAACAAAAAGTGGAATAACACGCGATCAAAAAGACCGATATAAAAAACATGATACCGCTGAAAACGTCATCTTGTCCCGCAAAAAACGAGCCATCAAAGCATCATCAGCGAAAAAATAAAAAAGTTATAGCTCGCAGAATAAAGTGATGCAAAAATAATTATTTTTTATATAAAATTGTTTTTATTCTATAAAAGCGCCAAAACATGAAAAAATGATATAAATGAGGTATCGCCATAATCGTACTGACCCGAAGAATAAAACTGCTTTATCAATTTTACCACACGCGGAACGGTATAAACGCCTCCCCCAAAAGAAATTCATGAATTGCTGATTTTTGTTCATTCTAACCTCCCAAAAATCGAAATAAAAAGCGATCAAAAAACGTCACGTGCTCAAAAATGGTACCAATAAAAACGTCAACTCGTCCCGCAAAAAATAAGACCTCACATGACTCTGTGGGCCAAAATATGCAAAAATTATAGCTCTCAAAATGTGATGATGCAAAAACTATTTTTGCAATAAAAAGCGTCTTTTAGCGTGACAGCTGCCAATCATAAAAACCCGTTATAAATAGTAAATCAAACCCCCCTTTATCACCCCCTTAGTAAGGGAAAAATAATAAAATTAAAAAAAGTATTTATTTCCATTTTCCCATTAGGGTTAGGGTTAGGGTTGCGGCTAAAGTTAGGGTTAGGGTTGGCGCTAAAGTTAGGATTAGGGTTAGGGTTGGGATTAGGGGTGTGTTAGGGTTAGGTTTGTGGTTAGGTTTGGGACTAGGGTTAGGGGTGTGTTGGGGTTAGGGTTGGAGTTAGAATTGGGGGGTTTCAGCTGTTTAGGCACATCAGGGGCTCTCCAAATGTGACATGGCGTCTGATCTCAATTCCAGCCAATTCTGCGTTGAAAAAGTCAAACGGTGCTCCTTCACTTCTCAGCTCTGCCATGCGTCCAAACAGTAGTTTATCCCCACATATGGGGTATCAGCGTACTCTGGACCCCAAGAGTTATTGTGCAATTTGTCCTATTTTTCTGCTACCCTTGGGAAAATAAAAAACTGGGGCGAAAATATCATTTTTGTACAAAAAAAAATATTTTTTTGTTTTTACGGCTGTACATTATAAACTTCTGTGAAGCACTTGGGGCTTCATAGCGCTCACCACACATCTAGATAAGTTCCTTGTGGGTCTATTTTCCAAAATGGGGTCACTTGTTGGGGATTTCCACTGTTTAGGCGCATCAGGGGCTCTCCAAATGCGACATGACGCCCCCAGACCATTCCATCAAAGTCTGCAATCCAAAACGTCACTACTTCCCTTCCGAGCCCCAACGTGTACCCATACAGTAGTTTTCTCCCACATATTGGATATCAGCGTACTCAGGACAAATTGGACAACAACTTTTGGGTCCAATTTCTCCTGTTACCCTTGTAAAAATAAAATATTGGGGCAAAAAAAATCATTTTTGCAAAAAAAAAAAAGGATTTTTTATTTTTACGGCTGTGCGTTATAAACTTCTGTGAAGCACTTCGGGGTTCAAAGTGCTCACCACACATCTAGACAAGTTCCTTGTGGGGTCTATTTTCCAAAATGGGGTCACTTGTGGGGGTTTCCACTGTTTAGGCGCATCAGGGGCTCTCCAAATGCGACATGACGCCCCCAGACCATTCCATCAAAGTCTGCAATCCAAAACGTCACTACTTCCCTTCCGAGCCCCAACGTGTACCCATACAGTAGTTTTCTCCCACATATTGGGTATCAGCGTACTCAGGACAAATTGGACAACAACTTTTGGGTTCCAATTTCTTCTGTTACCCTTGTGAAAATAAAATATTGGGGGCGAAAAAAATCATTTTTGTAAAAAAAAAAAAAGATTTTTTATTTTTACGGCTGTACGTTATAAACTTCTGTGAAGCACTTCGGGGTTCAAAGTGCTCACCACACATCTAGATAAGTTCCTTGTGGGGTCTATTTGCCAAAATGGGGTCACTTGTGGGGGTTTCCACTGTATAGGTGCATCAGGGGCTCTCCAAATGTGACATGACGCCCCCAGACCATTCCATCAAAGTCTGCAATCCAAAACGTCACTACTTCCCTTCCGAGCCCTGACGTGCGCCCATACAGTAGTTTTCTCCCACATATTGGGTATCAGCGTACTCAGGACAAATTGGACAACAACTTTTGGGTTCCAATTTCTTCTGTTACCCTTGTGAAAATAAAATATTGGGGACGAAAAAAATCATTTTTGTAAAAAAAAAAAGATTTTTTATTTTACGGCTGTACGTTATAAACTTTAGTGAAACACCTGGGGGTTAAAAGTTCTCACCACACATCTAGATAAGTTCCTTGAGGGGTCTAGTTTCCAAAATGGCATCATTTATGGGGTTTCCACTGTTTAGGCAGATCAGGAGCTCTCCAAACACGACATGGCGTCCAGCCAATTCTGCGTTGAAAAAGTCAGACGGCGCTCCTTCCCTTCCAAACTCTGCCATGCACCCAAACAGTGGTTTACCCCCACATATGGGGTATCAGCGCACTCAGGACAAATTGCACAATAACTTTTGGAGTCTTGTTACCCTTGGAAAAATAAAAATTGGGGTGAAAAGATCATTTTTGTGGAAAAAATAT